>CM053030.1:342757644-343957644 GCA_028564925.1 Lithobates sylvaticus | reverse complement strand
GCACTAAATCCCCATTCACACTTAATCTGACTTTGAAGTTGCACGATTTCAAAGCCACAGGTCAGTGCGACTTCAGGTGCGACTTGCTGACATCTGTGCAACTTTGTGCACAGATGTCTATGTATATTGCACCTGAAATCACAAAAAATAAAACTTTTCTTCAGTTCCTTTGCCGACAATAGGATGCAACTTGTCATGCAATTTGTACCAATCTAATTGCACAGCAAGTCACACCGGTATGAACGGGGGCTCAGACGCTAAATCCAGTAGGTAATGGATTATCCAAAACATAAAAAAAAAAAAAAAAAAGACTTCAAGGGTCCGTTCACACCGTTACACTATGTTAATGTGCATTATGCCATTTTAAGGTTCAGCATGTGGCAACAAACATTAGTGTGTTCTAAAGGTGCTTGACTCCATTGAGATTAATAGCACTGGATCACAACAAAATGAGTAATATTCTTTACCATGCATTGTGGAAATGTCTGCATTACTGCTAGTGAATAGCTTGGTTTGCTTTGAGCAAGGTTCAGTGAACATGAGTAATGTTCAGGTGCTGAAACTGAACCCCAGTGAAGTCATTAGATGCCAAAAGTTAAAAAAACAGTTCTGGTCATTTTCTGGGCTAATAGGAAAGGGATTGTCAACAAATGGCATGGGAGGCTGGGCACTGCTCTGGAAAACATGTACCAAAGCAATACAAATATTTTTTCTGGAAGCAGTGATCCTAGTAATGCTTAAAGTGAAACATTAAAAATGCAACTCAATTAGATAACATGCTTGGGGGTGCTCTAACCCTGTATATAAAGTGGTGCATCTGTGCAAAGTATACAACCTACTACACTAAAACTGACAATTATAAAAAAAACATTGATGGCAAAATGACAGCTTCCAGCTCCTTATCCTAGAAAAGTGGACTACACAAAAAAATAAGGCATAGAGTCCCCTCCTCTAATTCATACCAGGCCCTTTAGGTCTGGTATAAATTTTAAAGGGAACCTCACCCAAAAAAAAAAAATTGGACAAGGCCCCCCAATTCCATATCAGCCCCCTTAGGACACTGTGACGTCATTGGCCAAATATGGTCATGTCCGTATCTAACTTTATCTCAATATGTTTTTAACATACATGGAAATACAACCGAAAAATAACATTATATTTTTCTTTCCTTACAAAGACTTCATGATTGTGGACATTATTTTCTTCTATGTGATATGGTTACACAGATAATTTTACAGATAATTACATAGAGGTTACAAAAAAGCAATTACAGGATCTCTGAATATAGCCTGATACAGATGCTGCTGTCAGATTTAACAAGTTTCCACTTGCCTTTTTAAGCCTTGAGATACCATTCTGAGCTCGAATTGCTGACAGTAGCGCAGATCTTTCATTCTCTGGCTCACAAAGCTTCCTTTCCCCTTCATCTGTTGGTGAACTCTAAGATAAATAAAACATATATTTGTAGTATAAGAATATCTCAGGCAGCTGACAATTTGTTTACACAGCCAAAATATACCCATGTTTTAAAGTAAACTAGTCCCAACTCTGCAAAGAGCCAAGCTGATATAAATAATAAAATAAAGCTGGACTGAGTAGCCTGTACTTATCTTTAGAAAGCCATCCTTCCAGCACTGGAAGCTTAAAGATTAGGCACTTTAACATTCAAAGCGGTTGATTTACTAAAACTGGAGAGATCAAAGTCTGGTGCAGCTGTGCATGGTAGCCAATCAGCTTCTAACTTCAGCTTGTTCAATTAAGCTTTGACAAAAAAAAACAAAAAAAAAAGCTGATTGGTTTCTATGCAGAGCTGCACCAGATTTTGCATTCTTCAGTTTTAGTAAATCAACCCCATAGTGCAGTGATGGCGAACCTTGGCACCCCAGATGTTTTGGAACTACATTTCCCATGGTGCTCATGCACTCTGCAGTGTAGCTGAGCATCATGGGAAAAGTAGTCCCAAAACATTTAGGGTGCCAAGGTTTGCCATCACTGCCATAGTGTAACTTCAGCTGGTCCTGCCTGCCCTCCCACTTTCCGCATCTTTCTATTGATTCATAACAATAATGAGTATTCCTAATCACCAATAAATAGGAGTCAGTCAACAAGCCTCAGTTCAACTTTTAAACCTGAAATTGGTATTTGCCTAAAGTGTATGTAAATCCTAACAATGAACTTAATCCTTGATCCTATTCGATCTAATAAATATGCCATTAAAAAGTGTTGTTATATCTGTTGTTCAATAGATGCAAACATGTATTATACTGCAGCTTACCAATTCTTAGATATGGGATATAATAGCAACATATTTTTTTTTTTGCTTACTTTTGTTTATTTTCACTTGGTGATCTAGCCAGTAAGGCTGTTGTTTTTCAACAGAACCAGCTGTCCTGCGTATGCAGCAGTTAGGGGGTTAAGAAAGACCATTTAACAATGACAGGGGCGCTTACAAGGATCAACTTTTATTTATTTATGTAAAATATTTATCCCAAAGAGAACAACTGTTGCTGTAACTGTTTAAACAGTGTTAAATGGAATTTGGCTTTAATCTGTTGGTGTATTTAAATCTGCTAATGCATTGAACACTCCTCTACCCTCAGACTAACCATGCTCCTGTCCAAAGGTGTGTTACTGGGCAGATCTCCAGGTGAAATAAAGAAAAAAAAGTCTAAAAAAGAAATTGAATGCAGCCACCACATCTAAGGACTTGTAAGCAGCAATATAATACAATTTTGGGTTTCCTGGCTCCCTGCATCTCCACCCACAGTGGATTCTGTTCCACGCGGGCACTTCACAGACTGTTATCCCTGGAAACATTGTGAGTACATTACTTATGTTTTACATGTGTTTGCTCAACAGTTCTACACTATAGGTGTTTGTAGTGCCTCTTCCTCCCCATCCCATCAGTTTGGGTTTAATACAGATTTAATCCTGTCAGAAATCCAGTGAGTGCCTTTCTTGTGCATTCTACCTCTGCTGTACTGGAATCCCAGGCAGCACGATAATCAGGGCTGCTGCTAGAGCTGCTGTCCCTTCATCATCCACAGCTCTCCTCTCTGCTCTCATAGTTACATAGCTCCATAGTTACATAGTAGGTGAGGTTGAAAAAAGACATAAGTCCATCAAGTCCAACCTATGTGTGATTATATATCAGTATTACCTTGTATATCCCTCTATGTTGTGGTCGTTCAGGTGCTTATCTAATAGTTTTTTTTTAATTATCGCCCCCATTTTTTTCTTCTATTGGTTTAAATTGAAGAAATAATTACCTCTATTGAGTTACCAAACATTACCTATTTTTAACCCAAATAGGTATCCAACATATTTAAATAATATTTAATAGGGCGGAGAAGCACCACAGCAAAACAATCAGGTACCTCCAATCCATTAGGTACCCCAAAACAATAATGGCTATCAATCCTGGACTCATTTCACAGATTGTGGCAACAGTACTACAATTAATTTGGGACTTCCAGTAATAGATGAATAGTAACCATGGAGATGAATTTCCATCTTGTGGTTATTCTACAGAATGCTTGCAAGCTACAAACGTGCCCTTAAGGCCCCTTTCACACTTATATGACTTGTCCCACGATTTTGGACTGCAAAGTAGCATGACAAGTCGTTCCCCATGATTTCCATGACAGCCATTCATATTAGTACGACTTCAAGTCGTTCCGACTTCAAAGTAGTCCCTGCACTACTTTGGTCTGATTTTGATGCCACTTACACAGGCATTCCTTGAAATCGTTGGACTTTGAAGTCGCACAAGTGTGAAAGGGGACTAATGTAGACTCAGAAGTTAGTACTGGTACATGGACAGTAATGTCAACAACCAGTGTGAAAATGGTGCAAACAGATAAAGCAGACCTACGGCAAACTGTGCCCTAATTATTTAACACTGAATGACTGGGAGATGTACGAAAAATCCACCAAATAATGCTGTCCACCCTCCAGAGAGGGCCGGACTGAATGGACCGCAGGGCAATGTAGGGGAGGGCCGGGCATGACTGTGTGCAGAGTCATACACCAAGGGGGAGAGGTGGGGGTGGCCGAGCGGGCTAGGCCAATCAGATCAGGGGGAGCGGCAATATAAAAAAGGGGGCGTGGCTTAACGGAGCCACGCAGTCAGTAGGAAACACGAGAGGAGACCGTTTTCCCACCCACCCTCCCTATGGTTTAAGGTTTGTTTTGGAGGTTTTAATGTTTTTGTTGTCGTTTCAGGTAAAGCAGCAGAGTGACGGCTCTTCAATATGGGGTGGCGGTGTTTTATAGTGGGTCAGTGACGGTGGCTGTTTGGTAGTTGGTAAGTGTGTGGGGGGCTCGTCAGTAGATGGCCCCTCCGGTTGTAGTACATCAAAGTAATTTGATGATACTCTTTGTTGCACTGCGAGATAGGTATTTGTCTCCGGGCGGTTTAAGTGGAGGCCTAGTTTGGTTTCGGTAAAATCCCGCAGTGCCCCCTGGTGTTACATATATATATTTATATGTACGGTGTTATGTTTGGTTATGGTACAATACTCTGCCCCGTCACTGACCAACAATAGTGGGTGTAACCGAGGGTTACTGATGTTCAGTGTTTATGTTATGGTTATTTATATGGTATTTAATTGGTTATTCATATTTTGAATAAAATGGAGTTTTATGTTAATAAAGGCTGTTGTGGCCATTTACTCCACAAGAACGGTGTGGTCTGTTATTTTAAGGGTAAGCAATAGTGGTGAGTAAGGGGTTACAACAGAAGGGGTGTATTATCTAGGCTACACGGGTCATGTTTCACACTACTAAATTTTTCAACAGTATCATGGCCCCAATTGTGGTGATCAATGACACCTGTTTATCTCTAATGTCTTTCAACTCTATCTTCGTACTTAACTATCATTTTTATTTTTTCATCACACTGCAAATATTGGGAGTCATCATACATCTCCCCTTCTGCTTGCTTAGATTCAAATTACCGTATTTATCGGCATATAACACGCACCTTTTTCCCCTTAAAATCAGGGGAAAATTGTGGGATGCGTGTAAAGCCCCATACACACGGTCGGACTTTTTCATCAATTTGGTCCGATCGGACAAGGTTGTTGAAAAATCAGACCGTGTGTATGCACCATCGGACAGTGTTCGTCGGTTTGTCCGTCGGACAAAGTCTTATCTCCTGCTGGAAAGATTTCCCTTCAACCCGGTCCGATCACACCAAATCCGAGCGTGTGTACGCTTGTCCGACCGGACAAAGTGCTACGCATGCTCAGATCACATTACAAGACCAAAGCTATTGGCTACTAGCCTCTACGTAGTCCCGTCGTAGGCAACAAACGTCACCACGTTCAGAATGATCGGATTTTCCGACAACTTTGTCCGATCGTGTGTACGCAAAACCAACATCAGACAAAGTATGACGGACATGGTCCGACGGACCTGGTCCACGGATTGTCCGCGCGTGTGTATGGGGCTTTATATGCCGATCCCCGCCGATCCCCCGCTGATTGTTATGAAACGAGCGAGCGGAGCTGAGATACAGAAAGCCGAGAATACTTAGGCTATTCTCGGCTCCTCTCGTAGTCTCACCCACCTCCACTGATTGTCAGCCGTGCTCGCTCCTCTCACATTCTGAAAGCCCGAGAGTACTTCGGCTATTCTCGGCTCCTCTCGCAGTTCCGCCCACCTCCACTGATTGCGAGAGGAGCGAGCGCCGCTGACATACAGAAAGCCGAGAGTACTTTGGCTATTCTCTGCTCCTCTCGCAGTCCCAGTTCCCGGTGCTGAAATCTTAACTGTAGACAGCTGGCTGAGACTCCTTGTGGCTTCACCAGGGCCGCTGATAGAAATCACAGAGCCCACGTACAGCCTACCTGACCGGCCCCCTTCAGCCCCACCCCTGGTCCTGCCCCTTGTCCCTTCTTCAGCCCCACCCCTGGCCCTCCTCGGACCCCCACCTTGAAACAAAGTGCAGGTTTGTCTTCAAGTGATGTGCAGCACATAATACCATTGGCGTCATGGGTGGAACTGTCTGCAGCACATTATGGCATTGGCAGCATGGCATGGGTGGCACTGTCTGCAGAACATTATGGCATTGGCGTCATGGGTGGCACTGTCTGCAGCACATTATGGCATTGGCGGCATGGCATGGGTGGCACTGTCTAAAGCACATTATGGCATTGGTGGCATGGGTGACACTGTCTGCAGCACATTATTCCATTGGCGGCATGGCATGGGTGGCACTGTCTGCAGCACATTATGGCATTGGCGGCATGGGTGGTACTGTCACATAATGCGCTGCAGACAGTGCCACCCATGCCTATAGATGCTGCTACAGACAGATACAGTGATATAGTAGATCTTGAATCACCCCACCCCCCCCCCCAAGCAAGCACACACCTGTGTTAGCCGGGCCCCACGAGCCACTTCCTCTCTGATCCTGCTCCTGCTGCCTGGAGTGCTAGTCACAAACAATTTCAGATGTTAGCTTAGCTGTTTCCTTTTTCACCTCACTGCTTCTTCTTCTCCAGTCTCACTGTCTCTGTCTCAGGCCGAGTGGAGAATGGAGCAGAGCGCCATGAGCGGAGGGAGAGGAATCACTCCGCCAGGGAAGGCAGTATGCAGGCCTGGACTTGAGCAAGCATAAAAAGCCTGTGCGGGCGTAGAAGAAACATGCGCCCGAAACAGAAGTAGTCCCTCCCTCCCACCCACAAGAGCTCCCGTAAAGAAGTGCCAAAAAATAGATGATGGTGAGGTCGGTTGATGATGGGTCATGGGGTGCTGGCTGGAGGAATTTTTTTTTATATTCTGCATCAATTCGGTTTTCGGATTGCCCGGGCCCCCTGCTGGCCAGGCCCGGTACAACAGTTGTACTGGCCTATCAGTGGCCCTGGGCTTCACAGCTGGATGCCCACTGTGCATGCGTGAGCCTGAATGGTCCCACAGCATTCTGGGACCGTTAACCCCCCCCAAAACAATATGTGCCAAATGTGCCTGAGGGGGGGGGAGGAGGAAGAGCGGACTTTCTCCTTTTGGGTGAAGTTCTGCTTTAAGTTAAACATGCTAGATATTCCCAGCTGACTGGGGGAGACAACAGTTGGGGGTAATGGTAAATTACAGTCAATTACTATTGTTTTTTCCCTAATATAAAAGAAGTTATGTGTAATTTTGTTATACTTGTTTAAGAAATCATTGGAATGCCGTTTTCACACTTAATTTGTCAAAATTGGAACTTAAATAAAAACATTTGGCCTGATTCTTGGAGGTGTCTAGCTTATAAGGTTAATTTTTGGGATACTTCACTCTCTCCAGATAACTACCACTGAGAGAGGCTGCAGGCATTTACATACTCCCTGTGTTTTAAGTGTTTTGTGCTGTGTTTTAAAAATCCACTTACTGTACTCTACTGTAGCATAAGACAGCCCACATGAATTTTTTTCAACCAGTGGGTTGCCTGAAAAAATAAAAAGACTCTAATTCCCCCATCCACACATTGTGGATATGGGAATCACTCCCACTGAGTTATTCTATTCTGACAGATGGGAGACTTCCCATCAAAAGCCGGCTTTAGTAACCCCACAGGAGAAACCCCACAGGCTGGCTGTACAGAAGTTGATTAGTAGACCAACTTCTGTACAACCATGGTACCCATACATGGATTGAAAATAGGGCGTTTCCAGCTGAAATGGCTGAATTTTGATCCATGTTTGGCCACAGGTGGAAGGACAAAATCGCTTGATTCTCCCATCAACATAGTCAGCGTTGCTGGGGGAATGCCCCCCGCAGTGATATTGTTGTACCCAAGAAGATCGATGAATCAACTTGGGCACAATCATCCTGCCCATGTATGGATCAAATCTCAGCCGGTCCCTGTTGAACCATCCAAATGTCAATCCATGCATAGCTGGCTTTACTTTTAATGATGAAGAAAAGCAGATAGGCAACCTGCAGCCATGTGACTTCTCTCATCTAGTAGTTGTGGTTTAAAACAGGTTTAAACAATAATTAGATATGTTTATCAACTACTGTCAATTGCATCAGATAGCCCAGGACTGTCAAAAAAAAAAAGTCTGCCAGTTAGGTTGGGCATAAATGATTAATTTTTATAACAGCCAACCAGCTGATCAAAAAAATAAACAGATTCACCCATCCACACATTTGAGGTGGATGGGGAAATCCTCCCTGCTCTGCTTTTGTATTCTGACATCAGGACTCCTCCACTCTCTGAATACACTGATTGAGCTCAAATTTTCCTTTTTGAGAGGAGTTGATCACTAGGTGACTCTTCTCAAACAGTAAGGACGGCAGACAGATTGAAATTCATCTGGTTCCTGCTGAACTGGCTGAATTTCAATCCATCTATGACCTTGTTACATTTTATGGCTCCTGGCTTTCTGTTCTAGTGATATAAGGGTCTATGTACTAAATATTTACAGTAAGTGTGTGTGAGAGTATAACAAAAATAACTTTTCTAGAAACCAGCCATCACCTACTATTTATAGCAGATATAGCTACAACCATGTAATGTATAACATAGAAAAGAACATATGGACCCAGATCAGTCAAAATACTTCAATATAGGTACCAACATCCCCATTTGATAACTACACTGTATGTAATAATTTGCAATATAAAGTATACTTATCTATAAAATGTAAATACTGGTAGGGTTCCTGTCTGAGTGGGGTCCACAGGTATTGGTTCACAACCAACTAATGTGATACTGATTGTGTAGGTACCACAATATAATTGTTTCCATTAGATATAATGGAGCATATATTTAGTGAACAATGCATGTTTTTTAAATCTACTATATAGTCTCAGTTAGTCTTCCACCATTGTTGTTAATGTAACACGAATGTACTTTATAGCATTATTATGAAAAAGTGTTTACTGTAACCAGTGATGTAAGTAACTGAGTTAAAATAAACTGAGTTACGTAACTCAGTTACTTTAGAGGGTAACTAGTAATCTAACTAATTACTTTTCCCCTCATGGTAACTCAGTTACCATTACTTTGGCTTAGTTACCCCAATTACATCTACTGCCACTAGATGGCAGTAGTGTAATTCCGGTGTCCTGCCAAAAAAGTTCCCCGCCTGATAAGGACCCCCTGTACTGCGCAGGCGCAGGGCTTGCACAGTACGAAGGACTACGGAGCTTCCAAAAATTGCCGAACCTAAACAGCTCTGAGTGAACTCTACACCGCTCAGGCGCAGTTAACATGTAATTGTACGAGGCGATGCCGCACGCTCCTGATGCTCGTGCTACTCTGCAAGGGGCGTCTATCGTGTAAGTAAGGGGCGGGTATAGTATTACTGTAACCAAGGGGCGCATTTATTAATATTGTTATATATCGAGCTCTGCCCATTAATTTAACATTCGCCCTCTTCTGTTGCCATCCGCCCCTTACACGATATAATAATAATAGACCCGCCCCTTGCATACACGTTATAACAGATCTGCCCCTTGGTTAGAGTAATAATAGAGCAGCCCCTTGGTTACACGATATATAACAATAATAATAAATGCGCCCCTTGCTTACAGTAATACTAGACCCACCCCTTAGTTACACGTATAGAATATTAAAAAAAAAAGTCAGTTACTTTGCTGTGTAACTAATTACTTTTCCAATGTAGTAACTGAGTTACTAACGCAATTACTTTTTGGGAGAAATAATTTGTAACTTAACTAATTACTTTTTTAAAGTAGGATGACCAACACTGACTGTAACATGGTGATGTATAGACATGAACAGGAAGGTGAACCTAAGTTTTATCATTAATAAAGCGCTGTTTTTAATTCTGTAGATGAATAAAATATATTTGTTTTTACTACCAAACATATATTTAGACAATTGAAAGTCCTGCCCATTGAATTTGAATATATATTCTACAACTATGCATAGACTGAATATTGGGTAGAAAAAGGAGTGTAAGTAAAATCTGGATATCAATTTTGTATACAGGACATCAATATAGGTAAGCTAGCTCATAGTGTGTGTGTGTTAGTAACACAGTTAAAGCCCAAAATCACAAAATAGATATTTAGTTAGATGGCTCAATGCATAACATGTTGCTTATTAAAAGAAACATATTCACCACTCCTGTTGCCGGTTTCCTGATCTGTGCTGTGGTGTTGAGAAACTGACATCTGAGCACAGTAGGTACCGGGAAATCAACACTCCCAAAAGTGCCAGATTAAGAAGATTCTTCAGCTGTCGGTTTCCCTTTACTACAGCAGAAGTCAGTGACAGCAGAAAAGTGAATATTAAATCTCTTATCTGCATGACATTTTTTTTTTTTTTTACACATTCAATTTTAGTGACAGGGTCACTTTAAATGCATTATTTCACTGTTGTTGGCCATAGACCAATCAATATTTAGTGGCAGGAAGATTTGTTTGACCACCACTAGTGCATATTTTTAAATGTGCTCGGCAAATCACTTCTCCATTCATTAGAACCACAATACGTGTGTTACATCTTATACCGTGATAAAACATGATATACTTTGCTTTATGATGCCATCCATGAGGGTTTTCTAGAAATAGTCTCTTAGATTATTAGCAGCATATTAAATACTATGACATTTTACCTGTATTTTTCGCAGCTTTTCTTTTCCTTCGCCAGACTGAATTGCTCCCATTAAAGCAGTATGTAATGAGTTGTCTGATTGAACAGGTTTTTGTAACACAGGTCGAAACTTTGCTTTAGGTCCGAAAAAACTATTGCTGGCAGAACTGTCTGGCTCATCTATTACTGTAGAAGGTATGGTGTCTACTTCAGCTTTATCTTTTTTTTCAGTTATTGTTACAGTGGCTGCTGGTGCTTTTGTGGGTACAAATGCATTTTCTTGTTCTATTTTCATAGATTTTTCTCGGACAGCTCTTAAAAAGGCATTCGATGGCACATTAGATGTTGGGCGAATGCGAGATGATTCAGCTTCAGAGTTTTTTTCAGTTTTTTCCAACACAGTTATATTTCCCTTTGCAGGGCCATTAAATTGCTGTGTTCTAGATAGAAAATCACTTTTTTTAGCCTCAGTGGGTGTTTCCTCATTGAGATTGCTGTTTTTATTAGTTGATTTTATTTTATTTGTCAACTGACCATCCTTGTTGCCATGATTGGTATTCAATTCTGTACATGTGTTTTGTTTAGTTGCAGATTTAATTTCTTTTTTTGGTTCCTCTGGGGTAACATTTGTATTATTTTTTATGGAGGATGCCACAAAAGCAGAGCTTCTGTTATTGGAATTTGAAGAATCACGTTTGACCTCTGAAGCTTCTAGTGTTTTTTTATTTAAAGGTTCTGTATACTTGACTATAGCAGAAGCCACATATTGGCTCGATGTCCTCTTGGAAGGTTTTGAAAATGGCAGTACTGTCTTTCCTTGATTTGATTTTTCAATAATAATCACCTTTTCTTGGGAAGTTTTTGATAACAAATCTGGTTTGGTCTGTTGTGATCCTCGGAACCTATCACTGACGGCAGGGCCTTGATCCAATTTTCCTTTAAATGTGTTCTGTCTAATAGTCTCATTTGCTTGCCTTGGTTGTTTGTCATTTAATGTAGATCTTACTAGTGGCACGTCTGTTTTCTTGATCGTGTTTTCAATAATAATCACATTTTCCTGGGGAAAAGTTGGTGCTGGTTTGTTCCTCTCCAATGTGTTATCCCTGCCAACAGGTATCGACTGTGTTAATCCTTTTGATGAAGTAAAAATTGCTCTGTTCTCCACAATTTCATTTGGCTTATAATTCTTGACAGGTCCAATCTTTTTACCAGGCTGCTCTTTTGATTCCCCTCCCTGTGCATCCATTGAACTTGATCTCCAAAACTCTTTAGCTCTCGCAACCAGAGGTTTTTCTACAAGAGTACTTTCTGTGTCATTAGCAAAACTATCACTTTTTTCAAAAGATGACTGTGGACTTATTAAATTCCCTTGATCATCTATCTTGATGGCACTTGAAGTAAGGGAAACACCTCTGTCATATTTTTTAACAGTGGGTTTTGGAGGAACCACTGTAAATGTCGTCATGCCAAATTTTGGTTCATATGTCTGTTGCCGCCACAGACTTGGTTTGGTGGTTTCTGCTGCCCTATTAGTATTGTTTTGTGGAGCCTGGTTTTCTTTGATTGCTATTTTTTGTCTGCTGTCAGGCATTAGGTCAGCTTTATTCTTAACTTGAATTGATTCATTTTCTGTTTTTATGGGGAAAGCGGACTTTGGTGGATTAGATGATGGATTTTCAATGGCATTCTTGGGTCTCTCAGTTGTCTTGGAACTAAACTCACTTTTGAATGAATGTTGTTTTGAGATATCTGCAGCCTGTTTAAAACTGTGGCCACTGAGCTTCACTGTTGGAGAGTTGGGTGACTTAACATTGCTGTGTGGTGTGTAAGTTTTTTTTGCAATCATTTCCCCATGGGAAATTAAATTGTCATTTATGGTGTTGCCTACAGCAGAAGATTTTTGCATCGCACTGAAGTCATTTGCAGGTGGAATATTATGTACACCATACTTCAAACTTTTTGTGGTAACTTCAGGAATCTCATCTATAATGGTGACAGGCACAGCAGCACCACTTTCCTTGTACTCGTAAACCTGTCTGGATTCTTCTCCCACTGGACTTGACCGAACACTGATATGATTGCTTTCGATGTGGTCCCCATGATCCATATCTGTAAAATAACATACATTTTAATTTATCTACATTTCACTGACATGATTAAGTACATATTTAAAAACATTATTTACCATATGAGAATTGTTCACACAGATGTTTAAATTTTTATTTTAGAGCTGAGACTGTTGGGAGCTGAGACTGTTGCGAGTTACCCCTGTGGTTTGGTGCTTTCCTCCTCTCCACATCCTTTCCTTGTGGGATTTCACCTATAAGCGCAACAGTTTTTTTCTAGTTTTGGATGATGTACACTGTTGTGAGTAATTCATTATGTGCAACTATAGTCACATTATTGCTGACATACTTTACTATAGTCACTGTTTGCGTTTTATATACAGTGGGGAAAATAATTATTTAAACCCATGCATATTTTGTAAGTTTGCCCACTTACAAAAAAATTGTTTTTTATCATAGGTGTATTTTAACCACTTCAGCCCCGGAAGGATTTACCCCCTTCCTGACCAAGCCTTTTTTGCGATAAGGCACTGCATCGCTTTAACTGACAATTGTGCGGTCATGCGACGTTGTACCCAAACAATTTTTTTCCCACAAATAGAACTTTCTTTTGGTGGTATTTGATCACCTCTGCGGTTTTTATTTTTATATAAATAAATATAAACCAAAAAAGTAACAATTTTGGGAAAAAAAAGCAATATTTTTTACTTTTTGCTATAAAAAATATCCCAAAAAAATATATAAAAAAAAATTCTTCCACAGTTTAGGCCAATATGTATTCCTCTACATATGTTTGTAAAAAAAAAAAATCGCAATAAGCATATATTGATTGGTTTGCGCAAAAGTTATCGCGTCTACAAAATAGGAGATAGATTTATGGCATTTTTATTAATATTTTTTTTTATTATTAGTGGCAGCAATCTGCAATTTTTATTGTGACTGTGACATTGCGGCGGACATATCAGACAGTTTTGACACTATTTTGGGACCATTGGCATTTATACAGCGATCAGTGCTATAAAAATGCACTGATTGCTGTGTAAATGTCACTGGCAGGGAAGGGGATAAACACTAGGGGGCGATCAAGGGGTTAACTGTGTTCCCTCAGCATGTTCTAACTGTAGGGGGGTGGGCTCACTAGAACATGGCAGAGATCCCTGCTCCCGATCCCTGTCATGTTGCCAGGCATAACAGGGAAATGCCTTGCATCTCCCTGTTCTGCCTCTTCATGCCATGATCACGGGACACCGGCGGACATCCGCTAGCCACGGATGATGCAGCGATGTACAGGTACGTTGTTTTGAGCACCCATGCCACTTTGTCGATGCATATCAGCATGAGCCGGTCAGCAAGTGGTTAAATGATAGAGACAGAATATCAACCAAAAATACAAAAAAAACACATGATACAAATGGAGTTCAGTGAGTAAAATAAGGATTTGACCCCCTATCAAAACATGACTTAGTACTTGGTGAAGAAATCCTTGTTGGCAAGCACAGAGGTAAGACGTTTCTTGTAGTTGGTTACCAGGTTTGCACACATCTCAGGAGGGATTTTGACCACTCTCAGATCTTTTCTAAATCCTTAAAGAGGAACTGCAGTCTGCTTACATAATCTGTAATAAAAACATCTTTGCCATTCTGAAGCTTTCCTCCCACCACTATGCCCCTTCCTGGAAAACTCTCATGAGAGTGAGAGAGAGATGTGCATGATGTCATAAGCCTAGGCTTTTTACCAGACAAGAAACAGGAAGTGGGCTGTATAAGGTATTTATTGGCAGAAAAAAAATGTTTTACTATCCAAAGTTAACACAACAAAGGTAGAATATTTAATAGATGGAAAGATGAAAAAATTACTGAAGGTCCGCTTTAAAGTTCCTTGGCTGTTGCTTGGCAACTCAAAGTTTCAGCTCCCTCTATAAATTTTCTATAGGATTAAGGTCTGGAGACTGGCTAGGCCACTCCATGACCTTAACCTCCCTGACGGTATTCCCAAGTCTGGCTCGGGGGGGGAATTTCAGTACCATAAGCGGTAACCCCAAGCCAGACTCGGTATCGCGTTTCAGGATACAGGGGAAGTTACTTATCTTGTCCCCTGGATCCTGCGATGTTTTTCCACACAGTGCCGAGTGCCAATGAGCTCCGTTCCCTGCGACGTTACGACGCACGGGAGCGGAGATCGGCGCCAAATTCAAAAAAATAAAAACACACAATGCATATACAGTATTGTAATCTTACAGATTACAGTACTGTATAAAAAAAAATACACATCCCCTTTGTCCCTAGTGGTCTGTCCAGTGGCCTTCATGTAGTTTTATATTATAAATACAGTTTTTTCTGCCTGAAATTTGGAGATTGTCCATAGCAACCAAAAAGTGTCCCTTTATGTCAAAAGTGGTATTAGACCAGCTAGAAAACAGCGATATAAATTAGAATCACAATTCGTCATCAAACACTAAATCTAAAGACAGCGACAATTCTGCAACTGAGCAAATTTCTGTGTTTTTGATTTGATTACATTATTGAATCATTTTTATAGTTATTTATTATATTATAATTTATGATTTTGTGTTTCAAACTTTTTTCATACCCGGGATGTCTACTAGACTCTGGTTTGGACAGATTTAAGTGAGTTATTCTTAAGAATTGCAAGCCTGCAATATAAAACGCCACTTGAGCCACTCCTTTGTTGCCTTTGCAGTATGTTTTGGGCCATTGTCATGCTTGAAGAACCAGCCATGACACATCTTTAGGGTTCTGGCTGAGGGAAGAAGGTTCTTATCCAAGATTTTACAATACATGGTCCTGTCCATTGGCCTCTCAATGCAGCAAAGTCGGCCTGTACCTTTAGCAGAGAAGCAGCCCCAAAGCATAATGTTTCCACCTCTGTGCTTGACTGATGGTTTTCTTAGGGTGATAGTCAGCATTTTTTATCCTCCAAAAACGGTGAGTTGAGTTAATGCCAAAGAGCTAAATTTTGGTCTCATGTGATCATAGCACTTTCTCCCAATCCTTCTCTAAATCATTTAGATGTTCACTTGCAAACATCAGATAGGCCTGTACATGTATCTTCTTGAGGAGGGGGACCTTGTGGGCGCTGCAGGATTTCAATCCATGGCGGCGTATTGTGTTACCAATGGTTTGTTTGGTGACTGTGGTCCCAACTGCCTCGAGATCATTCACAAGCTTCTCCCGTGTAGTTCTGGGCTGATCTCTCACTTTTCTCATGATCATCCTTACCCCATGAGGCGAAATCTTGCATGAAGCTTCAGACTGAGGGTGATTGATGGTTATTTTGTATTTCTTCCATTTGCTACTAATCTCTCCAATAGTTGTCTCCTTCTCACCAAGCTTCTTGCTGATGGTCTTGTAGCCCATTCCAGCCATGTGCAGGTCTACAATCTTGTCCCTGATGTCTTTTGACAGGTCTTTGGTCTTGCCCATGATGGTGAGGTTTGAATGGAAGAAAGAGATTCTGTGAAAAGGTGTCTTTTATAAACATTGTGATTTGTCGTTAGGAGCACCTTCTTAAATTGGCAGGACTAATTTGTGTACCACATGAGCACATACTGTAGCCAGTCTGTGGGAGCCAGAATTATTCTTGGTTGGTAGGGGGTCAAATTGCAGACATGAAGGAGTTTATGGATTCTACTTGTTGATATATTCACACAATCAGTGTCTATACAGTGCTCTATACAATTTATCCTAACTTCTATGTCTATTTGGGTATCTGTTGACTTTGTCAGTTAGTAGGGTGTTTGTTTGTTATATGTGATTTTAACTTTTTTGTAATAAAGACTTTATATTTTTATTAAATCACTGCCTCATGTTGTGCCGATAAAGTTTGCTATGTTTTAATTGAGTTTATAACTCATTCAATCCCTTTATACTTATCATAAATACCCATTCCCTCAATCTCCAACAGTAAACTCACTACAAACACACATTCTTTATTAACCATAAAAAACATAAATACCTAAAAATGGCGAATTATTTATTAATTAATTATTGATTAGTGGGTGAATCCCGAGATATCTGCATAAAGCTGTCACCCCGATTCCACCCTAATTCCTGTGTTCCCTTACTAAATATTTAGCCACATTTACACTACTCTATCCTAGTGAGAAAAAAAAGGGGGGATAAAAGAGAGAAGTGGAGGGGGGGTCAGGGCGAGCAGGGAATGACATAGGAAAGACATAGTCAGACAAAAACTGTGCCCCAAAATTCTCGGTCATCTTATTACCCCACTCAAAAAGTTCCCCCTGTCCCACCCCCCTGACCTCTTGGAAAGTATTCTCCCTGCCCATATAACTCATATAGATTGTGAACTGTTTAAACTCAAGCCAAGTTCTCCAAGTTCTATGAAATCTTGTTTCAGCATCAAATTGCAAATGTATTAATTCTTCCATTAACCTAGTTCTATCTACTTCCCTAAGCCAATCCTTAATGGCCGGTGTTTTTTTTACATTCCAATATTTCGGGATTAAAGCTTCCGCTGCATTTAACAAAAATGGAGTAATAACTACTCTATATTGTTTCCTTGATTCGCTTGTAGCGTGAAACAAGCATAGCCAGCGGTCTTGCCTAACTTTAACATTACTGATCTTCTTAATTAAAGTGGAGTTCCAACCAAAAGTGGAACTTACGCTTATCTGATTGCTTCCCCCCTCTGGTCCCACATTTTGCACCTTTCGGGGGGGGAGCCAATACCTGTTTTTACAGGTACCCTGTGCCCACTTAGGGGAGACCAGGCCACGGCAAATTATGTCAGCAGCTCGGTCCCCCTCCTCCTCCCTCCCCTTCTGCCGGGTAAGTGAGAGAGTGCAGTGCGATCCGCGCATGCGCAGTAGGGACACAACCGTGAAGCCGAAAGGCTACATGGCCGGGTTCTCTTACCCGCAATGGCGGCGGCTGCACCCGACCAGCCGATGGAAACATCAGCTGCGGTGCCCACATCACTGGACTCCAGGACAGGTAAGTGTCCTAATGTTAAAAGTCAGCAGCTACAGTATGTATAGTTGCTGACTTTTAATTTTTAAAGGAGAGGGCAGAACTCTGCTTTAAGCTCAGCAATTATTCCAATATGGCTGAATTAGAGGACAACACCAGCATATAGGAGCGTGTGTTCCCTTGCCCCCACAATCTCTCCAACACAAAGGTGATATATCTGAATTAATCTTATGTAGTTTTGATGGAACATAGTACCACTTTGTTAACAATTTATAATTCCTTTCTTTTATCCTCTTATCCATTGAGGTAGAATGTGCAAAATCTATAACTTTACGTTTTAATACGTATGGTAGAGATTGATTTAGTTTGTGCTCCCAGCTCTCCAAAAGACCTGATGACCAGAATCAGGTGGGGAAATCAACATCATGTATGTACTAGATATCCCATGTCTGTTTATTCCCCCCTGGTCCACAAGTCTTTTCCATGGGCCGAGCTCACAAACAGAATGGAGGGGTTTTGGGAGGGCCTCCACAAAATGTTGGAGTTGTCTGTATCTCCAAACATCCCAATGGCGAAGAGCCATACCTGTTACGTAATTCTGATAGTGAGCAAAGGGCAATCCCATTAAGAACATCTTTTAATCTCAGGCAATCTGAGGAGGTCCATTTAACCTCCCTGGCAGTATGGTTATGTCAGATTTTTGCGTCTCAAAGCGGTACATTGTTTTGCATGGAAATTTGGCGTTTTATATTGTAGGCCTTTAATTCTTAGGAATAACTTACTAAAATCTGTCCAAACAAGAGTCTAGTAGACAACCCGGGTATGATAAAGTTTGAAACACAAAATCATAAATTATAATATAATAAATAACTATAAATAATTATAACAAATAATAATATAATAATTAGACATGTGCAATTCGTTTAGTTTTTTTTTTAGTTTTTCGTTAAAATTCGTTATATTCGTTCATTCGTTATCGTACGAATGAACGAACAATTCGCAAAAATTTTTAACAGATAACGAATGTTCGAATCAAACGAATCCGAAAAACAACGAAAATCCGAAATAACCAAATTAGAAACAACGAAACTACGAAAGAAGAAAATCCGAAAAACGAAAACAGGAACAACGAAAATCAAAATGAACGAAAAAATTTGTACATTCGTAATTTTTTTTTTGTTGAATTGGTAATTTTCCGTGTCCCTTACAATGGCGCTGCTTAACGTGCTTCGAATGGATTGAACGAAAAAATTTGTACATTCGTAACTTTTTTTTTTTTCGATTCGTAATTTTCCGTGTCTCTTACAATAGCGCTGCTTAACGTGCTTCGAATGGATTGAACGAAAAAATTCGTACATTCGTAACTTTTTATTTTTTTTTGCGATTCGTAATTTTCCGTGTCTCTTACAATGGCGCTGCTTAACGTGCTTCGAATGGATTGAACGAAAAAATTGTACATTCGTAACTTTTTTTTCGATTCGTAATTTTCCGTGTCTCTTAAAATGTAATAATAGCATACACATTACATAAAATTATGAATTATGCTCCGATTACGAATCTACGAAAACAATGTTACGAAAGTACGAATAAATCAATCTAAAGAAAGTACGAATGTAACTAAATCTACGAAAATACGAATGCGTACAAATTTCGAATAAACGAAAATTAAACTAACAGAAAAACTAATCAACGAAAAAATAACTCTTACGAAAATACGAATCGTTACGAATATGAACACCGACGACTTACGAATTTACAAATCGTTACAAATACGAACACCGACGACTTACGAATTTACGAATCGTTTCGAATCAACGGAAACGAAAGAAACTAAACGAAAATAAACAAATTTTTCTATTGTGCACATGTCTAATAATAATAATGAAATGTATTCAATAATGTAATCAAATCAAAAACACAGAAATTTGCTCAGTTGCAAAGTCAAAACCACTTTTGATGTAAAGGGATGCTTTTTGGTTGCCATGGACAATCTCAAGTTTCCAGGCAGAAAGAACAGCATATATAATATATAACTG
Organism: Lithobates sylvaticus; assembly: GCA_028564925.1. Classification (NCBI taxonomy): domain Eukaryota; kingdom Metazoa; phylum Chordata; class Amphibia; order Anura; family Ranidae; genus Lithobates; species Lithobates sylvaticus. The sequence continues at coordinate 343,938,041 of CM053030.1, read as the reverse complement.
CATGCAGGGCACTGGACAAAGCATTAGGGACAAAAGGGATGTGAAATAATTTAATACAGTAATGTAATCTGTAAGATTACAGTGTCCTGTATGTGTTTTTTTTTTTTTCCACTTTTTGAATTTTTGCGCCGGGCTCCGTCCCTGTGCATCGCGACCCTTGCAGGGAACAGAGCCCGGCACATTGATAGATCGAGTGGAGTACACAGCCCGCGGACACAGCAGGGAGACAAGATCCTGGGGACAAGGTAAGTGACTTTCCCATGATACTGCAAAGCAATCCCAAGTGTAGCTCCGGGGTTACCGCTTTTGGTAATGAAAATTCACCCCGAGCCACACCACCAAGGAGATTAAGGAACATCTTATTCTCCTTCCCTGACTGGAAGTTATACCTGAGAGAGGCATTAAAGAACTATTATATTGCCAAGACATACTTTTGAGTAAGTTATCCCAGGATCTTAAAGTCTCCATTGTAATTGAGACCAAATCCCTAACAAGACCTCTATATTGCCTCGGTAGCCATATTATCTGGCCCAGGTTTGAATGGCTTATAATTTGATCCAGTTGCGCCCATTTTTTTCTGGGAAGTACCATGAACCAAATCGATTATTCTGCGCAACACTGCAGCTTCATGATACTTCCAAAAACCTAGAAGAAGCAGCCCCCCTGTAGACCTTGGTTTAGCCAGTGTCTTATAATGCGTGGCCTCTATGTGTCTTCATATTTGTATCATTGGTTAATATACTATCTTTATGCTGATGTGATTATTTACATTGGAAGGTGTATGGGGTTGCAGACTGTGTATTTGTAATAAGATTCATCCAGTTGGTTTTTACCCATTGGGATTATTTACCCGAGTTTTAACAACATGGCGTATCTATTCTTTTCTGAGGAAAGTATAATTTAAAAGTCCCACCATACATTTTTTGTTATTTGTGACACCTTATGGGATGTAGTGCTGAGGCTATCAATTATACCTACTCTTGGTTTACAGTTACTATTTTCTTTGATGATGCCTAACAATGTGACTGGATGGGCACAGGATCCAATAGTGTTCACAGGAACCAACAGTCAGAACATAATTTCCACATCTATAAAGCTGCCGTAATATCATTAGGGTTAAGTGACTTGTTGTAGGGCTTGTGAAGAATACTTATGCCTCCACTTAGACCCTTAAAGTGGATCTTCAGGCTGCATAAAAAAAAGTAGACAAAAGTGCTGGTGGGGGTGGGGGGAGTCACAAAGACTGAACTTTCCCTTTTGGGTGAAATTCCACTTTAATGTTGGCCATCGCTCTCAAACCTAGTTTGGTGATGTCCTGGCTATTGTGATTGGATGCTAGTGGAAATTGCAGTAGGCAATCGGTAGGCCAAAAGATTTTGAAATAAACAGAGGAACTCCCGTGGATAAAGGATCAAAATATATATATTTGGGCAACATTAATAAAACACCACTGAAGTTGCATTTCATATTATGTCTTATCACCAAGAAATGTGTTGACGGTGTTTATATAACCTTTTGCACTGAAGAAATCACATGTCATCTTACCTACATCAACAAAAACAAATGCATTACAATACTGAATCATTGAATAAATGCATATATCTAAAAGGCATGTAAGTCTGTGATGTCCTTACACTCAATGATGTGTTAGCATATTATCACTACATCATGTATGGTGTCCACCTCATCTGGATGTCCAGTTCCGCTGTGCAATTTAGTAAAAGCACTTTTATTTCTTTCATGCTAACAACACCAGTAGCAAATGTGTACAATATACAAAATGCTAAATATTTTATAGGATTCAGATGTTTGTAAGTGAAGAGTAAAGCAATATGTGTCAAAATATATCAAATGAAAAAGTAGTTCCTACATTCTCTTTTTTTGCAGTTTTTTCAAACAAATCATTAAAATATATAACATTAGACATGTGCGATTAGTTTCGTACGAATCGGAAATTCGTACGAATTTTTCGAAATTCGTACATTCGTACGAATCCAAAGTACGAATTTTTTCGAATACGAATTCTGTGCGGAATACGAAATTCCGTTTACGAATTTCGGCTCCAAATTATTCTAATCCAACTACCAAATATCGAATTTCAACTAATACAAAATAAATTATTATAGCGGATATAACGAATGATTCAAATGAATTCGAGATTCAGTATATCGAATATCGACACTCTACGAATAATAACGAATTATCCAAAATCGTATTAACGTTACAACTCTATAGTATGTCTGTTAAGGGGCGCATGTTTCCCGTGCTTAGAACTGCCCCTGCACAAAGTGTAATTTTTACATGAAAAAAAGCCATTTAAAATCACTCGTGGCTAATGAATTGGTGGCTCCTGTAACACAGAGAACAGTCATTCATTGAAAGTCATTGATAAAAAAAAAAAAGCGTGGGGGTCCCCCCAAATTGAATTACCAGGCCCTTCAGGTCTGCTATGGATTTTAAGGGGAACCCCAGGCAAAAAAAAAAAAATGGCGTGGGGTCCCCCTCAAAATCCATACCAGACCCTTATCCGAGCACGCAACCTGGCAGGCCGCAGGAAAAGAGAGCGCCCCCCCTCCTGAACCGTACCAGGCCACATGCCCTCAACATTGGGAGGGTGCTTTGGGGGTCTGTGACCCCTCAAAGCACCTTGTCCCCATGTTGATGAGGACAAGGGCCTCTTCCCCACAGCCCTTGCCATTGGTTGTGGGGGTCTGCGGGCGGAGGCTTATCTGAATCTGGAAGCCCCCTTTATCAAGGAGACCTCCAGATCCCGCCCCCCCCCTGTGTGAAATGGTAAGGGGGTACAAAAGTACCCCTACCATTTCACCAAAAAAGTGACAAAAATTGTAAAAATTACAGGACACGGTCTTTGACAATTCCTTTATTCAAATCTTCTTTCATCTTCTTTCTTCTGGTCTTCTTCCTTCTTGCTTTCTTCATCCTTCGGTTTCTTCATCTTCTCCTTCCGGCATCTTTTTCCATCTTCTTCTTCCATCTTCTTCTTCCTCCGATCCGCTTCTTCATGCTCTGGTCTTCTCGTCCGGCATCTTCTTCCATGGCGTCGGCGCCCCTTCTTGGGCCGCTCCACGCAATGGGAGGCTCCCGCTGTGTGAGGCTTTGCTCCGTCTGACAGTTCTTTTATAACAGAGGGTGGGGCCACCTGGTGACCCCCCCCCCCTTCTGACGCACGGGGACGTCATGGGGACTTCCCTATGGCTTTCCCCATGACGTTAGAGGGGGGCGGGGACGACAGAGAACAAGAGACGCCGACACCGTGGAGGAAGATGCCGGATGAGAAGACCTGAGCAAGAAGAAGCGGATCGGAGGAAGAAGAAGATGGAAGAAGAAGATGGAAGAAGATGGAAGGCGAAGATGAAGAAACCGAAGGATGAAGAAAGGAAGAAGGAAGAAGGAAGAAGGAAGAAGACCAGAAGAAAGAAGATGAAAGAAGATTTTAATAAAGGAATTGTCAAAGACCGTCTCCTGTCATTTTTACAATTTTTGTCACTTTTTTTGATGAAATGGTAGGGGTACTTCAGGTCTGCTATGGCTATTAAGGGGAACCCCCGCTTCAAATTAAAAAAAAAATGACGTGGGGTCCCCCTAAATATCCATACCAGACCCTTCAGGTCTAGGATGGATTTTAAGGGGAACCCCAGGCAAAAAAAAAAAATGGCGTGGGGTCCCCCTCAAAATCCATCTTCTCCCTGGAAGGAGAAGATGAAGAAACCAAAGGATGAAGCAAAGGAAGAAGGAAGACCAGAAGAAAGAAGATGAAAGAAGAATTTAATAAAGGAATTGTCAAAGACCGTCTTCTGTCATTTTTACAATTTTTGTCACTTTCTTTGTGAAATGGTAGGGGTACTTTTGTACCCCCTTACCATTTCACACGGGGGGCGGGATCTGGGGGTCTCCTTGTTAAAGGGGGCTTCCAGATTCCGATAAGCCCCCCGCCCACAGACCCCCACAACCAATGGCCAGGGTTGTGGGGAATAGGCCCTTGTCCTCATCAACATGGGGACAAGGTGCTTTGAGACCCCCAAAGCACCCACCCAATGTTGAGGGCATGTGGCCTGGTACGGTTCAGGAGGGAGGGGGGGCGCTCTCGTCCCCCCTCTTGTCCTGCGGCCTGCCAGGTTGCGTGCTCGGATAAGGGTCTGGTATGGATTTTGAGGGGGACCCCATGCCATTTTTTTTTTTTAGGCCGGGGTTCCCCTTAAAATCCATCCCAGACCTGAAGGGTCTGGTATGGATATTTAGGGGGGACCCCACGTCATTTTTTTTTAAATTTGAAGTGGGGGTTCCCCTTAATATCCATAGAAGACCTGAAGGGCCTGGTAATTGAATTTGGGGGACGCCCACGCTTTTTTTTTTATCAATGACTTTCAATGAATGACTGTTCTCTGTGTTACGGGAGACGGCAATTCATTAGCCGCGAGTGATTTTAAATAGCTTTTTTCCTGTAAAAATTACACTTTGCGCAGGGACAGTTCTAAGCACGGGAAACATGCGCCGCTTCACAGACATACTATAGAGTTGTAACGTTAATACGTTTTCGGATAATTCGTTATTATTCGTAGGGTGTCGATATTCGTAACGATTCGTAACGATTCAAAACTATTTGAAACTATATTAACGATTTTTAACGATTCGTACGAAATTCGTATTTCGTACGAATCCGAATTAAATTCCGTATACGAATTACGAATTTTTTTGAATACGAAATAAAACGGAACGAAACGAAACAAATTTTTTGACGGCTCCCATGTCTATATAACATAACAAATATTACCTTCTGAATCTTCATCCAGTTCTGCCAGTGTATCTTGGAACTGTGTAGTGATGAAAATATCCTCGTCACCATTTCGGACTGATGTCACTTCATCTTCTACCCGAGTTGAACTTGAAAAAAGAAAAAAGTACATTAGTACATTTTTTTTCCTATGGATGTATCACTCTTTTCTGATTCATGTAACATATTGTATTAATTTACTTATTATGCCATTGTAGAATATACTTTTGCCCCTAGAACCCTTGAGCAGACTTTCACATAATCTTGGACCCCCTGAGCTATAGGAACCTACTATAGCTTAGTCATCTGTTTTGGGTGGACCTAAAAGTGTTCATCAGTTTAAATATTTCACTGTTTTACTCAAACAAAAAAGTAAAATCCGAGGAGGCTAAAACACTGAGAGAATATTTCTGAAATCTTTAGGGAGCTTTAAATAGAAAGAACATAAATTATAATAACTGACTTCACATCAGACAGTACATAAACATTTTCTCATGTGTCAGGCACATAAGGAGGGATAAGGAAACATTTCTCTCCGATAATGAATTCCTGACATGCTGCGCATTTCTTCTAGTAGCAAGTTTAACACTGCAGTTAATTGTATTGTTGCCAACATCTACAATTTCCCTGCATAATACAAACTAGAAAACTTGAGTAAAGTGGTTTGTCAAGGAAGTAACAGCTACATTGTAAAAGTCTCATGGTGGTTACACAGGCTGGCTAGTTTATTTGTGCCATCACTATCTGCAGAAAAATAAATATATTTACGTATTATAAATTTAATTAAAACATTTGCCTAGCAGCAGTCACTTATAAATGAAGGTAATACTGTTATAATGAAAAAAGGACAATATTTTGAAAATGTAACATAACTATTGTGTTCTGACAGGGTGGACAGCCCCCCACCAGAACACTCCCATCAGCATGCTCAACCATTAGCTTTTTCAGTCATGCTCCTTTTGACAGAAGCCGGCCGTTGCAGTACACATGGGCCGAATGTTGGTTAGTTTCTATTGACCCAGCTGATGCTGCCTGACATGCAGGCCATGTGTACTAGGCTTAAGCTGCAAAATGTCTTCAACATTTCCCTACAAGTCTAATTCGATGGGACTAACTACTACTAGCTATATCATGACTTGGATACATGTGAACCTTCACAAAAATTCAGTTGGCCAGCCTGAACCAGACAAAAAGCAGACATGGTATTTTATTTCAAAGTTTAACTCGCCACTATTTCTTCTAAAGGACACCTATGACTGTTGCTTTGATTAACAGTGTACAAACAATATAATGTACCACTACAAACTGTGGACTGAAAAAAAGGGTTCCACAGAACCATGTATATCCAATTAATTGTATAAGGAATTTTTTAATTAACTGAATCAGTAGCATGTACCTAAAGCAGCAGCATGTACAACCTCATGTATGTAACATACTATACAAATTTGGTTTACAAAAAGATAAAGTCAAAGCAAATATAAAACACTAATAAAAATACGGCTGATATAAGCACTTCTAATCTGTCTTCAGATAATTCCAAATATAATTTATTGCACCTGTAAAAATCAGAAGGAAGGTCTGCACTAGGGATGAGGTTTGTGTTTACCATGATTTTATGGCAAATGTTCCAGATTCAAACTTGCAAGCAATTGCAAATTTATGTGTGATTTTCCTGTGTTTGACCCGTTTTGTAATACTTTAACCACTTGAGTAATAGCTTGCATTACCCCTTCTTACCATGCCATTTTCAGATTCCAGTGCTGTGATATTTTCACTGACAATTACTTTGACACGGAACACTGTAACCAAGTTATATCATTATATAATTTAATAACCATTAAGGAAAAAAAACCAAATGGTTTGAAAAAAAAAATGTTTCTCCTACTTTCTTTTAACCACTTGACCACTGGGCACTTAAACCCCCTTAATAACCAGACCAATTTTCAGCTTTCGGTGCTCTCACATTTTGAATGACAATTACTCAGTCATGCAACACTGTACCTATTTGAAATTTTTGTCTTTTTTTTTCACACAAATAGAGCTTTCTTTTGGTGGTATTTAATCACCGCTGGTTTTTTTTGCGCTATGAAAGAAAAAAAGCATTTTTCTTCGTTTCTGTTATAAAATTTAGCAAATTAGTAATTTTTCTTCATATATTTTGGCCAAAATTTATACCACTACATATCTTTGGTAAAAATAACCCAAATCGGTGTATATTATTTGGTCTTTGTGAAAGTTATAGAGTCCACAAGCTATGGTGCCAATCTCTGAAAATTGATCACACCTGAAGTACTGACGACCTATCTCATTTCTTGAGACCCTAACAAGCCAGGAAAGTACAAATACCCCCCCCCCCCAAATGACCCCTTTTTGGAGACATTCCAAGGTATTTAGTAAGATGCATGGTGAGTTTTTTGAAGTTGTATTTTTTTCCCACAATTCTTTGCAAAATCAAGATTTTCTTTTTTTTTTTTTTTTTTTTTACAAAATTGTTATATTAGCAGGTTATTTCTCACACACAGAATATGCATAGCACAAATAACACCCCAAAACACATTCTACTACTCCTCCTGAGTATGGCGATACCACATGTGTGAAACTTTTACACATGGCCACATAGAGAGGCCCAACATTCAGGGAGCGCCATCAGGCATTCTTGGAACATAAATTACACATATCATTTCTTGACTACCTCTTAAGCACCATACACACGGTCGGATTTTCCGATGGATTCTGTCCTATCGGACAATGTTGTCGGAAATTCCGACCGTGTGTAGGCACCATCGGACATTTTCCATCAGATTGTCCGACGGACAAAGTTGTATCTCCTGCTCTATAAATTTTCCGACAACAAAGTCCGATCACACCAATTCCGATCGTGTGTAGCGAATTCCGACGGACAAAGTGCCACGCATGCTCAGATCACATTACAAGACCAAAGTTATTGGCTACTAGCCTCTACGTAGTCCCGTCGTAGGCAACAAACGTCACCACGTTCAGAATGATCGGATTTTCCGACAACATTGTCCGACCGTGTGTATGAAACACCAGTGTCGGACTAAATCCGTCGGACCAAATCCGATGGATTTGGTGGTCAGATTTTCCGACCGTGTGTATGGGGCTTTACACTTTTGAAGGCCCTGGAGAACCAGGACAATGGAAACGCCCCAAAAATGACCCCATTTTGGAAAGAAGACAACCCAATGTATAATCTATGAGGCATATCGAATCTTTTGAACATGTCATTTTTTTCTACAAGTATTTGGAAAATGTGTAAAGAAAATGAAACCACTTTTTTTTTTTTACACAACATTGTCCATTTACACAATATTTCTAACACATAACATGTACATGGCAAAAATGATACCCCAAAATAGATTCTCCTACTCCTGAGTACGGCGATACTACATGTGTGAGACTTTTCCACAGCGTGGCCACATACAGAGGACCAACATGCAGGGAGCGCCATCAGGTGTTCTAGGGACATAAGTTTAAAATCTAATTTGACTACCTATTACACTTTTGTGAGGCACTGTAGTGGCATGGATGTGGCATGGATGAGCATGAATGGGTATAGATGAGCATGAATAGGGATGGATGAGCCGTGATGGGGATAGCTGAGCATGAATGAGTATGGCCGGGTACGGCTGAGTATGGATGGGTATAGATGGGATGGCTGGGTACGGCTGAGTATGGCTGGGTATGAGTGAGTATGACTGGGTATGGCTGGGTATGGCTGAGTATGGCTGGGTATGGCTGGGTATGGCTGGGTATGGCTGGGTATGGCTGGGTATAGCTGGGTATAGCTGAGTATGGCTGGGTATGGCTGAGTATGGCTGGGTACGGCTGGTGGATGGGATGGCTGAGCATGGATGGATGGATGAGTATGCCGAGTATGGATGAGGATGGATGTTTGAGTATGCTGAGTATGGATGGATGGGTATGCAGAGTATGGATATGCAGAGTATGGATGGATGGGTATGCAGAGTATGGATGGACGGGTATGCAGAGTATGGATGGACGGGTATGCAGAGTATGGATGGATGGGTATGCAGAGTATGGATGGACAGGTATGCAGAGTATGCATGGGTGGGTATGCAGAGTATGGATAGACGGGTATGCAGAGTATGGATGGATGGGTATGCAGAGTATGGCTGGGTATGCAGAGTATGAATGGATGGGTATGCAGAGTATGGCTGGGTCGGCAGAGTATGGCTGGGTATGCAGAGCATGGACGGGTATGCAGAGCATGCAGAGTATGGACTGGGTATGCAGAGTATGGACGGGTATGCAGAGTATGGCTGGGTATGCAGAGTATGGCTGGGTATGCAGAGCATGCAGAGTATGGACGGGTATGCAGAGTATGGACGGGTATGCAGAGCATGCAGAGTATGGCTGGGTATGCAGCGTATGGCTGGCTATGCAGAGTATGGATCGGTGAGCAGGGATGGATGGTTCTCTCACTGAGCAGGCTGTGGGCACCACACATGCAGCCCACAGCTGGAAATCACGCTTGTTTGTTTACATGTGATCGCGCCGTCATTTGACGACGCGATCACGTGGTCACGGATGTTCTCTGGTGCACGCTCCAGGGGGGCGCGCGAGAGCGGAATTCTGGGAGGACGTCACTGTACGCCCTCCCAGAGTTAACAAACCGCCCTGTAGCCGTCATTCAGCTAAGTCCCGGTTATTAAGTGGTTAAAATAAAAATTCCAGAACAGTACAAACACCCATAAAATGCCCAATTTTTGGATGGTAGACACCCCACAATCAGATTTTTTCCATAATTTTGGGGAAATTAAGAAACATGCTGGTATTGAAATGACTAAAACATGGAGCTAGGTAATGATGCACTACATTGTCATATACAATGGCAGGATGCAAATGAGGGGTTAATGTGCAGATGTGCAGGATAAGGAAGGTGAAGGGTTAATATATAGGTCTCTGAAGAGACAATATGGAGTTTAGATGTACAGGAGAGGAGGGTATGGGCTGAAAAGGTTCAACTTTTTAGTTGCATCTGCTGCAGATGTGTTGTCTACACTGATCGGGAACTAATGAATGACTGTTATATAACAAAATGGAGGGCTCATATATGTAAACATTACACTATTTACATCTGTAAGCTCTATGACTGGTCTCTGAACAATTACAGCTATCCCAAGGTACAGAGCTGCTCGGACCGACTCTGTAAACAGTGTCTATGAACCAAGTGTTTATAAATAGCACTGAAAAAATACCACTTTGCTGTTTAAAGAGATACGGCAGTAAGTAAATGGTTACATTGTCTCCCAGGTCAAATTGTAACAGGCTTAGTATACAATGTTAATTTGTTTTCTTTTCTGTTATAAGATATTTTTCTTTTTTCATGCTGGGAATCAGGAATGTAGTTGAAGCACACTGCTCTTTAAGGTCAATTTCTACAAAATACTATACAACAAAGCACTGTTTTGGCTTCAAAATTCAGCACATTTCATAAACACAATTTAACATTCCATTTCATGCAAGTCTGGACTTGGAAGGAAACCACAGAAAATGATGTCTTACTTCTTACAGGAACACCACCGCATGGCTATCTTATTATACATCTTTGGTTGCCTATTTTGGAATGACGTATGCTTTATTCTGCTATCAAGTTCAACATATGAAGTAGCAGTGACTGCATTTTCTTGCTATCATTTTCAGCAACTATCTGTGAAACTTTAACCTCTTCTGCATTGTAGGAACTTTTGGCTGAAAGGAGGTCCTAAAATCCTCGGATTAATCTATGATTGTGGCTTATTTAAAGTATGACTAAAGGCTCCTGCATGACAGTTTAAACAAGTATCAAATCCAGTTACTTTGGGTTGCACAAGCCTCATAAAGTAAATAGAAAACTTCATTACTTCCCTATTGAGCCATATTCTTCATTTGCATCCAGCATTCTACCTCTGCCAGACACTATAGGGCAGATTTTTTAAAACTGATACACACAGAATCTGGTGCAGCAGTGCATAGTAACTAGGGATGAGCCGAACACCCCCCTGTTCGGTTCACACCAGAACCTGCGAACAGACCTAAAGTTCGTGTGAACTTTAGAACCCTATTAAAGTCTATGGGACTTGAACATTCAAAATCAAAAGTGCTAATTTTAAAGGCTAATATGGAAGTTATTGTCATAAAAAGTGTTTGGGACCTGGGTCCTGCCCCAGGGGACATGTATCAATGCAAAAGTGTAATATTCCTTTAAATTTTGTACCTGGGGGTGTGTATAGTATGCATGTAAAGGGGCGCATGTTTCCCGTGCGTAGAACTGTCCCTGCACAAAGTGTAATTATAATGAATTGTCGGCTCCCGTAATACAGAGAACAGTCATTGATTATAAAAAAAAAGCGTGGGGTTCCCCCCAAATTCAATTACCAGGCCCTTCAGGTCTGGCATGGATTTTAAGGGGACCTCCATGCCAAATTTAAAAACAAAAATGGCGTGGGGGTCCCCCTCAAAATCCATACCAGACCCTTATCCGAGCACGCAACCTGCATGCATACTATACACACCCCTCAGGTATGAAATTTAAAGGAATATTACACTTTTATTGTTTCACTTTAAGCATTATTAAAATCACTGCTCCTGAAAAAAATGCAGTTTTTAAAACTTTTTTTTGCATTGATACATGTCCCCTGGGGCAGGACCCGGGTCCCGCAACACTTTTTATGACAATAGCTTGCATATAGGCTTTTAAAATTAGCACTTTAGATTTCTCCCATAGACTTTTACAGGGTGCTCGCGGCATTTCGAATTTTCAGCGAACACCCCAAATTGTTCGCTGTTTGGTGAACAGGCGAACAGGCAATGTTCGAGTCGAACATGAGTTTGACTCGAACTCGAAGCTCATCCCTAATAGTAACCAATCAGCTTCTAAGTTTTAATTAAACAAGCTGATGTTAGAAGCTGAGCAGAGTTTCTCAGAGTTGCACCAGATTCTGTGTGCACCAGTTTTAGCAAATCTCCCCCTGTGTGGTTTCAGCAACAGAGAAAATTCTGTGCTGTCACTCTAGAAAGCAGTGGGCCAGACTAGTGCTTACTTGACAATCAGTGAATCAGAAATGTGCAACACACATTTTAGGCATAGCCTACAAAAGTGTGGAAACTCTATTCTGAATGCAGAAGCAGTGCAGCATTGTTGCAGCACCATCACAGGAAACTTCATTAGGTGGACATCACTGTCATCATTAACAAGTATTTGTGGGAATTTGCAGGGGGACTAAGAGAAATCTGTAAATGCATATATACTTAAGTGCTTCAACACATTTTCTAAGGGAAGGTAGGGATGGTCCCGATGTTTGAGTTGAAACATAAGTTCGATTTGAACATCGGGTGTTCCTTTGTTCACAGAAGAACTAAACATATGGGGCATTCGCGACAAATTTTGAGTGCCACGGGGCATCCCATAATGCACTGCAAGGTCACAGTGCATTGACGGCTGCTGATCGGCCAAAGCATGCACCTGACCTGCTTGCTTTGGCCAATCACAGCGCGATCTGCTGTGAGAGCCTTTGACCAATCATAGCTCAGGGGGCTAAGTCCACGCCCCACACTATATTAGGCTGCTTACACGGCATGCGTAGTGTGATAATATGGAGATTGAGAGAACTTGAGCTAGATTCGGTAGGTTAGTTAGTGGCGTGCAGGCAGTTTAGTATATATAAGAAGGCCTGAATTTATGGAAGGAGTCCGGGGGGTATTTAAGCAGCCCACTCATCTGTGGTCTTTGTCGGTTCCTGTGTGCGATTCGTTACATCACTAGGCTGACTCTTGTAACTCATTTTGTGTTTGTGAGTTGCGTGTCCGAACTTCCAGAGGCTTTTGGTTCTCCGTTTGTGGTTTTTCGTAGCTCGAGTCTTGCTCAACTGTCGCAGGTAGGATTTGTTTATCATTTCTTCATTTCACGTATCATTGTTTAGGTACCTTGTATCATCGAGGCCACGCAGCGTAACTTACAATTCATTCATTAAAGTATCCGTGCACAGTCTTCTTTAGCCTCGTGCAAACCATGCTCTTTGTTGTCACGTGCTACGAAGCCGGCCATTTTTCACTTAAACACTGTCTATCACTTCAGTTATTCTGTTATTATAGTCCAGTCGCATTAGCAGCTCACCGATCCGTGTCCGCTTATTTGCAGTCATTCCATCTCATTCCATGCTCCACAGCCCGGTTCGCTGTCAGTCGCAATCGCGGCACACCAATTTGTGTCTCTGTCATGGCAAATCATTTCATTCGTTACATTTTGCATACCCTTCTCTCGATTTGAATCCAGTCGCATTTGTGATGCACCGATTCATGTTGGCTCGTGTTAGTCATTCTTATCTCATTTCATTCTATGCACCACAGTCCGGTACGTTGTCAGTCGCAAAAATTGCGGCACACCGATTCGTGCCTCTGTCATGGTAAATCATTTCATTCGTTACATTTCGTATGCCCTTCACTTGATTCAAATCCAGTCGCATCTGCGATGCACAGATTCATGCCGGCTCGTCCTAGTCGTTCCGTCTCATGCAATTCCATGCTCCACAGTCTGGTTCGTTGTCAGTCACAAATTGCACGATTCATGCCTCTGTCATGGCAAATCAATTATTTTGTTAAATTTTGCATACCCTTCACCCCGATTCGAATCCAGTCGCATCTGCGACGCACCGATTCATGTTGGCTCGTGTTAGTCATTTTGTTTCTTCCCATTCCATGTTCATAGTCCGGTTAGCTGTCAGTCGCAATGGCGGCACACCGATTTGTGCCTCTGTCATGGCAATCATTTCGGTCATTACATTTCATATACCCCAGTGGTCATCAACCCTGTCCTCAGGGCCCACTAACAGGCCAGGTTTGCAAGATAACTGAAATACATCACAGGTGATATAATTTGCTGTTCAGTGATTGCAGTATTCTAGTCTGCATCTCCTAAGGTAATACATAAAACCTGGCCTGTTAGTGGGCCCTGAGGACAGGGTTGATGTCCACTGATATACCGCACACTCTGATCCGGATCCAGTCGCTTAGAAGCACTCAGATTTGTGTCGGTTTCATTTGGTCATTTAATTTCGTCTCCACTTCATCCCATATTCCACAGTTCGGTTCATTGTCAGTGACAATTACGGCACCTCGATTCGTGTCACTGTCACTTCAATCATTCAGTGGTCTTATTTCGTATTGTCTGTCATGTTCTCCTTAAATACGGCACTCGCTTCGTGACGCTTCATGCATGCATTTTTCATTTCTTTTTATTCCATCTCATACGCTCTACAGTTCGATTCGATGCCGGTTGCTTCAGCGGCACAACGATTCACTTTAATTTCAGATTGCTGTACGTTATGTCTCATTTACGGACACCCCACAGTACGGCTCACTCTATGGTTCAGTTCAAATCCAGTCACAACCATGGCACATCAGCCCACATAGCTTTCAGGCCAACTGTTCTCAAAGTCTTTTTTCTTCGAATTCCATTCATGGTCCCAATTCGTTCGATTTAACCATCGCTCACCTTCTTGATAAGGTTTTCCCTTGCAGTCATTATAAGCACATCTCAAAGTCGCATGATCCGGCCACTCATTCATCTCCAAATGGCATATAATTGAGCCACTCACCATTGTCCGTCTGTCATTTCTCCTCTAGGTCAGTTGAATTAAAGTAATTCCATCCTGCACCAGGTTGGACGTTATTCACCCAGGTTCCGGTCGACTAAGTCTTCGACCTCAAAACCAAGACTTCGCAACTAGGGCACAAATCAGTTAGAGCCATGTCACAGGCCGGGAGACCTAACATCTACCCCTCTGCCACCCTCTCCGGTTTCAGAGAGCGGCAGAGTGCAGTCCTTTAGGGAATGGACAATACCCAAGTTAACAGCGGAAATAATGCACAGGGGTGTGCCCTACCCCGCTACAGCCAGGGAAGCTAAGTTCTTCAGGCTCCTCTTCCCACCGCCATCGAAAGCCCAGCTCAGCACCCAGCAGGTGTCTCTTCAGTCCATATCCTCAGCCATTTCTCAGCTTCACACCATGGTGTCACCATTGTCCACCACAGTCACTGATGTTCAAGCCAGAGTGACAGTCTTGGAAGGATGCCCAGAAGCGGCCATCCCTGACCCAATCGCAGTCCCAGTCCTGGCTCCCTCTCCGGCAGGTATGACAGGGAGGAGTTTCACTATCTTCCCCGTGCACCTAGTTCCAGCCAGCATCAGGAGGGAAATTTTGGACAGCAAGGACGTCAACCTAGCTTCCCTCCTCATATCAGGCCACAACCTGGCAGAGAATAAATCATACGCCTGGGGGGATGTCTCAGTGGTCCTCAAGGCCAAAGACCCCAGGCTCAACCTCAAACTAACTATTACAGAGTTTGCGTTAACCTTTGGGATGTTGAGAGACATCCTGTGCTAAGCCAGCCCCAGCAAAAGGGAACAGCTGGACTTATATCTCCACACGGTGTTGGACCTGGGCTATAAATATGGGGGGTCCTCATTTTATGATTTCCACTGTTCATTTTCGCCCAAAGCGGCAGCTAGGCTCTCGCAGTTCCAATCGGCCATGGATTGGAGTCCTATTGACACAGAGTTGTTTTGCCGCCACTTTGCCAGCCTACACTCCCCACTCTGCACTGTCTGCCAATCCTCCACCTACACCGGTTACTGGTGCTCCAACATAGCACGCCCTCTCAATTTCCCCTCCACCTCTGGTACTAGTCAGGGCTTGCCAGCCCCAGCTCAGTCACCCTAGATGGATAAATTGGGACGCCCCATTCTGTCAGTAGGGGGAGCATCCATCTGCAATAACTTTAATTTTGGGGCGTGCAACTACAGCCAATGTTGGCTGCTCCATATCTGTGCCATATGTCATAGGGGAACATCCTAAAACCCTATGCCAGATCAAGCCTGACTAGGCCGAGTAGATGTCCTATGGCTGGGGTTTTACTCCACCTCACACCCCACTCCCTCACTGGCCGCCTTCCTTATCCAAGGATTTACAGTAGGATTCCATACCAACCTTATCACACTACCCCACATGACTCACGAGTGCAGGAATCTCGGCTCAGCGGCCAATGACGAACAGGCCATAGGCCATCTGTTAAAGGCCGAACTTGACCAAGGCCTCATCATGGCCCCTTCGCACAGCCCCCTTTCACCATCTGGAGAGTTAGCCCTATTGAGCTTGTCAAGGGCAAGTTTTCAAATAAACTTTGTTTGGTGTATGACCTGTCTGCGCCTCATTCTTTCCACATCCCGAGTTTGAATTCCTTAATTCCTTCAGAGGAATACTGCCTGAAATAGTCTTCAGTCGACATGGCAATTCAGGCCATTATCAAAATAGGCACAGGCGCCTGGCTCTCTAAAGCCAACGTTTCAGATGCATTTAAGCTTCTACCCATCCAACCATCCCTCTGGTGCTGGCACGGAATTAAATGGAAAGAATCATATTACTTTGCCACTAAATTGACCTTTGGCTCTAAAAGCAGCCCATGGCTCTTTGACACCTTGGCACAGTCCATCACTTGTATCCTGTTGCACCAAGCCCAGTGCCAGATGGTCATTCATTATCTGGATGACTTCCTGCTAATCGAACAGCCTGGCGTGCCCCTGGTAGACCTAGATAGGTTGGTGGTGTTTGTGTTCTGCTATGGGCACATTGAGATTCCCAAAGTGGAAGGCCCAGCACACTCTATCACCTTCCTCGGGGTCAATCTTGACACTCGCTCCATGCAGGCCAGTCTGCCCCCCCCGACAAACTGACCTGTATCAGGTCGGTTCTTCATGACTTTACCAATGCACAGGGATGTACTAAGAAACAGCTTCAATCCCTCTTAGGGATGCTCAACTTTGCAACGTGAATTATTCCCCAGGGACAATCTTTTATTTCGCGCCTCTTGGTCTTCCTCTCTCAGACACAGGACCCAGATCAAAACCTTAGTCTAGACACTGCAGCAGTAGTATATTTTTCTATGTGGGATGAGTTCCTTACTAGCTGGAATTGCATATCCATGTTTATACCGTCAGCATCACCTCTATCACTGCAGGTAGTAACGGATGCTGCAGCCTCCACAGGCTTCACTGCAATTTTTGGCCACCATTGGTTTGCAGGGTCATGGCCTTCAGAGATACTCCTAATCCCCGGTTTCATCCAGTCTTCCTCATTGTTCAAACTATACCCGATTGTGGCAGCTGCTCATATCTGGGGCCATACCTGGACTGGACAAACGGTGGCCCTCACCACCTACAACCAGGCCACGGCCGATATCATTAAAAAGAGCAGGTCCAAGTCGCTCCCCATTATGTCCTTTCTACACAGGCTGGTACAATTACCCCTGCAGCATCAGTTCAATGTTCACTGTACATACATTCCAGGCAAGTGCAACGCCGCAGCAGACGCACTGTCCCGTTTTAACTTCATTAAATTTTTTCAGCAGAGATCCGGAGCCGACCAAACGTCATCTCTTATCCCACCTTGGTCTCAGCTGACATTGGATTAAAGCAGCACCTTCACAGCGTGACCCAGCTCATCAATCAATCCTTATCTCGCAACACACTCAAGGCCTACCATACAGCTTGGATCGTCTTCTGCCAGTTTCTGCCTTCCTGCCCCGGGGCAACGTCACCACACACTAAGCATGTACTAGCTTTCATTTCATATTGCCACACACAATTGGCTCTATCACACAACACCATCAGACTATACTAATCCGACATCCAACACTTCCTGGCCTTACAAGATCCTGCAAAGCCATCCTTCGCAGCCCATGCGATCCGAGCCATCCTGCGTGGCATTCAGAAGCAGCAGCCCATAGCCAACTCCAAACCCTTGCCCATCACAAGTACCATCTTCAGAGACATGTCGAATATCCTCATTCGTTCCCCATTTGGCTTTCTTCCCAGCTTGGTCATTCAAGCGGCCATCTACCAAGCCTACTATGTTTTTTCGCGGCCTAGCGTGTTTACCTGTAATAGCCCTGCTGGCCAGGTACTGTGTAGATGTCACCTGGCTCGCTTCCAAGGTCATTTAATTCTCCACCTCACAGTATCCAAAACCCAGCAATCTGGCCCCGGAGTCGACATTCATCTATTCAAGACAAACAACATCTGGTACCCAGTAGCGATACTCGACCGCCTACTATCGCTCCTACCTAGCCAGTCGAACTCTAGTTCCCTAATACCTTTCCTGACTAACCCCTTGAGTGGCTGCCAGTTCATCAAGCACGTCAGGATCCTCCTGCGCAACCTAGGCCTCAAGCCCAGTTAGTACTCTGGATACTCCTTCCGAATTGGAACAGCTTCGGCCACATCCTAGCACGGGGTTCCTGACCATAACATCAAGAGATTAGGCAGGTGGAAATCCGCCTGCTTTGCCCGGTACATCCCAAATCCTCAGGTTGAAATGTTGCAAGCATTTCCACACTTGCTCAGTAAATAACACTAAACGAATAAAGAGCTTTCACCCCTACCTGAATGTTTTTGCCCCCTTTTTTGGTATACTGACCAGCAGACCAGGGCACACTTCAGGTTAATTTCATGTTGTAAGTCTTGTGGTGTGTTTATGTGGTTCGCATCCATCCCGGTTGATATATATATATATATATATATATATATATATGCATATAAGCCTTTAAAATGAACACCTTTGATTATTTATGTGTGTGTGTCCCATAGACTTTAACCACCTCAAGACAGGGCACTTTCATCCCCTTCCTGCCCAGGCCATTTTTTTTCAGCTTTCATTGCTGTCACACTTTGAATGACAATTGCGCGGTCATGCAACACTGTAACCATGTGAATTTTCTTCACACAAATAGAACTTTCTTTTAGTGGTATTTAATCACTTATGGAATTTTTATTTTTTCCCTCATTTTGAAAAAAAAAAAAGTTTATCTTAGTTTCTGTCGGTAAATTTTGTAAATAAGTAATTTTTCTCCTTCACTGATGGGCGCTGATGAGGCGGCACTAATGGGCACTAATGAGGTGGCACTTATGGGCTATGATGAGGCGGCACTTATGGGCACTGATTAGGTGGCACTAAGGAGGCACGGATATGCCACACTTATGGGCACTGATAGGTGCCACTTATATGTGGCACTGATAAGCACTGATAGGTGGCACTAATGGGTGGCACTGGTGGGCACTGATAGGTGGCACTGGTGGGCATAGATAAATGGTACTGGTGGGCACAGATAGGCAGCATTGGGTGGCATTGATGGGTGGCATTTATGGGCAGCAGTGATGGGCATTGATGGACAGCAGTGGTGGGCATTGATGGGCAGCACTGATAGCCAGCACTAACTGGCATCATGGCCACTGATTGCTGGCACTTGTGGGCACTGATTTCTAGCAGTGGTGGGCACTCCTTGCTGGCACTGGTGGGCACTTTTTGCTGGTACTGTGGGAGCTTTATTGTAATCAGGGCACTGATGATCAGTGCCCTGATTACATTTCTCTGTGAGGAGATGCCGCTGATTGGTTCCCCTCTCCTCACACTCTGTCTGGACACAGCCGATCACATGGTTAACCACTTGCCGACCGGCGCACGACGATATACGTCGGCAGAATGGCACGTACAGGCAGGAGGGCGTATATATAAGTCCCTCCTTTCTGCCTGTCCGTGCCATCGGGAACGCACCGGGAGCGGCGCGCTCCCACGCCGGTCGGGACCCCCGTGAGTCTGATCGCGGTCCCCGCGGACTCGATCACCGCGGGGACCCCCGCGATCGTCTCACCGGAAGGCTGAACGGGGAGATGCCGAGATAAACAGCATCTCCCCGTTCTGCCTAGCAACTAGTGACGCCGATCTCTGCTCCCTGTGATTGGAGCAGAGATCAGCATTCACTAGCTGACAGCCACGCCCCCCCACAGTAAGAAACACACCCCTAGGCATACTTAACCCTTACACTGCCCCCTTGTGGTTAACCCCTTCACTGCCAGTGTCATTTATACAGCATTCAATGCATTTAAATAGCATTAATTGCTGTAAAAATGACAATGGTCCCAAAAATGTGTCAAAAATGTCCGATGTGTCCGCCATAATGTCGCAGTCACAAAAAAAATCGCAGATCTCCGCCATTACTAATAAAAAAAAAATATTAATAAAAATGCTATAAAACTATCCCCTATCTTGTAAACGCTATAACTTCTGCGCAAACCGATCAATAATCGCTTATTGCGATTTTTTTTACCAAAAATATGTACAAGAATACGTATTGGCCTAAACTGAGGAAAAAAAAAAAAGTTTTTTTATATATTTTTTGGGGATATTTATTATAGCAAAAAATAAAAAATAATGCATTTTTTTCAAAATTGTCGCTCTATTTTTGTTTATAGCGCAAAAAATAAAGACCGCAGGGGCGATCAAATACCACCAAAAGAAAGCTCTATTTGTGGGAAAAAAAGGACGTCAATTTTGTTTGGGAGCCACGTCGCACGACCGTGCAATTGTCAGTTAAAGCGACGCAGTGCCGAATCGCAAAAAGGGGCCTGGTCCTTTGGCTGCAAATTGGTCCGGTCTGAAAGTGGTTAAAGAGCCGCGGCTGAGAGAGCGTTCGTTCTGGGAAGCCGTCATTGGACGTCCACCCAGAACGAGAGCCACACCACACCGCCCGCCATCATTTGACGGAGGGCGGGCGGCAAGTGGTAATAGGGTTTGCATGTTTGCTACAACGTTTTGCCTGTTCACGTGTTCTGGTGCGAACCAAACCCGGGAGGTGTTCAACTAATCCCTATTGGGAGGCCATAGTTTACTATTTTAATCAGTAGCTCTTTTGCTTTTGTTTTGCTTTAGTCTTTTCCAAATCTGACTGCAGTGTGAGAGAAAAAGAAGAGTAATCAATGTTTTGTCACATTCATGGTATTATGTACTCTGGATTCTAGATTTCATAGCAATTTAAAATGCTACTGTGAACATTGTTAAGGAATACCTTGGAGCCTTGAAGTAAGCCTGTTAGACTTTAGACGGCTTTTCCTTTAAATGAACGAAGGCCATGGGGTACATGTGAAATAAGGTGTTGCGAGATTACTGAAGTTTGTCAATGAAATTGTGGGGACTGCAATGTTGAAGGAAAGTATAACACATACTTGGGGGAATGGGGTTAGGGGTTAAAAGAGATATGTGCACTCAAACTGAATGAATACATTGAACAGGTGCAGGCCATGGCTCCATGGACCAGGGTATCTAAACTCATTGTTTAACTTTATATTCCTTTTAGCAAGAGTTGTTAAAATGTATGTTCACTTCCGAGTTTGCAAAACTCACAATTACTTTAGATATATGATTATGGATCACACATTGACATCTTTCCTGGAATCCTGGGTTGCAGAAAAGAAAATCACTTGATTCCCCCATCAATACAGTCAGTCCCTCCCACAGTGCTATTGTGTTCTGCCAGCGGGGGCGTGGGGAGCCTTCCCACCTAGGAGACCACAATGATTACTGTTGGCAGCTATAACCGCTGGCAGTAATCACATGTCAAATATCAGACAGGCTAGTTGTCTATAGCCCCATACACACGGTCGGACTTTTTCATCAATTTGGTCCGATCGGACAAGGTTGTTGAAAAATCAGACCGTGTGTATGCACCATCGGACAGTGTTCGTCGGTTTGTCCGTCGGACAAAGTCTTATCTCCTGCTGGAAAGATTTCCCGTCAACCCGGTCCGATCACACCAAATCCGAGCGTGTGTACGCTTGTCCGACCGGACAAAGTGCTACGCATGCTCAGATCACATTACAAGACCAAAGCTATTGGCTACTAGCCTCTACGTAGTCCCGTCGTAGGCAACAAACGTCACCACGTTCAGAATGATCGGATTTTCCAACAACTTTGTCCGATCGTGTGTACGCAAAACCAACATCAGACAAAGTATGACGGACATGGTCCGACGGACCTGGTCCACGGATTGTCCGCGCGTGTGTATGGGGCTTATGGATCGACTTCAGTACAACCAGCCTGCCCATACATGTACAGTATCAAATCTCAGCCAGACCCTGCTGAACCAGTCAAAAAGCAATCCTTCTAATACTGGCTTATGAGTTTGAAATGTCTAGGATGTGGTCATTTAAGCTCCTTTAATATTTACTTGTGCTGATGAACCACATTCAATTAAATCTAGGGTTTTCTGCAGAAAGGGTACTTGTGCTTTCTTTAAGAATTCTCGGGTAGGTGCTATATAATTTCTCATTTACAAACAGGAGAATGCAAATGTATCAAAAAATATGATAAATAGCGGTTGCTTGTAGTAAATTAGGTTCATAATAAACAGAAGATTTTTGAATTTTAGTAAAGCTAGTACCTAGTTTAGCAACATGCAAGAGACAGTTAAAAAGCTGTTTAGTGATGCATACTTTGGGTTAGTGCCAAGCTTGGCATATAGCCATTGATTATGGTCTGTTGCAGTCTTTGATAAACTGTTCCCTGGAATAGCTATTTCACAAGTGTTCAGTGTGCATAAAGATAATTGTATCATGAATTCAACAAGGAACAAATAAGTCTTTGCAACAGCATACACCAATGACCCATGTAAACCTAACAGTATGTTGCATTTTAGAAACAAATTTGGGTGGTGCAGGGAAATGTACAACATGACTGTAACACATGTTGACACATGACACATAACACATTTACAAGATGCCAGAAACACAGCTAAACTTTGGACAACACAGTTATAAGTTTAAAGTGGATGTAAACCCAATTTTCTTTTGTTTTATGTCATAATGTAGAGAATAAGATTTCCTTTCATTTGAGCCCAGTCTTGCCACACAGATTTACTCCAGCCTGAGCAATCCTCTTTTATTGTTCAGTTAGAGAAATCTTGACAAAGTCTTGAAAACTTTGTCAAAAACGCCCCCTTGCTGTGAGTGACAGGTGATTTACATATCTCATGCACTAGCCTGAGACAGGTTATCATTAGTGATGAGCCGAACACCCCCGAGTTCGGTTCGCACCAGAACCTGCGAACGGACCGAAAGTTTGTGCGAACGTTAGAACCCTATTAGTTACAATGGACGCGAACGTTCGAAATCTAAAGTGCTAATTATAACGGCCAATATGCATGTTATTGTCATAAAAAAGGTTTGGGGACCCGGGTCCTGCCCCAGGGGACATGTATCAATGCAAAAATAAGTTTTAAAAACAGAAGTTTTTTCGGGAGCAGTCATTTTAATGATGCATAAAGTGGAAAAAAAAAAAAAAAATAGTACCTGGGGGGTGTCTAAAGTATGAAGTGGCATGTGTTTCCCGTGTTTAGAACTGTCCCTGCAAAAAATGACATTTGTAAAGGAAAAAAATAAGCCATTTAAAACTGCTTGCGGCTTTAATGTCATGTCTTGTCCTGGCACTATGGATGAAAATCTTTGAGAAAAATGGCATGGCTACCCCATCACCCCCACCCCAGCCCATTACCAGCCTCTTTGGGTCTTGTATGGATATTACAACCCTATATACTCTGAACAGCAAACAAGACAGGGACTGTAGGTTTGTTTTAAGTAGAATCTGTTTGTAATTTTGAACAGGTACATTTTTAAGTGTAGCTCCATCCAAAAAAATCTATTTTTACGCTTTTTGGAGAACATAGGGAACATAGGGAAGGGCTATCACCCCTGTAACATTTGTTTTGCTGTCTGTGCACCTGTTCAGAACATTTCACCTCACTTTCTGTGGAAAAGTGTGTTTTTTATTGAAACAATGATTGGTGATAAAGCATCAGTAGAGAACAGCACTTTCCCCACACGCAAATGCCTGAGAAGAACACACTATCCCTGCCTATTATTCCTCTTTCCCTACACTGTCCCCACACGCAAATGCCTGAGAAGAACACACTATCCCTGCCTATTTTTCCTCTTTCCCTACACTTTCCCCACACAGAAATGATTGAAAAATAGTGTACAATGTCCCTGCCTATCAATCCTCTTTCCCTCAACGCCAGAACACACTACACAAGCGCGCAGCGGCCTTATATAGTGTGGGGCTGTACTAAACCCCCTGAGCTATAATTGGCCACAGGATCCTGCCTGTGGCCAATTATTGCTCTCTTTGCTGCTGGCTCTATGATTGGCCAAGCATGCGGGGTCACAGTGCAAATCATCAGCCAGCAATGCACTGCGGCATTGTGGACCGTTCGCATCACACGAATTTGATGTGAACGGCCCTCAGAGTTCTGAACTCGACGAGCAGACGAACGGCCAATGTTCGATTCGAACATGGGTTCGAATCTAACACCGGGCCCATCTCTAGTTATCATCAGATCACTGGATGTTCTACTCTGCCCAGCTCTGACTACATACATGTCCCTTAAATCACTTGTCTGTCTATAGTCTTACTGTTCACTGCATCCCATGATGAGTCAAAACACAGTAAAGCTGGGAGAGCTGGAGGGGAGGGGAATGTGAATTTTGAACTTTTTACACAGGATTTGCCTGTCTCAAGCTAGTGCATGATATGTAAATCACCTGTCACTCACAGCAAGGGGGCATTTTTGACAAAGTTTTCAAGACTTTGTCAAGATTTCTCTAACTGAACAATAAAAGAATTGCTCAGGCCTCAAGTAAATCTGTGTGGCAACACTGGGCTCAAATGAAAGGAAATCTTAAAAAAAGGGCAGTTTTTTGTACATCAATGAAGATACAGTTAGATGGAACCAGGAACTTAATACATTCATTAAAATGTAAGTAAAACCTTGCAGAGTAGTAACATGGGAAGGTAGACTATGGGGTTGATTTACTAAAACTGGAAAGTGAAAAGTATGGTGAAGGTGTCAATGGTAGCCAATCAGCTTCTAATTTCAGCTTATTCAATTAAGCTTTGACAAAAAAAAAAAAAAAAATGGAAGCTGATTGGCTTCTATGCAGAGCTGTCCCAGCTTTTGCACTTTCCATTTTTAGTAAATCAAACCCATTGCTCTTTATTTTTTGATCATGGGAGCCTCCCCCCCCCCCCTTTACCAGTAACGCAATCAGCCTCCCCTTCCCCTCACTCCCAGTTCCAGAAGCCATATAAGCCCCCAATAATCTCATCTCTCTGCCAAGCAAAGGTTTGCAATGACTTTTGGTCTGTTCTGCCACTTCAGCCTCTCCTTGTGTTTATTCTTTGATTCAACAATGCCCACATTAACCACCTGTCACCACATAAATTCAGCTTTAATGGGGAAAACCAAAGCAATGAATGATGCTCACATCAGGTTTAGGAGATGGAATAAACATAGAAACATGCAGGTAGGAAAAACACAGGGAGATAAATGCCACCATGATTATAAGGTCCTCTCCTACTGTGTACATACAAGAATAGGCATGTCTATTAGTAAATCCGGCCCTGCATAGAGAAAATATAGACAGTAAAGCCGGCCATAGATGATTCGAATCGCAGCCATTTCAGCAAGGACCAGAGATTTCAACCATGTATGGGCAGGCTGATTGTACCCAAGTTGATTGATTGATCAACTTGGGTACAAACAGCCTGTTGGATTTTTCATGGAATTATTGCCGGCGGCTATAGCCACCAGCAATAATCACTGTGTGTTCTCCTGGCCAGGACGGCTCCCCCTGCTGGGAGAACACAATAGCTCTGCGGAGGGATTCTACCTGTGGTTGCAAGAAAGAAAATTGCACCATCTATGGCTGACTTAACGCATGCAAAGTGAGTTGGAGTGCAATATAATCCAGGCCTGCAGATGCATATCTCAGCCTGTAGATAGAAGTGAAATATAAAACACTGCTGGATCTGTACACGTTTTCAGCTATCTTGCTCCAGTATGGGAGTGCTGGAGTAATTTATGTTTATCCCCAGGGTTAGATTAGTTTGATTTGAGAGTCTTCAATATGCAGACCCTTGTTTGGTTCAAAGCAGTTGTAATACTGCTTGTCAGATTCTTTTTTACTTAACAATAACAGTGTCCTTTAATGACCTGAAAAACATGAGGATAACAAGCATGTGTATGAGTTGTGGCCTTGAATGTGATTACAAAAAGAAAAAGTGCTTAGTTTAATTACTGGGCCTTTATGTTGAGCCTTGGCAGCGAATGCCAAGACATTGGACGTGCTGTGATTTAGGTCATTTTTATTACAATTTTATTCACATCAAAGTGCTATCACTAGTGACTTTCTTACGAAGCAAGAAAGTACATTTGTTTCATTTCATTTCATATTAATCTTTACTAAGTCAAGATTAAGAGCACACTGTCTGAGTTATAAACATACAACATTCTCATTCTTTTGGCAATTCTCATTTAAGACTACAGTGTAAGCTGCCAGAAAGTGGCCTACGTATGCCTTCACTCAGAGGTATGTGTGTTCCAGACATAGGTCTCACAAAGTCAAGGAGATTATGTGTATTACACTCCCAGACTGAACAAATACACTGGCTCTGGAGTGTACAAACACTGGTAGAAATGTTCTTCTGTTATGGAACACGTCTTGCTTAGTTAGTGGCGGAACTACTAATGATTCATTATTTTGTTGCAACACTACATCCTGATTGTGTCCATCGTCTGAGAAGAACAGAATGTTGTGATGTTTTACGCAGTTGTAGTTCTTGTGCTTCTTACAAATAATGTGGGAAGGAAATAAAATACAATCAAAAACATTACAGTCAGTCCACTGAAAACTGGTATTTCAGTTTTTGTAGTGCTGTACATTTAATTTATGCCTGTTAGACTTTAGACGGCTTTTCCTTTAAGTGAACGAAGGCCATGGGGTACATGTGAAGTGAGGTGTTGCGAGATTACTGAAGTTTGTCAATGAAAATGTTGGGACTGCAATGTTGAAGGAAAGTATAACACATACTTGGGGGAATGGGGTCAGGGGTTAAAAGAAATACGTGCACTCAAACTGAATGAATACAATGAACAGGTGCAGGCCATGGCTCCATGGATCAGGGTATCTAAATTCATTGTTTAACGTTATGTTCCTTTTAGCAAGAGTTGTTAAAATGTATGTTCATTTCTGAGTTTGCAAAACTCACAATTACTGTAGATATATGATCATGGATCACACATTGACATCTTTCCTGGAATCCTGGGTTGCAGAAAAGAAAATCACTTGATTCCCCCATCAATACAGTCAGTCCCTCCTGCAGTGCTATTGTGTTCTGCCGGCGGGGGCGTGGGGAGCCTTCCTAGCTGGGAGACCACAAGGATTACTGCTGGCAGCTATAGCCGTTGGCAGTAATCACATGTCAAATATCAGACAGGCTAGTTTTCCATGGATCAACTTCAGTACAACCAGCCTGCCCATACATGTCCTGCCCATACATTTGCGTGCATGTGATTGGATGATGGAAGTCAGTAGTGCTTTGCCACATTTACTATGCTCAGGGGAAAATTTCCTTGCAAATTTGACCCCATTTAAGTCACATAAACACCATAGTAAATTAATATATGAAAAAAAGTTAAGCAGCAATGACCATTGCTAATAATCATTAATGGCCACAAGTAACATAAGTATTTGGATTCATGCTCATTATTAATGTGAAATAAAAAAATATTAGAGCTTGTGGTGCAGTGCAGCAACAAATCCTTTACCATGTCCAATGTATTTTTTTTTTTTTTACTGTTTTGTAACTAAAAGGTTGTGGTTCTATAGATTCAGTAATGTAAGAAAAACGTTTACCTCAACCTCAGCGACAAAGCAAATATAAAGAAGAATGAGATTAAAGTCAACAAGAGTCCACCCAAAACCGACCTTTCATGCACTTACAAATGCTTGGGATTCCAACAGCCCAATTTTTCCACTCACTGAGTGAGATAAGCAGTACCCCCACTGGGAGTAGAGAATATTCATTAATGGTCCTGAAAGCACTGCTTGTTTCATAGTGAATGAGATAAGAGCTGTAGTGGATAGGGATATACAAGCTGATTGGGCTGAAGCAGAGTTTGCTGTAGGTCTGGATGGATCATGTGAAGCATATTTTTATTCATCTGCTTCACACTGATTAGTACCATTATAGGGATTAAAAGTAATTTGTTCCGCTGTGCTTGTTAAGGTAATGGGCCTGTTACATACCACTGTAAGTTTAGACATTGGAGTTGATTTAGTTAAGGCAAAAAGACTGTGCACTTTGCAAGTTTCTCCAGAGCTTAGTAAATGAGGGGAAGCTCTGCTGACTTACATCATCCCAATCATGTGCAGGCAAAAATGCATTTCCCTTGCATATGATTGGGTATTGTTTGTATACACACCTTTTCTGAAGGCAATCTAGTCCGATCCCACGCTGAGCTTTCGGCAGTCGCTGCTGTGTTTAGGCCTGTGCAGGAGAGGCAGCCGACAACAGAAGCCCCATAGTAACTCTATGGGTGACGTCACTTTCCAGGCATTTCCCAGCTGTTGTCGGCTGTCTCCTGCCCACAGCACCCGCTGCTGGAGACTAGATTGACTTCAGAAAACTTATTTATAGAGATTTTTGCTTTACAGTGTTGGATAGATTTGTTTTAGAATGTGGCTGCAAGTAGATTTAAGGCTTTTGGCTGAACTTCTGCTTTAAGCTTTACCTCATTTACTAAGCTCTGGAACAACCGCACTTGCAAAGGGCACAGTCCAGTTGCCTTTGGTAAAATAACCCCATTGTGTTTTTAGGAATATTCCTACAATTTTTACATGTGTATTTGGTGCATTCTTTAAATTCCTATCCTATGGCATTTAGTTACTTCAGATGAATGTACAGTAATTATTACATGTACTTTCTAGTCTGACTCAGACAGTTTAACTACATCTTAACAGTGTCCATTGCATTTTGCTTTTTGTACTTGCCACTGGGAAATAAAAAAAAATTAGAAATTCTTGCACATATTCTGTTGCTGATCCACAGGGTCTCACTTTTCCTTTTGCAACCATACACCTTCAAAGTAATGTCCTTACTTACATAAACATTGCATAGATGTTGAAATGTTAATTTTTCACATAAAATAGTTCATCATTGCAAGCTTTTATTTTTTTTAGAAATCTCCACCAGGAATCCTGGCTCCCTTTACAACACTTTTTAACAAACACCAACTACGTGGCATGTTCACCAATGCCAGGAGCCTGGCAGACAAGATGGGTGAACTAGAGATACTGTTGTACAAGGAGGATTTTTTGGATTTGTGGGAATTTCAGAGACTTGGTTCAACAGCTCTCATGATTGGCTGGCAACGATTCAAGGGTATACCCTTTATCGATAGAGAGGATAAAAAAGGGGGAGGGGTATGCCTATATATCAAGAATAATGTACAAGTGAATGTGAGAGATGACATCATTAAGGGAGCTAGGGAGGAGGTGGAGCTCCAAAAGGATGAAGCTAAGGGGAAAATATTACCGTGAGTATGCTATAGGCCCCCTAACCTGAGGGAGGAGGGGGAGACGGATCTCTTATCACAATTTGGATTAGCAGCAAGGATGGGAGGTGTCATCATAATGGGAGATTTTAATTATCCAAACATGGACTGGGTAGAAGGAACTGCGCATTTATATAAGGCTCGCCAGTTCCTAAATGTCTTGCAGGACAACTTCATGGGTCAGATGTTAGAAGCACCAACTAGAAACAAAGCATTACTAGACCTACTAATTATCAAAAATACAGACCTGATCACGGATGTGGAAATAAGGGGCAATTAAGGAGACAGCGATCACAGGTCAATTAGCTTCAGTATAAATCACACAAATAGGAAACATAAGGGAAATAAAAAAACACTGAATTTCAAAAGAGCCAACTTCCCTAAACTACGAATCTTGCTAGAAGATATAAATGGGGATAAAATCTTAGGAACAAAGAATGCAGAGGAGAGATGGGTTTGCTTTAAGAGCATATTAAATAGGGGCATTACCTAGTGCATCCCACTGGGAAAGAAATTTAAAAGAGTGAACAGAAGTCCTGGACGGCTTAACTCCAATGTAAAAATGCTTATAAAAGCAAAAGAGAAGGCCTTCAAAAAATACAAGGCTGAGGGATCATCATCAGTATTCAGATTTTACAAAGAATGCAACAAGAAATGTAAGGGTGCAATTAGAGTGGCTAAGATAGAACATGAAAGACACATAGCGGAAGAGAGCAAAAAAAAAAAAAAACCCAATAAATTATTTAAGTATATAAACTGTAAAAGAGGGAGTACAGACCATATTGGCCCCATAAAGAATGAGGAAAGGAATCTGGTTACAAAGGATGGTGAGATGGTGAAGGTATTGAATTCATTCTTCTCCTCAGTCTTCACGAGGGAATCGGGGGGACTTCAGTAACCAAAACTGCAGTGTTTATCCTCATGACACATCACAGGAAACACCCTCATGGCTAACAGAGAACAGAATTATAAAAAGACTTAAAAAACTTAACATCAATAAGTCACCGGGACCAGATGGCTTGCACCCAAGGGTCCTTAGGGAACTCAGTCAAGTAATTGCCAGACCATTGTTCTTAATTTTTACTGACAGTCTACTGACTGGAATGGTACCAGCTGATTGGAGAAAAGCCAATGTAGCACCAATATTTAAAAAAAGGGCCAAAATACATCCCTGGGAATTACAGACCAGTTAGCCTAGCATCAATAGTATACAAGCTCTTGGAGGGGATGATAAGGGACTATATACAAGATTTTAGTAACAAGAACGGTATCATTAGCAGTAATCAACATGGATTCATGAAGAATCGTTCTTGCCAAACCAATCTCTTAACCTTATATGAGGAAGTGAGTTGCCATCTAGATAAAGGAAGGCCCGTAGATGTGGTGTATCTGGATTTTGCAAAAGCATTTGACACAGTTCCCCATAAACGTTTACTGTACAAAATAAGGTCCAGTGGCATGAAACATAGGGTGAGTACATGGATTGAAAACTGGCTACAAGGGTGAGTTCATAGGGTAGTGATAAATGGGGAGTACTCGGAATGGTCAGGGGTGGGTAGTGGGGTCCCCCAGGGTTCTGTGCTGGGACCAATCCTGTTTAATTTGTTCATAAACGACCTGGAGGATGGGGTAAACAGTTCAATCTCTGTATTTGCGGACGATACTAAGCTAAGCGGGGCAATAAATTCTCTGCAGGATGTGGAAAGCTTGCAAAAAGATCTGAACAAATTAATGGGGTGGACAACTACATGGCAAATGAGGTTTAATGTAGAAAAATGTAAAATAATGCATTTGGGTGGCAAAAATAAGAATGCAATGTATACACTGGGGGAGAATCTCTGGGGGAATCTAGGATGGAAAAGGAACTGGGGGTCCTAGTAGATGATAGGCTCAGCAATGGAATGCAATACCAAGCTGCTGCTAACAAAGCAAACAGAATATTGGCATGCATTAAAAAGGGGATCAACTCCAGATATAAAATGATAACCAGTCATGCACCAGTCCTCAGGAAGGATGTACTGGAAATGGAGCGAGTACAAAGAAGCAACAAAGCTAATAAAGGGTCTGGAGGATATTAGTTATGAGGAAAGGTTGCGAGCACTGAACTTTTTCTCTCTGGAAAAGAGACACTTGAGAGGGGACATGATTTCAATTTAAAAATACAGTACTGGTGACCCCACAATAGGGATAAAACTTTTTTGCGGAAGGGAGTTTAACTTAACTTTAAGACATTTGGCCACTCATTAAAATTAGAAGAAAAGAGGTTTAACCTATAAACTACATAGAGGGTTCTTTACTGTAAGAGCGGCAAGGATGTGGAATTCCCTTCCACAGGCGGTGGTCTGAGCGGGGAGCATCGATAGATAAGCACCTGAACAACCGCAACATACAGAGATATACAATGTAATACTGACATATTATCACACGCATAGGTTGGACTTGATGGACTTGTGTCTTTTTTCAACCTCACCTACTATGTAACTATGTAACTATGAGATACATTAAAGCCGAACTTTGAAAACCTTGATTTTTACAGTTTGGATGTCTTAATTTCTTCCCATCTGCCCTGACATTTAAAAGGTTCTGGATGGGAAGGATTCCTGCTAATACTTTATAATCAGTTACAGCAAACAGTTTTAACCTTTTGGGGTGAAAAACAACAGTCCTCTTGCCAGGATCAACAGATGATAATAAAAGAAAGAAAGTCTAAAAAAAGGAAACTAATACAGCTATCACATCTAAGAACTGTTTAGTTGGAATACATTACTGTAAATGTTTGCTTTTGTGTTTAATACTGCTTTAAATGTATTGCCTGACTACATTGTCTCTTTAGTTTTTCCCTCTGTCCTTCAGTATTTATTTACATGAAAAGACATCTAAATTCTGTTCTAGCTGCGCCTTGAAAATACATCAAAGAGGTAGCTATGACAGACACCAGTTTTAAGTGTTTGTGTTGTGTTTGATATAAATATATGTCTGTTTTATGATTTTATTTCTCAGACTAGATGGGACTCCATGATGCATTAACACCATAGAGGCAAGGTCTGTGCCAGACCAGAAGAAGACGCTTTCGCCTGATCTCCAGTAACTGCTTATAGATGTTTGGGTTCTCATTGCTACGCAGATCATGAACCCACTGTAACTTGTTAAAAAGGAACTGCAGACTGCTCACATAATTAGAAATAAAAACATCTTTGCCATTCTGAAGCTCCCCTTCAACCACTTTGCATATTATTTAACCACATGCCGACGGGCCATAGTCCGGAGGACCCGGCACATCACGGATCACTGATATCGCCCAAATACGGAGTCAAATGACGGAGTAATACTCTGCAATACCCAGCAATACTTTGCAGCAATACCCAGCAATACTCTGCAGCAATACTCTGCAATACCCAACAATACTCTGCGATACCCAGCAATACCCTGCAATACTCTGCCATACCCTGCGATACTCTGCCATACCCTGCGATACTCTGCCATACCCTGCGATACTCTGTCATACCCTGCGATACTCTGCCATACCCTGCGATACTCAGCAATACACTGCAATACTCTGCAGTACTCTGCAATACCCAGCAATACTCTGCCATACCCAGCAATACTCTGCCATACCCTGTAATACCCTGCCATACCCTGCGATACTCTGCAATACCCTTCCATAACCTGCAATATTATGCGATGCCCTGCCATACCCTGCGATACCATGCAATACTCTGCGATACCATGCAATACTCTGCAATACCCTGCGATACCATGCAATACCCTGCAATACTGTGCAATACCATGCGATACCCTGCAATACCCTGCGATACTCTGCAATACACTGCGATACCATGCGATACCCTGCGATACCATGCAATACCCTGCAATACCCTGCGATACTCTGCGATACTCTGCAATACTCTGAGATACTCTGCAATACCCTGCGATACAATGCAATACCCTGCGATACTCTGCGATACCCTGCGATACCCTGCGATACTCTGCGATACCCTACGATACCCAGCCATAATCAGCCATACTCTGTGATACCCAGCCATACTTGGCGATACCCAGCCATACTTGGCGATACCCAGCCATACTTGGCGATACCCAGCCGTATCCAGCCATACTCGGCTGTACTCGGCCTCTGTATGTGGCCAGGCTGTGGAAGTCTCACACATGTGGTATAGCCATACTCAGGAGTAGGAGAATCTATTTTGGGGTGTCATTTTTGGTATGTACATGCTATGTGTTAGAAATATTGTATAAATGGACAACTTTGTGTTAAAAAAAAAAAAAATGTGTTTTAACCACTTCCTGTCTGCCAGCCGTCATATGACGTCCTTGAATTTGTGCGGGGATATCTGAACGATGCCTGCAGCTACAGGCATCATTCAGATATCAGCTTTTTCAACCGGCGATTCCCTACACCATAAGAATGATCATAATGGCTGTTCTGCTGCTTGATCATTCTTACGGGAGGCTAGAGGGGTTCTCCCCCCCTCCTGCCACCCTCCGGTGCATCTAACGACTCACCACTACGATCGAAGCCAGGAACGTTTTTTTTTTTATAATTTCAGGCTTTCCAGCCTAGAGGTGAGATGTGGGTTCTTACTGACCCACTGTAAAGAGGACCTGTCATGCCATATTCCTATTACAAGGGATATTTACATTCCTTGTAATAGGAATAAAAGTTTTTTTTTTTTTACTTTTTTTTGGGGGGGGGGGGGGGGGAAGTAACTAAAATAAATAAAGTAAAATGAACAAAAAAAAATATATATATAATATATACTGTAACTCTGTACTTTCCAAATATGCTGCAGAAATCTCCCTCCACTGAATCTGGCTGTAACCATTTTAACTGTGGGCAGCTGAACCTGCTGCCTGTTTAATTCCTGGATTTACACAGACACACAGAGGATCACCTCCAGCTCTGCAGCTCTCATTGGCTCTCTTATGACTCACTCCCCACCCTTCCTGGCAAACTCTCACAAGAGAGAGAGAGAGAGCTGTGAATGATGTCATAAGCCTAGGCTTTTTATCAGAAAAGAAACAGAAAGTGGGCTGTGCAAGGTATTGACTTGCAGAAAAAAATGTTTTACTATCCAAAGTTAAAACAACAGAAGATTTAATAGATGGAAAGATGAAAAAATGACTGAAGTTCCGCTTTAAGTAACTTTTAAGTGTATTTCTACTGTTTACCAACCATAGTTTCTGCTTATTTGCTAGGCATCTTGCTTGATATAGTTGTCAGTCTTGTACTGTATTCCTAATATTGTAATAGTTTTGAATGTACAGCATTTTTGTTCAGTAAAAGCACATTTATACACTGTAGAGGTCTGAAACTCCTTGCTTATACCACAAAGTAACCTTGCTAGATAAACTAAAGCATAACAGTGTTGTGCCTTTCCCCACCCATTAGCATTTACAAAACATAGCCTGTGATGTGCCCTGTGTCTGGCTGTAGCGTCTCTTCTGCCTTCTTCTAGTTTATTATATCTATTATACAAAGCTGCCACTTTCCAAAGCTGCCATACCATTCAATGCATAGGTCTCTGTGCGTCTAAATTTCATATGATGCTTCATAAATGATGACAGTGAGACTGCCATGCCCATTCCCAGCCCTACTTCTATATTATTTCCTCAACTATGCTTGTCACAATCATCAACCACCCCAAAATAACTTGAAACTTTATTTAATCTTTACCAATCTAGGCAGAGGTTAAAAGACTACCAAGGGCAAAGACAAAGAGAAACACATTTATTCAGAAAATTAATATACCATTAGGATGGAATCCCCCCTTCCATTACCATTATCAATCAACATATTTTTCAATTAATATTTCCAAGTCCAGAAAGCAGAATATTGGTAAATATTAAATGAGTGTTAGCTAGCATTGCCTGCAAAACCACCCCCATGAAAAACCAAAGGCTTTGCAAATTATGATAACTTCATTCATTAATTTGTTCATTCATTCATTGTGAAGTAAAGATATGAACTACAGCATGCTAATTTTGTCAGTTAACTTCCTTCAATTTTCTGACATACACTTAAGATTAAAACATAACTTTTATTTAAGCTTGCCACGCTAGTGCTCTCTATTGTGCAACTCTTTCTTGACCATTAAATGTTAACTTCAAGCTGTCTTGCAAGGCATTGCCATTATACATTATATACACATGCATTGGAGTTGTTCATGAAACTGATCACTAAATATTGTCAGTTTTTTTTCTAACTACTCTGTGATTGATATGATAGAATGCTATACACTTTTTTCAAAACTGGGAAAGTGTGCAGTACTTATGCAACCCATACACCAGCTGGTTTAAAGAAAAAAAAATCCCCCCCCCCCCCGATTCATCCATCCACACATTCATGTTGGATAGGGGAACCCCTCCCGTTGTGATATTGTGACAATGGGGAGACTTCCCAGCCATTAGAATACATTGATCAGTGTTGCAGGCTATAGCCAGTAGTACTGATCATTTAGGAAAAACACAACAGGTTGGTTGTACACAAATCAATTAATAGATCAACCTGTGTACAACCAGCGTGCCTATACATGGATGAAAATTTGTCCAGACCGGTCAAATTTCGGATCCATGTATGGCCAACTTAATGTAGAAGTTAACTCTTTTATTGTATATTCTGCTGACTGCATGCTTTCATTTGTGTTTGACAATTCAAATTAAGATCTAGAATTATTGTTAAGGAGGTTTCAGAAGAAAACCAAAAATGTTTTAGTGGATGCAACTTTATCTGTATATCAAATTCTTGGGGTTAGTATATTTGAACATAGAGGAGACTCTAGCACTAAACATCACCATGGCAATAACATCTAAGAATAGATTTTTGTGTAGAATTTAAGGGTGAACAAGGTTACAAAAGGCAAATTAAATGGCACTAAAAAAGGAAAACATTTGCTGAGTCATTGGTCACAGAAAATTAGGTAAAAAAAGACATTCATTTTATAATACACTGATAAAGAATATCAAAAGGCAAGATCTGTTAATCCCCCGTATTTGTTTTACTGTTTCCATTGGGAAGTTTCTCTACCTTTCTGTCCTGTCACTGGGACAAGTGTGGGACTCCTCCTATCTCCCCAGAGCACCTTCCAGGTAATTCACTCTCCTCCCTCTCATCATTTGAAGCTCACTGTATACGTCTATTCTCTCCAACTTCCCTAAGAATTGCTGTGATCTACTGGCCCCCTGGACCACTATCAACTTTCCTTGGTGAGTTTTCTGCCTGGCTACTAGGGATGAGCCGAACACCCCCGGGTTCGGTTCGAACCAGAACCTTCGAACGGACCGAAAGTTTGCGCGAATTTTCGAACCCTATACGTTATAATGGACGCGAACGTTCGAAATCAAAAGTGCTAATTACAACGGCCAATATGCATGTTAATGTCATAAAACAGGTTTGGGGACCCGGGTCCTGCCCCAGGGGACATATATCAATGCAAAAAGAACTTTTAAAAACTAACGTTTTTTCGGGAGCAGTCATTTTAATGATGCATAAAGTGAAAAAAAAAAGTGAAATTTTCCTTTAATATGGTACCTGGGGGGTGTCTAAAGTATGCCTGTGAAGTGGCATGTGTTTCCCGTGTTTAGAACTGTCCTTGCACAAAATGACATTTGTAAAGGAAAAAAAGAAGCCATTTAAAACCACTTGCGGCTTTAGGTTTGTTCTTAAGTAGAATCTGAACAGGTACATTATGAAGTGTAGCTCCATCCCAAAAAAATCTATTTTTAAGCTTTTTGGAGAACATAGGGAGGGGTTATCACCCCTGTAACATTTGCTGTCTTTGCACATCTGTTCAGAACATGTCACCTCACTTTCCGTCCCAATGACAAATGTTTTTGGAAAAGTGGGGTTTTAATTGAAACAAGGATTGGTGATAAAGTATCAGTAGAGAGGAGATACCTTTTTCCCAAATTAAATCTAACAGGATAGAATTTCCCTTCCTAGGGGTAGATTTCCTCTCACTTCCTGTTTTCTCTTTCCATTTGCAAGTAGGAGTCGTTTGTAAGTTGGATGTTTGAAAGTAGGGGCCTGGCGTATATACTCTGCAGAAATTTGCCCTATTAGATGTTGGTGTAGCCACAAGACTGGTGGGCACAGGAATGGGCCCTGCTATGAGTTAATAGATCAAGATTTGTAATTGCATGCACCTGTTGAACAGGGCAGAAAAATTGGGGGTGGTGGTGGTGGTGGACGGTGTTGCCACAAGACTGTAAGCTCTCACAGTTACTCTTGGTGGGCGCAGGAATGGGCCCTGCTGTGAGTTATTAGATCAAGATTTGTAATTGCAAGCACCTGATGAACAGGGCAGAAAAATTGGGCCTTTGGCGGTGGTGGTGGACGGTGTTGCCACAAGACTGTAGGCCCTCATAGTTACTCTTGGTGGGCGCAGGAATGGGCCCTGCTGTGAGTTATTAGATCAAGATTTGTAATTGCAAGCACCTGATGAACAGGGCAGAAAAATTGGGCCTTTGGCGGTGGTGGTGGACGGTGTTGCCACAAGACTGTAGGCCCTCACAGTTACTCTTGGTGGGCGCAGGAATGGGCCCTGTTGTGAGTTATTAGATCAAGATTTGTAATTGCAAGCACCTGATGAACAGGGCAGAAAAATTGGGCCTTTGGCGGTGGTGGTGGACGGTGTTGCCACAAGACTGCAGGCCCTCATAGTTACTCTTGGTGGGCGCAGGAATGGGCCCTGCTGTGAACTATTAGATCAAGATTTGTAATTACCCGCCCCTGTTAAACAGGGGCTGAAAAATTGTGCCTTAGGCACTGGTGCTGGTGCCACAACACTGCAACCCCTCACAGAGACTGTACTTGGAGCACAGCAGTCACACGTGTTGCGAAGCATTTTTTTAAAAAATTGGAAGTACACGCCCCTGTTAAACAGGGGCTGAAAAATTGTGCCTTAGGCACTGGTGCTGGTGCCACAACACTGCAACCCGGCCCTCACAGATACTGTACTTGGAGCACAGCAGTCACACGTTTAGCGAAGCATTTTTTTAAAAAATTGTAAGTACCCGCCCCTGTTAAACAGGGGCTGAAAAATTGTGCCTTAGGCACTGGTGCTGGTGCCACAACACTGCAACCCGGCCCTCACAGATACTGTACTTGGAGCACAGCAGTCACACGTGTTGCGAAGCATTTTTTTAAAAAAATTGTAAGTACCCGCCCCTGTTAAACAGGGGCTGAAAAATTGTGCCTTAGGCACTGGTGCTGGTGCCACAACACTGCAACCCGGCCCTCACAGATACTGTACTTGGAGCACAGCAGTCACACGTGTTGCGAAGCATTTTTTTAAAAAAATTGTAAGTACCCGCCCCTGTTAAACAGGGGCTGAAAAATTGTGCCTTAGGCACTGGTGCTGGTGCCACAACACTGCAACCCCTCACAGAGACTGTACTTGGAGCACAGCAGTCACACGTGTTGCGAAGCATTTTTTTAAAAAATTGGAAGTACACGCCCCTGTTAAACTGTTCTTAGGCACTGGTGTGGTGGCATGGATCATTGAGGAGGAGGAAGAGGATAGTCAGTGAACATAAGAGGACAGTCACTCAGCATCAGCATAGGCAGTCTTGAAGGGATGTGACATTAAAAATTATTCGGTTATATCCGCCTCAGGTGCCTGGTAGCTGGTGGTGATCCAAGACTGATTCATTTTGATGAATGTCAGTCGATCAACCGAGGCGGTGGAAAGGCGCACCCTATGCTCAGTCACAAATCCTCCAGCAGCACTGAATGTGCGTTCGGAAAGAACGCTGGAGGCAGGACAGGCCAGTAGCTCAATTGCATACTGTGCAAGCTCTGGCCAGTGATCCATCCTCAGGACCCAGTAAGCCAGAGGATTTTCGGTGGGAAAGGTGTCCAAGTCTGACCTTGCCCCAAGGTATTCCTGCACCATGTATATCAGACGCTGGCGATGGTTGCTGGAACCGATCATACCTTGGGGCTGCGGACTAAAAAATTGTCTGAACGCATCGGTCAGACGTCCACCTTCCCCACCGCTCCTTCTGCCACTGACCGAAGCCTCAGCAACTCGTCGCCCAGGACCAGGAGTTTGTAGCCTCCCAGTTTCTGGGAACGCGTTGCACAGACCTTTCTGCAAGGCCTCCCTGAGATGTCTCATCCTCTGCTCCCTCTGCGACGGCAAGATAAGGTCCGCAACCTTACCCTTGTACCGCGGATCAAGGAGAGTGGCCAGCCAGTAATGGTCCCTCTCCTTGATCCGAAGAACACGAGGATCCTTCCGCAGGCTTTGCAGGATCAGGGAGGCCATGCAGCGTAGGTTAGCTGAGGCATTCGGTCCGGAGTCTTCTGGGTCACTGAGGATGACATGATCGCCAGCCACCTCCTCCCAGCCACGTACAAGTCCACTGGTTTGTTGGGACTGTACATCATCCCTAAAAGACTGCTGCTGCTGATGCTGAGTGCCAGGCTCCACCTCCATGCTCACACAATCCTCCTCCTCCTCCTCCTCCTCCTCCTCATCCTCTTCCTGTGTGATGGGTGGGACAGAAGGAACACTGTCCGGATAAAGGGGGCCTTGAGAGGCAAGGAAGTCCTCCTCTTCCTGCCTCTGTTCTGCCTCAAGTGCCCTGTCCATTATCCCACGCAGCGTATGCTCCAACAGGTGGACAAGAGGGACAGTGTCACTGATGCATGCACTGTCACTGCTCACCATCCTCGTGGCCTCCTCAAATGGTGAGAGGACAGTGCATGCATCCCTGATCATGCTCCACTGACGTGGGGAAAAAAAACCAAGCTCCCCTGACCCTGTCCTGGTGCCGTAGTCGCAAAGGTACTCATTGATGGCCCTCTGCTGCGTGTGCAGTCGCTGCAGCATGGCCAACGTTGAGTTCCACCTGGTGGGCATGTCACATATTAGGCGGTTCTTGGGCAGGTTCAGCTCCTTTTGCAGCTCAGTCAGCCGAGCACTGGCATTATAAGATCGGCGGAAATGCACACAGACTTTCCTGGCCTGCCTCAGGACATCCTGTAAGCCTGGGAACCTGCCCAAGAACCGCTGCACCACCAGGTTGAGGACGTGAGCCATGCAGGGCACATGGGTGAGCTGCCCCTGTCGCAGGGCGGAGAGGAGGTTGGTGCCATTGTCAGAAACGACCATTCCTGGCTTAAGCTGACGTGGCGTCAACCACCTCTCGGCCTGCCCCTGCAGAGCTGCCAGAACCTCTGGCCCAGTGTGGCTCCTGTCCCCCAAACACACCAGCGCAAGCACGGCATGGCATCTTTTTGCCTGCGTACTTGCGTAGCCCCTTGTACGCCTACGGAGCACCGCTGGTTCCAAGGACAGAGCACTGGAGGAAGAAGAAGAGGAGGGGGTGGAGGAGAGAGGTGTGTCACAACCAGTAGCAGTAGTCGCGTTTTGGAGGCGTGGTGGCGGAACAACCTCCAACACTACTGCACCTTGTCCTGCATCCCTCCCAGCTGCCAATAGAGTGACCCAATGGGCCGTGAAAGAAAGGTACCGTCCCTGTCCATGCCTGCTGGACCATGAGTCAGCGGTAATATGCACCTTACCGCTGACCGCCCTGTCCAGCGAGGCATGGACATTGCCCTCCACATGCCGGTAGAGAGACGGAATCGCCTTCCGCGAGAAAAAGTGGCGTTTGGGAACCTGCCACTGAGGAACCGCACATTGAACAAACTCACGGAAGGGGGCCGAGTCTACCAACTGAAAAGGCAGCAGTTGAAGTGCTAGCAATTTAGCAAGGCTAGCATTCAACCGCTGGGCATGTGGATGGCTGGGAGTGTACTTCTTTCTACGGTCCAGCAGCTGGGGCAGGGAAATTTGCCTGCTGCAATCGGACGTCGGTGTACTGCAAGTACTTGGTTGTGACACACCTAATTCTACACCTTCAGTCCTCTCAGAGCAGCTTTCAGAGAGGACTGAAGGTGTAGTGGGGATGGAGATCCCAGCTGAGGAGGAGCAAGGAGAGGTCCGCTTAGTTCTTTGGTGTGGGTCTTTTATGTGTGCCTGCCAACGAGCTGCATGGCAGGTCGCCATATGTCTGGTCATGCTTGTCGTGCCCAAGCGGCTGATGTTTTGGCCACGCGAGATACGCTTGAGACAAATATTGCAAATAGCAGTGGTGCGATCTGCTGCACTCGTCTCAAAAAAGGCCCACACCAAAGAACTTTTCTGATAACGTGCAGAGGCAGCGCCCTGCACAGGCGGAGCTCTGCGGTGTTGTACAGTTGCTGTGCTGGCCTCTACCTGGCCTCCAGGGGGCATCCTGCCTCGTTGGACATGTGACGCCGCATCCTCCTCCTCCTCGTCCTCCTCCTCATCCTCTCTCCCTTGAGGCACCCACGTGGAGTCAGTGACCTCATCATCCCCTCCCTCTTCACCACTAGAGCAAACCTGGCAGTAAGCTGCAGCTGGTGGAACAGTACTGCCAGATTCCTCAAGCTGGGTATCGTCATCCGAGCCTTCGAATCGTTGGGCATCCTCCTGGAGCATGTACCCAACACTGTGCTCAAAGAGTTCGGGGGACTCCTCAGGAGGACATGGTGGGTCTAGGGAAGGGGTGGCTGATGATGCTCTGTCAGTACCCTGAGCCTGGGTGAGAGAGGATGAGGAGGATGAGGAGGGCTTGGTCATCCATTCTACCAAGCCTTCAGCATGATGCGGCTCCACATGTCCAGCTGCCGAAAACAAAGACGCGCGTGTCCCATGGCCACGTGCTGATGACGATGCACGACCACGTCCACGTCCACGGCCACGTCCACTAGAAACAGAGCCTGCCTGCCCTGTGTTCTTGGCTCTGCACGCTCTGCCTCCCCTTGGCGGTCTTCCAGCCATTGTAGTCGGTAGTCCTGTGGGTGCTGCTGAGAAGAATATATAGGAGCTCTGTGTGATGCCACTAACACACTAGAAGTCCTATGGGTGCTTCTGCAAAGAAAATAGAGGAGCTCTGTGTGATGCCACTAACACACTAGAAGTCCTGTGGGTGCTGCTGAGAAGAATATATAGGAGCTCTGTGTGATGCCACTAACACACTAGAAGTCCTATGGGTGCTTCTGCTAAGAAAATAGAGGAGCTCTGTGTGATGCCACTAACACACTAGAAGTCCTGTGGGTGCTTCTGCAAAGAAAATAGAGGAGCTCTGTGTGATGCCACTAACACACTAGAAGTCCTGTGGGTGCTGCTGAAAAGAATATATAGGAGCTCTGTGTGATGCCACTAACACACTAGAAGTCCTGTGGGTGCTTCTGCAAAGAAAATAGAGGAGCTCTGTGTGATGCCACTAACACACTAGAAGTCCTGTGGGTGCTTATGCAAAGAAAATAGAGGAGCTCTGTGTGATGCCACTAACACACTAGAAGTCCTGTGGGTGCTTATGCAAAGAAAATAGAGGAGCTCTGTGTGATGCCACTAACACACTAGAAGTCCTGTGGGTGCTTATGCAAAGAAAATAGAGGAGCTCTGTGTGATGCCACTAACACACTAGAAGTCCTGTGGGTGCTGCTGAGAAGAATATATAGGAGCTCTGTGTGATGCCACTAACACACTAGAAGTCCTATGGGTGCTTCTGCAAAGAAAATAGAGGAGCTCTGTGTGATGCCACTAACACACTAGAAGTCCTGTGGGTGCTTCTGCAAAGAAAATAGAGGAGCTCTGTGTGATGCCACTAACACACTAGAAGTCCTGTGGGTGCTTCTGCAAAGAAAATAGAGGAGCTCTGTGTGATGCCACTAACACACTAGAAGTCCTGTGGGTGCTTCTGCAAAGAAAATAGAGGAGCTCTGTGTGATGCCACTAACACACTAGAAGTCCTATGGGTGCTTCTGCAAAGAAAATAGAGGAGCTCTGTGTGATGCCACTAACACACTAGAAGTCCTGTGGGTGCTTATGCAAAGAAAATAGAGGAGCTCTGTGTGATGCCACTAACACACTAGAAGTCCTGTGGGTGCTTATGCAAAGAAAATAGAGGAGCTCTGTGTGATGCCACTAACACACTAGAAGTCCTGTGGGTGCTGCTGAGAAGAATATATAGGAGCTCTGTGTGATGCCACTAACACACTAGAAGTCCTATGGGTGCTTCTGCAAAGAAAATAGAGGAGCTCTGTGTGATGCCACTAACACACTAGAAGTCCTGTGGGTGCTTCTGCAAAAAAATAGAGGAGCTCTGTGTGATGCCACTAACACACTAGAAGTCCTGTGGGTGCTTCTGCAAAGAAAATAGAGGAGCTCTGTGTGATGCCACTAACACACTAGAAGTCCTGTGGGTGCTGCTGAGAAGAAATATAGGAGCTCTGTGTGATGCCACTAACACACTAGAAGTCCTATGGGTGCTTCTGCAAAAAAATAGAGGAGCTCTGTGTGATGCCACTAACACACTAGAAGTCCTGTGGGTGCTTATGCAAAGAAAATAGAGGAGCTCTGTGTGATGCCACTAACACACTAGAAGTCCTGTGGGTGCTGCTGAGAAGAATATATAGGAGCTCTGTGTGATGCCACTAACACACTAGAAGTCCTAGGGGTGCTTCTGCAAAGAAAATAGAGGAGCTCTGTGTGATGCCACTAACACACTAGAAGTCCTGTGGGTGCTTCTGCAAAGAAAATAGAGGAGCTCTGTGTGATGCCACTAACACATAGAAGTCCTGTGGGTGCTGCTGAGAAGAATATATGAGCTCTGTGTGATGCCACTAACACACTAGAAGTCCTATGGGTGCTTCTGCAAA
This sequence comes from Lithobates sylvaticus, assembly GCA_028564925.1. NCBI lineage: Eukaryota > Metazoa > Chordata > Amphibia > Anura > Ranidae > Lithobates > Lithobates sylvaticus. Next base: position 343,894,236 of record CM053030.1, on the reverse strand, counting down.
GAAAATAGAGGAGCTCTGTGTGATGGGACTAACACACTTCAAGTCCTATAGGTGCTTCTGGGAAGAAAATATAGCTCTGTGTGTGTGATGGGACTAACACACTTCAAGTCCTATAGTGCTTCTGGGAACAAAATATAGCTCTGTGTGTGTGATGGGACTAACACACTTCAAGTCCTATAGGTGCTTCTGGGAACAAAATATAGCTCTGTGTGTGTGATGGGACTAACACACTTCAAGTCCTATAGGTGCTTCTGGGAAGAAAATATCTCTGTGTGTGTGATGGGACTAACACACTTCAAGTCCTATAGGTGCTTCTGGGAACAAAATATAGCTCTGTGTGTGTGATGGGACTAACACACTTCAAGTCCTATAGGTGCTTCTGGGAACAAAATATAGCTCTGTGTGTGTGATGGGACTAACACACTTCAAGTCCTATAGGTGCTTCTGGGAAGAAAATATAGCTCTGTGTGTGTGATGGGACTAACACACTTCAAGTCCTATAGGTGCTTCTGGGAAGAAAATATAGCTCTGTGTGTGTGATGGGACTAACACACTTCAAGTCCTATAGGTGCTTCTGGGAAGAAAATATAGCTCTGTGTGTGTGATGGGACTAACACACTTCAAGTCCTATAGGTGCTTCTGGGAAGAAAATAAGCTCTGTGTGTGTGATGGGACTACACACTTCAAGTCCTATAGGTGCTTCTGGGAAGAAAATATAGCTGTGTGTGTGTGATGGGACTAACACACTTCAAGTCCTATAGGTGCTTCTGGGAAGAAAATATAGCTCTGTGTGTGTGATGGGACTAACACACTTCAAGTCCTATAGGTGCTTCTGGGAAGAAAATATAGCTCTGTGTGTGTGATGGGACTAACACACTTCAAGTCCTATAGGTGCTTCTGGGAACAAAATATAGCTCTGTGTGTGTGATGGGACTAACACACTTCAAGTCCTATAGGTGCTTCTGGGAACAAAATATAGCTCTGTGTGTGTGATGGGACTAACACACTTCAAGTCCTATAGGTGCTTCTGGGAAGAAAATATAGCTCTGTGTGTGTGATGGGACTAACACACTTCAAGTCCTATAGGTGCTTCTGGGAAGAAAATATAGCTCTGTGTGTGTGATGGGACTAACACACTTCAAGTCCTATAGGTGCTTCTGGGAACAAAATATAGCTCTGTGTGTGTGATGGGACTAACACACTTCAAGTCCTATAGGTGCTTCTGGGAACAAAATATAGCTCTGTGTGTGTGATGGGACTAACACACTTCAAGTCCTATAGGTGCTTCTGGGAACAAAATATAGCTCTGTGTGTGTGATGGGACTAACACACTTCAAGTCCTATAGGTGCTTCTGGGAACAAAAATATAGCTCTGTGTGTGTGATGGGACTAACACACTTCAAGTCCTATAGGTGCTTCTGGGAACAAAATATAGCTCTGTGTGTGTGATGGGACTAACACACTTCAAGTCCTATAGGTAGCTCTGTGTGTGTGATGGGACACAAAGTCCTATAGGTGCTTCTGGGAAGAAAATATAGCTCTGTGTGTGTGATGGGACTAACACACTTCAAGTCCTATAGGTGCTTCTGGGAACAAAATATAGCTCTGTGTGTGTGATGGGACTAACACACTTCAAGTCCTATAGGTGCTTCTGGGAACAAAATATAGCTCTGTGTGTGTGATGGGACTAACACACTTCAAGTCCTATAGGTGCTTCTGGGAACAAAATATAGCTCTGTGTGTGTGATGGGACTAACACACTTCAAGTCCTATAGGTGCTTCTGGGAACAAAATATAGCTCTGTGTGTGTGATGGGACTAACACACTTCAAGTCCTATAGGTGCTTCTGGGAACAAAATATAGGAGCTCTGCCTGCCTGCCACGAACACACTACAAGTCCTATAGGTGCTTCTGGGAACAAAATATAGGAGCTCTGCCTGCCTGCCACGAACACACTACAAGTCCTATAGGTGCTTCTGGGAACAAAATATAGGAGCTCTGCCTGCCTGCCACGAACACACTACAAGTCCTATAGGTGCTTCTGGTAACAAAATATAGGAGCTCTGCCTGCCTGCCACGAACACACTACAAGTCCTATAGGTGCTTCTGGTAACAAAATATAGGAGCTCTGCCTGCCTGCCACGAACACACTACAAGTCCTATAGGTGCTTCTGGTAACAAAATATAGGAGCTCTGCCTGCCTGCCACGAACACACTACAAGTCCTATAGGTGCTTCTGGTAACAAAATATAGGAGCTCTGCCTGCCTGCCACGAACACACTACAAGCCCCTCTTTCTCAATCAATCTTTGTAACTGAATCTATCTAACTCAATCTCTGTAAGTGAATCTCTCTACCTAACTAAATCCAGCAGAGTGTCACAGAATCAGCCTGCTCAATCTGCGCCGGAACAGCATGTGACCGGCGCAGACGGCGTGGCGGCCTTTTATAGGGGGGGGCGTGTACTACAGCCCCTGAGCTGTAATTGGCTACAGGCGTCCTGCCTGTAGCCAATTATGGCTCTTCGAGTTTCCGGGGCTGTGATTGGCCAAGCATGCGGGGTCACAGTGCATGCTTGGCCAATCATCAGCCAGCAATGCACTGCGCCGGCCGCGCCGGCCGCAATGCATTGCGGGGCCGCTCGCATCACACGAACGTGATGCGAGCGGCCAAAATAGTTCTGGGCTCGCCGAGCGAGCGAACGCCCGGTGCTCGATGCGAACGTGGGTTCGCATCGAGCACCGGGCCCATCCCTACTGGCTACCCTACTTTCTTTCTTCGGAAATTCCCACAATCCTCGGTGATTTCAAAATCCCTGCTAATACAAACACTCCTGCTACTTCTAAACTTCTTATGCCGCGTACACACGAAGGGACTATCCCGCGGGATTGTCCGCTGGACTCGAGTCCACCGGACAATCCCCTCGTGTGTGGGCGCCGGCGGACTTTTTGGTGCCAAAAGTCCGGCGGACTAGGTTTTAAGTTTTGTTTTAAAATTATCCGCTGGACTTGGCAGTCCGGCGGACAATCCCGCGGTTAGTAGGCTAGTCCGCCGGACTTTTGAAATGAACGGACTTGCCGTTCATCGGAAAGTCCGTTCATTTAGCACGTGACTTCAGGTAGACGGAGCTAGCGAAGGCAGTGAATGCCGCCGCACTAGCACCGTCACCTGGCATGGATTTAAAGGGAATCCCCACGCTGAAAAAACGGCGTGGGGGTCCCCCCCAAATCCATCTCAGACCCTTATCCGAGCACGCAGCCCGGCAGGCCAGGAAAGGGTGGGGACGAGCGAGCGCTCCCCCCCCCCTCCTGAGCCGTACCAGGCCGCGTGCCCTCAACATGGGGGGTGCCCTGGGGAAAGGGGGGCCGTGCGGCCCCCCCACCACAAAGCACCTTGTCCCCATGTTGATGAGGACAAGGGCCTCTTCCCGACAACCCTGGCCGTTGGTTGTCGGGGTCTGCGGGCAGGGGCTTATCGGAATCCGGGAGCCCCCTTTAATAAGGGGGCCCCCCAGATCCCGGCCCCCCACCCTGCCGTTCATCGGAAAGTCCGTTCATTTAGCACGTGACTTCAGGTAGACGGAGCTAGCGAAGGCAGTGAATGCCGCCGCACTAGCACCGTCACCTGGCATGGATTTAAAGGGAATCCCCACGCTGAAAAAACGGCGTGGGGGTCCCCCCCAAATCCATCTCAGACCCTTATCCGAGCACGCAGCCCGGCAGGCCAGGAAAGGGGTGGGGACGAGCGAGCGCTCCCCCCCCCTCCTGAGCCGTACCAGGCCGCGTGCCCTCAACATGGGGGGTGCCCTGGGGAAAGGGGGGCCGTGCGGCCCCCCCACCACAAAGCACCTTGTCCCCATGTTGATGAGGACAAGGGCCTCTTCCCGACAACCCTGGCCGTTGGTTGTCGGGGTCTGCGGGCAGGGGCTTATCGGAATCCGGGAGCCCCCTTTAATAAGGGGGCCCCCAGATCCCGGCCCCCCACCCTATGTGAATGAGTATGGGGTACGATGTACCCCTACCCATTCACCTAAGGTGTAAAATGTAAAGTAAAAAAAAACACACAATTTTGAAAAAATATTTTATTGCACTGCTCCGGGGGTCTTCTTCCGTCTTGGGGGGTCTTCTCGCCGGACTCCTCCTCCATTTACCTAGCTCTTTTACCGAGCGGAGGAGGCCGGCTACCTTCTTCGTCGTCGACGCCATCGTCTGCGGGTCTCGATCCGTCTTCGGGGTCTTCCGGGGTCTCTTCTGTTCTTGCCGCGGTCGTCGTTTTCTGTGCCTTCTTCTTCTTCTTCTTCCGATGTTGACCCGTCGCTGTCTCTGGCCGGAATGCCAGAGCCGCGCTGTGCTGGGACTTATATAGGGACAAAGGGACAGGGTCACATGCTCATGTCACATGGTGACCCCGCCCCCTTGTGATGTCACAGTCCCGGAGGATGCTGGGACTGTGACATCACAGGGGGGCGGGGTCTCCATGTGACATGAGCATGTGACCCTGTCCCTTTGTCCCTATATAAGTCCCAGCACAGCGCGGCTCTGGCATTCCGGCCAGAGACAGCGACGGGTCAACATCGGAAGAAGAAGAAGAAGAAGGCGGCGCCGGCGGCGCGGAAAACGACAACCGCAGCAAGAACAGAAGAGACCCCGGAAGACCCCCGAAGGCGGATCAAGACCCCCAGACGACGTGTCGATGACGAAGAAGGTAGCCGGCCTCCTCCGCTCGGTAAAAGAGCTAGGTAAATGGCGGAGGAGTCCGGCGAGAAGACCCCCCAAGACGGAAGAAGATCCCGGAGCAGTGCAATAAAATATTTTTTCAAAATTGTGTGGTTTTTTACTTTACATTTTACACCTTAGGTGAATGGGTAGGGGTACATCGTACCCCATACTCATTCACATATGGTGGGGGGCCGGGATCTGGGGGCCCCCTTTATTAAAGGGGGCTCCCGGATTCCGATAAGCCCCCGCCCGCAGACCCTGACAACCAACGGCCAGGGTTGTCGGGAAGAGGCCCTTGTCCTCATCAACATGGGGACAAGGTGCTTTGGGGTGGGGGGGCCGCACGGCCCCCCTTTCCCCAGGGCACCCCCCATGTTGAGGGCACGCGGCCTGGTATGGCTCAGGAGAGGGGGGCGCTCGCTCGTCCCCACCCCTTTCCTGGCCTGCCGGGCTGCGTGCTCGGATAAGGGTCTGAGATGGATTTGGGGGGGACCCCACGCCATTTTTTCGGTGTGGGGATTCCCTTTAAATCCATGCCAGGTGACGGGCTAGCGCGGCGGCATTCACTTCCTTCGCTAGCCCCGTTTACCTGCAGTTACGTTCTAAATGAACGGACTGCTCCGTGTGTGGGCAAGTCCGTTCATTTTCAAAAGTCCCGCAGACTTTTTCCCGCGGATTGTCTGCCAGAGAAGTCCGGGCGTGTGTGGGCAAGTCACACACTCGGAAGTCCGGGCGTGTGTGGGCAAGTCCCCCCCCGGAAAGTCCGGTGGACAATCCGCCAAAGTCCGAACGTGTGTATGCGGCATTAGTCTAACCTCCTCATTTGACCTGAAGCAATGGGTACAGGCTTCTACTCACTCTGATGGCAACACCCTTGACCTTGTATTCTCCTACCCATGCACTCCCTGCAACTTCTCCAACAATCCTTTTTCTCTATCCGACCACCACCTTATTAGTTTCTCTCTCCCCCTGTCTTCCACCACCTTTCCCTCCAATCGCCTAACCATCACCCGTAGAAACTTTCGCAACTTCAACTCTTCTCTCCTCTATTCTGGTACTGACCGCCTCTATGACAAAATCTCTCCCCTGTCCTGCCCCAACCAAGCCACTTCCATCTACAGTAAATCCCTGTCCTCCACCCTGGACAAGCTCGCTCCCCTCACTACACGCAGAATCAGGCCTCGACACCTACAACCCTGGCAAACAGATGACACTAGAATTCTCAAAAAACGTTGTTGTGCTCTTGAGCGTCTGTGGCACAAGACTAAAGCCCCATACACACGGTCGGATTTTTGCATGGATTCTGTCCGATCGGACAATGTTGTTGAAAAATCAGACCGTGTGTATGCACCATCGGACAGTGTACGTCGTATTGTCCGACGGACAAAGTCCTATCTCCTGCTGGATAGATTTTCCGACAACGCGGTCCGATCACACCAAATCCGATCGTGTGTATGGTAGTCCGACCGGACAAAGTGCTACGCATGCTCAGATCACATTACAAGACCAAAGCTATTGGCTACTAGCCTCTACGTAGTCCCGTCGTAAGCAACAAACGTCACCACGTTCAGAATGATCGGATTTTCCGACAACTTTGTCCGACCGTGTGTACGCAAAACCAACATCGGACAAAGTACGACGGACATGATCCGACGGACCTGGTCCTCGGATAATCCGCGCGTGTGTATGGGGCTTTAGTCTCTCAAAGACTTCAACCAATACAAATCTGCCCTCCAAAAATACTATTCCACACTGCCAAGCAGACTTATTTTACAACTCTTATTAACACCTTCTCATCCAGTCCCCGTAAACTCTTCTCTACCTTCAACTCTCTACTTCGTCCTCCACCACCTCCCCCCACTGACTCACTCACTGCCCAGGAGATTGCTTATCACTTCAAAAACAAGATTTATAAAATCTGTGATGAAATCTCCACTCTCCAGGTATCTCCCCCAGTTAAGACCCCATGTCAGCAGGTACAATTGACACTTCCCTTATTCAAATCTGCTACTATACACTATAAACTCCTTTCTAACGCCCCCCCTAACCACCTGTCCCCTGGACCCTATTCCCTCTAAAATACTACGGTCGCCCTCTGACTCTATCCTACACTCTTTGACCCACATCTTCAATCTCTCCCTCACCTCCGGCATCTTCCCCAATGCTCAAAAACATGCTTTGGTCACCCCCATACTTAAAAAGCCGTTTTTGGATCCTACCAATCTTAACAACCTACGCCCTATCTCCTTGCTCCCTTTTTTCTTTAAACTCCTTGAATGCCTGGTTTACAACCAACTGAGTGACCACCTCATTACGAATAACCTTCTTGATCCCCTTCAATCTGGATTTCGCCCTCAACACTCCACAGAAACTGCTCGTTTAAAACTCACAAATGACCTACTAACTGCAAAAACCAATGGACACTATTCTGTACTCCTACTTCTGGACCTTTCGCTGCCTTTGACACGGTTGACCACCCCCTCCTCCTCAAAAAACTTTACTCCTTTGGTCTTCGTGACTGTGCTCTTCTGTGGCTCTCATCCTACCTATCCGAATGCACCTTCAGTGTCACTTACAATTCTACTTCCTCCACTCCTCTTCCCTTCTCTGTCGGGGTCCCCCAAGGTTCTGTTCTTGGACCTCTATTATTTTCAATCTACACCGCTTCCCTGGGTCAGCTGATAGCCTCTCACGGCTTTCAATATTATGTCTACACTGACGACACACAAATCTATCTCTCCGCCCCTCAACTCACTCCATCAGTCTCCTCAAGCATCACTTAACTTTCTAAAACTCAACTTGTCCAAAACCGAGCTTATAATATTTACTCCCCCACGTACCTCTTCCCCTGACTTATCTGTCAAGAGCAATGGGATAACCATCCACCCATCCCCACATGTCAGCTTGCTAGGTGTTATCCTGGACTCTGAACTCTCCTTTCAGCCCCACATCTAATCACTTTCCAAAGCTTGCCACCTTAACCTCTGCAACATCTCTAAACTACGTTCCTTTCTAACCAATGAAACCACAAAGCTCCTGATTCACTCCCTGGTTATCTCTCGCCTTGACTATTGCAACTCCCTCCTCATTGGCTTACCTTTAAATAGACTATCCCCCTTCAGTCCATCATGAATGCTGCTGCCAGACTCATCCACCTTACAAACCGCTCAGTGTCTGCTACCCCTCTCTGCCAATCCCTTCATTGGCTGCCACTCGCTCAACGAATGAAATTCAAAATACTAACAATAAATTACAAAGCCACCCACAACTCTGTCCCCAGCTACATCACTAGCCTAGTCTCAAAATACCAACCTAATCGCCCTCTTTGTTCCTCCCAAGACCTCCTGCTCTCTAGCTCCCTCATAACCTCCTCCCATATTCGCCTCCAGGACTTCTCCCAAGCCTCACCCATCCTCTACCCCAATCTGTCAGACTGTCTCCAAATTTATCCACTTTTAGGCGATCCCTGAAAACTTTCCTCTTCAGAGAAGCCTATCCTGCCTCCATCTAACTGCACTATTTTCTCCATTAGCTCATCCCCCACAGCTATTACCCTTTTGTATAACCTGACCCTCCCTCCTAGATTGTAAGCTCTAACGAGCAGGGCTCTCTGATTCCCCCATGTATTGAATTGTATTGTAATTGTACTGTGGAAAATTTCAAGGGGTGTGAATACTTTTTCAAGGCACTGTATGTTGTAAATGCTACATTTTGGATTATCCCCTTACTTTTAGTCCTGGTGAGATTGGTTACCAGGACAAATAGAGAGAGAAAATCCCCACAATCTCCCCAGACAGCATTAAAAACCTGACCTGAGTCCTAATCCCTCACTATTCCACCCAAACAAAGTCAAAGTTGCAGGCCCAAAAAAAAGTTATATTTCATATTCATTTATTGGAAGATAATTATAACAATATTGCAAGGAGGATTATATAACACACATAAAAATACCTTGCATTTAAGCTCCATGAGTCATCACTGTTAAAGGACTCCACTCTGGCAGGTTGTTGATTGGCTTTGTTGGTCCAATTGTTGCTAATCTCACTTTTCTTGTAGCTATCGGTTTGCAAATCTGGTGAGATGCTATCTGATGGAGAACTCACAATGCCTGAATCTTCTGTGTAGCTATTTACAGATCCACCGTCATCAGTTGTTAGGGCTTCTTCTGATGTGATGCTATTACTGCGTACCAGGGTTTTCCCACCTGCATTATATAAACAATATATATATATATATGAAAACCCTTTTAGTGACAACAAACTTTTTCATAATCTAAAGTATATAAATTCAATAATACTATACATAAAAAAATCATAAAACTTAATGCCCTTTTTTCTGTACACTTTATAAAAGTATAGTATCCATTATCTAGAAATCTGTCATACATAAAGTTTTTAACATGTAAAAAGGCAAACACGTTGCATACTTAATTTTTCTAAAACAATTGTAAACACAGACTTGATTACCAAATATTTTTTCTGCATATTTTTTGTAAATGTGTAAATGTAAAACAGAATATATGATTGCTACAGGCAGTAAGGTGAGGATACTTGTCAATTCTGTAAAACATACATATAATACTGCAATATTGCTTCAATTAACGAATAGTAGGGAAGTAGGAAATATGTAAAAGTATCCAGTGTAAATAGTGGGGTTGATTTACTAAAACTAGAGAGTGCAAAATCTGGTGCAGCTCTGCATAGAAACCAATCAGCTTTCAGGTTTTATTGTCAAAGCTTAATTGAACAAGCTGAAATTAGAAGCTGATTGGCTACCATGCACAGCTGCACCAGATTTTGCACTCTCCAGTTTTAGTAAATAAACCCCAGCGTGTCCTTGTGTTTGTGAGAAGGGTATTCTTATTTAAATAGGGAACTATCAAATCTTCTCAGTGTAGCAGGAGACAAAAACAGAGTAAAGAAAGAGATGAAAATGAAAAGTGGCATTTGATATTTCTTCCATATATAGTTTTTGCAAAATTCCTAACGTAAAAATACGGATAAAAGCACAGAGTTAATCAAACTATGACATGCTTAGATTAAAACTACACTACAAGTAGAGTTGGGCCTAACATCCCCCCCCCCCCATGGTTTGGTTTGCCCCAGAACTCTTGAACATTGCAAAAGTTCAGACCCGAACTCCATTGAAGTCTACGGGACCCGAATTAAAAAAAGTCCCCATTTTGAAGGCTTTCAGTGGGGAAAATAATTATTTGGTCCCCTGCAAATTTTGTGTTTGCCCACTTACAAAGAAATTAAGGGAATATAAATGTTACCATAGGTGTATTTTAAATGATAGATACACAATGTCAACCAAAAATCCAGAAAAAACACATACAACAAATGCTATAAATTAGGTTGCAGTTTAGTGAGTACGATAAGTATTTGAACCCCAAGCAAAACATGGCTTAGTACTTGGTGGAGAAACACTTGTTGGTAAGCACAGAGGTAAGACAGTACTTTTAGTTCATGACCAGATTTGGCAACTCAAAGTTTCGGATCCCTCTGTAAATTTTCTAAGGGATTAAGGTCCGGAGACTGACTAGGTCACTCCATGACCTTAATGTGCTTCATCTTAAAGCCACTCCTTTGTTGCCTTGGTGGTATGTTTTGGGTCATTGTCATGCTGGGAGAACCATCCATAACCCATCTTCAGTGTTCTGGCCGAGCTAAATTTTGGTCTCATCTGACAACAGCACTTTCTCCCAATCCTTCTCTGAATCATTTAGATGTTCATTAGCATGAGACTGTACATGTGCCTTCTTGAGGAGGAAGCCTTGCCATGTTTGGAGGAAGAAAAATGCTGACTATGACCCTAAGAACTCCATCCATACAGTCAAGCACGGAGGTGAAATCATTATGCTTTGCTAAAGGTACAGGCGGACTTTGAGAGGCCAATGGATGGGGCCATGTATTGTAAAAGCTTGGATGAGTTGGATGAGAACCTTCTTCCCTCAGCCACAAAACTGAAGATGGGTCATGGAGGGGTCTTTCAGCATGACAATAACCCAAAATATACCACCAAGGCAACAAAAAAGAAGCGCATTAAGGACATGGAGTGCCCTAGTCAGTCTCCAGACCTTAATCCTATAGAAAATTTATGGAGGGAGCTGAAACTTCGAGTTGCCAAGCAACAGCGCGGCATCGCTCGGGACACGCTGCAAGTGCCCGGCGGCCGCGATGTCTTCCGGGCACCCGCGATTGCCCGTTAAAACAACGGGATCGTGCGGGACCATGGAGCTGTGTGTGTAAACACACAGCTCCATGTCCTGTCAGCGGAGAGGAGACCGATCATGTGATCCCAGTACAGAGGAACACATGATCGGTCTCCTCCCCTTGAGTCCCCTCCCCCCACAGTTAGAATCACTCCTATAGGGAACACATTAACCCCTGCAGCGCCCCCTAGTGTTAACCCCTTCCCTGCCAGTCACATTTACACAGTAATCATTGCAATTTTATAGCAACGATCGCTGTGTAAATGTGAATGGTTCCAAAAATGTGTCAAACGTGTACGAAGTGTCCGCCGCAATGTCGCAGTCACGAAAAAAAATCGCAGATCGCCGCCATTACTAGTAAAAAAAAAAAAAAATAATTCAATAAATCTATCCCCTATTTTGTAGGCGCTATAACTTTTGTGCAAACCGATCGCTTATTGCGTTTTTTTTTACCAAAAATATGTAGAAGAATACGTATCGGCCTAAACTGAGGAAAAAAAGTTTTTTTTTTTAAAAATGGGATATTTATTATAGCAAAAAGTAAAAAATATTGTGTTTTTTTTTCAAAATTGTCGCTCTTCTTTTGTTTATAGCGCAAAAAATAAAAACCGCAGAGGTGATCAAATACCACCAAAAGAAAGCTCTATTTGTGGTAAAAAAAGGACGTCAATTTTGTTTGGGTGTAACGTCGCACGACCGCGCAATTGTTAGTTAAACCGACACAGTGCCGAATCGCAAAAAGTGCTCTGGTAAGGAAGGGTGAAAAATGGCCCGGTGCTGAAGCAGTTAAAATATTCGTTCTTCTGGTCTTCCTTCTTCCTTTCTTCATCCTTTGGTTTCTTCATCTTCTCCTTCCGGCATCTTCTTCCATCTTCTTCTTCCATCATCTTCTTCCTCCGATCCGCTTCTTCTTGCTCTGGTCTTCTCGTCCGGCATCTTCTTCCACGGCGTCCGGGTCTCTTCTTGGGACGGGTGACCACGCCCCACTCTGACCTCATGGGGAAAACCATATGGAATTCCCCTTGACGTCCCCGTGCGTCAGAGGGGGGCGGGGTTACCAGGTGGCCCCGTCCTCCGTTATAAAAGACCTGTCAGACGCAGCAAAGCCTCACACAGCGGGAGCCTCCCATTGCAAAAAGCGGCCTAAGAAGAGACGCCGACGCCATGGAAGAAGATGCCGGACGAGAAGACCAGAGCAAGAAGAAGCGGATCGGAGGAAGAAGATGATGGAAGAAGAAGATGGAAGAAGATGACGGAAGGAGAAGATGAAGAAACCGAAGGATGAACAGAGGAAGAAGGAAGACCAGAAGAAAGAAGATTTTAATAAAGGAATTGTCAAAGACCGTCTCCTGTAATTTTTACAATTTTTGACACTTTTTTGGTGAAATGGTATGGTACTTTTGTACCCCCTTACCATTTCACACAGGGGGGGGGGCGGGATCTGGGGGTCCCCTTGTTAAAGGGGGCTTCCAGATTCCGATAAGCCCCCCGCCCGCAGACCCCCACAACCAATGGACAGGGTTGTGGGGACGAGGCCCTTGTCCTCATCAAACATGGGGACAAGGTGCTTTGGGGGGTCTCAGATGCGCCCCTTCGCAGGCATACTATAGACACCCCCCAAAAATGACACTTTGTGCAGGGACAGTTCTAAGCACAGGAAACATGCGCCCCTTCACAGGCATACTATAGACACCCCCCAGATGTGACACTGCAATGCTGTACTAACAGCACGCACACACTAATCCCCAGAATCACAGCACATAATGTCAGCAGTCAGCAGCACATAACACTGACACGCTGACACTGACAACACAATATGCGAGGCCGCCGGCGCAGCTGCCTTTTATACTGTGGGGCGTGTACTAAACCCCCTGAGCTATAATTGGCCACAGGCATCCTGCCTGTGGCCAATTATGGCTCTCCTCGCCACTGGCTCTTTGATTGGCCAAGCATGCGGGTCACAGTGCATGCTTGGCCAATCATCAGCCAGCAATGCACTGTGACTGGCGCAGTGCATTGCGGGCCGCTCGCATCACACAAATTTGATGCAAGCGGCCCAAATAGTTCTGGGCTCGCCGAGCGGGCGAACGCCCGATGTTCGATTCGAACATGGGTTTGAATCGAACACCGGGCTCATCCCTAACACACACACACAAACCACAGATGTACAGGTGGAATTTCATCATTGCCAACACTGTGGATTACAGCTCATTTTCAATCTGTGTATGTTGTGACCTCATATTGCTCTTGGTCCTGGGACAGTATGTGACTACCCTGTCACAATACAAAAAGGGTTTTGTGTCACCTTGGGCTCTCATGCAGGCAGGCTGAAGGGTCTCTAAGGTGCATGTGTAATATAGAGGAAACTAGGTTTTTCGTTTCCTTTAGGATTGGTAAACCCTGGTTTGGAACCCAAAGCCTGGAGGCTTTAAACGTTACTTAGGAGGGATGCATTTTGTTTAGCTAGATGCTGGCATTAGTTCATAGCTCCACCCTCCCCAGAGCATGTGTGACTGCATGTATGTACAGTGGTTAAGAGGAAAGTCTTTGGGGAAACAAACAGAGGCTCAAGACTATGGGCCAGATAAGTGATGCTGCATAAGAAAGCTGCAGTGGTGAATCTACAGCAAGAGCTCTGCAAGTCACAGTGACCCCTGTGGTGGGATGACTATTGCACAATATAACTAAACCAGAACTTGCAGCAGACTTGCAGAATGTTTGCAAAAGTTGATTTGGAGTCATGCAATGTGGACTTGCTGCATCTGTGAAAAAATCTTGTGAAGCCTGGCAAATCTAGCAATAGCTTAGCAAGTCATTTTCAAACTTGCAGCTCAAGTGCTTGCAATCTAGATAACCTTTTTTTTTAATATATAAACTTTCCTTTAATAAAAGTGGGCACGAAAGCTCTAAAACAAAGATTTTGGTGAGTGGACCACATCCTTTAAGCAAATTCCTACATAGGATGGAGGTACGCAATGGGCAGAATTGGAGTCCCCAGGTAAAGAAGAAAGTGTAACTGTATGAGCTGTTGTTCTGTGTTTGGGATAGTAATGTCATGTGAGACAAGTGAGGAGAGCCTGCAAATCCTTTAAAGAGAAAGTGCTCTATTTTTGCTGTAACTGTACAAAGGTGCTGTGGAGCGGAAAAACAGAGTGTCTGAAACATGGGGCGTTTAATACCTGTGGAAGACCCACATAAAAGAATTTCCTGGCAATATTACACTATTAGTTCCATATATTTTTTATATACACGGACCCCACTAGAGTTTTTACCCCCCATCCCTGAAGAGGTGCAGAGGCTGGATATCACCATGGAGGAGGCCCTTTTTTCCTGGACAAGCCGTCCCCACTGAGGAGGAACCCCCAAGGAGATTATACGCCTATTACCCCTGCAGGGGTTAGGCACTCTGATGAGTGTTTGCACTTCTGGGGGCACTCGACGGAAGGAGGGGAGCACTTAAATGATCACTGTGTACAAGTCATTTTGCCTATATGTCATACGATGTAGCAAGATTGATGATTTTTTCAGAGGACAGCATAGGACTCCATAATTTTTACTGATCATTAATATTGACTGTTTGGGACAATTCGCATTAGATTTTTTATTTCTCTATTATATATATATTTTTTTTAACTATATACTTTTTTCAAGTAACTACCCATTACATTTGTATATGTGCACTTGAATCACTTTATTTTTAGATGATACACCTATTTTATCCTCATTTTGGACACACTGACGAGCGTATATATATTTATATTTTTTGCACAGTATTTATTATGTATTAATTGGATATATTCAATATTTTATCCATCTCATCACGGAGTCACTTTGAAGTTCACTTTTTATTTTATATTTTTTATTTATTTATCTTCACCTTAGAGTGTCACATGGTATTGTTCACACATATTGATGTACTGACCTATTTACCTAGTACCCATTAGGTGTATGAGGCGTTGCACGTAGTCACTTTTCCTTGTTGATCCTAAGTGATACTGCTATATTGCTCCTTACATCTACATTCCTTGTCAGTTATACGCATATTCCTTTATCCTATCATACATCTACTCTCATATCAGGTATACACATACATATTTTACTATTCACATATACCTGTTTTATAATTATCCATTTATATAATTTTACATATTTATATTTTTATTCTGCTCTCCCCATATCTACCCTGAACAGCGCCACCATCCCTTAATTTAAACCGAAGACCCACATATGCCTGAACAAACTCTGCCTGTTTATGAATCTGCCAGAAGTAAATGTCTTTTGGTAGTGTTAATCCCAGCATCCAGAGTTTGAAAGCCATTTCTGATTGCCATGAGAGCTCAAGAGGCTGACCAGCAGCGAAACAGAAGTGTAGTTGTCCATAGCAGGACTGCAGCAGGTTTAAAGCAAAGTTGCTTCACTGAGAGAGAATTCAGCATTTCTGAGAAAGCCAGTGAACTTCAGCTAGGAAAGTCGCATCTCACGTGGCGATCAGAGAAAGATTGTCACCAAGAACTGGGTATACTTGCATAGGCAGCTAATTTCCCTCACAAGACAGAAGGGCTGAGGGAGAAAGAGAAACCAGAATTTAAGCTTGTGACCCACAAACAGTGAGGTGGTGATACATAAATCAATAGAGATTGATGAAAACCTGGTTGCCTCTATTGTCCATTAGCAGTTAAAGCATTTGCATTGCAGAAGTGTTATGTGCCAGTGGAGCTGGTGTACTGTGAGGAAACTGTCAGAAACAACCACTCCACATGTGTCCTCTGCAGATGTGACCATAACAAACATTGACAAACCTGATATTAATACTGCTGACAATGATGAAATGTGTAATGCACTGACGATTCATAGTGAGGTGGTTGCTATGGGTAATAGCAAAGATGATGTAAACCTGAAATTTAGTTTAATGTAATGGCTGAGGTTGACAAATGCAGAGAGATGAGCAATGTAGTAACTATAGATGTAAATAGTGCAGTGGTAATAGACCCACTACAGGTACAGAAGAGCAATATGGGAAAAAACTTACTGCAATTTAGGAAGCTCCAGAGAATATAGACAGAGCCCCTATATAGTGTTTCTAAGGCCGCGTACACACGAAGGGACAATCCCGCGGGATGAAGTCCAGCGGATAATCCCCTCGTGTGTAGGCGCCGGCGGACTTTTTGGCGCCAAAGTTTTAAGTTTGGTTTTAAAATTATCCGCTGGACTTGGCAGTCCGGCGGACAATCCCGCCGTTAGTAGGCAAGTCCGCGGGACTTTTGAAATGAACGGACTTGCCGCTCATCAGCAAGTCCGTTCATTTAGCACGTGACTTCAGGTTACGTAGCTAGCGTAGGCAGTTACTGCCGCCGCGCTAGCTCCGTGACCTGGCATGGATTTAAAGGGACTCCCCACGCCGAAAAAACGGCGTGGGGGTTCCCCCCAAATCCATGTCAGACCCTTATCCGAGCATGCAGCCTGGCCGGCCAGGAAAGGGGTGGGGACGAACGAGCGCCCCCCCCCTCCTGAGCCGTACCAGGCCGCGTGCCCTCAACATGGGGGGTGCCCTGGGGAAAGGGGGCCATGCGGCCCCCCCACCCCAAAGCACCTTGTCCCCATGTTGATGAGGACAAGGGCCTCTTCCCGACAACCCTGGCCGTTGGTTGTCGGGGTCTGCGGGCGGGGGCTTATCGGAATCTGGGAGCCCCCTTTAATAAGGGGGCCCGCAGATACCGGCCCCCCACCCTATGTGAATGAGTATGGGGTACGATGTACCCCTACCCATTCACCTAAGGTGTAAAGTGTAAAGTACAAAAACACACAAAAAATATTTTATTGCACTGCTCCGGGGGTCTTCTTCCGTCTTGGGGGTCTTCTCGCCGGACTCCTCCGCTCTCTTCTGCTCTTTTACCTAGCTCTTTCACGAGCGGAGGAGTCCGGCTACCTTCTTCGTCGTCGCCGCCGTCGTCTGGGGGTCTCAATCCGCCTTCGGGGGTCTTCCGGGGGTCTCTTCTGTTCTTGCGGCGGTCGTCGTCTTCCGCGCCGCCGGCGCCTTCTTCTTCTTCTTCTTCTTGTCCTTCTTCTTGTTGTTCTTCTTCTTCCGATGTTGACCCGATGCTCTCTCTGCCCGGAATGGCAGGGGCGCGCTGCGCTGGGACTTATATAGGGACATGGGGACAGGGTCACATGCTCATGTCACATGGTGACCCCGCCCCCCTGTGATGTCACAGTCCCAGCATCCTCCGGGACTGTGACAACACAAGGGGGCGGGGTCACCATGTGACATGAGCATGTGACCCTGTCCCCATGTCCCTATATAAGTCCCAGCACAGCGCGCCTCTGCCATTCCGGGCAGAGAGAGCATCGGGTCAACATCGGAAGAAGAACAAGAAGAAGGACAAGAAGGACAAGAAGAAGAAGAAGGCGCCGGCGGCGCGGAAGACGACGACCGCCGCAAGAACAGAAGAGACCCCGGAAGACCCCCGAAGGCGGATCGAGACCCCCAGACGACGGCGGCGACTAAGAAGAAGGTAGCCGGACTCCTCCGCTCGTGAAAGAGCTAGGTAAAAGAGCAGAAGAGAGCGGAGGAGTCCGGCGAGAAGACCCCCAAGACGGAAGAAGACCCCCGGAGCAGTGCAATAAAAATATTTTTTCAAAAGTGTGTGTGTTTTTGTACTTTACACTTTACACCTTAGGTGAATGGGTAGGGGTACATCGTACCCCATACTCATTCACATAGGGTGGGGGGCCGGTATCTGGGGGCCCCCTTATTAAAGGGGGCTCCCAGATTCCGATAAGCCCCCGCCCGCAGACCCCGACAACCAACGGCCAGGGTTGTCGGGAAGAGGCCCTTGTCCTCATCAACATGGGGACAAGGTGCTTTGGGGTGGGGGGGGGCGCAAGGCCCCCCTTTCCCCAGGGCACCCCCCATGTTGAGGGCACGCGGCCTGGTACGGCTCAGGAGGGGGGGGCGCTCGTTCGTCCCCACCCCTTTCCTGGCCTGCCAGGCTGCGTGCTCGGATGAGGGTCTGACATGGATTTGGGGGGAACCCCCACGCCGTTTTTTCGGCGTGGGGAGTCCCTTTAAATCCATGCCAGGTCACGGAGCTAGCGCGGCGGCATTTACTGCCTACGCTAGCTACGTAACCTGAAGTTACGTTCTAAATGAACGGACTGCTCCGTGTGTGGGCAAGTCCGTTCATTTTCAAAAGTCCCGCGGACTTTTGGCCGGCGGATTATCCGCCGGAGAAGTCCGTGCGTGTGTGGGCAAGTCCACACGCTCGGAAAGTCCAGCGGACCCAGCTGGAAAGTCCAGCGGATTGTCCGCTGGACTAAGTCCGCCGGCAAAAGTCCGCACGTGTGTACGCGGCATAACGTGACCAGTGTGACTCTATTTAAATTAAGCTGTCGTCGCTTGTAAAAGTATACATGTAAGAATGTCAATTTAGTAGAGATGGGCTGAACACGCCCCTGTTCAGTTTGCAGCAGAACTCCCAAACAGGGGAAAAGTTCTAACCCAAACGGCAAACCCCATTGGAGTCTATGGGAGTCGAACAGGAAAAATCAAAAGTGCCCATTTTGAAGGTTTTTATGCAAATAATTGGCCATAAAAGGGGTATGGGGGTATGGGTACTGCCCTGGGGGACATGTATCAATGCAATTTTTTTAAAAAAAAAAAAAGCAATCTTTTTTTTTCATAAGCAGTGATTTTAACAACTTAGGGGCTGGAAGATTTGCCCCCTTAATGACCAGGCCCTTTTTTGCCTGGTCATTAAGGGGGCAAATCTGTGTCACTTTAACTGACAAAAAAAAAAAATTGCAATAACCGTATATTGATTTGTTTGCACAAAAGCGTCTACAAAATAGGGGCTAGATTTATGGCATTTTTATTATTATTTTTTTTACTAGTAATGGCAGTGATCAGTGATTTTTAGCAGGACTACGACATTGTGGTGGACTGATCGGACACTTTTGACACTTTTTTGGGACCAGTGACATTCATACAGAGATCAGTGCTATAAAAATGCACTGATTACTGTATAAATGTCACTGCCAGGGAAGGGGTTCACACTAGGTGGTGATCAAGGGGTTAAATGTGTTCCCTGGGAGATGTTTCTAAGTGTGGGGGGAGGGGAATGACTGGGAGTACAGAGAGATCGCTGTTCTTAATCACTAGGAACAGATGATCACTCTGAACTCCCCTGTCAGAACGGGGATCTGTTTGTTTACATTGACAGATCCCCGTTCTGGTTCTCTGAGGAGTGTTCGTGGGCGAATCCGCTCACCGCCGAGCCGCGGGCATGTGCCGCTGTCGAGATGTCACCTGGTGGCACGGTGGCCCCCCTTGTGATGTCACAGGGCCTGCAGTAGGATGGTCAGCCATCATAGACAGCGGCGGCGGGGGGGTGTTCTTTTTTGGGTCCAGCGGCTGCAGCATGATGGACAATGGATTTACATCGGGGGACGCTGTTTTGTTTTTTTTTTATTAAAGGAATTGTGAAAAACTGTCTGTGTTTTTATTACTTGTTGATACTTTTTTGGTGAATAGGTAGGGGTACTATGTACCCCAACATCATTTACATAGGGAGAGGGATCTGGGGCCCTCTTGTCAAAGGGGGCTTCCAGATTCAGATAAGCCTCCTGCCCGCATACCCCCACAACCACCGGCCAGGAATTTAGGGATGAGACCATTGTCCCCATCAAAGCACCTACCCTTACATGTTCAAGGCATGTAGCCTGGTATGGTTCAGGAGGGGGTGCTCGCTCGCCCCCCTTTCCTGATCTGCCAGGCCGCATACTCAGATAAGGGTCTGGTATGGATTTTGGGTGGGGGAGGACTCCACGTCGGTTTTTGTTACTTTTGCAATTTTTTTTTCTATTCAGCTGTCAGCGGAGAAGCCTATTTACAGCTGATGTTAAAGCGGAGTTCCACCCAAGAATGGAACTTCCACTTATTTGCCTCCCCCTCTCTGGTGCCACATTTGGCACCTTTCGGGGGGGGGGAGCAGATACCTGTCTATGACAGGTATCCTGTCCCCACTTTTGGGAACCACAGCCGTTGACATCACCGCCCAGCTCCCTACTCCTCCTTCCCTCCCTCCAGGGCCAGTAGGAGAGAGGAGCAGAGCCTCAGTAGGGTTCCCAGCATGAAGCCCTAAGGCTACACTGCCGGGTTCCCCTACCCGCAATGGCGGCGGCAGCACCCGACAGCTGATGGAAACATCAGCTGCGGTGCCGACATCGCCAGACTCCAGAACAGGTAAGTGTCCTATTATTAAAAGCCAGCAGCTGCAGTATGTGTAGCTCCTGGCTTTTAATTTCTGCAGCGGTGGGTGGACCTCCACTTTAGGGACACCTCAGCGGGCTTTTCCACCCCGTTTCTTAGCAACCAACTTTTACTGCGCCCTGATTGGGCAAAGCTTTGCCCAATCAGAGCGCAGAATTCAATGTGCAGTGCGCAGTGCATTGCAGGGCGTTCAGCAGGGCGAATACCCGCCAAACACCCTGCAAATTCGGGTCTTCCCCGAACGGGGCAAACAGCCACTATTTGGCCCAAACTCATGCTCGGCCCGAACCGTTCACCCTACTCTACTAGTTAGGACCCAGGACAGAGTAGCAGGTGAACAAAGAGAAAGTCATTTTTGAGACATGATTTGGAATGCCTCTTTAAAGATGCTAATTTCATTGTTCTAAATATCAATCTAAAGCCTGTTACACACTTTAAGTGTTTTCTTGTTTTGTGTGCCGGCTTCTGTCGCACAGGCTGATGTGCACAAGGGCTGAATGTCTGCCAGTTTCTGTTCAACCAGCCAATAGCTGTCGAAATTCGGCCTGCATGTACCAGGATTAAAACTTTTGGGGTTATTTGTATTATTTGGTGAAACACGAGTGGTAGGCATACTCTCTTCTCTACTGCGTAAACCTATAATCGAGAGTCACTTTCTGCACCTTTGCAAAATATAGTAATATAAGATGAGTCAGAAGTACAATGCTCCTCCTAAACGGAGAACTCATGAAATCGGCCCTGACCCTTAGTAGTAATAGGGAAGGGGAAATTGTGAGTGTGTTTGATAAAGGTATTAGACAGTCAACCCCCTCCAGGAGTCCGTGCATATCCAAGGGAACAACTAGAGATGGAGCATCTATGCACAGTGGTTCAGTGAAAATTCTTTGGAGAAACAGTGGCCTGAAGCCTTGTACACAAGATCAGATTTTACGTAGTCAAAACCTCAGACTTTTGTCCGAAGGCGTGTGCCTGAATTTTGTCTTGCATACAAACGGCAAGGAATTGTTGGCCAACAAACACGAACGTATTGACGTACTACGTGCGCTTTTCATTTCACGCTTTTCAGTTAGTTTCTGAACGGCCGCTCGTCAACCAGACATGTTGTAGAATGGGAGGAGATAACGTGTTATTTATTATTGGCCTTGGAGTTATTGCTTTGACCCAAGTCCAGTCCAGGAACAGGAGGAGGAGAAGTTCTTGGACCAAAAATTGGTTGCTTTATTAATCGTGACCAATTATGTCATATGTCTTTGCTGCGGGAGCTCCAGGAGAATAATCCAGATGATTTTCGGAATTATCTCCTGATGATGGACCCCTGCTTTCACCACCTCTTGGCATTGTTGACCCCCTATATTAAGAAGCAGGACACATGCATGAGGCTTTTATTTAATTTTTTGGTTGAATAATAATGATTTGATTTGGTATATGTTCTATATTTTTGGATGCATAGAATACACTTTTTGGTTAAGTTCTATTGGCAGAGAGTAGGCAGTTACATTTAAAAAAATACAATGTAAACTTGACAAGAGACACCAACATAGTTGTATCTTTGATCTTAAAAACTACGGGATAATAGTGTTGTGGTAACTTTCCCAAATAAAGAAAAAAAAAAAAAGCATAATAATATTATTCTTGATATCACTAGAAAAAAAAGTCTTTGAAAATTTGTTTGCAATAACTCCATCAGTATCAACAGAAAAGCAGCTTCATTATTATCCCATTAAAGAAGAAGAGAATGGGCGCTGCATTTCGAGATTTTATAATTTGCCACATCAGGAATGTTAATTCTCCATTACGAGCGTTAGTTTACAAGACCGACTGCTTCTGGCTTATCCTTGCTTCCGAGCATGCGTGTTTGTACTTTGGACTTTTGTCCGACGGACTTGTGTACACACGCTTGGAAAATCCGGCAACAGACATTTGTCCGCAGAAAATTTTAAAACTTGCTATCCAACATTTGTCCGCAGAAAATCCAGCAACAATTGTCTGATGAAGCATACAAACGGTCGGATTTTCCGCCAACAGCCTGTCATCACACAATTCCCGTCGGCGAATCTGTGTGTACAAGGCTTAAGGTTCAATGCACACTGGCTTAAACATTGCTGCTACTACAGGAGTTCTGTGTTCTGCCTGTAGAAGCAGCTCAATGTTATCCTATGTTTCCATGCACATTAAGATGATTACAGGCATATGTTAAGCTCCATGTTTAGAGGCGAAAAAAAAAAAAAAACCCTTCTGGTTTGCGTTTCTGAATGTAGTTTTCTGGCAGAAAAAAAAATGCAAAACTCTCCTAAACGCGTCTAATTTCTGTACAAAAACTGCTCTATATGAGCATTTTTTACTGCCAAGAAAACGTTTTTTTTAAGTCCAGTGTGCATGGAGCCTAAGCCTGTGGACTAGAGCAGTGGTTTTGTATGAGAAAGCCAAGAGGCTAAGTGGCAAGAAAGTTTTAAAACTGCACCCCCTCAAGTGTTACATTTGACCTAATTTCCATATTGTGTACAAGTGAACTTCCTTCTAGCACAAGACACTTTCCAAGGCCATTGTAAGTGCCTAAAAACAAGTGCCCAATCTATAACTTTGACTTATTCTATTCCCCATTGCAACGTAAAATCTTTTTCAAAGTGGACCTGAATTCAGCTGAACATTTGCAATGCTATAGAAAACATCTAATGATAATAACTGAGTCTAATCAGCCCTGAAAATCGACTTTTTCTTGTTACGTCCTTAAAAATTACAGTGCAGGCCAGTGTGCCTAGACACCGCCTACAGACTCATAGCTGTTTGAGAGATACTGCTGAATGTGACTGTTAATCTAACGAGGTTTGGAGCGAGATTTGTTGATGACACTGCTGTGCTGTTTGCTGTTCTCCTTGCTGGAAAGGAAGCTTTATCTGAGGATCTGCGTTGCAAGAATCTCCATGCTTCTCCTTAATTCATTCTGTGGTCCCCCTGTTCTGAAATCTTCATCCACCAGTCATGGGATTACCAGTCATAAGGGGGCAGCTCTGACGTGAGGAAGCAAAGCCATGTTCCTACACTATTTAGGCACCTCCACACAGAGACACAATGAAGGACAAGCCATTGTAAGTCAGTAATGGGGAGAATATCAACTGCTGAGAGCCCAAAGGCAATACTGGTGACTAGTACACTGCCTTCTATTTAGCTTCTTTTGGTCACAGCTTTCAGAGTTCAGGTCCTCTTTAACCTCCTTAGCAGTTTTCCCAAGTTTGGCTCGGGGTTCAATTTCAGTACCATTAGCAGTAACCCCGAGCCACACTCGGGGCTGCATTGCAGTATCCTCGTGCGGTGTACTTACCTTGTCCCCAGGATCCTGCAATGTCCCCCCCCCCCGCTGTGTTTGCGGGCTTTATCCTCCTCCCGAAGTCTCTGTGTGCCGGGCTCCATTCCCTGCGAGCGTTGCGACGGCAGCAAATTAAAAACATGTTAAATTCATAACACATACAGTACACTGTAATCTTACAGATTACATTACTGTATGAAATTATTTTACATCCCTTTTGTCCCTAGTGGTTTGTCCAATGCCCTTCATGCAGTTGTATATGATATATGCTGTTCTTTCTGCCTGGAAACTGGAGATTGTCCATAGCAACCAAAAAGTGTCCCTTTACGTCAAAAGTGGTTTTAGACCAGCTAGAAAGCAGCGATAGTAAATTAGAACACTTGCAAAATTGAGCGATAGTGAATTGTGGGGAAATTAATTTTATTATTATTATGTTATTATTTTTTATAATTATTTATATGTATTTATTATATTATAATTTATGATTTTAGGTTTCAAACTTTATCATACCCGAGATATCTACTAGACTCTTGTTTGGACAGATTTAAGTGTGTTATATTTAAGAATTACAGGCCTACAATATAAAACGACAAATTTCTATGCAAAATAATTGTACCGATTTGAGACGCAAAAATCTGACATAATCATACTGCCAGGGAGGTTAAGCAGCAATCTCATTGTGCAATCAGAGATATATCATTGGGGAAAATATTGTGTTAAGTACTTATTCATGTTTGACAAGTGCCTCCTTTTTGTCATGTGGTATAGGCATTCTGCAATTAGGTTTTCAGGGGTTGCGCTATTCTGAAGTTATGATATAATCTTTGTATATCTCCAAATACTGGATTTTATCCATGATGAATTTATGTTGAAGCCTGTTCATAACTGGGATTGACCTGTTTATAAGTCTGCATTGGATGTCGTCATATTTTTCTTTGGTTAACGCAGCTATGCAATCTGCTAATATGGGATTGCCTTCAAATTATTGAAATTCTTTTGAATTCTCTGCTAAACCCTTCAATGGTTTGTTTTCAAATGGTAGACAACTGTTCACCTAAACTGAGTTATCAGCAGCTTTCTCCTCAAAAGTTCTGGAATTAAGAAATACTGTTATTTGACTTGTACTTGGAACCTAGAGATCTTACTAAAGATTTCAAGATTCCCAATCTTCTTCTTTTCAGTTCCTTGTGGACTGTTTGCAGAAGAAAGTGATTTTCATTTGATAGCGACCTCAGCGCACTGCTGTTCACTTTCTTCTGCATTGAGGTGATCCTACACAGATCTTCTGTGGGAGCTGCAGAGGTTTTAGTATCGGTCCCTTCTCCTGCTCAGCTGTCCATCTATTGATTACTATCTCATCCATCCGCGTCATCCTTTCCTCTACCCTGTTGATGGTCTACAGACACAGAAAAAGGTTCCAATGGTCTGACTCTGCACTTTTCCTAGGAGCGCTGTATGTACTTTTTTGGATAAGTTTTCTGGGCTGTTTACCTAAGGTATATTTACAGTGACAGGTCTCATTCCTGAATCTATGAGATCTGAGACTTTAAATTGCCTTAAAATTGCAGTAAAATAAAAGTACAGTTATGTGAAAAAGTATACCTAATGGATATTGTTGACTTTTTCAACACATTTTAACAGGGTCTATAGGTAAAGGTGATACATTTCAATAAATGCCTCTAAAATTACATGGTGTATTCACTTTTATAATAGAAATTAACATCAATGAAGATTTGTCTCATGAAAAAAGTAAGTACATCCCTACATTTAGCATAACTTTTACCACCGTGAAATTAGAATCAGGTGTTCAGATCAGGTGCTAATGCTTAGAACCTCAGGTAGAACCTGTTTTATTGAAACCTTCAGGGATCGATGGTCTGATATTCTCGTTGCTACTATCATGTGTGGTTTCATCATGTCAAGGTCAAATGTGCAAATGGCTGGAAGGCAAGAAGGATGTGGATGCCTATGTGTCTGGCAAAGGAGTTAAAAGATTGCCAAACTAATCAAAGTCAAGAACGCCACTAAAAAAAAAAGAAAAAATTTATGAATGGCGTAGATTTCAAACAGCCTCTAATTTGTTCAAAATTGGCCAGCCCAGCAAATTTAGCCAAAGAGCTTACTATTTAATTTCATTATGAGATCTGCAGGTGACTGTTGTTACAATTGGTGTCATATGTACATGATCTACAATCAGAATAAGACAGTACCAATTTCAAAGTGCACACATCTATAATCAGAAAGAGATGGCTACTATTTAAACTATGTAAGAAATATACCACAGAGAAAGCCTTTTCTGCCAAAATAAGAAAAAGAGCAAGAACTATAGTCTTCAATTGAACATATGGGCAAAGATTATGTCTTCTAGGATAATGTGCCGTAGACTAAAGAATCAAAGACAGTGTTGTTTGGCCACAATAACAGTAGATATGTTAGGTGCAAACCAAAGACAGCATTCACTAACTGTGAAGCTTTGAGGAGAAAATGTTATGGTTTTGGGATGATTTGCTGCTTTATGGCCAGGGAAGCTTGTAGTCCTCTAGTTGACAAAGAATTCTTCATCATATCAAAATGTGCTTTGGATAAGTGTGCACAGGATAATGAGCTGAAGCACACTTGCAAATTCACTAAGAAATGGCAAGGACATTGAGGCTTATGGAATGGCTGAGCCAAAGCCATTTGAATTGCATTAAAATGTTGTTGAGGGATTGAAAACAGGCAGTTCATGATATTAGAGGCTGAAGGGCATATATACCAAATACCAACAAGAACTCAATTCTGCTACAGGTGGCAATACCAGCTTCTGAGGTCAAGGATGTGTTTACATTTTCAACAGTTCACCATTACATCTATTGTTATTTTTGTTGAATGATTGAAAAGACAAATGTAACCTGTGTTTTATTAAAGTATATGCTCATGCACACTGCAGCCCAAAAAAACAAAACAGGAACAAACGACATGTCTCCTCTCCTCTGACAGCACAAACAAATCTCCATGCTGGCGCATTGGGTCCCCTTCCTGCAACCAGCGTGTCCCCCCCCCCCGGCAGCATGCGCACTCCCCCTGGTGGCCAAAGAGGGGAAGAACGTACCCGTACAGGGTTTCACCCAGGAGAGACATTCTGCCGCAGTATATCTGCGTGAGCCGGTCGGGAATCAGTTAAGCGGATCGAATGATATCGAATGAAAACGGACAGACAGTCCGTTTCCATCTGATTGCCTCATAGAGGAGAGTGAGTCTGTGTCTGTGTCCGCTTTGCATAGCGGAGTGGACACAGACCTGTCATCCGCCTGCTTAGCGAGGATCAGCAGAGAGATCCCTCACTGAGCAAGCGAATTCCGCTTAGCGCAGGCATCCATGTTAAAGGGGCCTATGGGAGGGTTATAACCCATATCAGTTTTTACGACCCATTGGGGAGATTTCCCTTTACTTCCTGTCACATAACCAAAACAGGAAGTAAGAGGAAATCCCTCCGAAGTGAGGGAATCCTGGGCTGTAACCCGAACTAGTGTCCCAATTGGAAGATTTCCCTTTTATTCCTATTCTGATGTCAACCCAAAAATGGGAACTTGTTTTACTTTTACTTTCAGGGAAAATGTCAAACATGACACACTAGAGAGGGTAAATCTCCCTAGTAGGGGCATAGACAGCAATGAAAACCTGACAAGAGTTCTAATCTATCTCCAAAACCAACAAAATTGCCTTTAGTGACACCTTAAGTATTTTGTAATTACTTAGAGTTAGAGAAAAAAAAAAGAACAGTATATGCATTTTCTGGTATCTTACCATTATTTTGAACTTTTTTTTTTAACTTTTGTATCCGGCCCAAACTAACTAAAGTGATAAGAAAGCTGGAATTCTACTTTGCAAAGTGATTAGCCTCAGATGATACACAGAGAAAAAAAAATCCCCCTACATAAGTTGTTTCTGTTTATCTGTAGCCATCTGTTCTCTATAGCCTTCTACAATGTGCAGATGAAAGGATTTTTCTCAGCAGCAGAAATCAGCGAGCAGGGATCTGACATTGCACACACTGCAGAGCCAGAGAACAGAGCTGAGTGTAATCTAAAACCCTCAGAGAAACATAGAGCTGAGGGTATGGGCCATGTACTGTGTGCTGGAGGGGGACAGGCCATTTCCTGGAAGGAAGGCTGTGGTGTCAGCTTAATCTATTAGGTGTGAGTCATGAAGTTAGCAGAGAGAGGAGAGATCAGAGAGTAACTGGAATTGGTGCTTTGGATTCACATTGGTACACACTATAGTAGAATGTGCTTTGTTAATTTTTCATGTCTGAAGTTTACAACAAAGTAAAGGATCATGGAAAAAGGAAGAATTTCCTCAGTCTCTCCACTGATCACACTGCAACATTTTAACATTATAGCAAATATCAAGATGAGAAGCTAGAGCAGGTGGATGACTTATCTGTGCCAGAGTTCTGTGAACAAAGCCAAAAATTGCACAGACACCAGAATTTACATAATTACACAAGTCCATCTAGTTCAACCAATCGTCATCTTTGAGCCAGCATCTTAACCAAAGAAGTAGATACTGAGCCTGTATACAGTCGTAACAAAGATAGTAAATGTAATCTCTATGAGAGGTAATTAATATTAGCACACAATATTATTCCAGTATCTGCTTTTATTTATGCACATTTGGATATGTGAGTAAACAAAAACAGATATTGGAATTATATCTTCGTGTAAGGACGACATCCTTCTTTGCATCTGCAGAGTGGTTATCCATTTTTATCACCCCAGCACTCAAGGTCAATCACAACAAAAATCCAACTGAGGAGACTTCCTCTCACCTTCCACTCTGATAGGAACTCAAGAGAAATCTCCCCAGTAGTCAAAATCTGACATCAGGCTCAAATCACAAAATTTAGCACAAGAATAAAGATCTTTATTTCAGCCACTTGACTTTAATTTTAAAATCTCATTTAACTCTCCTTATAATAACAGGTACATTTTTAAAACTAAGTAGCCTTATTTTAGTGTGTTAGCTTTGAAAACTCAGCCTATAGATTCCAACCATTGCCCACACATAATCCAAAGATTAGAACCTCTGTCAAGATTTTACAGCCGTCCCCCTTAAGACCCCTCTCACAGTACAGGCGCTTTTCAGGCTAAAAAATAGCGCCTGCATAGCGCCTGAAAAAAAACGTCTCCATTCACTTCAGTGTGAAAGCCCGAGAGCTTCTTTGGAACGGTGAGGGAGTGGTGAACTCACCGCTCCTCCACCGCTGCTCCCCATTGAAATCAATGGGGCAGCGCTGCGATACCGCCAGCAAAACGCCACTCCGGCGGCGTTTTGCCGGTGGATTTAACCCCTTTTCGGCCGCTAGCGCCCGAATAGCGCTGCTAAAACGACAGTAAAGCAGCGCTAAAAATAGCGCCGCTTTACCTCTAGGCCCTCGGTGTGAAAGGGGTCTGAGGGGATTTCTTTTTGTGGCAGAAATAAGTGAAAGAAGAATTTATTTTTCAGTAGGGACACACTTAGCATTTCTAACCTGACATAAGTTCTAACTCGGTTACAACTCGATCCAAATAAAATAACATTTTGGATAGGGTTAGGATTTAAAGCAGAAATACATCTTCCTATCCTTTACAACCAAGGATGCTGCCATCTGTTTGATCCACAGTTGCCATGGTGCTGCACATGAATGCACCAAGGCAATGCATGCATGTCCTTAAAGTGGTTGTAAAGGCAGAAGGTTTTTTATCTTAATGCATTCTATGCATTAAAGGGGTTGTATACCCTCAAGGTTTTTCACGTTAATGCATTAAGGTGAATGCATTAGGGTGAAAAACCTTCTGTGGTGCAGCAAACCCCCAGAGCCCCCCTTTTACTTACCTGAATCTGATTGTTCCAGCGACAGGGATGAGCACAGCAGCTCCAGCTGCTGTCTCAGGTCCTCATTGGATAGATTGATAGCAGCAGGAGCAATTGGCTCCCGCTGCTGTCAATCAAATGTCAATGGAGGCAGCAGCAGGATTCGGGAGCAAGCCCACATGAGTGCATTCATGAAATGCTGCTCTCCGTGGGTGCACTCGAGAAGAGGAGGAGCCAGGAGTGCTGCTGAGGGACCCCAGAAGAGGAGGATCGGGCCGCTCTGTGCAAGGCCTTGGACAGAGGAGGTAAATATAAGATGTTTGTTATTTAAAATTAAAAAAAGAAGCTTTACAAGCCCTTTAAGATAAAAGGCCTTCTGTGTGCAGCAGCCCCCCTCGGCCCCCCCTAACACTTACCCGAGTTCCCTCTCTGTCCAGCGTTGTCCACGAGTGTCTCAGCCGATTCTCCCTCATGATTAGCTGAGACACAGCAGCAGCGCCATTGGCTGCCACTGCTGTCATTCAAAGTCAGCTAGCCAATTATGGGAGAGAGGGTGCGGGTCCGGGCTCCGTGTCTGAATGGACACAGGGAGTTGTGACTTGGCTCGGGTGTGCCCATAGCAGGCTGCTTGCTGTGGGGACACTGAACAGGAGGGAGGGGTCAGGATCACAGAAGAGGGACCTGAGAAGAGGAGGATCTGGACTGCTCTGTGCAAATCCACTGCAACAGAGCAGGTAAGTATAACATGTTTGTTATTTTTATAGTAAAAAAATTAGACTTTACAATCACTTGAATAAATACCTAATATAACCTAATATGATTGGAAGAACTGAGTGTGTTTAGAGGGATTTGGCAGAGTCAGGCTGGCCATTTAAAGAGTGAATTTCGGCCAGTTCCTGATGAACCAGATGAAATTCAGTTGGTGGCCTGTGGGCCTCCTCCCACCAGACATCTCTCAACAGAAGAATCAAAAGAGCAGCGCAGAAAATTGTCAGCTGAACAGCAACTGCATCCAATCAGATGCAGTCATTGTTCGAGTATTTTGACAGCTGGTGGGACCAGCTATCAAAACACAGAAGCCTCAATTTCAGATTTGTCCATATGTGCTACAGACATTGGGTTGAGGAATCTATGTGTATAGCTAGCTTTATACAAGCATCCTATTAGAATGGGCATTGTAGAGTCAGTAGTAAATAGAAGTTTCAGTGATGCATTGTAAATCCCAGGGATCGAGAATAAGTTAGCGGATGCTCTGTCTCGTTTCCAGTGGGAGGAGTTCCGCAGACTGGCTCCAGAGGCAAACGCGACGGGGGACCCGTGCCCGCCGGATCTGTGGAGGATTGCGTTGGGATCGCCGATGGATTGATTATGCAGTCGCTCAGCGAGAGCACTAGGACGGCGTATCACAGGGTGTGGAGTGAATGGTCCGCTTGGTTGACTGAGGTAGGAGGGTCGGAAGACCCCGAGGTATTGGTACATTGGGTATTGTGCTTCATTTGCGGTAGCTACGTGAAGGGGGTGTCGGGCACGGCAATTAGTAAGAAGGTATCAGCGCTGGCATTTAGGTTCCAGTATAAAGGGCTGCCTGACGCGACCAAGAATTTTTTTGGTTAAAAAAGCATTGAGGGGTTATAGGAGGGGCCTAGCGCAGAGGGACTCCAGACGCCCCATTTCGTTTGCGGTGTTGAACATTGTGTTGGAAAAGGTTAAGAAGGTGTGTTCTACAGTTTTTGAACAAAAACTCTTCCGAGCTGCCTTCCTCTTAGCGTTTTTCGGGGCATTGAGAATTGGGGAGCTGGTGTCGCCATCAAAATCCATTCCAGGTGGTTTGAGGTTTGGGGACGTTACGCTGTCACAGTCAGCAGTAGTCCTATGGGTTAGGAGGTCGAAGACGGACCAGCTGGGAAAAGGGGCACGGATCGAGCTTTTTGCAGGTTATGTAGGAATGTGCATAGCAGCACTGTATTTGTATAATAAAAAAGTGCATAGAATATTGCTATGTTCTATAACTCAGATTAGATGAAAATAATTTAGTTAAACCAATTTATAATTTTTGTAAATATTCTTCTGAATTTCAGCAGAGCTGTTTATACTAAACTTTTACCTGCCGCCAGGTCTAGCAGCATAAAAGCAGGCCGGCAAAGCATTTTTTGATTTTTAATTTTTCACATTGTTGTATGTATTCTTGAAGTACATCCAAACAGGATACCAGTGAGTTCAGATTATATTCTCTCTCCTTAACCTGAAAGGGTCAGCTAAGTCTGATATACTGAAAGGTAATATATCTTTTCTGGCACAAAAAACTTCGATCCGGTGCATTATGGGTGTGTAAGCAAACACAGCTTCATCAAATAAGACAAAGACACCTGACAGAAATAAATGATCTGCCTTGCTTAAATTGCTGGCAGTAAAATGCGTTCCATAATTCTTTGGGGCAGTTTGGACACCGACATTCTCTTTTGTATTTGTCATATATGTTTATAGCCTTATTACCATATGAAATGGATGTAAATCAACAATATACAGATCTATGATTTGCAAAATGGTACAAAGAAAATACACATAGTTGTATATTTAAAGGGCACCTCCAGTTTTGCAAAGCTGACTGTCTATAGCAGTTGTCTCCATCTTAAAGCAGCTATAATTTGCCCATGCAGGGCAAAGTGACATATAGGGGGAGATTTACTAAGATAGAGGGTGCAAAATCTGGTGTAGCGCCACATATTAACCAATCAGCTTCCAGATTTTATTGTAAAAACTTAACTGAACAAGCTAAAGTTTGAAGCTCATTGACTACCATGCACGTCAGCACCATATTCTGAGTGCTTCAGTTTTAGTAATTCACCACAGTATACGCTTTAAAGAGGGAGTTGCGCCAAAATGTATACAGTATTTTTTAAAAGTCAGCAGCTACCAATACTGCAGCTGCTGAATTTTAAATTATGGACACATACCTGTCCAGCGCGCCCACGATGTCGGCACCCAAAGCCGATCTGTCGATCGGCTCTCGGGTGCTGCCGCCGCCATCTTCGGTATGGGAATCAGGAAGTCAAGCCTTGCAGCTTCCCTTCACGGTTCCCTACTGCGCATGCACGAGTCGCGCTGTGCAATACGGAAGGTCCCTGCTGTCTCTGGGACCTGTGTGTTTCCCAGCAGACAGCGGGGGGGACAGGAAGTGGCGTAGATACCCACAGATTCTGCGGAAGTGGGTGCAGATTCCTGTATTATACAGGTATCTGCACCCCCCTCCCCCCTGAAAGGTGCCAATTGTGGCACCAGAGAGGGGGAGGAATCCGATAAGTGGAAGTTCCACTTTAGCGTGGAGCTCCGCTTTAAGCTTTTTTAATGCCAGGTCTTGCTCTTCACATTTGACCTCTAGGGGGCCAGACCATTTTTGCAAGTTTTCTCTTTCAGCTTTCAGAGTTTGCACAAGACTGACAGAATAAATATTTTTACAAATTGTTATCCAATCTATACTATTGAGATAAATACCTTCAAATAATTGTTAACGTGCTCAAACACAATAGGTTGATTTACTAAAGTCAAATTTACAAGTGCAGTTGCACCAGAGCTTAGTAAATGAGGTGACGTTTTCCTTGCAAAGAATACCCAATCCCATGCAAAGAAAAAAACAAAAACTGCTTGCTCATAATTGGATGATGGAAGTCAGCAGAGCTTCCCCTCATGTACCAAGTTTTGCAGCAACTGCACTTGTAAAGTGCATGGTCTATTCGCCTTTAGTAAATAAACTAATATTGTATCAATATTGTATCAAGATAAAATTGTATCAAATTAATAACATATGTTTTTTAAATATTATTCTACCATTTTGGTGGTTGGCTTCACACCAATGTCTTGTGGTAACACCTGATTCACAGTGCCGTGTGTGCACTGTGATAAAATGATCCAGGCATATAATTTAATTGCAATGCAGCACAATGTGTTGCCGTATGCTGCCACGTATTGCTCTGAATAAATATAATGTAAACAGCACAAATGGGCCCTTAGTGGTTGGTTCACCGCAAAATCTGCACTACCACAATGTCTGTAGTGCACATGCGTATGTTATGTGTGTGTAATTTGTGTGTGGTGGGGAATGTTAGGTTCATTGCAATGAGCCGGTAAACACACATAAATTGCACCAAAAAGATTCATGCACCTTTTCTTTTTTTTTAAATGCAGTGCATATATCTATTTTTTTATTTTTATATATGGATGATGCTTGGGGAAATCGCTCAATGGTAGTAGCATTTTAGTGAGTTCACAGCAGGCGGAAACTGTTTCAGGGCTTGGAGGCCCACTTTTATATAACACAAAAGTAACTATTCCCCAAAATTAACAGTAGCTCTTGCAGAGGTTTCCACCATC
This sequence comes from Lithobates sylvaticus, assembly GCA_028564925.1. Lineage (NCBI taxonomy): Eukaryota > Metazoa > Chordata > Amphibia > Anura > Ranidae > Lithobates > Lithobates sylvaticus. The sequence continues at coordinate 343,860,530 of CM053030.1, read as the reverse complement.
ACTTCACATACAAATGAAATTGACATTAACCTCCTGGCTCATTCCTGCAGCACTCAAGACTCAAACCTTTTGCCTCGCTCTTGCAACACCACTACTCAGGCCTTAAATTCAGTCCTTTTGACTGGTCCCTCAGACTGGTTTACAGTACCTATTGTATTTACATGCAACCCATGCATTTCTCTCATGCATCCTCTGCACAGGGTCCACTCCCTGATCTGGGCAGGGATCCTCCTGTCTTCTGGTTGGAGCCCTAACTATGGGTAGACTCTAGATTATAAAGGTTGTGCACACCTGCACACACAGCCTGCTGGTCCCCAGTAAAAACCTGGTCATGGGGGAAAAGGATTCTTCCCTCCCAAAGCTCTTTGAAGCCTCCAAAGTTACAAAACCCAGAGAAAACTGAAAAGACAATTTTTGCTATTCAACACAGACATTCAGGAGCCCCTTAATCAGCATCCTTGAGAATCTGTGAGCATTTTTGCCTATTTGAACCCAATGGCAGGGCACAGCACTGTCACTAAAAATATATATATAATTGGGGTCACCAAGGGGTACTGTGTGACTAGCTACGTACAAAAGATGGGAATCTATGGCAATAAATTGGAATCAATAGTGCCTGTAAAAATAGTTTTTTAATTATGCATCAGTGGTGTGAAATCCTGAGCACATGCAAACACTTCCAACAACCTAAACAGGTCACACATCAGTTAATGAACGCATATAAAATAGTTCATTTTAAAGTAACCTCGTTTGAGGAGTATTGACCAAAAAATTCCAGTTTTAACTTTTGCTCACTTACCTTAGTATTTTCACAATTTTCCTGCCACTGGAGTTATCAGACTGCAATTGCAACTAATCTTTTATATCTATGCTAGCAGTATCTGGTGCAGTTTGGTGGGGAGTGTTTGGACAGACTTTTTTGTTTCATTACTTTATTAAAAGTCATATGCCCGTTTTATAAAAGCGGCAGACAGTGTCTCTCAGAGAAAGGGACAGAAGAGGGAGCCAAGCGGACACACGGCTCTAAACTGTTGTCGCTCCTGTTCTCGGGTTTTCCCCCATCCTGTACTCCCGTTCTAAGCTCCTCCGGCAGGCATGCGGCTAGTGCACCCCTACTGAGTGAGTCACTGGAGCCCAGTGCCGGAATTTGTTCTGGCACTGGGCTCCTTTCTGGGACTCAGACCTAATTCATCGGGACATACATCAATTTGAATCGAATCAGGGACGGTTGAGAGTTATGTATACTTACTATGTATTGGGACCTAAACAACCTTAAAGATCTGTGGTGATGATACCATTAAAATGGCCTATAGACTCAAGTAGAAGTATGAGATACAGAAGTGACCACTGGGTGGTATTGTGGAAACCCATTAATGTACACAGTGCCATGTCCTAAATACAAGATATTAGTACAAAATTATTTAAAACACACATGGACATTTTAGGCACTCAAAACCTATAATGTAAAATGTAACACATTTGGAAGATTTTACCCCCTTCATGACCAGGCCATTTTTTGCTATTGGCACTGTGCTACTTTAACTGGCGATTGCACGGACATACAATGATGTACACAAACAAAATGTATACATTTTTTTTACACAAATAGAGCTTTCTTTTGGTGGTATTTTATCACCGCAGTTTTTTTTTTATTTTTCGTGATATAAATGAAAACAGACCAAAATATTCGACTATAAAACATATCCAATAAAAAATAAAATAAAATAATGAAATACATTTCTTCATAACTTTTGGCCAAAATGTATTCTGCTACAAAAAAATTCCAATAAATGTATATTGATTGGTTTGCGTGAAAATTATAGCGCCTACAAACTATGCTATATATACCAGAATTTTTATTTTTAAATTTTTGTTATACTACTAATGGCAGCGATCAACAACTTATAATGGGACTGCGATATTGCGGCAGACTATCTGACACTAACTGACATTGGGGGGAACTGACTAACTGGCACTGACATCACCAGTACCATTATTACAGTGATCAATTCTAAAAATATACACTGTCACTGTACTAATGAAACTGGTTGGGAAGGGGTTAACATCTAGGGTGATCAAGGGGTTAAATATGTGCCTAACTATGTGTATTGTGTGTGAAGTGTGCTTCTTTTTATTAATGATCTTTCAGTTTCTCATCCCTGCCAGATCGCTCCTTGTGTACAGAGCTCTGTGTGAATCACTGGCGGGAAGTTGCTGGCTGGGGGGCACCATAAACCCGGAAGTAGGCAGCGATGTACCAGATAAAAAAAATTTTGGGCGACAGACAGCATTAAAAAAGCACCCCTCACATTTGGGAATGATATCCCCCATAGTGATCTTAAATTCCAATGATTATATATGGGGGCTCCATTGTCCCTTTGCATCTTGGCTCAACATGTTTCGTAGGGAGCTGCTTCTTCAGGAGCTCTTGGATGCAAGGTAGATTACTAAACTATATGTACACAAAAAACAGGGCAGCAAGAGTGGACACAAATAGCCTGAATAGTATCATATATGATAGACATTCCTTTATGCTCTAATATCCTATGTATAACGACATCTTTACACTATACATAAGCTTACCTAGAAGATAGCTCTAGGGGGCGTAATGGTCAATCTAAATACAAATTTTATGTAACCAAGCACAAGTGGAGCTGTGGGGGTGCGTCTGTCTGCATGTGTTTGGCTGTGTTTTTCTATAGTGCTGTAAGTATAGGGAGATAAGGGTAAATATATGTATTATGGATTGTTTCATTATGTTTGCTAATTTGGCATGTTTTTTGTTTACATAGTTTAGTAATCTACCTTGCACCCAAGAGCTTCTAAAGGAGTGGCTCCCCACAAAACATGTTAAGCCAAGATGCAAATCATTGGACTGTAATGGTTTAAGATTACCATAGGGGGTATCATTCCTAAATGTGAGGGGTGCTGTTTTAATGGTGTTTATTCTCACCCAAAAAAATATTTTATAACTTTTAAGCTAATATATGAATAAAAATGATTAAACTTTACATTGAGTGCCTGCAAAGTCCATGTGTGTTTTAAATAATTTTCTACCAATATAAAGTAGAAGTAAGGACAAAGTGTAAAATTACATGTATGTTGTAATCTTTGTTACACATTTCTCATAATTTCATGCTTGCAAAAGTTCCCTCTGAAACCTCACTTCCTTTTACAGGTACAATCATAAGAGAGTTGTCAATCTGGACGTAGGGAGTGGGTGCACAATCTGCACTGTCGCTGTTGGTAGCCTGCCTCTGACCTGCCTGTTACTGTGAAGACATACCATTCTCCTCCCACAACTAGTGTAGCAGCCAGAAATGTAACTAGTGCTGTTCGCTTGGGACACATGCCCTACATCTTTTGTTTGATGTCCTGGGTATTGACACCACAACTGCCTGCCATTTAAATAAAAATAGGCTAATTGGACGACGTCCTCATCAACATGGGGAGCTGGGTGATTTGGGGCAGGGGGGCGCCCCTGGGGGCGCACCGGAGAACGGGAGAAGAGGCCGGAGAGTGGCAGAAGAGGCCGGAGAGAGCGGAGAAGTCGGAAGAGGCCCCCAGAGCTGGCTAATAAATTCCTTTAAAAACCTGTCTAGTGTGTTTTTTTTTATTGACACTTTTTTCCCCCCAGGTGAATGGGTAGGGGTACAATGTACCCCATACTCATTCACATAGGGCGGGGGCGGGATCTGGGGGCCCCCTTATTAAAGGGGGCTCCCGGATTCCAATAAGCCTGCAGACCCCGACAGCGAATGGCCAGGGTTGTTGGGAAGAGGCCCTTGTCCTCATCAACATGGGGACAAGGTGCTTTGGGGTGGGGGGGGGGGGGTCGCAGTGCACCCCCCTTCCCCAAAGCACCCACCTCATGTTGAGGGCATGCGGCCTGGTACTGTTCGGGGGGGGCGCTCGCTTGTCCCTACCCACTTTCCTGACCGGCCAGGATGCGTGCTCGGATAAGGGTCTGGTATGGATTTTGGGGGGACCCCCATGCCGTTTATTCGGAGTAGGGGGTTCCCCTTAAAATCCATATCAGGCCGAAGTGCCTGGTATGCTCTTGGAGGGGGCACCCATGCTGTTTTTTTATTTAAAATTTGTCGTGGAGTTCCCCCTCAAGATTCTTACCAAACACAGTGCCTGGTATTGGCGGGGATCCAAGTCGGATCCCCGTTCATTGAAGTCGGACGCGTCTTTGACTTCAAGTCGCAGGGCAAAGTCGGATCCAAAGTAGGACGAGTGTCGTGTCACACCAGTGTAAACCCAGCCTTAAACAAAATTGGCAAATCACTACTTTAACCCAGTGATTAGTGTTGATAGTCCTTGAGTGTTTCAGGCTGGGTTCACACTCGTCTTTGAAAATGCTCCCTGCACTACTTTGGTCTGCCTTTGATCCTAATTCAGCCCATTGAATATCATTGAAGATGGAACAAAGTAGGATCCTTGTCCTAACCATCCAACTTGTGAGATTCGACAGTGATTACAGTGTAGTGATTACAGCAGCAGTAAAAGGAAGTTATGTCACACTGGGATTGTTTTGATTGTGATAGTATGACTTGTCCTTTGACCAAAGTTGGATCAAAGTATTATCCTGTTCATAAAAGTCGGATGGATGTAGGACCGATGTAGGGCTTATGTCACAGAGCAAAGTAGGATAAAAGTCGTATGAGTAGTATCAGTGCGAACCCAGCCTCAAAGAAAGCAACAATAACGAGCTCACAGATGGACTTTAATTGAAATTCAGTTCTTGTATACATGTGGTAAGTGTCAAAGAATGCACTAAAATAGGTTCAGATGCTTTCTGCATAATAAAACAGATATAGGCAGCTGAAGTAATTGACACATTTAGCCTTTTCCAGTAAAAAGAAGTTTAATGTCATAGGCAGCCACACTGGCCAACTGAAAGGGAGAGTAAAAGGAAGGGACAGGGTCAAAGAAGGCTTTTACAGAAAAACCCAGTTTTCTCCATAACAGTAGTAGACTATACTGTATATCTAGATACTAGGTTCTGATAGTTTTAACACTTGCGCTTCACTAAAGGTAACCTCTGATTGAGTCATATGCTCGGTTTTCCACTGGTTTACTTTAAGCTGGTGAAGCAGTTATTCTTTTATGTAACTAGTTTACCAACATATAAATGAACTGTACATTAAGGCCTCATTCAAACCGGTGCAATTTTCATGCGATTTGACAGTTCCAAATCACATGACAAGTCGCACCCCCATTGTCGGCAATGGAACCGTTCCAATTGCCATGAGTCCTGTCACAGTGACTTTGAAAAAGATTCTTGTACTACTTTTTGCCGATTTTTTTGCGACTTGCATAGACTTCTGTTAAATAAAGTTGCAAGCCACAATGAAATCCGAGGTGCAAATCCTACTGATCTGTGGCTTTGAAATCGTGCTGAAATAGTGCGATTTCAAAGCTGCACCAGTGTGATCCAGGGCTCAGAGTAAATAAAAAGGCAGTTAGCAGTCATATGTATCACTTATTCACTCAGCTGTTTGCAATGTGAAGGAGGCATCATACAAAAACAGTACAAAAAAACTGACAGAATCCAAAAGCTTATATTATGCATGTTCTTTTCAAAAGTTATATGAGAAAATACTTTCAAACCATGTAATATATAATATAATATGCAGTATAAGAAAATGTATGATAGTAGGAGGGTAGAGCAATTGAAAAAGACAACACATTTACTCCATTTTTGTAGTCCACCAGTGTGAAAGAAAAAGACAGGGAGAGTGAGGAGGATCAGATGAAACGTGAAATGTAAGAAAGCCACATAGGAAGTGTCTGCTCAGCAGCTCTTGGTATTTGAAGGGAATGATGCACAGCAGTAAACTGTAAGGAACAGAAACAAGAAAAAGAATGTAGAATGGGTAAGTGTAAGTACAAGGGTCAGATCAGGCCAACATTACCACTCTGCCCTCAGGAAAACAAGCAAATGCAATCCAATCACAAAACAAAAAATTCACAGCAAACCACTGCGGGTTAGCTGGGCTTTAGTTTTGAAGTCACAGCATTCCAAAAAACACAGTGGTATGAGTAACAGGAACTGAAACAAACGGATCAACCTTATACAAGCATGCAGGAAAGGACAGAACTGTCAGAAATTACTAATAAGTCACAGACAGGAAAACACGAAGAAACTGGGAGCAATACGATCCTGTCCTAAGAGATCAGTATTTAAATTACTTGCGTCATGGGAGGTTATGACCCATGGCTTTCAGACTGGATGGTGGCACTTTTTCCTTAGTGCTTTCACTGGGATTGTGGCCACAAGAACAGTACGTTTTGTTCTTGCAAAATCCAAGTGTGTTCACTGAACACGGCCAGAAACATCAGAACAAGTATAAAACAAATACATAGTGGCGTGTTCATTAAAGAGGAACCGCAGTCTGCTTACATAATTTGTAATAAAAACATCTTTGCCATTCGGAAGCTTCCCTCCAACCACTTTGCATATCATTTTATATATACTGTGATTCTGTACTTGCCAATCATGCTGCAGAAATATCCCTCCACTAAGTCTGGCTGCAATTAATTTAACTGTGGGCAGCTGAAGCTGCTACCTGTTCACTTCCTGGATTTACACAGACACACACCTCCAGCTCGGCAGCTCTCATTGGGCCGCACCCCACCCCCTCCCTTCCTGGCAAACTCTCAGGAGAGTGAGAGAGAGAGCTGTGCGTGATGTCATAAGCCTAGGCTTTTTAACAGACAAGAAAAAGGAAGTGGGCTGTATAAGGTATTTACTGGCAGAAAAAAATGTTTTACTATCCAAAGTTGAAACAACAAGGCCAGAAGATTTAATAGATGGAAAGTTGAAAAAAATGACTGAAGCTCCGCTTTAAGCTTTAATCCAAACCTCTCAACTTTCTGAGATGGGAATGAGGGACACCTATCAGCAAAAGTATGCAGGCATAGGACACACCCCTTGCCACGCCCCTTTAAAGGAGAATTGTACAAATAACAAGATTGGTTAAACCCACTAGTGCTTTTTTTTACCACTACTATTCCTTTATACTGGCTTTTGGAATTTACAAATGCAGCAATTTAGAAATCAGATGAAATGTTTAGCACTGGGAAACACTTTTTGATAGATAAAAAGTGCATTTTATATACATCTATATAGATCAGACCAAAATGAGGGACAAATGAGGAGGAATGAGGGACAGAGGGACATTGCTCCAAATCAGGGACAGTTGGGAGCTATGCAATATCCTGACTCCAGCACCGACACCCTTCGGTGTCAGACTTGATTTTCACCGCGTAATATCTCTGAATGTCTCTGAAACTTTAGGGACATAAACAGCAGAGGACAAGCACAAAAACAAGCCGGATACAGCTCTTATACTACTGTTCAGACTGCTCATAAAAACATATCTTCCTATATCCTACATACAAAGAACCCCGGTGTACAATTCATATTAACACATCAAAAAATGCCTTTTTCTCAGTTTCACAAATCAAGGAGGATGGAACAGTGAAACATAAGACTTATTTTGTCTCTTAACAAAGGTTATAGGTAAGCTCCCAGCATAGGCTAATATTTATGCAGACTACATTACAGTATCATTTTCAAAATATGGGATATACCATCAATGGTGGGAACATCTTGTTGGCTGTATACACACACTGTATATGCACACTTTTTTTTATCTGAGCAATGTCAGAATGATCAATGCTGCAGACAGTCGAATAGCCATAATACATATAGAAATAGAAAATAACTTTCCTTTTGATTAATTTTGACTCCGTTTTGGATTCGATAAAACTGACTCGATCAGCCAAGGTGAATAATGATTAATCGTTTGCATGGATTGCCAGAACTGTGATACTGTGTTCATAATAATGATCATACAACTGGTTTATGAAATTACACGATAATTAAATCATTTATGATCAAGTTACAATTGTTTCTTCACCATCGATCAAAATCCACATCTCTTTGTGTGTGGTATATCGATCGTATGGGTTGGTGACTATAGATCAATTATTCCTATAAGAAGAGATTGATCAGAAAATAAATTGATCATTATTGAAACATGTATGGACATGCAATCATTAGGAACAAGTATAAATAAAGAACAGTTTGTGTACATAAGCTTATATGAAGTCAGCACTTGATTCATCTAGGCCAGGGGTGCCCAACCAGTGGCCCGCGGAGCCATCTGATGTGGCCCTCGACCTCCTGCTCTAAGATGGCAGGTTGGCAAGCCCAGATCACGGGTTGCCAACCTGCCATCCCTGAGCAGCAGTTTTGTGAATGAAGCCGCTGGTAGTGGAAGCAAGTGGCTGCAGAGTAGAGCCACATAAGCCAATGCTTCCTGTTTAGCGCCCGCTCCTGTCACAGGCAGAGCGATACCAGAATAGAAGATGGTTTTTAAAGGTAAGTTTACTACTAAATTTACAGTATATATGGATATATCTGTTTTGCAGTGGTTACTGGGCTGCTTTTTAAATGATCCGCAGGTGCAGAGCAGGTTACCTGCATTGAGCCATAGACTACTGTTATTACCTGCAGGTTTGTGGCACCTTCAGAAAGTGCGCCACACCTGCAGGATATGATAGAAGTTTACGGCAAAGTGCAGCTAACCCACAGAAAATCCACAAGTTCACTGCGCTGCACCCGCGGTTCGGGCAAATCGCAGCGCATCAGTGTGAAAGCAGCCTTAGGCCCCTTTCACATGACTGGTCTGACCCAATCGGACTTACTATTCACCTCTATGGAGCAGCAGATGTAAACAAGCTTGTGTCTGTTTACACACGCCTACCTAAAAAAAATAGAAAGGGATCTGCCCCTTCCGTCTGGACAAATCAGATTGGATCAGAGGGCCCATAGAGTAGAGTGGGCTGTGTCCGTGGACATGGACCTGTCATCTGATCCGCTCATTGTGGCCCGCGACCAGTTACCAATTTGCTTAAGTGGCCCTCGCTCTTCAAAATGTTGGGCACCCCTGATCTAGGCCCTCGTGATAGATAATATCACCCTCCCACCAACCATATCTTAATGACTTGCTTGAATCTTTTGCCATTATTATCTTGCTGAATTTTCTAATTGCTTTATAGCTTCAGTTTAGTGATGACCTGGCATCCTCCTTTTCTTTTGCATCTTCCATACCAGGGAAAACAGAACTTGTGTAGTATTTTTTTTCTCTTTCAGATTCTATTCTCACCGTACCAGAACGGATAGCAAATATAATCATCATCTAATGTACAATAAGTCCCCTACATACGAACATTCAACCTTTCAAACTTTCAAAGATGCGAACGTGTTCCCATGACCAATCCTGTAAAGCGGGGTACACACTTTATTTTTTTATTGTTAAAACCAGCGTGGCTAATTGAAAAAAACAAATGACAGATTGCTGTACCCAACACAAACAATGTTCCCTGCTGTGTTTTTGTGTTCTGACAGTAGGGGACTTACTGTAATATGAAAATACTGCTACTGTAATGTAAACAATAATTTAAAAATAAGGATTTAAAAGAAAAAAAAAGAAAAACATGTCTGTGTTCTTTTTCCTTTTGTTCCTGGTTATATTCAAATATTTTGTTTATGTCACTAGTGATACCGCCTCCAAATAAATTTCTGGTAGTGATCTTACACATGGGTCATTTGCAAAAATCACAATAGCCTGCAACCCAGCATGAACAGTGTAATTCTATGGTACAACTTAAATGGGATATATGTGCCCGGGTGCTCAGAACAAGACTCTGTAAGCTTCCAGGACAATAAAATTGTTAGGCTTTTCATGGTTATAGTTTGGTCCTATGGGCATCAGTTCATTGTATAGTGTAGACTGCAGGCATAATACAAACATCTTCATACTGGGCCCAACTACTCTACAAATAGCTATATATATATATATATATATATATATATATATATATATATATATATATATATATATATATATATATATATATATATATATATATATATATATATATATATATATATATATATATATATATATGTATATATATATATATATATATATATATATAAACTAATGTGTAGCCATCAAAAAATAAAAATAAAAATCACTAACTAAAACCAGGTATCTCCAGGCAGTGGTGATTATTTTTACAATAATATTACGGTATATTACATCAGTATCCCCTCTTGCGTCAATGCCCCCCTTATATCAAGCCCCCCTTTATATCAGTGTCCCCCTTGCTTGAGTGTCCCCCCGTTACTTTAGAATCCCCCCTACTATCTGTGCCCCCCGTACATTTGTGCCCCCTTACAGCGTTGTCCCCCCATTACTTTAGAATCCCCCCTTATATCAATGCCCCACCTTACATCAGTGTCCCCCCTTACTTCAAAGTTCCCCTTTACATCAGTGCCTCCACTACATTAGAGCCCCCCTTACATCAGTGTACCCTTTTACATCAGAGTTCCCCCTTACATTAGTGCCCGCCCTTTACATCGGAGTCCTTCCTTACATCAGTGTGCACCCTTACAACGGAGTCCGTGGTCATGTGGCTTCCTTGCATCAGAGCTTCCCCTTTACATCACTGCCCACTTACATAAGAGTCCTCCCTTACATCAATGTGCCCACCTTACATCAGAGTACCCCCCCATACATACAAACCCCCCCCCCCCCCACATCAGTGTGCTCTCCTATACATCAATGTGCCTCCCTTGACTTAAACAGCATTGTTGTAGCAGGCCAGCAGGAGCTGAGAGGCAGTGAACGGGGAAGGTCTGTCCTCCTCCGGGAGCTGGGGGGTGACGCAAACAAGTGATGTCATTAGTTGTTAGGTTGCCAGCACTCCCAGCAACCAAGGACTGGGGGAGGGGGGTGCAGTAGAACACAAAATAGATCTTTCAGCTGCAGCTGCTCTTGTCACTGTCAGCTGCAGCTGAAAGATCAGTCCTGAGTGCGAACTCAATGAAGGATCAGCCGGCTTCCGCTATACTCCCCCTGGTCCTAGAGGAAGATAAACCATGCCCACCCAGGGAAGGCTGCACAGTGCACACCGAGGCTGCATCCTCCGCCGCTCACACTTATGCTTTTAGCAGCTCCCTCATGGCTGCGAGAAGTGCGGATCCTGGGGGAGGCTGGGAGATGAAGTTCCAGACTGCCACCCAAAGGGAGAACAGTACAGCCAGCAGGAGCACTACACTTACAGAAAGGAGAAGGGGAAGAGAGAACACAGCCCGCATTGCCTCTGGGCTCTCTCTTCCTTGCTCCCATCACTAGGCTGACAGGAGTAGTGATGCCGCCCCTTTCAATGTGGCACCTGGGGCACATGCTCCTCCGAGTTTCAGCTCTGCGTCCAGGTGCATGACCATTCCATTGTACTGAACAGTACCTCTGACACCCAAGACATTCTTGCATTGTAACTAGAAATGTGTCTATGTGATCTGCTATGGGCTGCCACTTACAAATACTATTATTCTTCTTCAACAGCTCAGGAACTCCCTCCAACCTGGGGTGTTCAATATGCTATGATGTAGTAGCTCTTCAATCTCCAACTCACCCTCACCCCATTGGAACGTGTCTCTCTGGCCAACAGGGAGCAATATTTTTCATGGGAAAAGGAAGGCAGAGTGTCAGTCCACAGGCTGGAAATTAGTATTTGCCCCTTAGGAGCTTTCAAAAAAGGTATGGAGGTGTGGCCACACATAGCTGGATGCCTGATTTCAGTTGTTAAATATATAGTGGTGAACCACCAGCGAGAGATAAAGTTCTCAAAGAGTGTTGCCAACATCCCAAAATCGATTATAGAAAGAATTATTATTACATGATTTCAGTTGTTAGTGTTTTTGCTGACAGATTTGCATTAAAGTTTGACCTCACAGTTGAAATAAAGCGCTTTAGCACCCAAGACAGCATGCTAAAGCAATACAGTCGTGCACCTACTAACTATGATACACATATTCTCACAGAGAATAATGGAAGGTAAGAGAAAGCTGCCTGTCTTCATCTCTTGGTTGCACATTGCATGGATCGTATTGCTTTTTTTCCCCTTACCTAATAAAGATAAGAGGCTTGTTCACTTCTCTATGGTAAATTATTAATGATTTGACACAGAGAATTTCCAATAAAACAGACAACCTCTATGAGCATTAACAAACTTTCAACACTTTTGAGAGCTTTAAAAAGAATCTACAGGACTATCACAAGTTTCGGTTGGTAGCATCATTAGTAAATATCAGTCTAGTGAACCTAGAATTTATGCCTTGCTGACCAGAAGCTAAAGCAATTTTTACAATTTCCACAGTTTTATTCCAAGTTGTCACTTTCAAAAGCCCCATTTTTTTACTTGAAAAATCTGTAAAATAGAAAGTTACCAATCTGTATTACTATGCAATTTCATTTAATTTTGACTCTGCTTGTGGGTTCCCTCCAGCAAAGCAGAGACTAGATAATGATGTAGACAGTGGTCAGGAGTGGTACCATTTAGAAAAAAGGAAACAATACAGGCTACCTGGTTACTTTCATCAGCCAATGGGGGACTGCATGCAACGTAGGTATAATGTATTGACAGACATTTCCTTTAGTGGATTAGCAAGTGTTTAATAACTGGCTCATATTTGCTACAAGAGAATAATTTATTGAGAATTATTTGTGCACAGCTAAACTGTACCTGAGACATACTTCTCCAGCTTATGGTTGGTTTGTTCTTGGTTATTCCTTTTAGTATGACTGAGGCAAGATGTATCTGATTATAACTTAACTCTAATGAGCACCATTTAAGGGATCTCTGAAATTCACCATAACAAAAGGACAGGAGGAAAAGAAAAAATGCTAAAAAATAGCTAAAAAAATAGATTAGAGGAAAGGTGAGTGATATAGCAGCAAAAGTGGAGCAGACAGGAGCATATAAAAATATAGTATAGCCTGGTATGGACCTACGTTTAGCAGGTATAGGTCTGGTTGTTCCTGTTATAGCAGCTCCATTTTCATAGAAAGGTGAGTCCGAAATATCATTATCAGGTGGAGGGTAGGGAGGGGGTGGGGGTATCTCTAACTGAGGTGGACTTCTGGACGTTCCTCTTGGGGGTTTTTGTGGAACCTGCCGTCCATTACCTATGTGAAGATTAATGCACAGATTATTTCATGCTTATTTTAGCATCATATTATACATTTTGTCTTTCATGTTTCTTTAAAAGTTTACATGAACCCAAAATGTTTTAACGTTTTTAATATTAAAAAAAAAAAAAATCACTGAGGCCTCCTTCATCTTTCTCTACCTCTTAAGGCTGGATTCACACCTATGCAGTTTTAGTGCTTTTTGCATTTTGCAGATTTGCACTACAATCCATTTACCATGGTTTCCTATGGAATACGTTCTGCAAAAAATGCAAAAATCACTAAAAATGCATAGGTGGGAATCCAGCCTAACTACTGAACTGACAACCATCCTTCCGAATGCTTCTTACCATTTATCCCTGGACCCAGCGCTGCTAGCTCATCACCAAGCTGTACTAACAAAATGTAAGTTATTATCTTGTTGTTGGCCAAATGTTGCAGCCATTCTTATTGTCAATTGCATTCTCACATTAAAAATAATAATAATACAAAATAAAAATAAATGTATGATAGTAAATTCTTTAAATATATAAAGGATATAGTAGGATTATTGGTTCATTGAGGTCTCTGTCATCTCTGTGATGACATCTTCAACACAAAACAGGAAGCCTGTCACTTCCCTTTATCTAATGAGCTAAATAATTATTTTAAGATAAGGGTGGGACAATGATTTCAACTTTAGATTCCTATAGGGTTTATTTACTAAAACTGGAGAGTGCAAAATCTGGCACACTCTGCATGGAAACCAATTAGCTTTCAGGTTTTAGGTCTCATACACACTGGATGTTATAAAAACGCTAGTAATTTTAGCTATAGAAAGCTGTAGCAGTAGAATGCAGTAGCATTTTTATTTTTTGTTAGCAAAACTATACTCCCATAGAAGCTTATGGTTTAAAAACACTGATAAACACAGAATAGCCGTGTTTTATAGTTTTTATCAGAGTTTGAGCATTTTTACAGCTGAAAAACTCCTCTTAAAACCCAATAACAGCTTATGTGTGCATGGACACATAGGATAACATGCTTCAGAGATTACTGGCTGCAGAAAAACGCCTAAAACCAAAAACAGCAGCTGTTTAAATGTCCAGTGTGCATGAGGCCTTATTGTAAAAACGTAATTGAACAAATTGAAGTTAGAAGCTGATTAGCTATTATGTACAGCTGCACTAGATTCTGAGTGCTCTATTGTTAGTAAATCTCTGCCATTATGTTTTTTCTTCTGCTGGTAAACAATCTTAGTGAACAAAAAAAGATAATCAGGAAAATAATGTAAAAAATAAGATAAATTACCATGATTGTATACACAGCCGTGTTTAATATTGATTGGACCCTGGACAAACGTTTTTTTTGCCCCCCCCCCCATACAATTTCACTCTCCGCCTGCTCTGAGACAGACAATAAATAGCAGCTAGACTTAAAATCAGTTTAGTGTATCAGATCAGGCAGCGATTGCGATTGGTTGCCAGAGGTTACAGTGTATTATTACCACTTACTGACTGGTTGCTAGAGGTTACAGCACACATTAAAGCTCACTGATTAGTTGCTAGATGTTACAGCACATGATTTCTGCTTGTTGATTGGTTGCTAGAGATTACTGTACAGTAATACTGTTCACTAATTGGTTGCTAGAGGTTACAGCACATCATTTCCTCACTGCAGGGGGCATGACATACATATGAATGCCACCTTTATTTACATATCTATGCTGCCGAGTGCAGTTATTTACATATGAATGCTGATTATTTACATGTAAATACAGGGACTGCAGGTGAGTCATCTGTACATAACAATAGGGAAGAGCTGGCCAGTATTAGCCACTTTCAGACCGGACCATTTTGCTGGCTTAAGGCCAGAGCACTTTTTGAGATTCGGCACTGCGTCGCTTTAACTGACAATTGCGCGGTCGTGCGACATGGCTCCCAAACAAAATTGACGTCCTTTTTTTCCCACAAATAGAGCTTTCTTTTGGTGGTATTTGATCGCCCCTGTGGTTTTTATTTTTTGCGCTATAAACAAAAAAAGAGCGACAATTTTGAAAAAAAAAAAACAATATTTTTTACTTTTTGCTATAATAAATATCCCACAAAAATATATAAAAAAAACATTTTTTTTACTCAGTTTAGGCCGATACAAATTCTTCTACATATTTTTGGTAAAAAAATAGCAATAAGCGATTATTGATTGGTTTGCGCAAAAGTTATGACGTTTACAAAATAGGGGATCTTTTTATAGCATTTTTATTAATAATTTTTTTTTACTAGTAATGGCGGCGATCAGGGATTTTTATTGTGACTGCGACATTATGGCAGACACATCGGACATTTTTGACACATTTTTGGGACCATTGTCATTTATACAGCAATCAGTGCTATACAAATGCACTGATTCCTGTGTAAATGCAGTGAAGGGGTTAACCAGGGGGTGGCAGTGTAGGGGTTAAGTGTGTCCTAGGGGCGTGTTACTAACTGTGGGGGGCGTGGCTGTGTGTTACTGATCACTGATCTCTGCTCCAATCACAGGGAGCAGAGATCAGTGTCACTTGTTGCTAGGCAGAACGGGGAGATGCTGTTTACTTCCGCATCTCCCCGTTCGTCCTCCCCGTGAGGCGATCGCGGGTATGCCCACGGCGATCGTGTCCGCGGAACCCGCGACCGGACTCATGGGGGTCCCGACCGGCGGCGCGCACGGCGGCATATTCAAAGGGAAGTACCTGTACGCCCTTATGCCTGTTCATGCCATTCTGCCGACATACATCTGTGTGTGCCGGTCGGGAAGTGGTTAGTAGCAGCACTTCGCACTGAGATATCAGGACACAGCAAGGAACTAAAACGTCAAGGGAATTTAAACTGGGATAGTTGGCAAGTATGAGGCAGCTGCTTTGGACCCCACAACCATGACAGGGCCCAGGACAGCTGCCCCTTTTGCCCTGCCTTAAAGATGGCCCTGATTGTATATTGCTAGAGATCCCAGAACTCCCGAACAGGGGAACAGTTCTAACCTGAATGGCAAACCCCATTGAAGTCTATGAAAGCAGAACAGGAAAAATCAAAAATGACAATTCTGAAGGATTATATGCAAGTAATTGGCCGTAAAAGGGGTATGGGGGGTCAGGGTACTGCCCTGGGGGACATGTATCAATGCAATTTTATTTATTTTTTAAAAAAAATTTTTTTTCAGGATTTTAATGATGCTTAACCATTTTTTTTTTTTTTTTTTTGCTAGAAAATTACTTGGAACACCCAAACATTATATATATTTTTTTCAGACACCCTAGAGCAGTTGTCATCAACCCTGTCCTCAGGGCCCACTAACAGGCCAGGTTTTATGTATTACCTTGGAGAGATGCAGACTAGAATACTGCAATCACTGAGCAGCATATTATATCACTTGTGATGTATTTCAGTTATCTTGCAAACCTGGCCTGTTAGTGGGCCCTGAGGACAGGGTTGATGAACACTGCCCTAGAGAATAAAATGGCGGTCGTTGCAATACTTTATGTTACACCGTATTTGTGCAGTGGTCTCACAAGTGCAATACACTTTTTTGAATTAAAAAAATAAGACAGTAGTAAAGTTAGCCCAAATTTTTTTTATATTGTGAAAGATAATGTTATAATAGTCAATATTTGGAGAGAGCAGTGGGCGGCTACCTTTCTACATACAGTGGGACAGCGGCAAAAAAATTTATTTGGAGGGGGTTGAGAGCAAAATAAGGTTACTTATTTATACTTGGATAGAATCAGAGTTTAGTCTCACTCTTGCATCAACTTCTGTCAAACAGCTTCCCCAGTAGTTGTCTAGTTGTCATTTCTATACTGCTCTCCTTTTTTGTACTTTACCATGGATGTTCCACAGCTGGTGCTCCATATGCCCTCTGCTACTCTATGTACTTCATTTGGCTTTGTTTATGCCCAAACAATATCTTCATTCTTGTATTTTTGTCCTGCTAGCTTGGTTTCCTATATGTACATATTCCACTGTCCTTAACCCTTTTCTTGCAAGATGGCAGTGAGTGCCTTTAAGTGACTCTCAGACAGATAAGGTCTCCATGTTCTTTGTTGGTCTGTGGTGGACCAAGGTCCATTCATAATTCAGTGCAAACTTTCACCCATGTAATCATTTGCTCTTTAGACTTCAATTATTTTGCTTCCCTCTAAGAGCGCCTTCATTCCATGGCTTATTGAGTTGTACCCCTGATTCAATATTTTTAGCGCCACATCCCACTAACTTATACACTCTTAACCTATCCGCTCCTGCTTTAATATCTCCAGCTCCATGACCCACTGACTTTTTCACACTACCACTGCTCTAATATTTTCATCTTCATTGCTAGCTGACTTGCCCACTGTCTTCCCACTCCCCAGAACTAAGTTTATGCACCTTGTTCTCCTTGGGTTACCTAAATGTTAATTTGCTGCCTGTATCAACAAAAGCACAGTGGCTCACTTTGCTGAGAAAAAAAAAATTGTAGCTATATGTGGGTACTTAACTTTACAATGCCCCCCACCTCTCTAATTTGTCGTTGCAGCACTAGAAAAATCCTCAGCAAGTCTTGACTTTCACAAAACCTAAATTCATGATTTCCCATAACTGGAAGTAGCAGGTCTTGACAAGCTTTGACACCAGATGAGTACAGCTGGGTGAGAATGAGTAAAAAAAAAAAAAAATTGCTTGTGATGTCTGCTACCAAGTAAACATATTACTTTCCAAACACAGAGGTTAGACATGATAGTTCAGATCATTATTGTTCTGCAAACATAATTGCATAATAAAGACACCTTGTCTTTTTCACTTATAATATAATATATTTCCTACCTGCACTCGAGTGTCTGTGTGCAGGAATAGGAGTATGCATGTCTTTTTTGAGTGGTTGTTACGTACATCCTCTCCTACGTTACGAGTTCCTTTATTCCTCACTCCATTTATATCATACAGTTGCCTTCTGTTTGTTTGTATTTCTGAGCATGCTACTAGCAGACTGTATTTCCACAACAATTCAAATGGTGTCTATTGATAACATCAATATCATGCAATAAACATCTCTGTAGTAGTAAGAAGCTGTATTTTCCATAAATAGTAAAATACAATAAATATAAAAAAATAAATAAAAATCAGGTGCAGCTATGCATAGAAACCAATCAGTTTCCAACTTTTATTGTTAAAGCTTATGTAGCGGTCACGCTTTACTAAAGTGTGCACTATCAGTGTAAATTTAGTTTTTCCCCAGAACTATAACAGAGTTCTGGGGGTTAATTGTACAGGTTTTCTTTGGCATCAGTCTGGCTGGGCTGTACTGAAGTTCCGCCTGGTCATAGGTGCAGTGAGGCACCTGTGACAGGCTGGAGAACCAGGCCTGGTTGGACGTGTTAGGAACCAATCTTTCCCGGAGCCAATCAGTGGGCGCTTCTGGCCCCGCTGCGTAGTCTGGGAAGGGGTATTTATGGTGCTGAAGTCACGCGTTCAGGGTTCGGCTGCTGCTTTGATTCCTGGTTCCGGTCTGGGGCAGCCCCGTGAGGGGTCCCGGGCCCAGGAGTCTCTGCCGCCCCGCGAGCATTGTCGCCATGACCAGCCCCAGAGGCCCTCATGGTCTGGGATGGGGATCCATCCCTTCCCGAGCCTCGGAACTGGCTAGTTCGAGGCCCAGTAACTGAAGGAGGATTCGAAGGCGTCCCGGTGTGCTCTCGGTATTGGAGGGATACGGCAACTCATACAAGTGACCAGGGGAGGACTCTTCGGAGGAGGGCCAACAAGCTGGCTGCTCAGTAAGAGCCTGGGAGCTGAGTTGTATGGACACTAAAGAATCCACACTTCCACAGTGCCGCCAAGAAGGCTGAGAGATTCAGGTACTGTGATAAAGGTTCCTACTTATCTTCAGTTACAATCTAGTCTGTGGCAGAGACTTTGCAAAGTTTCACATGTTGGCTGCTAGATCTCTGGCTAGAGGTTTATCCAGCAGTGAAGCGCCCAGCTGCGAGTGGCTACTCTCTGGGTTGATTAGAGTCATTTAGTGGATGTCAGCAGTTCAAAGTGCCTGAGTTTTATCACCTGTGCCCTCTATTCCCACCTGAGACTGTGTTATTGTTGGATGTTTACCCCTGCAAAATAAAAACCTTGAAAAGGACTTTTATGTGTCAGCATCTGAAGTCACTGGGTACTAACCCTGGGAACCCCTAGACAACAACCGACAAGCCACGAGGAGGTAACTGGTAAGCCCAGAAAAGTCAAGGTCGCCCCTCAAGGGGTTATGGCCGCTACACTTAATTGAACAAGCTGAAGTTGAAGATTGTCTACAATGCACAGCTGCACCAGATTCTAAATGCTCCAGTTTTAGTAGATATCCCCCATAGCTTATTTAAATGTTGTTGAATAAAAAGGGTATATGCAACAATGAACATGTCTACATATAGTTCACCCTTCACACTGAAGAACTACTTGGGCACAAGCAGCTAAGTTCTACAGTTATATGGCTTTGATGAGAACATCACTAACGACTTTACTTATGTTGAGCGTCCATGCACACAGGGCTTAAAAAAAAATTGCTGCTTCTACAGGGGTTTTGCATTTTGCCTGTAGAAACAGCTCAATGTTATCTTATGTGTCCATGCATTAGGAAATTTTAAAACACCAGGCTTTAGAGGCGAAAAAAAAAAAACTTACATATTGCGTATTTGAGAGGAGTTTTCTGGCAGAAAAAAATGCTAAACACAAGGCTTTACACAACTTTCAACCAAGATTAATAAAATTAAAATTACAGTATTTATTGGCGTATAACACACACTTTTTTCCCCTTAAAATCGGGGGGAAATCGCAGGTGCGTGTTATACGCCGATCCCCATCGATCCCCCGCTGATTGTGAGCGGAGGAGTGAGTGCATAGCCAAGAATACACGGCTATCCTCAGCTAGTTCCGCTCACAGTCACGCCCAGTCCCGCCCTATGATGGACATAACACAGGGACTGGGTGTGACTGTGAGCGAAGCTATCCGAGCCTAGCCGAGTACACTCGGCTATTGTATGTATATGGGCGGCGCTCGACTCCGCTCATAGTCACGCCCAGTCCCGCCATTGGACCTTATGTCCATCACAGGACGGGACTGGGCGGGACTACGAGAGGAGCCGAGAAGAGCCGAGAAGAGCTGAGATACACAGGACTGACTCTGTGCATCTCGGCGGCGGCGGCATTTTCAAACTGCAGTGACGCTGACATGTCACTGCAGTTTAACTGCAGCCTGGGCAAGGCTGCAAATCAAACTGAGAAGGCTGCAAGGCTGCAGATGGAAACTGACAAGGCTGCAAGGCTGCAGATGGAAACTGACTAGGCTGCAGATGGAAACTGACAAGGCTGCAAGGCTGCAGATGGAAACTAACAAGGCTGCAAGGCTGCAGATGGAAACTGACAAGGCTGCAAGGCTGCAAATGACACTGACAAGCATGCAGATGGACGCTGTGCAAGGCTGCAGATGGACACTGATAAGGCTGCATTGATGGGCATTTAAATGTAAGTTTTTTTTTCCTTAACAAGTTTTTTTCATTAAAATTCCCTCCTAAACTTGGGGTGCGTGTTATACGCCGGCGCGTTTTATACGCCAATAAATACGGTAAACTGTATCTTAAATTGGAAAATGAGTAAATCCTGGGTGAAAACATTGATAAACAGACCCCTAATTATTGTAGCAAACATATGTCAAACTGTTGGTGCAATGACCAAGTTTACACATATAAGAGAAGGTTTGTAAATGGTCAGATTGTGGATTTTCAGATGTCATAGGCCAATCCCAACATCTCCTGATCATGCCTGGCTTAAAAGCTTTTTTGACCATCTTCTGGGTCATCAGAGTGCATTTATTTCTGCACAACACAGGTTCTGTAGGGATCCCAACTAGGGTTACCACCTCATCACTTTAAACCTGAACACATATTAATTACACAGGTTCTGAGGCTAATTTATTGCAGATAAGGCACTAATGAAGTTGATTACCACTTTAATCAGCCATAGAAGTGTAATTAACATTTGTGTTTTTTTTTTTATTATACAAATAAAAAACACAGGAAATTTTGAAAACAAAAAATGAAAACGTTATTTGCTACTCTCTGCTATAGAACATATCCAATAAATTCAAATGTCTTCATAAATTTAGACCCTAAATATATTCGCTACTTGTCTTTGGTAAAAACCAAGCTGTGTTTTTGGGGACACTATACTATTGGGGACACCAATATAGTTCTGATCGTGATCAAGATACCGCTCAGAACAGTGGCACTATGTACAGGAGAGGAGTGTGGGGGGTATGCCAGTGGGCACTATGTACAGGAGAGTAGTGTGGAGGGTATGCCAATAGGCAGTATTTACAGTAGAGGAGTGTGGAGGGTATTATGGGGGCAGTATGTACAGGAGAGGAGTGTGGAGGGTATGATAGGGGCAGTATGTACAGGAGAGGAGTGTGGAAGGTATTATGGGGGCAGTATGTACAAGAGAGGAGTGTGGAGAGAAAGACAGTTGCCAGTATGTACATGAGAGGAATGTGAAGGGTATGACAGTGGGCAGTATGTACAGGAAAGTAGCGTGGAGGGTATCACAGTGGATGGTATGTACAGGAGAGGAGTGTGGATGGTATGATAGTGGGTAGCATGCACAGGAGAGGAGTGTGGAGGGTATGACAGCCGGCACTATGTACAGTAGAGGAGTTTATAAAAGTGCTCAGTGTGTACAGGAGAGGAGTGTGAAGGGTATGACAGTGGGCAGTATTTACAGGAGAGGAGTGTGGAGGGTACGACAGTGAGCAGTATGTACAGAAGACTAGTGTGGAGGGTAAGACAGTGAGCAGTATGTACATGAGGCGAGTGTGGAGGGTACACAGTGAGAAGTATGTACAGGAGAGGAGTGTGGAGGGTATGACAAAAGGCAGTATGTACAGGAGAGGAATGTGGAGTGTATGACAGTGGACAGTATGTAAAGGAGAGGAATGTGGAGGGTATGACAGCAGGCACTATGTACAGGACATAAGTATATGCTAGTGGGCAGTATGTACAGGAGAGGACTGTGGGGTATGCCAGTGGGGAGTATGTACAGGAGAGGAGTGTGGAGGGTATGACAGTGGGAAGTATGTACAGTAGAGGAGTGTGGAGGGTATGACAGTGGAAAGAATGTACAGTAGAGCAGTGTGGAGGGTATGACAGTGGGAAGAATGTACAGTAGAAGAGTGTGGAGGGTATGACAGTGGGCAGTATGTACAGGAAAGGAGTGTGGATGGTATGACACTGGGCAGTATGCACAAGAGAGGAGTGTGGAGGGCATGACAGTGGGCAGTATGTACAGGAGAGGAATGTGGAGGGTATGACAGTAAGCAGTATATACAGGAAAGGAATGTGGAGGGTATGCCAGTGGGCACTATGTACAGGAGAGAAGTGTATGACAGTGGGCAGTATGTAAAGGAGAGGAGTGTGGAGGGTATGACAGTGAGCAGTATGTACAGGAGAGGAATGTGGAGGGTATGACAGCAGGCACTATGTACAGGAGAGAAGTGTATGACAGTGAGCAGTATGTACAGGAGAGGATTGTGGGGGTATGACAGGGGGCACTATGTATAGGAGAGAAGTGTGGAGGGTATGACAGTGGGCACTATGTATAGAAGAGAAATGTGGAGGGTATGACAGTGGGCAGTATGTACAGGAGAGGAGTGTGGAGGGTATGACAGTGGGCACCATGTACAGGTGAGGAGGATGAAGGAATCCGGGAAGGAAAAATGTAAAGGTTTGTGGAAGGATGTTTAGGGACTGCGTAGTGGTTAAGCAGCCATACATGGATTGAAATTAAACCAATTAAGCAGAGAATGGCCATAGTCGATCTATGTAAGGGCCAGCTGGTTGTACACAAGTCAATCTATTAATCGACTTGAGTACAACCAGCCTGTCAGGTTTTTTCCAAAACAATCAGTGCTGCTGGCTATAGATAGCAACACTGATCATTGTATTGTGTGGGTAGGGAAGGCTCCCCACTGGCAGAACACAATAACACTGCGGGAGTAATTTTCCCATCCACAGGTCAGCAGGTGAGAGGGTGTGTGGGTACAGGCTGGGGAGATAAGTCTGTCAGCAGGAGGGTGTGAGGTGGTCTTGGAGGGATATCAATCAGCGGGTGGGGGGAGTAACTGGGAGTGATATCTTTAGAGTAGGGTCTGTCATCTGCAGGTTGGGAAATGGTCACCTGTGATATAAGTTGAAGGGAGGTGGCTAACATGGGAACTGGCTCAGGAGTGACCTGGTTGGTGGGGAGTGTGAAATGGATCATGTGTTCCAAGTTTCTTTCACATTTGCGGCAATTCTTATTGCTCTCTGAACAGTGATCTGTGGTGGATTGCTTTTCAACATGTCGTACAGCAGCAGCTGACGGGCGTTCGTGAGGTGCTGCTGCAGCCGCCTTGTTTTTTTTTTTACATTGCTGAATGGTAGTTTTACATTGTTGGACTATGCTGCTACTACGAGCGAGTTTGGCTTGTAGTTGCAGAGTTCCCCCATTGTAATCCATAGGCGAGTTTGACAGGCGGTGCTGCCTATCAAACTCTGCAGGCTCCAAGCTGTTCATTGAGCTCAGTGCTGGCCGCTCTGTATGTAGCTTCTGACAGGCTGCGCGTATCTCTGGAACCATAGATGATAGAAGCCCAAGTGGTGGGGTAGGTCATCCGCTACCTACCCCCCAAATTTCGGGTCTCTGTACCCCCTGGTCACAGAGCCACGACCCTTGAAGTTAATTGTTTTCTTTTTTTTGTGATTTTTTTTTTTTTGGGGGGCAAATGGGCCTATCGGTAAGGGGCCTGGAGCTGCAGCTCCAATAGCCCCTATGTTAATCCGGTCCTGTCCTTAAGAATCGAAAGGAAACCAAAGGAATGAGTAGAAGAGAAACTGCAAAGCATGCAGCAAATCCAGGAAGTTGTAGAAGAGATGGCCAGTGGATAAGTAATACTTATAACATAAATATTTTTCAAGCAAGCTTATATTGCATTGTCAAAAATAACTACTGTTTATATTGCTATTACAATGCCGATGTTGTAAAATTAAAATGTGTGCTGTGACTTCAGATCACCTTTAATAAACATGGTAGCAGATTGCACACAAAGAAATTTAACAAACAAAAAAATTAAGTTAATGGACAGGTAAAATCTTGGAAACTAATAAAACTATTCTTCTGCTTATAGTTGTTCCATCTAAGTAGGTCAGGGTTGATTAGGGCCAATAGGCTCTAAATATCCTTTATTGAATCCAGAATGCATAGAAGTACCTCCTGTTGATCCTTTTCATGCTGAGTGCACAGTGTAATACATCAAAACACACACAGCTAGATTTTGGAAGAACAAAGAGGATGTTCCCTTTTGCATCTGCATTTCACTTTGAACATACACCAGTCTGATGAGAAGAGTAGTGGTAAAAGCAACGGTAGACTTTTCTTATCAGACACAAAGGTTTAATAGCTTTAATAAACTTTTCCAGCTAAACAAGAAAGATTTGCTTTCCTTAGCATCTATGTGGCATTTTAATAATTTGAAAATGTCTGAAATAATTAGGTCACAACACGGTTTATTAGGCTTGATACAAAACTATGGAAAAGAGAAGTTGCGCTAGTTGTTGGTAAGTGATATTTCCCTGTGAATTCACGCTCAAGTGAAAACAGCTAAATAAAAATACACAAAATTTCATACACAGAAAAAAATATAAAATTATACAGTGAATGTAATACTCAAAAAAATTTTTTTCGGTGAATAAATTATAGAATGAAGTCCCACTTTAAAGATTTCCCATTGATAGTCCACAAATTGAGGCCATAAGAGCAATATATATATATGTATGCAGAAGCTTCAATCCTTCCAAGGGGATTCTGAAGTGATGAAAATAATTCTAAAAAGAGGACACCTCAACCTTCCAAATAGTATGCTTACCAGAAATAAGCAAAAGTTGTGCAGTTGGCTTATACCCAGCCTGGGCCTTTTGATGAATCAGGATCCAGGAACTTTGAGTGCTCAAATATAGCAAAAATATATAACTCCGTGTATATATATTAAAAAAGAAAAAAGGAGACAAACATAGCGTAATATTGTCAAGGATAATAATAAAAAAATATATAGGAAGAAATAAAGAAGGAATAGTGAAAACACCCTGTGGAATCAACCAAAAAGCTAGAGTGTAATCCAGCAAAAGACCCCTCCACCTTCTAAGTAATGCGCTTACCAGAAAAAAAACAATTAAGACAGTTGGCCTTAACCCAGCAAAACAAGTGTGCCGTAGGACGTGCACCAATAATCCAAAAACAAACGACTAACTCGTGACCCGTCACCACACAGAGGGGCTCCTTACCAGAAATAGAGCCAATCAATGCATATTATCTCCCAGATAGAAGTTGGCAAGTAGTTTGTAATGAATGGTCCTGGTCCACTTCAGCGATCGATACCCTTTCTCCTATGCCCAGCGGCTCATATTCACCCAGAGGAGAAAAAGTGACAGACCATAGTGGGGTACCTTCTGGCAATTTTATTTGTATAAAAAGTAAAATTTGCACTTACAAGAATGCAGATTGTTTACAGCATAAAACAGAAGCCGGCCGGCAACATGAAACAAAATCCCGTCCTCGTCGATGGCGTGGTGACGTCAGCACGTACGTCCCAGACGCGTTTCGTCATAGGTTGACGTTTTCAATGGGAACGGGTAGCGTGCTGAATCACCACCATTATATAGACAATTCAAGCCTCGTTCTGAGTTCCGTGTTATGAAACACAGACCACCATTTTGAATATGGGCAAAAACATCGCTATATTAAGCCATGTATTGGAAACTTGTTTATTAAAAAAAGGCATAGATTAAATTGTTATAATATCATGCTTAGCAACAACAAACATTGTGCCCAGCATTGATATACCACTACTAGCAAGAGTAGTGCCTAACTCTTTATAGGTAAAGCAAGATTAATAAAAATAACATTAAACATTTAATTACGAATTACGGACACAGATTCCAAAAAATCTTCCACTTTATGATGAAACAGCGGAGCGCAGTACGCAACGAAATAAAGAACGGGGAATTATCCCCATGCTTTTCTATTAGAGGTGTAATATGTTTGGAATATTAACCATAGATAGAAAAAATTTGAAAAAATCCATAAAATAAGAGAAAATGCCTATTTAATGTTGAAGTATGTAAGGTGTAGTTTACTTAACTAATAAAATCTCTAAGCCATTCGGTATATACCAGTGGCTTTCAAAATAAAAATTAAAAATTAATAAAAAAGAAGAAAAATTTATAAAAAATGCCAAAAATAAAAATAATTATTAGGGAACATTGTAAAAAAATGAAATTTTTTTTTTTTACAGCTAACCATATTCTATAGTTTCAAAAAAGTTTTTCAAGAACTTATCCTCATCAAAATAAAAAATGAAAAATGAAAAATGATTTCACTATAGTATGTGTTTGACACACGCAACTCAGAACTGGTTTGCATCAACATTGTTCAAAATCTTATAGTATCATGAATTATCAATGAATGCGTTAACATCCACATCTATGTTTAACCCATAGGGGACATATGTTTTAACCTTGTGAATCCATGACATTTCAGATTTAGATATTTCTCGAACTAGAGAGCTCCCCCTCCAATTGGCACTGAATTTGTCGATCCCTAAAAAAAGTGCATTTGAGGGATCCCTATTATGTTTAAAAAGGTAGTGCTTCGAGACCGAGTGGTTCCTAAATCCAGCTTTGATGTTTGTAATGTGCTCATTCAATCTCACTTGTAATGGGCGTTTCGTACGCCCAATATACTGAAGGCCACAAGGGCACTGCAGTAAATACACTACCCCTACTGTACAGCAGGTAATAAACGGGGTTATGGTGTGTTGTATTTGTGTACTCGTGGACAGAAATTTTTGTGTCCTTCTATTTTTACAGCTATTGAACGAGCACACTCTACATTTTCTACATTGATAAAAGCCAGTTAACTGGTCAAAGAAAGTCAATTTTTTGGTAGGGGGATCAAAGATGTTAGGAGCCACTCGGTTTCTGAGCGAATGAGCCCCCCTAAAAACCACTTGTGGCCTTTCGGGTAAGATTTTACTTAATATTCTATCATTGTTGACAATGTGCCAATGTTTAGAAATTATTTGTTTAATGTTTTTATGTTGAAGTGAATAGGTAGTTACAAAAGGTATCATTGAATTACAAAATTTATCTTGGGGAGCTTTTTCTTTAAGAAGAGACCCTCTATCCATCTTTTCTACTTCATTCAGGACCGGTAAGAGTGAGTTCAAGGTGTAACCCTTCTCAAGGAACCTTTTAGTAAGTATGTCGGCCTGACTCAAAAACTCATGCTGGTTTGAACAATTTCTCTGCAGCCTCATATACTGGCTTTTCGGTACTCCGTTAAGCCAGGGGCGATGATGGCAGCTGTCTAATGCAATATAAGAGTTGCAGTCGGTACTTTTAAAGTAAGTCAATGTAGAGAAGGACCCATTTTTTATAGACAGAGTCAGATCTAGAAAGTTAATCTGAGTCTGACTCAGTTCTAAGTTAAGGTGGATACCACGGTCATTCAGATTTAGTAATGTTATAAAATCTTGTAAACCTTGGCCATCCCCATCCCATAGGAGGAGGATGTCATCAATATACCTTGCCCACAGGACCAACTGAGGGGCCCTGTGGGCATAGATGACATCCTCCTCCCATTTGGCCATGAATAGATTGGCCAAACTGGGGGCATACTTTGCCCCCATAGCCACTCCACGGCTCTGACGGAAGAGTTTCCCAGAGAACCAGAAGTAATTATGGGAGGCAGCGTATACAAGTAACTCCATAATAAAGGATATCTGACCCTCCAGAAGTCCTGAATCCCTGTCCAGAAAGATCTTTACGGCCTCTAGACCTTTATCATGTGGTATAATAGTATAAAGGGAGGTGACGTTAGCGGTCACCATCCACATACCTGGTTTTGCGTTCACCTCTGACAGGAGGTTCAAAACCTGTCGGGAATCCTTTAAATAAGATGGCATATTACGAACCAAAGGCTGCAAGTAGAAATCAATATATCTGCCCACCCGGGATGTGATTAAATCTATGCCACTAACAATAGGGCGTCCCGGGGGGCAGATAGGATTCTTATGCACCTTTGGGAGATAATATATCGTTGGTGTTCTAGGGGCCCTAGGGATCAAATAAAGACTCTCTCTCTTATTTAAGATCCCCAATGTTAATCCTCTTGATACAATGGTTTCCAATTCTTTTTGATATTTTAATTTTGGATCGCAGGGGAGTGGGGTGTAGGTATCAACATCACCAAGGATTACATCCATTTCTGCCATATAATCCTTGCGGTCAAGAACCACAATCCCACCCCCCTTATCTGCAGGCCTAATGACAATATTTTTGTTCTCACATAAGGAGTCTAGGCCTTTCTGTATGACCTTCGAGTTCCTGGCCTTTTTTACTTCCAAGGCATCAAGATCTCTCAGGATGACATCCCTGAACACCTTCAGAGATGGTGCAAGAGCACCTGGAGGGTTGAATAGAGATGCGTTAGCCAATCCTGAATGTACAATATCATTAGGAACTGGTGTGGAAATATTTAGTGGTTTATTAGACATATGTCTTTTTATGTTTAGTTTTCTCACAAACCTGTGAACATCCATATATGTCTCAAATTTATTTATACTTTTGGGGGGTACAAACTTCAGACCCTTAGCTAAAACAGCCTTTTCAGGTTCTGTCAAAACCTGGGTACTCAAATTAAATAAAAGGTTTTAGCTAAGGGTCTGAAGTTTGTACCCCCCAAAAGTATAAATAAATTTGAGACATATATGGATGTTCACAGGTTTGTGAGAAAACTAAACATAAAAAGACATATGTCTAATAAACCACTAAATATTTCCACACCAGTTCCTAATGATATTGTACATTCAGGATTGGCTAACGCATCTCTATTCAACCCTCCAGGTGCTCTTGCACCATCTCTGAAGGTGTTCAGGGATGTCATCCTGAGAGATCTTGATGCCTTGGAAGTAAAAAAGGCCAGGAACTCGAAGGTCATACAGGAAGGCCTAGACTCCCTATGTGAGAACAAAAATATTGTCATTAGGCCTGCAGATAAGGGGGGTGGGATTGTGGTTCTTGACCGCAAGGATTATATGGCAGAAATGGATGTAATCCTTGGTGATGTTGATACCTACACCCCACTCCCCTGCGATCCAAAATTAAAATATCAAAAAGAATTGGAAACCATTGTATCAAGAGGATTAACATTGGGGATCTTAAATAAGAGAGAGAGTCTTTATTTGATCCCTAGGGCCCCTAGAACACCAACGATATATTATCTCCCAAAGGTGCATAAGAATCCTATCTGCCCCCCGGGACGCCCTATTGTTAGTGGCATAGATTCAATCACATCCCGGGTGGGCAGATATATTGATTTCTACTTGCAGCCTTTGGTTCGTAATATGCCATCTTATTTAAAGGATTCCCGACAGGTTTTGAACCTCCTGTCAGAGGTGAACCCAAAACCAGGTATGTGGA
Source organism: Lithobates sylvaticus (assembly GCA_028564925.1). Lineage (NCBI taxonomy): Eukaryota > Metazoa > Chordata > Amphibia > Anura > Ranidae > Lithobates > Lithobates sylvaticus. Next base: position 343,830,935 of record CM053030.1, on the reverse strand, counting down.
TGGTGACCGCTGACGTCACCTCCCTTTATACTATTATACCACATGATAAAGGTCTAGAGGCCGTAAAGATCTTTCTGGACAGGGATTCGGGACTTCTGGAGGGTCAGATATCCTTTATTATGGAGTTACTTGTATACGCTGCCTCCCATAATTACTTCTGGTTCTCTGGGAAATTCTTCCGTCAGAGCCGTGGAGTGGCTATGGGGGCAAAGTATGCCCCCAGTTTGGCCAATCTATTCATGGCCAAATGGGAGGAGGATGTCATCTATGCCCACAGGGCCCCTCAGTTGGTCCTGTGGGCAAGGTATATTGATGACATCCTCCTCCTATGGGATGGGGATGGCCAAGGTTTACAAGATTTTATAACATTACTAAATCTGAATGACCGTGGTATCCACCTTAACTTTGAAATGAGTCAGACTCAGATTAACTTTCTAGATCTGACTCTGTCTATAAAAAATGGGTCCTTCTCTACATCTCCTTACTTTAAAAGTACCGACCGCAACTCTTATATTGCATTAGACAGCTGCCATCATCGCCCCTGGCTTAACGGAGTACTGAAAAGCCAGTATATGAGGCTGCGGAGAAATTGTTCAAACCAGCATGAGTTTTTGAGTCAGGCCGACATACTTACTAAAAGGTTCCTTGAGAAGGGTTACACCTTGAACTCACTCTTACCGGTCCTGAATGATGTAGAAAAGATGGATAGAGGGTCTCTTCTTAAAGAAAAAGCTCCCCAAGATAAATTTTGTAATTCAATGATACCTTTTGTAACTACCTATTCACTTCAACATAAAAACATTAAACAAATAATTTGTAAACATTGGCACATTGTCAACAATGATAGAATATTAAGTAAAATCTTACCCGAAAGGCCACAAGTGGTTTTTAGGGGGGCTCCTTCACTCAGAAACCGAGTGGCTCCTAACATCTTTGATCCCCCTACCAAAAAATTGACTTTCTTTGACCAGTTAACTGGCTTTTATCAATGTAGAAAATGTAGAGTGTGCTTGTTCAATAGCTGTGAAAATAGAAGGACACAAAAATTTCTGTCCACGAGTACACAAATACAACACACCATAACCCCGTTTATTACCTGCTGTACAGTAGGGGTAGTGTATTTACTGCAGTGCCCTTGTGGCCTTCAGTATATTGGGCGTACGAAACGCCCATTACAAGTGAGATTGAATGAGCACATTACAAACATCAAAGCTGGATTTAGGAACCACTCGGTCTCGAAGCACTACCTTTTTAAACATAATAGGGATCCCTCAAATGCACTTTTTTTAGGGATCGACAAATTCAGTGCCAATTGGAGGGGGAGCTCTCTAGTTCGAGAAATATCTAAATCTGAAATGTCATGGATTCACAAGGTTAAAACATATGTCCCCTATGGGTTAAACATAGATGTGGATGTTAACGCATTCATTGATAATTCATGATACTATAAGATTTTGAACAATGTTGATGCAAACCAGTTCTGAGTTGCGTGTGTCAAACACATACTATAGTGAAATCATTTTTCATTTTTCAATTTTTATTTTGATGAGGATAAGTTCTTGAAAAACTTTTTTGAAACAATAGAATATGGTTAGCTGTAAAAAAAAATTTTTCATATTTTTACAATGTTCCCTAATAATTATTTTAATTTTTGGCATTTTTTATAAATTTTTCTTCTTTTTTATTAATTTTTAATTTTTATTTTGAAAGCCACTGGTATATACCCAATGGCTTAGAGATTGTATTAGTTAAGTAAACTACACCTTACATACTTCAACATTAAATAGGCATTTTTTCTTATTTTATGGATTTTTTCTAATTTTTTCTATCTATGATTAATATTCCAAACATATTACACCTCTAATAGAAAAGCATGGGGATAATTCCCCGTTCTTTATTTCGTTGCGTACTGCGCTCCGCTGTTTCATCATAAAGTGGAAGATTTTTTGAAATCTGTGTCCGTAATTCGTAATTAAATGTTTAATGTTATTTTTATTAATCTTGCTTTACCTATAAAGAGTTAGGCACTACTCTTGCTAGTAGTGGTATATCAATGCTGGGCACAATGTTTGTTGTTGCTAAGCATGATATTATAACAATTTAATCTATGCCTTTTTTTAATAAACAAGTTTCCAATACATGGCTTAATATAGCGATGTTTTTGCCCATATTCAAAATGGTGGTCTGTGTTTCATAACACGGAACTCAGAACGAGGCTTGAATTGTCTATATAATGGTGGTGATTCAGCACGCTACCCGTTCCCATTGAAAACGTCAACCTATGACGAAACGCGTCTGGGACGTACGTGCTGACGTCACCACGCCATCGACGAGGACGGGATTTTGTTTCATGTTGCCGGCCGGCTTCTGTTTTATGCTGTAAACAATCTGCATTCTTGTAAGTGCAAATTTTACTTTTTATACAAATAAAATTGCCAGAAGGTACCCCACTATGGTCTGTCACTTTTTCTCCTCTGGGTGAATATGAGCCGCTGGGCATAGGAGAAAGGGTATCGATCGCTGAAGTGGACCAGGACCATTCATTACAAACTACTTGCCAACTTCTATCTGGGAGATAATATGCATTGATTGGCTCTATTTCTGGTAAGGAGCCCCTCTGTGTGGTGACGGGTCACGAGTTAGTCGTTTGTTTTTGGATTATTGGTGCACGTCCTACGGCACACTTGTTTTGCTGGGTTAAGGCCAACTGTCTTAATTGTTTTTTTTTCTGGTAAGCGCATTACTTAGAAGGTGGAGGGGTCTTTTGCTGGATTACACTCTAGCTTTTTGGTTGATTCCACAGGGTGTTTTCACTATTCCTTCTTTATTTCTTCCTATATATTTTTTTATTATTATCCTTGACAATATTACGCTATGTTTGTCTCCTTTTTTCTTTTTTAATATATATACACGGAGTTATATATTTTTGCTATATTTGAGCACTCAAAGTTCCTGGATCCTGATTCATCAAAAGGCCCAGGCTGGGTATAAGCCAACTGCACAACTTTTGCTTATTTCTGGTAAGCATACTATTTGGAAGGTTGAGGTGTCCTCTTTTTAGAATTATTTTCATCACTTCAGAATCCCCTTAGAAGGATTGAGGCTTCTGCATACATACTGTATATATATTGCTCTTATGGCCTCAATTTGTGGACTATCAATGGGAAATCTTTAAAGTGGGACTTTATTCTATAATTTATTCACCGAAAAAATTTTTTTTGAGTATTACATTGACTGTATAATTTTATATTTTTTTCTGTGTATGAAATTTTGTGTATTTTTATTTAGCTGTTTTCACTTGAGCGTGAATTTACAGGGCAATATCACTTACCAACAACTAGCGCAACTTCTCTTTTCCACTGTTTATTTTGTGTATATCCCACAATAAGTTGCAGCTTTCTTTTTAGTTTTTTGTAATATATGGTCGCTCATTGAGAATCCATATACCCCCCTGTTCCGAGCGCAGTTTTCTCCCCCTTACCATTTGATACAAAACTAAACATGTTAAGATCACCATCAATTTCAAGACATTTTAGCACTTGATTCATCAAAAAAAAAAAAAAATATTTCCAGTATAAACAATGTGTGAAAACTGGCACCTATGTGTTATTATAAGAGAAGTATGGCCAAACCTTTTTTTGGCCATACATCCCCTGTGGTTTAGGCAAGGGCCTCTTCCCCACAACCCTGGGCTAGGGTTGAGGGGGGTCTGTGGGCAGGGGGCTTATCTGGACCTGGAAGCCCCTTTAAGAAAGCCCCCCCCATGTGAATAAGTATGGGATACAGAGTACCCCTACCCATTCACTGTGTAGTGCAAGAAAAACAGAAGACAATTTTTGACAAGTCCTTTATTAAAAATGAATAATGTCCCAGTGGTAGCTTCAATGTCAATCGTTATCACCGTCGCTGCTGACGAACGCTCCTGCCATTCTGGCAGCTCCGGTGTCTAACAGTTTCTATATAACTATGGGGCGTGGCTGTGCGGTGATGTTACCCAAAGAACCCACCCCATTTTTACGCCACGGGCATGATGGGTCAGTGATATCTGAACCCCCCTACTCCAAAGCACCCCCCCCCCCATGTTGATGGCATGTGGCCTGGTTTGGATTCAGGAGGGGAGGGCACTCGCCCCCCCCCCCTTTCCTGGCCTACAGGCTGCATGCTTCAATAAGGGTCTGGTATATATTTTGGGGGGACCCCTTTTGCTTTTTTTTTTTTTTTTTTGGCGTGGAGTTTACCCCCAAGACCCAAGTTGCACTCATCTCGAAGTCGGATAAAAATCGGATCCAGTTGCATGGAAGTCGGATCAATGTCGGCAGGGCAAAGTCGGGTCGACAGTCACACGACTTTCATGTCGCACCAGCGTGAACCAGGCCTAATCCAGCAATTAGCGCCTTAAGGCCCCTTTCACACTTGTGCAACTTCAAAGTTGCGCGATTTTACCACGATTTTGCCGCAATTTTGCTGCGATTTTTGCCACGATTTTGCCACGATTTCAAGGAATGCCTGTGTAAGTGGCATCAAAATCGGACCATAGTAGAGCAGGGACTACTTTGAAGTCAGAACAACTTGAAGTCGTACTAATATGAATGGCTGTCATTGGAAATCATGGGGAACGACTTGTCATGCTACTTTGCAGTCCAAAATCGTGGGACAAGTCGTATACATGTGAAAGGGGCCTTACATGGATTCACACAGGAAAGCCCTATTTTGAGCCCCTTCAAGGTTCTTAGCTTACCTAAAAACATGATGGGGGGGGGGGGGGTCCTGACCCCAATAATGTGTTGGCTGCTTTTTATTGTAAACCAATACATTAATTCAGGCTCTTTTATCCTTTGGTCTGGCTCTCCTTCTATTTAAGCATGTTTTTTTCTGGTAACCTGCTGGATACCCACTGAAGGGTAGCCTAGTCTGAGCCACTTAGCTCTCTGAATGTTTTTGTCCTCTTACTATTTTGTATGAACACAAAGTCCCATCAAAGATTTTTTTCTTCATTGAAGATCCCCAGATGAGCTACCCTGTGTAAATCTGAATCTGGTTTTCCATCCATATTTATAAAGTGGGTTCACCTGGATGGTCTAAATCTTCTATGCTGTTTTTACATTACGGCAAACATAAAGAAATATTAGGCTTTCCGTCATCTTACTCTGTTGCACTAAACTGTCAAAAAGCACCTAATGAGAAAAAGGTTAGTTAAAGTGGTTCTTAAGGCTCAAGTTTTTTTTTTTTTTACCTTCATGCATTCTATGTATGTAGGTGAAAAACCTTCTCTGTGCAGCAGTCCCTTCAGTCCCCCTAATACTCCCTGAGCCCCATCTCGATCCAGCGTACAGCCTCAGCTCTTCGGGGACTCTCCCCCCTCATTGGCTGAGACAGGAGCGGGAGCTATTGGCTCCCATTGCTGTCAATCACAGCCAGTGAGCTAATGAGGAGCGAGAGTGGCCAGGGCCGAGCCACAGCATTGTGTGTGAATGGATACTCAGAGCCGTGGTTTGGGAACAAGCCTGCTTGGGTGCCCCCATTGCGAGCTTCTTTCTCTGTGGGCACTCAGCAGGAGGGAAGGGCCAGCAGCACCGACAGGGGCTGCTCTGTGCAAAATCAGTACAGAGCAGGTGAGTATGAGATGTTTGCTATATTAAGAAAAAAAGAAAACCTTTAGAATCACTTTAATATACTTATTTTTCCCTGCATCCACTTGGGGTCTTGAAGCAAGGGGGAAGTCACCAACCTTAGCGTGAGAGCTAAGAGAATGTCAAGTAGCCTAAATCTCACAAGAAAATGCTACTGCACTGTGTTATAGCATCTTCCTTCAAGGTTTCTGGCACTCAGTATTTCAAGGGAGAGGTAGTAACTAACTGCTTTGTTTCATTTACTTGTGCATGTTAATTTTTGCTTGAGCTTCTGCATTTTGGAAACACGCTCTGTGTTACGTTAAATAGTTTATTTGGTCCAAGTTGATTATTTCCATTACTAAGAAATGGGGCTGTTATCTTCACTGCATAAACTGTATGTAGCATTATCAACATACAGTATAGAATGCTGTGTTCCAGCAGCAGAATGGGGACTTACAGTCCCATTCCTGGAAAATACCTTGTATTTTTATGAGCGAGTACAAAGCTTCTGCTGATTGGTTGAGGTGGAGATGTTAACAGCATCTGCCTGCCTATCCACTTCTTCCAATCAAGGAAGGTATTGTATTCATTCAAAAAATAATGCAGCACTCAGCTGCAGTTAATTTTGTTCTGGGAATAGTACTGCTGCCAGAACTAAGTGTTGTATACTGTATGTCGCTGATGCGACTCACAGTTTAAACACCACTGACAGCAACCACATTTCTTAGTACTGGAAATAGTTTGTTTGGGCCAGCACTAAAGAAAAATAACTGTGGTGCTGTAAAAGTATGTATAAAAAATCACTATCTTTAAAACCTGGGTCCACTGGTTTAAAAAAAACAAGAACCAATAAGATTGCCATTATTAACCCCAAATTTGGGAAATTCCAGCCCACAATAATAAAACAAAACCAGAACCATAGCGGCACACAACGTGTGTTTCTAACACCTTGTGCTGCCCTTGTGGCTAATCATGGAGTTTTTGAAGTTTTCAAATGTCAATAAATGTAAAGGAAAAAGGAGGGAAAAAAGCCTATTTATAGGCCCCTCCCTTTCCTCATGGGATCTGAGGCAGCGGTAATTGTTTTAAATATATCCCAACAGTTTTGAAAATGGGATATATTCATAGGCTAGCATGAATTATCCAATAAAATTATATACATTTTAGATTTAATATAGGATAGGTCAGTTAAATCAGTTAACCCACCAATGAATGCATGTATACTGCAATATACCCCCTATAAATATGGGCTACTGTTTATGGTCCGTTGACAGTTGCCAGAAGAAAGTGAAGAGGACAGCTCCCCACCCCCTTCTCCCTTGCCGCCGCTTTTTAATGTGGTTCAGATCTTTGTCATTGGGGTAAGTTTGTTTTGATTACTCAGAAGAGAGCATATTATTAAGCCTGAGCCATAGTGGCTGGGTTTATTTATTTATCTATATTTATAAGTGATGTTATAATTAAATTATTTGTAAATCTTTTCACATTTGATAAGAATTCTTAAATTGCACAGGTCCAAAGCCCAACTGAGTAGTTGGCTCATCGACACCAGATGCATGGCAGCCATTGTGCGCATTGATTGATGCTCATACTCCTGTCTTAATGTACAAGGTTTTTACAGTTTCTATGGTGAATTGTTACTATTCATTAACACCTAGCAAGCCAATGCCAACATCAAAAACAAACTTCCAAGTGTGTTCCAGATGCTTCCAGGACTTGGCAAAGTGCAATTAGTATTGATTAGCTATGCAATTATACACATGCAATTTAAAAGACAAGGTAAACTTGCATGCAGGGTGAAACACATGGTAACATTAGACAGATAATCCTGTTCAGATTTCAGCACACAAAACTAAAGTAACTATTACAAATTAACAGTTGTTAAAATAATGATAAAATGCAATAAAAACATTCTCCTCATGCTATACACGAGTCACTAGAATTGAGTTAGTATCAGAAGGAATATCAGTTATATACCTCTGTGGTTTGGTAACTAATATTTTACATACCAACATAATTGAGAGCTAAAAGCAGCATCACAAACTCATTAAACTAACAGCTCTACACGTTGTTGAATTATATGTATCTCAACTATATAACCTGCTAAAATATTTGTTATTCTGTTCAGTCACTCTTGTGATTTTTACAAACCTGGCAGACAGCACAGTAACACAAATTTGCAAATTAGCAACTTCTTGTGCTACCTGCCTTCTCAATGGACTATGAATATGCATCACCATACTGTAAAAAGAGAAGTATGACCAAAGCTTTTTTGGTCATACTTCTCTTCTGGGTCACAAGAGTGCAATCATTGTTGGGATCCACTCAGCTGACTGACTGATAGCTGGCTTCAGCTTTCAGAGCACAGCTGAGAGCCAAAGCCAACGGCACCCGCTCCCTCTTCAGCCCGGTGATCCAGTGAAGGCTGGAGGGGGAGACTGACAGTCACTGGTCTCCACTCCAGGAAGACTGAGAGCTGAGCAATCAGCAGTCCTGTGCACATTTCATAACTCTTTTCATAAATACATAAATTTAACCTGAATTCCTTTTTAAGGAATATGCATTACATAATAACTAAAAACATATTTCTAATTGTTAAAGTTTAATTTGTTTTAACACATACAGTTGTTTCCATCAAGGATAAACAAGATTTGAACTTAATTCATGTTTTTGCTGACTTTGTGATCAGAGCACAATGGAAAACAAAAGCTGCTGCTCCAATTTTCTGGCCTTAAAGAATACGTTCACTTAGGTAAAAATAATAAATGCACATATTTATGCAGAAAAAATGTGCATTTATTTTTTCCTACAGGAGCCTGCAAAGCATTGCACTCATGATTAGAGGATTTCAGGTGCAAAGACAGGCTCCTGCACACTCTCCCTCTAGCGTTCTGCCTGTACCTCAGTACATACAGTACTTTCAGTTAGAAAACTGGAGGGAAATTCAATGGACTGAGAGCGCGCTGCTCAGCATACTTGTAGTCCATTGAGAACTACAAGTCTGTCTGCTGCAGTGGCAGATGGCACTTGACGTTTATTCGTTCACAGATAGCTGTGAATGAATGACACGGCTATGCAGGCAGAATACAGCACAGCCGCTCCGATTTTAATTTTCACAGTGGCTGTGGGGGGTCCACCTCCCGCTATCACAAAGGAAGGGGGCTAGGGAGAGAGGGGGGAAAAGAGCTGGAACCTGTTACACCCTAAATAAGGGTAACATGTTCTAAAGGTGAACCTAACCTTTAATCCCTCTTGTTAATATATTGCCCCGAATTCATGAAGCGTTTGCGATGCTTTGTTTCTGACAGTGACTCATGCACCAAATTTAGGTACTTCTAAAATGCGCCACTTTTACATTGTGTCGCATTAAATGCACCAAATGTAAAAGTGGAGATAATTAGGATCAACTTTCTTTTGGTGTACAGAGAGAAAAACTGCCTTAGATTTTGTGAAAGTGTCTCATGTGCATTCTAAAAGTGGTGCAGCTTGAGCCAAATTCTAATTACAAGTTCTACAGGTATATGAATTTGGAGCTTTCTATACCACTCTTATGTCGCGTACACACGAGCGGATTTTCCATCAGAAAAATCTTGGATGTTTTTTCCGATAGAATTCTGCTCAAGCTTGGCTTGCATACACATAGTCACACAAAAGTTTGCTGAACTTTCGACCGTCAAGAACGCGGTGATGTACAACACTACAACGAGCAAAGAAAATAAAGTTCAATGCTTCCGAGCATGCGTCGAATTGTTTCCGAGCATGCGTAGGAATTGTGCGCATCGCAATTGCTACAGACGGTCGGAATTTCCGATTGGAACTTTTTCCAACCGAAAAATTGAGTACATGCTCTCAATCTTTTGCTGGCGGAAATTTGGCCAGCAAAAGTCCGATGGAGCATACACACGGAATGTAGAATGCATGACAAACACTTTTTGTCCAGCATCTAGTGTCTGCATTGGAGCTCAGTCTTACTAAGAGACAATGAAAAATGTATCAACCAATATGCTGAAAGCAGAAGACATCTTTTTTTTTGTACTAAAATAAGCCTCTTTAGTACTACATTTTAAAGGATATTATTACAACCTGATCAGCTGCTTAGAATTTTAGTGCATTAAAGTTAGATCCAGCCATCTTTTCTGCAATAAAAATTTTCATACTTTACAGTGCAAAACCTTCTACAAACACTATGTAATCTGATTGTATCTTGGCAAATTGAAGGCTATATCACTGCAGTTCTCTGCAAATGTTCAAATATTTAATATCCTGAGAAATTGAGTGGTGCACTGTTACCAGAATAACAACATAATTATGCAGGATGCAATATTCAGGCCTGAGAAAAGCATACAATTGCCACTCTGCTCCATTATAGGACAAGTGATAACTGCTTTTTACATCTCATACGGCTGGAATTACATTTGCAGTTCCCATTAGTTCACTAATTGCAGCAGACATTTATAAATGAAAAAATTAACTTAGACAGTTTCAAATTAAAGGCATAGTAGTTTAATACTTATAATACAACTTGATCATAGATCATAGTAATAGATAATAGTTATAATAGAACCTGCTTTCCCTAATATAGGAAACATTAAAGTGTATGTTACCCTAAGAACCCTTTCACACTGAGGCGCTTTTGGGCTAAAAATAGCGCCTGAAAACGCCTCCCCTGCAGTCCCAGTGTGAAAGCCAGAGTGCTTTCACACTGGGGAGCTGCGCTGCCAGGATGTTAAAAAAAAGTCTTGCAACAGCATCTTTGGGGCGGTGAAGGACATTGCTCCTGCACATTGAAATGAATGGGCACCACTGCCGAAGCACCTGCAAAGTGCTTCGGCAGCGGCGCTACACGGATGCATTTAACCCTTTATTCGGCTGCTAGCAGGGGTTAAAAGAACCCGCTAGCGGCCGAATAGCACCACTAAAACGATGGTAAAGTGCCACTAAGGCTATGTTTCGGCTTGAAGCAATGCCTGTGTATTCTTGAGGTCTATGGACCTCAAGTTGCATCAAAGTGGGACCAAAGTAGCGCAGGGACTACTTTGAATTTGCTGCGTCTTGAAGTCGCACATATATGAACGGTACTCATTGGAAATCATTGGGTACAACTTGTCATGCGACTTTTCAGTCCCAAATTGCATGAAAAGTCACACTAGTGGAAACCTAGCCTAAAATTAGCAGCGTTTTACCGTCAATGCCCGCCTCAGTGTGAAAGCAGCCTAACTTAACAATGAAACTAAGTGTTGGTGTTTTAGGCAAGGTTTCCACTATTGTGACTTTTCATGCGATTTGGGACTTAAAAGTCGCATGACAAGTCGTACCCCATGATTTCCAATGAGTACCGTTCATATCTGTGCAACTTCAAGACGCAGCGACTTCAAAGTAGTCCCTGCACTACTTTGGTCGCACTTTGATGTGACTTGAGGTCCATAGACCTCAAGAATACACAGGCATTGCTTCAAGTCGCTGTAAAATCACGCTATTTTGGGGACGCAATAGTGGAAACATAGACTAAATGTACAGTATATGTCAGTAAATTCAGCAGTTTAAGCTATAAAATTATTACTAATTAAGGATGAGCTCTGGCATGTTCGCATACGGCACGTGCAGAGCCCGCCAGGATTTCGGCACTGCACTAATCACAGGCAGTGAGATATTTCCCGATCTCTGCAGCGGAGCATCGGGAAAATGTCTCACTGCCTGTGATTAGCGATCTGCAGTGCCGACTTCCTGGCAGGCTCTGTACGTGCCGTATGCGAACACGCCGGGGGTCATCCTTATTACTAATGTGTAAAAGTTGACTATGATAGCAGTGGATGAGCTTTACTAAAACTGCTGCATTCAGAATCTGGTGCAGCTGTGCATAGTAACCAATCAACGTCTAATTTCAGCTTGTTGCATTAAGCTTTGGCAATAAAACCTAGAAGCTGATTGGTTTCTATGCAGAGTTGCACCAGATTTTGCACTCTCCAGCTTTAGTAAATAACCAGTGTGTCCATAAATTTTAAAGATAAGCTCCAGGTGCACAAACTTTCATTTAATTAGGTGTTCTACATTAGCCTGAAATATCTCTGCAGCGACTCCAATTTGCACAGGTGCCCTGTGCGTCTTTTGGTCCGTTTCAAGTCCAAATTCAGCCACAAATTCTAAAATTGGACCTGAAACAGTGAACGAGGATGCACCAGACTCCTGCTGTGAGCCGCTGCATGCTCATATGTGAACCCAGCCACAAGTAATGGGTGTGCCAGTGTGTTTAATTGCTCAGTACACATATCAGTAGTCAGCAGGTGGGATAGCAGCCAGAGAATTAAAGTGGATGTAAACCCACTCTCATTCTTTCTAAACTACTGCAATATTAGTTATCTAGAAGAATATACATGCCTCCTGCATGTATACTTATCTGTCAAATGTCTCCCCTCTGTCTGCTATGAGACACGAAAAACTGCAGACCCCAGTAGGTGGAGTCGTGATGTCAGTAGACTCCCCGCCCACCTCAACACTTCCCTTATCAACATGCATTTTCTCCTGTGTATTTCTTACACCGAACTTCTGCTATCACCAACATCCAGTCAAAACCCAGAAAAGTCCCCACATGACTTCAGCATGCCAAATCATGCTGAGGTGTGGAACAGCCAATCCTTGCAGAGCTGCTGAAGAAAGGAGTGGGGGTTGGAATTAAAAAATAATGCATGTCTTAGGCTAGTGCACGAGATATGTAAATCACCTGTCAATCACAGCAAGGGGGAAGAACGGACAAAATTTTCACAGTTTGTCCGTTTTTGCTCAGAGCTGGATTAACTCTTTGTGGCAAGACTGGGCACAGTTGATCTGAAATGCCATATCCCTCTATATTGTGCCAGACAAAAAAAAAAAATTTTGGTTTACATCCACTTTAAGCTAGGCTAAACAAAAAAAACGGATTCACCCATCTACACAAATGGTGTGGATGATGGAATCCCCCACCACTGGGACATTGTATTCCGACAGCTGCACCTGTGGTAGTCAGAATACACTTATCAATGCTGCAGCCACTGATTGAGAAACATTTTCTAACATAATTTAGACAGAAGTTGATCAAATGATTGACTTCTGATGAACATGGACTACCAAACACTGATTAGCATTCGACCAGTCCCCACTGAATTTTGTTCAGTGTATGGCCAGCTTTAGATACCACATATGGTCAGTGGCTGGTTGTTGTTGTTTTCTATTGGTTCCCCACACACAAGGGACACTGGGACTTTATTTATTTTCTGTCAGCAGGGTACCTGCACAATACTAGTGATCCAGGGAAGTGTTAACAAGGAGCCGTTGTCTTGGTAAAGGTGTTCTAAAAGCAAAATGTTTTTTACCTTAATGCATTGCCTGCTTTAGGGTAAAAAAAAGATCCACTAGCTCTTCTACTCCTCCCCCCTAAACACTTACCTGCCTCCTCTCACGATCCAAGGCTGTCCCTGTCTGCAGCCCCGCTCTACTGATTTCCTGGTCTCACAGGAGACTCATGCTGCTGTCAGTCTTGTGAGGAGGGAGAGGGGGCATGGGCAAGCCGCACTGTGTGTGTCTATGAATGCACACAGCCCAACTTGGGAACGCACCCACAGCAGTGCCCCCATAGCACATGGCTTGCTATGGGGGCACCTGCTGGATAAAGGAGTTGACAACGCTGGTAGGGGACTGCCAAAGATGAGGTAAAGGACTGGCTCTGTGCAATATCTTTTTCACAGCGGGTAAGTATAACATTTTTTTTTATTTCAGATTAAAAAAAATTGGATTTAGAATCAATTAAGGCAAACACACTTTATAACTGATTGTCTGATTTTTCTTTTTTTGGAAGCTGTAAATATATTTTTATTTTAGGGTTCAACTAAAAGAAAAGTTTAGTTTGTGTAATCAAAATTGTATTAGTGGACATGATCAGTGGACAAATTGGGAACTGCAGTACATAATTGCAGCAAGCATATATCTTGTTAATGCATGCTAATGTGCTTATGCAGCAATACTCACTCATTGAGCTTTTCCTTTTCTCCAGATCTTCATTCTTTTCATTTGGCATTTGAGGAGTTGGTGGCGGTGGAGCTCTTCTTTTCTTTGTCTGCTGTTCCTTATGAACTGTGGCATACAGCTGAAATACAGCAAAGCAATTTTAAATGAACACATTAAAACAAAGCATGAAGGTAAAGTAGTACAATTTTGCATTATGTATTAAACATTTCCAAACACCTATGAATAATATATGAAGGCTGTATCACAAGTAAAGAACCTTGACATGATAAGGGGAGGCATACTGATACTATCAACTGTAAATATATTACTGTCAGACACATTTACACTAAAGATGGCCACACTGTATATGTTAGTTTCTGGTCATTCAGAAACAAACAAAAAGACTCCCAAAAAAATCATCTGTTCATTTATATCCATGAATTATTATTTTCAGACAATATCCCAGTCGCTACAAATGAGACCGATCTTCATGGCATCGGTTATATCTGCATTATGATCAGCAGAAGATGGATGTGTGTTCAGTTCTAAAGAATGCCTTGTGACTCCTCTCTGCTGAGTCTGCCATTTTAAATCTTCTGACTGCACAACAAGCAACGCTGAGCTAATCACTTTGCCCTGATCAAGATATGTTGGAAGCAGAAATCATAAACCTTTTGTGGTTAACTCAAGGAGGTGTCTTCAATTTCATTTCCATATATACAGTATTTTGATGTACAGCAAGCTAGAATATACCCTTTTAGATTGTCTGAAATGTCATCCTCTTACAGCAGCTAATCAATAGCTTTTTTTTCTTTTTCCATCATGCACATTCATCAATACAAAAAGCACAGCAGAGTAGTTACTGTTATTTTTAAAGTGCACTAGAGCTGATTACAGGACAGGGGATACTCAGACACAGAAACATTGGAGTATTAAACTCCATGAGAATCTGGTATTATTCGTCATTATCATCTTCATCCTCAGCGAATAGTGTTACTGTATACATACTGGGAATAAGCAGGGCTAGTGTTAGGATCTCTTCATAATAGGGTCAGTGGAACATTAGGGTAACTGTAGGTAAGAGGATGACAGGAAAAGGTCCTGCTCATTCTACAGTATCTCACAAAAGTGAGTAGATCCCTTATATTTTTGTAAATATGTTATTATATCTTTTCATGTGACAACACTAAAGAAATTACACTTTGCTACAATGTAAAGTAGTGAGTGTACAGCTTGTATAACCGTGTAAATTTGCTGTCTCCTCAAAATAACTCAACACAGCCATCAATGTCTAAACCGCTGGCAACAAAAGTGAGTACACCCCTAAGTAAAAATGTCCAAATTGAGCCCAAAGTGTCAATATTTTGTGTGGCCACCATTATTTCACCAGAGCTTCACAGGTTGGCACTGGAGTCCTCTTCCCCATGATGACATCACAGAGCTGGTGGATGTTAGAGACCTTGTGCTCCTCCACCTTCCATTTGAGGATGCCCCACAGATGTTGAATAGGGTTTAGGTCTGGAGACATGCTTCGCCAGTCCATCACCTTTACCCTCAGCTTCTTTAGCAAGGCAGTGGTCATCTTGAAGGTGTGTTTGGGGTCGTTGTCATGTTGGAATACTGCCCTGCGGCCCAGTCTCCGAAGAGAGGGGATTATGCTCTGCTTCAGTATGTCACAGTACATGTTGGCATTCATGGTTCCCTCAATGAACTGTAGCTCCCCAGTGCTAGCAGCACTTATGCAGCCCCAGACCATGACACTACCACCACCACGCTCGACTGTAGGCAAGACACACTTGTCTTTGTACTCCTCACCTGGTTCCCACCCCACACGCTTGACACCATCTGAACCAAATAAGTTTATCTTGATCTCATCAGACCACAGGACAGGACAGTAATCCATGTCCTTAGTCTGCTTGTCTTCATCTCCTTTAGAAGAAGTTTCTTTCTGGGATGACAGTTATGCAGACCAATTTGATGCAGTGTGTGGTATATAGTCTGAGCACTGACAAGCTGACTCCCCACCCCTTCAACCTCTGCACTAATGCTGGCAGCACACATACGTCTATTAACCAAAGACAACCTCTGGATATGACGTTGAGCACGTGCACTCAACTTCTTTGGTCGACCATGGCGAGGCCTGTTCTGAGTGGAACCTGTGTTGTTAAACTGCTGTATGGTCTTGGCCAACATGCTGCAGCTCAGTTTCAGGGTCTTGGCAATCTTCTTATAGCCTAGGCCATCTTTATGTAGAGCAACAATTCTTTATTTCAGATCCTCAGAGAGTTCTTTGCCATGAAGTGCCATGTTGAACTTCCAGTGACCAGTATGAGAGAGTGAGAGTGATAAAACCAAATTTAACACACCTGCTCCCCATTCACACCTGAGACTCTGTAACACTAACGAGTCACATGACACCGGGGAGGGAAAATGGCTAATTGGGCCCAATTTGGACATTTTCACTTAGGGGTGTACTCACTTTTGTTGCCAGCGGTTTAGACATTAATGGCTGTGTGTTGAGTTATTTTGAGGGGTCAGCAAGCTTACACTGTTATACAAGCTGTACACTCACTACGTTACACTATAGCAAAGTGTAATTTCTTCAGTGTTGTCACATGAAAAGGTATAATAAAATATTTGCAAAAATATTAGGGGTGTACAGTACACAATTTTGTGAGATACTGTATATGCCCCAACAACCCTTCTTATTGGAAATTTTGCTTGGTATAACTATTGTGGCAGCAAGCATCAGTGTGTCAGAACAAAGCCATAATACTTATTCTGCACATATCTTTAGTATCAATGGAAAATGAATATTTTATTATAATGTACTAGTTTTAAAAACACTGCTCCCATCTCCTTTTTTTTGTTGGTCAGCAAACTTAAGTGTTTTAGGTTGGGATGGCAAGCTTACTTTAACATCAATACATTGCTACCACAACCCACATTTTATTCATTTTTGATGGAATCCTGCTACCAAAGGAATATATAGGCTGCAACTGCCGACCTCTCTCTATAAAACTGGTTGCCATTCTCAGATTGTCTTAACAGTCACTGATTCGGAACAAGTATGCCGATGAGTACTTTAGTCTTCACTTGCTGCATACTCGTTTGAGATCAGTGACTCATGAAGAGAAATGTATACTCTAATGCATCAGGCCTTCTATGTGTGATAGACAGCAAATAGTTGGCAGTAGGTGTGTTTGGGAATTGCTTTACTGAATTACAAACAGGTATATATTAGGTTCCTGGCTGGAATAAAAACTGAAACATTAAAGACCCACAGAAGACACAGAAATAGATATGCAGTCAGATTTAGCACTAACAACCTCCATGTTCAGTCTTACTTCTACCTTCCTGTTACAACATTTCTGCAGGGTGTCTAAATATGACTAATATGTACCAGTTGGACCCAGTGCTCTCGGTAATCAATAAAAGAATTGGTCTGACACGTCCTCTGCAATATAAGTGTATGTGAGATAACCTATGCTGGAAATGTGGCTGCTACTACTTCACAACTATGCCAGCAATGAGCACTTCAGTGTGAGGGCAGAAAGCACTTTAGCAATTACCTCCTTTTTTGTGCTTTGGCAGCACTGATAATGTGTTTGGCCTCCTTTTGTCTTTTTGTATATTTTACAACCCCCTGTTTCCTTGAATCTTCTATTTGCCTTTTTTTTTTTTTTCCTTTACTATCCTAATTACCTCTTTTAGTGAACCATATTGTTTTTTCTTATTACCTTGTCTGACATAATCTAGTTGCCCAGGATGGCAGACTTTAACAGTTCCCACTGATTACTTGCTCCTGTCATTTTACTCCAACCGTTCAATGTTTATATCTTTTTTTTTTTTCCATAAAGTTTTTATTGGTAGAACATAAAGATATAAACATAAACATACAATGTAACAGTGACAAAGTATCTTAGATGTAATAATATTACAATGGTAATGTTATACATTTTACTTTAGTATACTACTATTGAATTGCCAATTACATCTTAAGAGGTGAAAAGTAAGTAAACAATTTATACGGATGTTTTGCATAGAAGTATGTAGCGATTTTTAATGAGTCATTAATATGATATAAAAGTGTTATTATGGGAGAGAGGAGTGGGGAGGAGGGGGGAAAGAGAAGGAAAAAAAAAAAAAAAAAGTTTATAACTTCCCTTGCAAAGAGAACAGTCAAATTTCCAGTCAATAACAATCAAATAACAGTCAAAACATAAGCAGTTTTCCATAAAAAATTGTTTCCGCTTTTTTTTACCACCTAAACAACAAGAGGCAGTTATCATCCCATGTTTAGTGTTTGGTTTTAGATTTAAGTGGAGTTAAGTCAATGACAGTGCTCCTGTTGAAGACAAAGCTACCACTTACTTTTTCCACATTTTAACAATCATTAAAGTGTAATCTATTATACTTGTAGTGTCAATCTGCTGAATCAATTGTAGAGAACGTAGGCAACCTTACTGCAATCCATAAAACATGTTTCTTTGTGCCCTTGCAGATACTTTTACGTTGCATATTTTTTCATAAATAAAATGTACATGTAGCACCCTCTAGTGTGCTAGAAGAATAGTACATGTTTGTGAGAGTAGGTACATTTGTTCTGGGCTGGGAGTGGCTCAGTGTAGTGCTGGGTGACTCACAGGTAACATATAGAATGTTCTGGTGTTTTCTGGAAAGAGAGGTCAAGAGGGGAGCTGCTTGGGGTGTTCTGAGGAGCCCTGACCAATTCCCAATCTGGATTGGCAGGGAGCAGGCCTCCTTAAACACCCAGGGTCAGCTCAGCTGGGGAGGAGTTGATTGGATGGAAGATGGAGATGGAGTTTTAGGCTGTCAGGGCCTTTGAGGGAGCTCCCCAGTCTGGGGGGGGTGACTTCGTGCCTGGGCTCGGGTGTGGAGGGGACCCTCTCACAACCCACAGAGGTGTCCTGACCAGGAGGCACAGGAGGAGCAAGAGAGGACAGTGGGAAAACACTGCCGGGCAAGTCTCCGGGAGTTCTACAGAGGCAGCCAAGAAGTCTGGTGAGTGTTCGCACAGATCGGGAGGACTGGGAGGCAAGCCTGAGAGGACTGAGCTGCAGCAGTCTGGAATGGATGCTGAGCCAGTCTGGAGGATTGTGGTGGCATGGGCAGTGCCTGAAGAAGTAGTACTGGGAGCAGTAGCCACAGGCACAGCTAGCACTGGGACTTTCTATTTTTGCTACACCATAGGGGCCCACGGTCCCTGCCTGCAAAGGGCATCTGCTTTAGGCCTGGCTGAGCCAATGTCAGGCCTACAGTGCTAGCTGGTCCGGGAAGTGCAAGCAAGTGATGTGCTGGAGGAGTGAGGAGTAATAGTCTGCAAGCAAGAAAGTGCAGGAAGAGAAGAGGAGATTGTATATACCGTGGTGAATATAGTTGGTCCCAATTTTGACTGTCAATTATCTGGGCATCTCATAAGTTTCCTGTCCCTATCTAAGTTAAATTCCCCTCAATAAAATACAAAAAAAACAAGTGCAAGGACTGCTTTCATGTCTCTGGATGCTTGAAAAGTGTGTGCCTGGCTGGACGACAGACTACTACACTCAGCAGCCCCTACGGGGGTATAGCTACATACATGACAATAGCAATGTGGTGTGAACAGGGCATATAGATAATAACTGTTTTCTTTGTGTCCTTGCAGAGACCTGCGTTAGAAAAACACAGGTCTCAGAACACAGTGGGAACAAACCAAAGTTATTCTATGCAAGTCAAATCTGCACGTTTTCTCCATCGGTTTTTATGCACATATGGTATGAATGAGGCCAATACAAAGTACCTGGAGAAAAGAATTTACCAAAATAATTTTTTAAATATTAGCTACATTCTTCAGTCTGTCTACAATGTCTCACCATCATTATTATCAATGTCCATTTTTCATAAATGATGCATAAATTATATAAAAAATTGTCTTTATAAAAAGGCCCTATTGCCAGATTTACCATATCTACGGCTGTTGGTAATCATGTGAAATATACTAGGGGGTGTGTATTTACACTCATCAATGCAATTGCAATAAAGAAAACAAACTTTTTCCACACAAGATTGAAAGTTTGAAATAATCACAATTTACCTTAACTAATGAAAAGAAAAACTATGTAAAAAAAATCTAATCTTATAAACAAAAAAGGCAGGCTGCAATCCAGGTGGACCACCCTGGTACATAACTAGTTGAATCCATGCACAAATTTAGGCAGCTTTGTAAACTAATGGAGGTCAAGCAAGTACCTAATGAAGTAGCCACTGAATATATACAGACCAACTAGTGCAAAAAGCATCACAGGAATTTCTACATCCTTAAATCTCCCAGTACTGTGACCTAAATATGATCTTCGGTGACATTGCTTTTGCTCTACAGCAATAAAGTAACAGGGGTTCTAAAATTGACTGGCTTTACGTACTTATGTCTATCCACAACAACTTCATGATTCACAGCCTGTGGAAGGCATAGACTCTTTCAGTAGCTGGCTGCAACCTGATAACATCTTATGCATGCAGTCAAAACAAAAACTGAAATTAATATGTTTTCACCCTGGCCTTGAAAAACCCCAGACTTAAACCTCACATAGAATAGAATTACTTATGGGCTAATTTTTCAGTGCTGTAAAGGCCCAAGGAAACACTCTGAGTGTATTTTAATAGCACAGAGCCAAAGAAAATTAATATTTTAATTGTCTTTCTTGCTTTACAGGTTTTCCCACAAAACAAAAAAAAAAGCAAAACCAGGTCAGCCAACTGTAATTGTCTAAAGAAAATCAATTCTAAAATAATAAATCCACCTTTAATTGTCACATACTACAAAGTTAATTCCAATGGGTGCGTTTTTTAACCCATACTTGACCTTTGCAGGCATATGCTGACGAAACAAACCATGAATTTAAGGTTCCCCAAGTGCAGAAGCTGGATATTCCAAATGAAAACAACCAGTTAGGTGTCATTGCTATTAAGCAAACACTATGGGGGTTATTTATGAAAAGCAAATACACTTTGCACTGCAAGTGCACTTGAAAGTGCAGTAGCTCTAAATCTAAGGGGTAGATCTGAAATGAGGGGAAGCTTTGCTAATTTTATTATCCAATCATGTGCAAGCTAAAATTCAGTTTTTTTTATTTTCCTTGCATGTCCCCCTCGGATCTACAGCCACTTTACTTCCAAGTGCACTTTCAGTGCAAAGTGGATTTTCCTTTAGTAAATAACCCCTTATATATGTACTAAAGGCAGAAATTTCACTTCATGTAACTTAAAGGAGAACTCCAGCCAAAAATAAATAAAAAAAATGGTCTATTAAAAGCTAGGACATCAAACCCAGATTTTGCTGCAATATCAATCCAATCCATTTTTCCTGCATTATTTCTTTTTGCCATCAGATGCTCTCAGACTGATGGCCAGCATTCTTTAAGCCACTTCTTGGATTCACCCCAGCCAGTGACTGGACAGTAAAAGGAGAAGAAGCACAGTTATGAGCTCATTCTCATCACTCTACGTTTGCTTCCTATCAGCATGCTTTTTGCCAGCACATTGACTGATTTGCTCCTGCTTCCTCTAACATTACAGTCCTGCTGTGCAAGGACTGCAAAAAGCTAATTCCAGGTCAAACTCAAGTACCTGCATTTCATCATATACTAATGAATACAGGGCTACATTCAATTATGACTTTTATATCTATCTAGAGTTCAGATTTAATATCCATTTATGTTCCCTGCAGCGAACTCCTGATACGTTTGGTGGGAGTGGATTTCTTGAAGCATGTGCTGTGCTTATGTCCTGTGGGTAAGCAATCTCTACTCCAACCTGGCATGCTGTCTCCTGTGTAGGGCACCTCCCCTAGAGGGAGCACGCCTGTCTCCTCGCAAACCTCTCTCCTGACGGGAGCCGTGAGCTATGGCCAGGCCTTGCTTATACCGAATTTGCACGCATGCACCCTCTCACAACCTGCAGGTCTCCAGTAAGACCTGGACACAAGAGTGGAGACTTCTTCCCACCCAAATCTCTTTGAAGCCTCCAAGCTCCAGAGTATGTTCCGGGATTACCAAACCCGGAGAACACTGAAACCCCAGTCATCTCCACGCAGACACAATACTCTGGAGCCCCACACTGCATAATGGCGAATCCTGTGTGTCTTCTGCCTATACTCACACAGTGGCAGGGCCTAGCACTGTCACAAGGGATATGGGAAATTGTACTGACATAAGCACACACACATTCAGGTTGAACAGGATGGACCAGTGTAAAGTCTTTTTTCAACCTTACCAACTATGTAACATAGGTGCAATTAGAACCCATGAACCCCAGGAAGTGCCTCACCCTGGTAGCAAATTTATTAAAACCATTAAAAAAATTATCAATACAAGGTAACAAATCAGTGTCGTACTTTGTAGAAATAGTTTTCAGGCAGATTAGCATAAAACATTGAATGGAAAAAAGAAGGTAACATACTGAACTTAAGTTAACTATAATTAAATTAGAATTTATCTAGTGGCTGCTAAATATAGTTGTAACTCACAATCATAGATACACGGACAAGCCTTTGACCTCAAATGACCCAGGAAATGTGGTACAAGCAGTATCAGTATAAAAGGGTACTGTAAAGATATTTTGCTGGTTCAAAAAGTATATTTTGTATCATGTGGTTTAGGACTACCTTAATATATGCCTAATTAGAATATGAATATAACATACTGTTCATTAACTCAAAATATAAATGACTATTGCTAATCTACATTGCTCATTAATCTATATATTTGTGAAGAACACACCTCAGCCTACTGACTAGACAATGAATGAGCAGCAGCACACTGCTAACATTTTGCATCTGCTCACTCTCCTCTCCCCACCTATCAGCACATATGCACCACAGGATAAACTAACTGGGTGCTAGTGCCAGCCCTCTTCTCCAGTTTGAGTGCCTCTGTGCAATGAAATCAACAGGCTGAAGTGTAGAAAATCAGGTACTTTTCATTGAAAAAATAATTTTTTTAATGAATTCCTACTCTTGAGGAGCTGCTGAATTGCGTTGTGAGTTCTCTGCACACCTGAAGATAGCACACCTTGCTTACCCAGCAATTACCGACACACCTTGATATATTTCAAAGAATATATTAGGCAAAGCAAGCCTAAGAGAGGATTAGCAAGTGTACTTATACAAACAATCAATAAGACAATAACATTACTCTGACAGATATGGTTAAAGAAAAAGTAAAGCCTTTGAAAAAAAAAAAATACATCCAGCAAGACAAAGGCATAATAAGCTAGTATGCATAGCATACTAGCTCATTGTGAATTACTTACCTGAGATACTTACCTGAGATTGAAGCCTTCGCATCGGCCCTCGTTCGCCTCCTACGACGCCGCCATCTATCCCGGAGTGACTTTGGTTATCGCGGCTCCGGGCCTGTGACTGACCGGAGCCGCGAGGATGTCACACCCGCGCATTCACGCTGGTGCCAGCACTAACGGCAGGATCGCCGTTAGAAACGGCACACTCAGTGCGCCTGCGCCTGATATAGACATCGGTGCCGCTATTTCTGCAAATATCTCCTAAACCTTTTAGGTTTGGGAGATATTTCTTGCACCTACAGGTAAGCCTTAATCTAGGCTTACCTGTAGGTTAACGTGGTTGTAATGGGTTTACAACCACTTTAAACACCTGCAGTATACATAACAGTAATTAACAAAACTGAACTGCATTTACCTAAGTTTGAACCCTTGAAAAAAGCACAGCAATTCCCAGCAGACAACAGATTAACTTGTCTCTTACCAGAGGTAGTGTGCACTCTTCTGTGTTTTTGGACATGTGCACTGATTCAGTTCAAGTTCCTCAGACAAGCGTGGACGTTGCTGTGATTTCTCTCTTTCAATCCTGCTGAGGCTGTCCCTCTTTTGGGAGGGTTGTACTGTTCTCCTAAAGCACCTTTCCTTAAGTTCAGATGGCTCGGGGGTAGAATCTTCTTGTTCATGATCGAGCGACCTAGGATGGGGGTTTCTCTTTCCTGCCCCTGGAGAAGATATTAAGAAGGTGCTGAAGATGGTTCTGTTACCTTTTCAAGGAATTCTGCAGAGGGCCATTCTTTTGAGTCCCTCAGGTCATCTCCCACTTAAATCTTTGGCATGAACTCCAAGGCTTCAGTCCTAAGTACACTGGAACTACCCCTCAGAGCAGAAGTGAATGAAATGGCATCGATAGGCTCAAATGTCCACAACTAATCCACATCTACGTCATCATCACTGTCATCTTCTTCTTGTTCTGCTTTAGCAGGTGGCAGCGGTTGAGAACTAGTGACTAAAACTCACCTGGAAAAAGATGACCTGGGTGATGGCATCTCAGTTCTTGCAGGTAACCTGACGGCTTTACTCAGGGGCAGTAAATGGATTTGATGCCAAATCTTCAGAAGCCCTGTCCTCCCTTCAGGATGGAGTTGGTATTTAGGAAGGCCAGGCAGTTTCTTGCAGATGATGTATTGCTAAAGCCTCCACTAACGTATGCTTTCTAGGAGGTCCCAGATTTCTCAGCAAAACCTTGTTTCCCAGTTAAAAGTCATATACTCGAACTCTCAGATCATGACTTTTCTTGTCTGGCTGACCTCTGGCATCAGAAGCTTCACAAGCTTTCATAGCTTTCTTAGGTTTTTCCAAAGTTTGCCCACATCTGTGAGTTTTAGCTGACGCTGTCTATAGAGATGCCAAAGACCAAGTCCACTGCCAGACAAGCTTCTCTCTGAAACATTAAGTCTATAAGGGGAATATACAGTAGCATGGTTCTCAGTACTGTTATAAGCATGCACCAAAGTGAAGATGTGTCTGCTCCAATGCTGTTTTCTGAGCCTACTCTCAAAATTTCTTCCTTGATCAGAGTAGTCCATAATGAACAAATAACTTCTTCACTAATATTCTGGTGACTATAGCAACTTGTTGATCTCTCATTGGAAAAGACTGGGCATAACGGAGGAAATGATCAGTCACTACCAGTACATTTCCTTGGCCAAGTGTGTTGGGATTTAGATTTAATAAATCACTGCACACCAAATCCATTGGAACTTGACTCTGGAGATGATCCATTGGGGCAGCTCTGGAGGTCAGAGTCTTCCTCTGGATGCAGTGGTGACAGGAGGGACAATATCTCTTGACTTTGGTCCATGTACATGGCCAGTAGAAACTATCTCTAACTTGAATGTTCTGTCAGATTCCAAATGTCCATGCTCATTAACTAATGCATTCAGCATTGTTCCCCTATGTGTCTAAGGGTGAAAGTCACAATCTTTCTTCAGGCTCATCTAAGGAGCCCCTTTGATAGGCCACTATATCCAGCAACTGTAAATAATTCCACTCTTTGTGGATTAGTTTACCCTCCTTTGGAGAATCTGTGGCTAGTAGAAGCTTTGTGTGACCACTCTGCAAGACTTTCAAAGTCAATCAGCAGAGAGGATATTCTGCATGGTATTTTGTTAAGTCTTTCTTGAAGAGAGTAGGCAGAACCTCATTGCAGTAGAGCTTTGGGATGCCAGCAATGGTGACTCCACTGACTTTGACCCCTGTTGGCCCTCTGGTTCTGTATTCGATTTCTTGACACAAAGCTTGGACTACTTCAGAATTCAATTAAGGCCACTCTTCCTTAGAAGTCATAAGGTCTTCTTGACAAAGCATCAGTGTCCCTTTTCCTGACCCCAGGATGGTATTTCAAACAGAAATGGAAACCAGACAGTGCCGCCAACCATTGATGTCCTGTGGCGTCCAGCTTGGCCATGGTAAGAACATATGGGGGATGTGGCTACTTGTTTCAGGGCAGTCAAGAGGACTCTTTATCAAACCATAGGAAGGATATTGGAGAAGTCTTTATATACGTGAAGAGTGAGAGGGGGCGGGAGTAGGAGGCCAGTACTTTTAACTCTTGTTTAACCAAACTAGTGCTAGACAATGTATGTGAAGAAAGAAACAGGGGGATACATAAGGCTAATGTTAATTGACCATAGAGTGACCAATACTGTCCATACTCAAAAAAATGAGAAATAAAGTGTAAATAAATAATAAAAAGTAAAAGATAAACAACATACTCTAATAAAGATTAGATACTTAAAAGCAGAGCTGCACGATTAATTGTTAAGAATCAAGATCGCAATTTTTTTCATCTAGCAATCTTAACAAAGCATTTTCCTGATTCTTTCGATGCAGAGAATTCTCTGCTCAGGCCAACAGCTGCAAAAAAACCCCCCAAAAAACAGGCAGTCTGCCAAGTATCTCAACATTCCTCAGCCCTGAGCTAACTATAAATATTGTAACGGTTTGTTCTTTAGATCAAAAGAATGGGCTTCGGTCTGTAAATGAGGGAGGTTTAACCACTTAAAGACTAAACCTTTTTGTCACACTTGTTGGTTTCAAGTTAAAATCATTACTTTTTGTTAGAAAATTACTTAGAACCCCCAAACATTATATATATATTTAGCAGGCCCTAGAGAATAAAATGGTGGTTGTATTTGCGCACTTTAATTAATAAAAAAAAATGAAACAGTAAAGTTAGCCCGATTTTTTTTGTATAATGTGAAAGATGATATTACGCCACGAGAATCATGAGAGATATTATATTCTGAGCAAAGAAATTGTGATTCTCATTTTGGCCAGAATCGTGCATCTCTACTAAATAGTAATCGCTACACCCAGATGGAGGCACCCTCTTGTGTGTGTTTTTTATGTGCATTAGGATCTCAAGACCCAATCTGAGAGGAGCTGCATGGACTTCACTTGGCCCTCTTATGTGCCTTGTTAAACGACAGTTGGGTTCCAGTCAGCACAATAGCTTATTCATTTTCTTTGGTACTATAGGACAGCCCACCAGCTTGTTGGTGAACTTGCTTGGAGAAGCTGAGGTGACATGTTCCACTGCTTTATCTCAAACCGCTCTTTTGGTCTAATGGCGTTTCTAGGCCAACAGTTTTGGGTTTGGTGTGCTCTGATCTTCCATAATCTGAAGCCGGGGTCTGAGGGTAATTTGGGTAGCTTAATCAAGGCTTTAGATGAGGCCTGACTCAAAGGTTCTGGGTCTTTCATGCCCTTTGTTTTGAATCTGGGGACTGACTTAGTTGGTTAGCCAATTGGATTCTTCACCTTCAGAGTTTTTTGTTGGCTTGTAATGTTCCCTCTGTGACTTTGGTGGGCTGGGACAGTCACAGTGTTAGTGACCAATCCCCCACACTTATACTGGACAATTGATCTATATGGTATTTCAATAGGAGCATTCTGTGGTGTCTCTGTCTGAGTAGATCTTGATGCATTCTCTCCTGAAGGTGTGGCAATCATGGTGTACAGCAGTGGTATAAGCTCCATCATCTGTGACATCTGTGTATTTAAAGTGCTTGTAGGTTCTGCCTCAGCAACAGATGCATTTGGTAAACCAATGGCAGCTTTCTTCTCCTTACTTCTCCTCTTCTTCTTGAAAAGTCTTAATCAATTTGGAGTAGGTTAATTCTCATTAATGTCTCATTCTAGTCTCTGGTTCGAAGTTTCAAAATGATGGGATCTAAAGAGAATGCCACTTTAAGAGTCTGCGTCAACAAAGCCTTACACAAGATGCCTAGCTCCATGCCACCTTTCAGATTAATCTGGTGTAGATTTTTGTCCAGCCACATAATATAGTTGGAAAAAACCCTCTTCTTCATCTATGTAGGTGTGTTTAAGAAGACGTAAACCATTTTGGAACAGTGTTTTACTCTCCAGTAAATCTCCCACAAGGCTTCTAGACACTCAGTAACCGTGAAGCCTGGCTTGTCATTCGGAGGATGTCAGAAGCAGGAGTTATCAAACTCTCAATTATGTTCTGTCTCTTGACTGTGCCAGAACTTCCCACTCTTCCACAGCCTGGACCACTTGGTCCATCCTGGTCTCAAAGCCTTTTCCCCCCGATGGCACTGGTACTTTTCCAGAACAGAACCTCAACTCATAGTTGTTGGATGCCACTGTTCTGAACATGGGTTACTACTAATCTTCCCATATCGGTGAAGAATGAGGCAGGGGGCACCCTGAGGGTGGGATGAGAGCAGTAGCTGGTACTCCTAAACCAAAACTTTCTGGGTGTTCGTTTGGCATACTTGGCTGTGTAAGCTATGCTACAAGATCCCCAAGAGTCAGGGGCGTAACTATAGGGGGTGCAGCAGTCGCGAGCGCAACCGGGCCCTGTGCTGCAAGGGGCCCACGCTGCCCCCTCTACATATGGCCGGTGGCAGCATAGGCGGCTAGGCACCGGGCGCATGGGTGGCTGGAGGTGACTAGCAGAGCTCCATGCTCGACTACCGCACTGGCTGCTCTTTAGTTGTGCATTCCCCACACAACCTGTGTCCTCTGCCGCTCCTCTGGGTCCCCCTCTCCTGCTCCATGCAGTGCTGCTCAGTCCGGTGTCTGTCCTCCCCTCTGGTGTCTGTCCTCCCCTTCCGTCCGGGAGAAGCACTGCAAGCTTCTCCCGGGCAAACAAACTTTAAGCACACAGATGCAGTGCAGCCCTATGAGAGCCGGCTCCCCAAAGGACCCCATTTTCCCTGGGGACAGGACCCACTTCTCCCCAGAGGACAGGGACCCCATTTCCCTTGGGGACAAGGCCCCCTTCTCACCTGAGGACAAGGACCCCATCTCCCCTAAGGTCAGGGACCCCATCTCTCCCCTGAGGACAGGGCCCACTTCCCCCCAGAAGACAGGGACCCCATTTTCCTTAGGGACAGGGATTCCTACTTACGTGGGGACAGGGACCCCATCTCCTCTAAGGACAAGGACCCAATCTCTCCTGGGGACAGGGCCCACTTCTCCCCAGAGGACAGGGTCCCAATTTCCCTTTCCCTTCTTCCTCTTTGTCTCAAAGGTGTAACATCATAGGTCTGTTTAGACCTCTGATATCTCACCAAAGTCCCCCAATGGGACTCCTAAAAAATTGTAAAAAATAATAAAAAAAACTGCTGATACCAGTGGTGGAACTACAGGGCTCACAAAAGTCGTACCTGTGACCGAGCCCTGGAGTTCCACCACCGGACTTGGAAGGAAGGGCCTCGGCTGGGGTTCAGGGGGGCCCTTCATGGTTTCTTGCACCGGGGCCCTAAAGGTTCTAGTTACGCCACTGCCAAGAGTGAGCTGTAGACTATCCCCTTGAAAGCTAGTTGGGATTCCTCTAAACCATTCTAAAAAAAACACACCACTTGGCAATAGTGATGGGGTCCATCATGGTAGCATGGCTGGTGGAGTCAATCATCACTCTTTTTCTCAGTCCCAAATTCAAATCCTCAGACAAACCTCCGCTTGTAGTGCTAAACCAAGAGGAGCAACTGAATTGTTTTATTTCCCGCCACACCTGAAGATGGCACACATCGCTCACTCAGTACTTACCGACACACCTTGAGGTATTTGAAAGAATTTATTAGCTCAAGCATAGTCTAAAAGAAGGGGATTAGCAAGTGTAGTTATACAAACTACACCTGCAGTATTCTGACTAACAGTAATTAACAAAACTGGATTGCATTTACCAAGCAACAGTATATAAAGACAGTCCTAACTTTCTATAACAGTAGCTGTTTTACCACACTGGCCAGTCAATGATGAAAAAAAAAAAGTTGGCCAGCAAAGTTGGAACCCTTGAAGAAAGCACAACAGTTCCCAACACACAATAGATTAACTTGCACAACTTTAGCCTCTTACTAAACCCAGTACGCCCTCTTCTTGATTCAGGACATCTACTCAGTTCAAGTTCCTCAGTGATGAAGTTGCTGTGATTTCTCTATTTTAATCCTTTTAAGACAGTGACCCTTTTCCTTCTTTACAAGCAATGGCCCCCTACTTTAGTACAGTCTGATCACACCAGGCATCAAAACCCCCCATCATACCCTCACAGGAAGATAGTTCTTGATCTCTAAGGCAAGGTTCTGCATGATGAGAGTCTTCTCTCTGTTCAGCCAGCAGCCCAGTTTCTTTCCTTGCCCCCTGCTAGCTTTAAGGCTGTCCTCTCTTTTTCTCAGCAGCTTCACCGACACGCTTGCCCTTGTTTTGTTGAATCAGCCAATCACTATCCTCCAGGATTGATCCAAACCCAGCCAAGGTGGCTGTCTCCTTGGCTCTTACCCTGACATAGATCCTCATTATCTGTCAGGCCATGCTGGCCATTTGTGATGATGTATGACTAATTTTTTTTTGTGTTTTTTTATTCTTTTTCTTTTTGTGTTATAACTTGACACGTGCCATGCTTATACTATGTTGAAAATTAAAAAAAAAAGAAAAAAGGTGGCTGCCTCCTGCACTGGAGACACTCCATAGACAAGCATGGTAAAGTGGTCGCCTTAAAAATGGCTGCTGCATTTCTGCATTAAAGAATAATAATCAGTTTAACCCTGTCCACATTTCAGAAGGATAATACAGCAGCAAAAATGGAAGAACTTCCACATCAGATATCAGCTACAGCCTGGGTTACAAATACATAACTGCAGCAGTTGTTTTTATATTTTTGTCTTGCACATAGACAGTCAGAAAAACCTATTGGCAGGGTGTCAAGAAAAGTTGCAGTTTTCTCATAGGTTTGCAATCTTTCATAATCCAAATGTAACCATCTGGATTGGGGAATTGCCATCCCATGTCTATTACCAGCTTTTGGCCTGGGTTAATTCAAGTAGAAATATTTAGTGTGCTTCCTGATTATCATTGCCACTAACCTTCTCCCCACAAGTGCTTTACTTTAATATTTAATCAGTTACTAGCAAACAGAGTAAGCAGACAACATGTTCCTGCAACAAATGCCAGAGTACAAACAAAGCACAAAGACCATACACATTTTCATGTAACAGAACTAAAACTATGACATGCTTATTATTACTTTGGTTTTACGTCTGCACTGTGTGATTAATGTTAGGATGCTTGGATTGGTCAAATTGATTTTGAATAACAGCCAGCACATGGTGGTGTTATTTTAAAAACTGAAAGTTTATTGCTGGTTGGATGCCAGTGTATTACAAAAACATAACTTATGTGCATGTGGTTCTTATGTGGGGGGCCATGTATGTTGTATGCATGGCCTGTGTATACATGGCGGTGTGTATATGTATGTGTGTGAGTGTGTTTCTATGTATGTTTGTGTGTGTATGTGCATGATGTCTACCTCTCCTCATGTATAAATGTTTTGTATGTTTACTCTAGGAGTTTTGTTGTGAGTATGTGGTGTATGGGTTAGGGCCTTTTGCGGTAGTCATGTGTTGCTTATTTAGAGAACTTGGTAGGTATGGGTTGATCTTACTTGGCTGTGTTGGATCCCCTATGTTTTAATATTCCAGACATATGAGATGTACCCACCTGCCTAGGGTGCATCTAGTGTCTATCAGACGTTGTCCTAAGTTCTGGCACTATGGACTAAATGGTCGTGGGTCAACAGGATCTCCTCCCGCACTGGCAGCAACATTATATAGCCAAATTATGATGAATAGGGTGAGCACATTTTCTATTTAACATGGGTGCTATGCTATTATTGTTGAATGATTAATTGATCTATATTTTCATGTGATCATAATGATATCTCTTTTAAATTTGATGTTAATACAGATGCATATTGAGTTTCCCTGAAGAAGCAGAGGTACAGCTCTTTAAAATGCGTTGGCTTACTCTATGCACATAAACTTATCTATGTATTTGCTGTAAACAATAAGTATTAGCATTTATTAGCCATGAAAATCATGCACATCTACGCCACAGTGATGATCTCACACCCTTTAAAGTTCTACTCTTCCTTGGGTAGGGAGTTATCTCCCATTTATTCCCAATTTTCTCTCTATTTGTATCTAACACAGGATGTGGGTGTGAGATACGTCCTTGGAACTGGTTAAATTGTATTCTAGTTATATAACATGTTTATTATTACTTTGGTTTTACGTCTGCACTGTGTGATTAATGTTAGGATGCTTGGATTGGTCAAATTGATTTTGAATAACAGCCAGCACATGGCGATGTTATTTCCAAAACTGAAAGTTTATTGCTGGTTGGATGCCAGTGTATTACAAAAACATAACTCACTTACAGGCTCCAGTAGCAAGTTGCATCTCCAAACCTTCCTGTGCTTTACTCCCCTTCAAGCTGTTTTGATTGCTTGGCTTTATACAGAAAAATGCTTGCCAATCTATCTGCAATAAATTTTCAATGTGGCTGTATAAAAATTCAGTTGGCACAGGTTGATGAGATGCAGCATGATAACTACATTTTGCTTAAACAGGCTGAAACAGGAAAGAGGGGCAGAGATACAATATAATGCTATTCAGTGGGTGTCAGTTAAAACAGTGATAGATTTATAGCACACCTTGATCAGAAAATTATAAATGCTTTAGGCATAATAGTGTAATAAAATGACAACAAAAACTTGCAAATGATGCCCTATCCCCTGCTTTTAGTATTTCAATCATGGGGCTTTGTTGGCTAATAGGGCCTTTAGAAAATAGGTCATGTCCTGCCTGAAGCAATTAAAATTAAGATGTACTGTATTTAATACAAGAGAGAGAGCACAATAAAAATTGTTGTGCTTCATTCAATTGTTACCGTTTAGGTAAACTGAGACTGAAAAGATTGACTTTGTTCACTTTGCACCTGTGCTGGCTCGTCATCTCCAATTACACCATGAAAAAGTACAGGTATTAAGAGTGTGGTGTAGAGTTTGAACTGGTAATGTAAGAGACAGCCTGGGAGAAAGTTGCAGAGACAGTGGGTAAGACAGAAATAAATGGCCTCCTTAAAAAAAATTAAAAAAAGGTACATTTCCCTCAATAAGTTATTATCAAATGCAGTTCATTTAGTATGAAGGGTTGCTAATGTAAATAGATATAGAGGACTGTCTACTGGCCCTGCATGATTATTAGGTGCTCTGAAGAGAAAGAAAACCAGCAAAGCAACCTCTGCCTACCTAACAGCTCTGAGTATAGTGGAAACTATTAGCTAGCTTCCACTTTCCTGCAATGTCTGTGTGAGATGGTCTTCAACCAGGCTATATGTTGGACCAAGCAGTGACAACTAGTTTCAACCAACTGCTCCACCCCTTTCCCCATTACAAACTTATAAAGAAAGTAAGCAGGAGAGAAAAAAAAATCGAATGCTGCACATAACATTGCATCTTTAGAACAGAACAGGACATGTACTGCATATAAACAAATATAACTTGTTATTTCAGAAATGATGTCCTATGGCCAAGGCCATATTTATGTACTGCTTTTGAAAATGCTTGCATTTCAGATAATATAAAAACAAAAAAACAAAATAAACAAACAAAAAAGAACACTATGTTACGCTGTTATGGATTTAGCATAAATATCTGCACAATTACTCTGCAAGATGTGTCCCGGGGAGCACATAATTGCAATTTGGTTTTATGTAGAACAAAGCAGCTGAAAGTGTGTCTAAGGCCTGATGCACATGGGGCATCTGAAAAAGCCACGGCATAAAAAAAAATGTGCTAAAAGCCACGTACTGCAAATGCATTTATGCACGTATATCGTTTGAGTGTAAATGCATTCCACTGGCCATAACAAATTAATATTCTGGCCAGTGGAATGCATTTATGTGCATATTTATGCATGTGTTTAAAGTATAACTACAGGCAAACATGTTTTTTCGTTTTGGATAGAGAGGGATTAGAACCTCTGTCAGTTTTTATTGCTGGCTGTGCCCCTGTTAAAGAGGAGTTCCGCCCCTTTAAAAATTAAAAGTCAGCAGCTGCACATACTGTAGCTGCTGACTTTTAACACTAGGCCACTTACCTGTCCTGGAGTCCAGCGATGTCGACACCACAGCCAATGTTTACATCGGCTGGTCAGGTGCTGCTGCCACCATTGGTAATAAGGGAACCCAGCATTGCAGCCTTTCATGTTCACGGACGGGTCCCTACTGCGTATGCGCTAAGCGTGCTGCGCTCTCTCACTGGCCTGACAGAAGAGGAGGGAGAAGGGAGGAGAAGGGGGGCTGAGCTGCTGACATACTTTGCTGTGGCCCAGTCTCCCAGAAGTGGAGATAGGTTACCTGTAAAAAACAGGTACAGCTCCCCCTCCCCCCGAAAGGTGCCAAATGTGTCACCGGAGGGAGGGGGGGGGGGGATTAGATAAGATAAGATAAGATGGAACTCTGCTTTAAGGAGTCTCACCCTCTCTTTTTGTCCTGTTTACCATTATCATTGAAAGTGAATGTAAAATAAAATCCAACATTTTGGGCTGTCTAAAGAAAAGTAATAGAGGATAAATCTTCCAATCGGGGCACTAGCTCTGGTGACCTGGGGGTCCCCAAAGAATTCTCTTAAATCTCCACAATGGGACACATATGGCAAAAATAAATCTGACAGGGGTTATAAACTTCTTTGCTCTATCCAAAAAGGAAAAAGAAAAAAGTTTTGACTATAGTTCCAGTTTAAGTTTTTCTGTGTATAAGGTCCTCTCAGTACTTGTCTTTGGTGTTTTTTCTGCCTGTTAAATGCTCCACTTCAAATATACCTATAAACACCTGTAAACATCAATGTGTGCATGGCCACACAGGCTAACACAGGCTTTTACAGGTAGAAAAACAAACACTTAATACCTGTATGAGCTGTGTTTTCTAAGCTGTGTGCATGATGTCTAATTCACAGGATGCTTCCCTTACGATTCCATCTGAACTGACATCTAAATTAGTAGGACTTTTATTTAAAACCTTGATATTCAGTGATCAGCACTTTCATGTTCTAAAGTCTAGAATTGAATTTCCACCAGGGGCACCATTGACATAAAGTATATTTATTTTCCCTGTGTCTGTGTGTGAGGAAACCAGACCACCTAATCTAAAAATATACTCACAGATTAAATAGCTACTCTTTAAGTCTAAAAATAACTTTTTTTATTGGATGATGATGAATATTATTATTAGTATCATCACCACCATTATCATTATTTATTTAATTATATACTGTGGTTGTCCACACCTGAGTTCATTTCTCTAGCCACACCCAGGCCTGATTATAGCAGTGGTGTGAAAAAGTGTTTGCCCCCTTCCTCATTTCCAGCGAACCACAGTGAGAGCCATTATCCACAAATGGTGAAGACATGGAACAGTGGTGAACCTTCCCAGGAGTGGCCGGCCGCCCAAAATTACCCCAAGAGCGCAGCGATGACTCATCCAAGAGGTCACAAAAGACCCCACAACAACGTCCAAGGAACTGCAGGCCTCACTTGCCTCAGTTAAGGTCAGCGTTCATGCCTCCACCATCAGGAAAAGACTGGGCAAAAATGGCCTGCATGGCAGAGTTCCAAGGAGAAAACCACTGCTGAGCAAAAAGAACATCAAAGCTCGTCTCAATTTCTCCACAACACATCTTGATGATCCCCAAGACTTTTGGGACAACATTCTGTGGACCGATGAGACAAAAGTGGAACTCTTTGGAAGGTGTGTGTCCAAGTATATCTGGCGTAGAAGGAACACTGCATTTCAGAAAAAGAACATTATACCAACAGTAAAATATGGTAGTGGTAGTGTGATGGTCTGGGGCTGTTTTGCTGCTTCAGGACCTGGAAGACTTGCCGTGATAAAAGGAACTATGAATTCTGCTGTCTACCAAGAGATCCTGAAGGAGAATGTCCGACCATCTGTTCGTGTACTCAAGCTGAAACGAACTTGGGTTCTGCAGCAGGACAATGATCCTAAACACGGCAAGTCCACCACCGAATGGCTGAAGAAAAACAAAATGAAGACTTTGGAGTGGCCTAGCCAAAGTCCTGACCTGAATCCTATTGAGATGTTGTGGTATGACCTTAAAAAGGCCGTTCATGCTCGAAAACCCTCTAATGTAACTGAATTAGGACAATTCTGCAAAGATGAGTGGGCCAAAATTCCTCCAGGACGCTGTAAAAGCCTCATTGCACGTTATCGCAAACGCTTGGTTGCAGTTGTTGCTGCTAAGGGTGGCCCAACCAGTTATTAGGTTTAGGGGGCAATCACTTTTTCACACAGGGCCATGATGGTTTGGATTTTTTTTCACCTTTAATAATAAACACCTTCATTTACAAATTGCATTTTGTGTTTACTTGTGTTGTCCTTGACTATTGTTTAAATTGGTTTGATGTTCCGAAACACTTAAGTGTGACAAACATGCAAAGGAATAGGAAATGAGGAAGGGGGCAAACACTTTTTCACACCACTGTATGTACAAAGCGATGATCTACAGAAACTAACAAAAATATTTTAATATACACACAAAACAAAATGAATAAGAAATCTGTCTCAAATTCATTCTGTTATATTTGTTATGTTAAGTTAATTTGTTTTCGGATAATTTGTTATCTCTGTAGAGTGTCGATATTCGTTATACCGAATCGATTTGTTTTGTATATATATCGATTTGATATTTATGTGTGACGGAATCCGTATACCCTGTTGGATATTTCCGCCAAGAAGCTGCTTCCCAAGTCCTGGAACACGAGACCAATGGATCTGGCTATAGTAACCCCAAGGACCAGACAACACCAGTCTTGGAGTGAACTAGAATAAGAACTGCTTTATTTGAGAAACACACACTGAATTTATACAGAAAACCATCAGATAAGGGCTACTCCCATTACCTCACACAATGGTCACTTTAGACAGTAGACCTATCCTATTATCATGACAATGACCACCTGAGACAGTCCGGCTTCCCCATAGGACTAACTTCTGCATAAGAAGCCAAAAGCAATTAGTGACCAACTCTGGATAACTTAAGAACACATTAAAACACAGAGTTCTCCAGGCAACGGTTCTCCTGCAGCCTAAAGTCTGTGACATTATGTATGCATATATATTTGTGATAACGATTCGTAGTTTGGAAAGTCGTTTGTTTATTGAATCCATTAACACACACAATGACAATATCTCTTCTCCTCTGCTCAAATACAATATAATACCTTCTCACTCAGTTCTAAGGAATGCACTTTGCCAGTAATCCAACCTCCAGCACAAAATGAATCAGCTGATTGGATGTAAGATTTACTCTGAGTTGACCTTTAACGAATGAACGAATCATGTCGAATTCATTCGTTATTTTCACTATAATTTATTTTGTATTAGTTATTTTTTTCTTCGGACATTCAGATGCAAAATTTGGCTGAATTTCGATTGCACATGTCTAGTATACAGCCAACTGACATCTGTACAGATTTATCGGTAAAGGCTCATGCACACAAGACATTTTTACAGCTGCTGTTAGGGGCCTTTGAAGTTTTTTTTTAACTGCCTCTAAAAGCCCCTCCATGTTAGCCTATGTGTCCATGCACACATAAACTGTCAGAGGCATTTGGAGGCATTAGCGTTTAGAGGCAGTAGAAAAAACGATAGCCTGTGCTTCCAGGAGCAGTAAAAATGAGGAGTAAAAACAAAAAACATCAAACCGCGTTTTTGTTTTTAGGCGTTTTTACATTATAGGGAGTGTTTTTAATGAAAAAATGGGCAAAAATTCTAACGACAAAAAAACGCGGGAAAACGCGCAAAAATGTGGGAAAACACACAATAACGCTAATGTAAAAACTAAATTTGGAAAAAAATGGCATTTTTACCACTGCTGTATCCCTGGCATTTTTTAAATGTCCTGTGCGCATGAGCACTTAAAGGGCGAACTTTGGAAAACCAAAGTTCAAGATTGCGGAAGTTCTGAAAAAAAGAATCATATACTGTATATATATTTTTTTAGGAGAACTTACAAGGAAATAATAGAATAGTACATTTGTGTATTGTGCTTTTGGGAATTAACTTGTATCCTATTAAGCATTCACATGGCTAGCCTTGGCATTCACTATTTTGTTCTCACACAACAGAACAGAAATAAAGGCGAAGGTTCATTTCCTTTCAGTCACAACTGTTCGCATTCCTCGGACCCTTGACAAAATGTCAAGGCCAGCAATCGTTAAAAATTTATAAAACTGTAATCTTTATCAAACACTTCACTAAGTTAAACTGGACATGTCATGTAGGAAGTTACCCATAAACAAGACAGGGTTATTAAATAACAGACAAAATAGCTGAGATTTCCTTTACTTGATGTGTCCCAATATTTCTTCGCCGTCTAGATCAAGCTGAGGAAGTCAGTCTGTACCGTGCACAACATCCTTGCCAACAAGAGGCACACAATGTTTGTTTTGAAAACTAAACTGACTTTCCCGGTGTTCCCAATACAATAAATCGAGTCTACTTTTCACCTATGTGCATAAACAAAAACATACTTGCACAGCTCCTTACAATAAATGTAATTGAACTATAGTGTGTGTATGGTATATACGATAATAACAATGCATTTTATGCAATTTGTTCACAATGATTTATGCAGAACTACAGCCAGAAATACCAGAATAAAAATGAATGTGAATTTGGGTGTTAATGGAACCAGTTGAAAAGTGTGAACTATGTTTTTCTTTGCCCAACAGAAAGAAGATTAGTACATTGATCTTGTATTTCTTGGTTTTACTAAAGGCACTAGCTAAGTAATTATTTGTGACTCACTCTTCTCATAGTTTACTATTCAGTAAATACCTGGCAGGGAGCAGTCAATAATAAAGAGCAGTATAATAAAAATATTTCTCTGTGTGTGCCATCAGTGTTGATAGGAAGTGCCTTTTTTGGAGAACAGGAGGTTTTCCAAGATGGACTGAAGCCATTTTGAGTTTGCAAAACTGAAAACATACTACAGTTGTATACAGAAGTAAACATAGTTTTAGCCTAGGTGGTCTTGTTATTTTATGGGGAATGACTGTGAGACTAATGACTTGAAAATAAATATATCCTATTGCATTTGGTTATATTATGGGAATATCTGGTATATTAAACTTTTTTATGTTTTATACAGTCAAATGAAAGGATAAGTACACCCCATGGAAATTGTTGATTCTTTTAACAGGCAAACACTGGAGCTTCGTTCAGACAATGCTTACAGATAAAGCAGGTATTGGTCTGTCACAAAATTATGGCATCTGAGGCACCACATTAAATAAGAATGCTTACAATCACTTTCAGGTACATTTTCAAACAACAAACAGGGGAAAAAAACACATGTCAAGGAAGAAATTTTTTTTTTTCTTTTTTGTATCTACAATACATAGTACATAGTGCCACACTGTAAAAAGTAACACGATAAATGGAAATGGATGGATGTAAGGAAAACATGCCGTTACTTATGGCAGTGATGGTAAAACTTGGCACCCCAGATGTTTTGAAACATTTCCCATGATGTTCAACTACACTACAGAGTGCATGAGCATCATGGGAAATGTAGTTCCCATAGGAACTACATTTCCCATGATGCTCATGTGAAATGTAGTTCCAAAACATCTGGGGTGCCAAGGTTCACCATCACTGCCCTATGGTATCCCTGCAGCTGGCCTTTCTCAATTACTGACTTACTATGGCTTGCTCTTCACTGTGTCGAAGTAGGATTTCGCTTCACCAGGTCAGAGCCTCCAGCAAACCAGCAAATCTCACTTTGCTGAGAATAACAGATGGAGGCACAGTGCCTTTAATCTCATACTGCAAATATACAAATGTGAGGCTATAGTTACATACAGTAAGTGCTTAGACACTCTCACATACCAGGAAGTCCGCTTCTATTTTTCAGGAGGACTTTCAGACAAAGGGAACAGTTTTAAGGATATTGCTTAGGCACATTTTACATTTCTATATATTCCATATAACATAGAACATTTTCAGCTCTAACTGTTTGAGTACAGTGTGTATATACCCCTTCATCACCAAGCCATTTTTTAGTGCTGTGATAGTTTGACTGGCAATTACTTGGTACGCATCACTGTACATAATTGAATGCTATATCTTTTTTTGAGACAGATAAAGCTTTCTAAAACATATCAAATAAAATGCCAGGACAGTACAAACAGTCCCAAAATTACCCTTTTTTGGAAAGCACTTGATTCATTCTTGCCCAAAATTGTCAGAAATGAAGAAACATGCTGGTATTGAGATTGTTCAAATATGGAGCTTAGTAATGGTGCAATATATACAGTGCATCATTAATGTACAGGGCATATACAGAGGTAGGAGGAAGTGAAGTAGTTAACGTAAAGGTCACATACAGTGGAAGGATGGAGATGACAGATGAGATGAAGATGAGAAAAAATGCTCCTAGTCCAGGTTGTTGTCCATTACCGCGTTAATAATGCACTGCAATAGATTGCAAAGGTCTGAAAGAGACCTTTAATCATTGTTGTAATTTTTAGTGTACATTAAAACGTGTAAAGCATAAATCATGTTGGTGAATCACAATATGTACATAATTTAGTCCTGAAGCAAACCTGTGCCAGGATTTTCACAAACTCAGAGTGGTAGCATACAGCAGGCACACAAACGTGTAAATTCTCCTCCTAATATATAAATGTACATTAAATGTTTTAACTGTTCATGATAGGGTACAGAAATCCATTTAGCTGGAATATGGTTGAAATGATCAGAAAACTTTACTGTACATAACCAGCATGAATTACAGCTTTTGGTTAATATAAACACCAGTAGTAGGACTGCCTTCAAATAAGATCCACAATCTATAACACTTTTTTCAAGCTATATCTAGTTCCTAATCAACAAATACTAGTTTTGCAAGAACATGTACCTAATGTTTTCCTTGCCACATTAGTTAATGGGAGGATTGTATTTGATAAATTGGCATGGATTATCTATAGTATATCGTAGGAGTAGCCAGATGCTTGGCGAAGATGAAGAGTGAGAGAAACACTGGCTGCAGCTGCTCTACTGATATACTTATCAGCAAAAGGAGGGAGCTGCTGAGCAGGAACAGTTCAACAACAGGAAGCACTGAACTGTCAGAACTGTAGTCCTCATGAGAGAAGCTCTACTACAATTAACAACTTTTGAACTGCATTTCCCAGAGGGAGATTACCAGGAGGAAGGGAAAGAGCTACATTTTTTCAATCTGTACAGGACACAACTTCCTTTGTGCCATCAGGGAGCGCAGAGAGTGCACATCACTATCCAGTGTGCACCACCACTGCTACCTAACAGCAGCCTGAGGTGGACCTGGAGTGCTGAACCCAGGTGTTCCAACAGTCAGGGTCACCTGGGTACAGAGCAGAGAGTGGACTAATCGCTGTGGGTGACTGGATGGTGAGCAGCAATATTGCCAGGACTGGTGAGCTGCTGTGGGGATTTACTATCTGCTGCTGGAGAGAGAGTGACTAAGCCTTTTAGGAACTGGCCATACAGCCACCTAGTAGCCTTATTGCTGCCACCAGGCTTGACTGGCACTATTCTCATGTGCACCAATGGTACAATTGGGCCCCAACGCTAGCCAGCTAAAGAGTTAGGACTAAACCTAGTCTAGTGGTATGGAATTCTCTTCTAAGCAACCTTGGAATAGTGATTATACTGTCTGAGGACTGTGTTTGACCCTACCTTCTGCGTACTAATTTATGCTCAAAGCACCCTTTATTGTAACCCATATCAATACATGAAGTTAATTTACCACTAAACGGTCCTGTGCCTATTTCCTGATGTTCACAGCTGAGTTAAAGATATCTATTCTCATGTTCTTATAAGTGCTTGCAGTAACTTTCATTCAACCAGGTGTGTCAGAGGGGCTGAGGTTGTTCTTGGAGTCAAGGTGCAGAACAGAGAAATCAAATTACCAAGCAGGTCCTTTGGGTGTAGCGCTGCATAGGGATCTCTCCTTTAGCTGTCAACATATGATACATCTGATGGCAATCTATGCTGCTTACAATGTGTAATACACATCATAAAGTGAGAGAAGTACATTGTTTCCCATCAGCTTTGACATCCGTAATACAGTGAAAGAATTTATGTTATGTATTTACAGTAAGTGTTCTGTTTAGTTACTAAGCTAAGCCTCAGAAACGTTACCCTGTTAAAATATATTCATCTTATAAAAGAAATACACTTGATTTTCTGTCAAATGACTCAAATGCCTCCTGCTGCTGTTGATGTCTGCCTGCTAGCCACAGACAGGTCAAATTAACCACTTGTCTCCTTTGGTTTAGTTTTATACATGTCTGATTGGATAATAATCTATGAAGATGATAAATGTCTCACAAAGCCTTTTGGTTTTGCTGCAGGTCAGTGATCAATTCAATTAAAAGACACATAACGGCAAGATTTATTTAAATTAACTTCTAAAAATTGGGAATGCTTCCAGTAATCCTTTATCTTACTATTAGGAGGCTATAAAAAGAGCTTACATCATGGTGGCCAATGCCACTGATCTCATCGCAGTTTAAATATCTGTACCGAGAATGATCTGTGCAGCAAAGAAGAATGTAGTAACATTTCTAGACACCTAAAGCTCAGGATAAAATGAAAGAAAACTTGACCTACTGAAATAACTAGAAAATTACCATTTGCTAAAGTCTTTGCAAGGGCAAAAAACTTACATGTTCTAACTGTAACATTCACCTAAGATTGGAAATAATGTACATATTCTCACCGTACAATTCACCTAAACTTAGTTAACCAAAGACTGCTGTCAAAGAGCAACTAAACACCAAAAAAGCAAAGAATAAAAAAAATCTGATATTACCTAAAAGAGTT
This sequence comes from Lithobates sylvaticus, assembly GCA_028564925.1. Lineage (NCBI taxonomy): Eukaryota > Metazoa > Chordata > Amphibia > Anura > Ranidae > Lithobates > Lithobates sylvaticus. The sequence continues at coordinate 343,788,792 of CM053030.1, read as the reverse complement.
TGATTAACCACTTGCCTACAAGGCACTTTCACCCCCTTCCTGCCCAGCTTTCACACTTTGAATGACAATTGTGCGGTCATGCTACACTGTAACAATGTGACATTTTTATCATTTTCTTCACAAAAATAGAGCTTTCTTTTGGTGCTATTTAATCACTGCTGGGTTTTTTATTTTTTACTTAAAAAAAAAAGGCCGAAAATTTTGAAAAGAAAATGAGTTTCTCTTAGTTTCTGTCAGTACATTTTGTAAATAACAAATTTTTCTCCTTCACTGATGTGCGCTGATGAGGCGGCACTGATAGGATGAACTGATGGGCACTGATAGGAACGTATGGACAATGATGAGGAGGTACAAATATGCCACACTTATGGGCACTGATAGCTGGCACCGATGAGCACTGATAGGCGGCACTGATGGGTGGCACTAGTGGGCACTGATAGGTGGCACTGTCGGCCACTGATAGGCGGCACTGGTGGGCATTGATAGGCACGAATAGGCAGCAATGATTGGCGGCGCTGATGGGCAGCAATGAGGGGCATTGATGGGCAGCACTGATAGGCGCACTGATAGCCAGCACTGACTGGCATCACTAATGGGCACTGATTGGTGGCACTTGTCGGCACTGATTGCTGCCACTGGTGGGCGCTGATTGCTGGCACTGGTGTGCGCTGATTGCTGTCATTGGTGGAGCTGTATTGTAATCTATTGAGGCGAAATAGGTAATTCTATTGAGGCGAAATACCTAATGGTATGTAATGTAATCTATTGAGGCGAAATAGGTAATTCTATTGAGGCAAAATACGTAATGGAAATGCGTAATGGTTTATGATATGTGTTGGCAATAATTAGGTGAAGGTGAAGTGCGCTGAGTGTAATGGGGTCCAGTGTGCTTGGTGTACTGGGGTGCACTATACTGTGTTGAAGTTGTAATGGGTGATGGCTCTAATTTGGTGATGTGTACAATTTAATGCACAGTGCAGATTGATGGGTGTTTAAGGTGCAGTGTGAGTTATGCTGTTTATACAAAGTGATTGTGGGGTAAGGTGAAAGTTTACCCCCCAGTTTTTTATGTCCCTTTAAACTTCAGTCCACAACACACACGTCACCCATTCAATGCTATCTAAGTATGTAGAACAGGAAAGTCAGAAAAAAGTCCTGATCTGTATAGTTGTGCCAGGTTAGTGACTCAAAGTAATAAAGCAAGAGGGGCCGCATGTCAGTTAGGCAGCTAGAATTTTCAAAAAGAGAGGTCGATAATGTTAAAATTGTTGGGATTGTTAAGAATTTGGTAATAAATATAGATCTCCCATCCTATCCCCAATTTTTAGCCATCCTCAATTTGTAGGTATAGCCATTGTAATAACAATTCCGTTCTAAACCAAAACCAAAAAAGTGCATTCTACTTTGTATATAATCATTATAACCACTACTGACCAAACTTGTTCAGTGATTCATGTTGAAATCAAGAAATGCTCATAGTTCTTCAATCCTTACAAAAAAAAAGCAATCTAATACTTATTTGAGGCTGATGAATGAAAATTGCCCTAGAAGGAAAACTAGTTTCCCATGGCAACTACCTAGCTGTCCATTACACAGTAAGCACACAGTAGTGCCACTTCGCTCTTTTAAAGGTACCTATAAAACTATATAGTACAACCTTTTTCGGTTGACCTCTGTACTACATGACACTTGTCAAGTTGAATGCCATAAACCAGAGGTCCCCAACCCCCGGGCCACGGCCCAGGCAGTAGCCCATTTGCAACCGGGCCACGAAAACTGCACTTTCAGAAATTCGGCAGCGGTGGGCGAGCATAAAGATGACATCACCTCTCGCCGCCCACCCCGCATCACAGCTGTTTCACTCTCACAGCCGGCCGCGAACACTACACTGTCTGAGGTGCTGCATGCGAGCAGAGAGATGACATCTCTCACCGCCTACCCTGCATCACCACCGTCCAGTCCTCACAGACGGCCATGAACACTACACTGAGGTTCGGCGGGTGAACAGAGAGATGACATCTCTCACTGCCCACCCCGCATCACTGCTGTTCCACCCTCACTTGGCAAGTGACCAGCTGCACCTGGCAAGTGACAATCCGAACCTGGCAAGTGACAAGCTGCATCTGTTGGCAGGGGACGGTGGGAAGTGACAAGCTGCACCTGGCAAGTGACAAGCTGCACCTGGCAAGTGACAAGCTGCATCTGTTGGCAGGGGACGGTGGGAAGTGACAAGCTGCACCTGGCAAGTGACAAGCTGCACCTGGCAAGTGACAAGCTGCATCTGTTGGCAGGGGACGGTGGGAAGTGACAAGCTGCACCTGGCAAGTGACAAGCTGCACCTGGCAAGTGACAATCCGCACCTGGCAAGTGACAAGCTGCACCTGGCAAGTGACAAGCTGAACCTGGCAAGTGACAATCCGCATCTGGCAAGTGACAAGCTGCATTTGTTGTCAGGCAATGGTGGCAAGTGACAATCCACACCTGGCAAGTGACAATCCGCACCTGGCAAGTGACATGCTGCACCTGGCAAGTGACAAGCTTCACCTGTTGGCAGGAAAACGGTGGCAAGTGACAATCTGCACCTGGCAAGTGACAAGCCACATCTGTTGGCAGGCGATGGTGGCAAGTGACAAGCTGCACCTGGCAAGTGACAAGCTGCACCTGGCAAGTGACAATCTGCACCTGGCAAGTGACAAGCTGCATCTGTTGTCAGGCGACTGTGGCAAGTGACAATCCGCACCTGGCAAGTGACAAGCTGCATCTGTTGGCAGGCGACGGTGACAAGCTGAATTTGGTGGCAGGCGACGTGGCAAGTGACACTCTCAGGGCTCCCACTGATTCTGCATTATGGTGAGTTGAACTATTTATTTTTTTATTACAATGTAATAATGGAAGTTATGCGCTTCAATAATCCTGGCACCATATCAACCATGGTGCCATGAGGATTGAAGCGCAAACACCAGCCATTGCCTCAACAAATCGCCCACGAAAAAACACATCCCAACCCCCCAGGCCTTGGCATAATTTTTGCCCACACAGCCGGTCCCCAGTGTCAAAAAGGTTGGGGACTGCTGCTATAAACAACAGGAAATATTTCTTATTGCACACTTTCATTCACAAATAATTATACATACACAGGGCTGAAACAGTCAAAGTGCAACTGTTCTTATAATGTGTGGTGGTTTGCTTTAAAAAAAAAAAGGAAAAAATAATTAAGAACCTCCTGACCTTGAAAAGCTGGCTTTTCTCATGCGTCACTACAAATATAAACTTGTCGCTCTCTTTCAGGATTTTCCTGTTAGCAACAGTAGCAGTAAAATGTCCCAAACAAACACGTTATCTTTTTAAGGAAGCCCCGCTAATAAGGAATTGACGTTCTTCCCCACAGATAAAAAAAAAAAAAAAAAAAAGCATTTCACTTTGCTTCCCATAAATAAAACGTTTATGCTGCAATCTATGTGAGCATGACATAAGGAAAGAAAATGCAACCTGTTATTTATACTGGATGTGTATCTGCTAATCTAGCAAAGTCTCCTCTGTTAACAGTTAGGCTGCATTCACACCTGAGCGTAGCGTTTTCAGGCAGAAAATCGCGCGAATTGCAGCGTTTTTTGCAGCTTTTTTGCTGTGTTTTTTACCGCGATTTCGCATCGTTTTTTACTGCGTTTTGCCGCGATTTTGTGCAGAGCAAAAGGTTACCAATGTAAAAAGAAGAAAACCGCCCAAATCTGCCCTATTCGAGCGACAAAAAAGGGACCTGAACTTGTTTGAGCTTCAGACGTTCGGCTTCAGGCGTTTTGGAGTGGAGATGTGAACATCTCCATAGAGAATAATGTATTTTTTCCCCCTCTAGCGTTTTGTAGCTTCAGGCTTCAGGCGACAAAACGCTCAGATGTGAATGCAGCCTTAAAGGGTGTGTTTGTGATATTTGACCAATGCCCAGGTTTTATAGCTATTTTCCTTTAGTTGTTTATGCAAAAATTTTGAAGAATGAAAAGTTCTTTTAAGGGCTACAAAAATACAGTTTAGCAAATCAGTTCACTGAATCTCAATTTAATTGGACTCAGATCTAAATGCAGGTCCCCCAAAGGCCAACAAAGATGCAAGCACATTAAATTGTGGGATTGCGAATGGCATGCCATATCTCCGAGTTGGAGCAAGGCCAAGGACAGCCCAGATTCTGAGGTTCATCAAGCACACAGATAACAATTTGACCAATGCGCTGCCTTCTTTTTGGGGATACTGTTTTGATAGGGTATTGGATTTTACAGTATGCTTTATCAGATTGATGGCAATAAAAATAATTCTTAACAGATATTTTAGGCTAAGAAACCAGAAATCAGACTACTTGGAGGAAGAATCTGGTACACAAAATAGTTCTGTAGAACAGAAGTGTTAACAGCTTGCTCATCTATTAAAGATAAATGTTGGTGTGGTTGTGGAAAAGTAAAATTATATGTGCTTTTAAGATTCATAGGGGGGTTATTTACTAAAGGCAAATCCAATTGTACTACAAGTGCACTGAAAGTGCAGTCGCTGGAGATCTGAGGGGGACATGCAAGGAAAATAAAAAACAGCATTTTAGCTTGCACATGATTGGATGATAAAATCAGCAGAGCTTCCCCTCATTTCAGATCTTCCTCTCAGATCTACAGCCACTGCACTTCCAAGTGCACTTGTAGTGCAAAGTGGATTTGCCTTTAGTAAATCAACCCCATAGCTCCTTACTCCTGATAAGTGCAAAATGCAAATAGCATTATGCACTGAAGCAGAACTCTGTCAAGTTCAGCAAAGGAAGAAATGCTACTGTTTTAACCACTTCCCGACCAGCGCACGCCGATATACGTCGGCAGAATGGCACTGGTGGGCAAAAGGGTGTACAGGTATGTCCCCTTTAAGAAGCGGCACTGCAGGCGCATGCACGGCCGCCGCATTCTCCGTGACCGCGGGTCCTGTGGACTCGATGTCCGCCGGGTGCCCGTGATCGTGTCACGGAGAGGTAGAACGTGGAGATGCTTTTGTAAACAAAGCATTTCCCCATTCTGCCTAGTGACAGGACAGAGATCACTGCTTTCTGTCATCGAGACCAGTGATCGCTGTCATGTGTGTTGTAGTCCCTCCCCCCCACAGTTAGAATCACTCTCTAGGACACACTTAACCCCTTCATCGCCCCCTAGTGGTAAACCCCTTCACTTTCAGTGTCATTTACACAGTAATCAATGCATTTTTATAGCACTGATCGCTGTATAAATGACAATGGTCCCAAAATAGGGTAAAAAATGTCTGATGTGTCCGCCATGTCACAGTCCCGATAAAAATCGCAGATTGCCGCCATGACTAGTAAAAAAAAAATTAATAATAAAAATGCCATAAAACTATCTCTTATTTTGTAGACGCTATAACTTTTGCGCAAACCAATCAATATACGGTTATTTCTATTTTACCAAAAATATTTAGAAGAATACATATCGTCCTAAACTGAGGAAAACATTATTTTTTTACATATATTTTTTTTAAATGTCGGTCCTTTTTTGTTTATAGCGCAAAAAATAAAAACCGCCGAGGTGATCAAATACCACCAAAAGAAAGCTCTATTTGTGGGAAATAATTATGTCAATTTTGTTTGGGTACAGCGTCGCATGACCGCGCAATTGTCAGTTAAAGTGTCGCAGTGCCGAATCTCAAAAAGTGCTGGTCAAGAAGGGGGTAAATCCTTCTGTGGCTGAAGTGGTTAAATTTGTAATTAAACCACCAGTTTCTAATTTACAGAATAAGTAATGTGCTCAACTGATTTGTTTTAGCCCAAATAGTTCTTGCAGTCACAGCTTTTTCCAGATCCTGGGAAGTTGTAGCTTCATTATTGCTAAACAACTTTAAAAAATGATGTCCTTTGACGCTGTGAGAACAGTGTATAATAAAGCACACCACACACAGGACAGTTATTGAAGCCCTATAGTCTTTCCTACTGTTTTCCATCTTTCCACCCACATAATTTTTCATTATAATGTCAATGTTTTTGCTTATTCTTGGAGCCCTGTTTTTATGACTTTTTTTATCAACAACTAAAATAATTTTTTATTCAAATTTGGTCTGGCGCTCCTTGCTGTATTTCCATGGGTTCACTACCATTTTGTCTCCCTTTCCCCTTTTATACACTCTCTCTTCTCCTACTCTTTCTCTATTATGTCCTTTACCTGTCTCATACTCTGCCCACTAGTTTTTTTTGTCATTGCAGCTGGTCTTTTGAACCTTATTTATAGAAAGCCAATAACCATTCTGAAAAATTTAAGCTGAACCTAAGATTTAAAATAGCACAAGCAAAGCTTACTTTCTGTGGAAAACCACATGTAAAATCCACAAGAAGATGCAGAGATACTAGCAACTGAATGCTTAACTTTATGCGCATGTTTCCTTTTCCTGAAAAGATTGACCTTGGTCTCTACACCCTCCACCTTCTGGCTGGATTCACACCTATGCATTTTTTGTGCTTTTTGCATTTTGCAGATTTGCTCTACAGAACATGTTCCATAGGAAACCATGGTAAATGGGCTGTAGTGCAAATCTGCAAAATGCAAAAAGCACTAAAAATGCATAGGTGTGAATCAAGCCTCTGAGCCTTTTTGTTGGCCCTCTCAAATTAAGAATGGCCTAGTGACAAATAACATGGCTTGGCATTGGGCAAGATCATCATTTATAGGAAAATTCAAGGTTGCATAAAATTTCAGCTACCTTTATCTCTGAATATTCTTATTCTTGTCACACGTGTTTTCACTGAGGGTCCCCTTGTTTTTGCATTTTTGTAAGTTCAAGTCAATCAAAATACCATGAAAACCACTTGCTACTTTTGCCTATTGTTTATTATGTTTATTCATCAGCACAAATTACCTTCTTTCACTCTCCTTGCCTTAAAGCGGAGTTCCACCCAAAAGTGGGTACCTGGTTTTGACAGGTACTTCCTGTCCCACTTCCTTCTTCCACTGCCTCACCGCCTAGGCGACTCCTCCTCTCCCCCTAGGCGGCCCCTCCCTCTATGCAATCTTCTGGGACACGCCACATTGCCTGGCCACTAGGAGAGTACAGCGTGACTCGTGCATGTGCAGTAGGGTTGCCACCTGTCCAGGATTCACCCAGACAGTTCGGGTTTGGAATCATGCGTCCGGTTTTCAGACTGCCTGAAACCCGGACACATTATTCAGACTGGACTATGGCTTCCCAGCAGGGTTGCTGGCTGCAGTTGTCTGAGCTGAGAGTGTCACACTACCCAAAGCCCCCCCAACACCCTTACCCCTCTGTGTCTGCCCACACTCCAATTACCAGTGCTGTGCCTCAGAAAAGGAAAGTGGGGGTTGGAAATTTGAAGTCTAGCAGCCTCAGATACATCTGGATGAGAGGTGCTGACTGCCAAGGGGCAAGGGAGCTCACCATCCATCCCTGCCTGTGACTGAAGTCTCCCCCCTTCTCTCTCCTGCCTTGAGTGAGTACACTAAGGTAAATCAGGGTTTTCAGAGCACCCCTTATATCACAGTTCCCCTTTACACCAGAGGCCACAGTGTTTCCCCTTAGATCAGAGTCTTCTCTGTATATCAGAATTCTCAGTGGTCCTGCTTAAATCAGGATTCTCAGAGCATCCCTTAGAGTCCCCAGAGTTCTCCCTTACATCAGGGTCTGCAGAGTCCTCCCTTACAGTGAAAGGAAACTCTGTGAGTTCAGATGTAAAAGGGGAACTCTGTGGACTCTGATGTAAAGGGGAACTCCTGTTATTAACTTCCTATGATTAGAAATGTTATTTAATATCAAAATATATGTATAGTTTATACTATAAAAAAAAAAAAAATTGCTGTGCACCGCAAAAGTGTTCGGGTTTGACTTGAAGAAAAGGTGGCAACCCTAATGTGCAGTGAGCACCCAGGTGTGAAGCCGCAAGCTGTCACAGCTGGGTGCCCACAGTAGTAATGACGGCACCCCGGAGAGAAGTGGGAAAGGAGCGAGGCTTTGGACGGCTGCATTGCTGGACCGCAGGACAGGTGAGTATCTGTTTATTTAGGCCTGATTCACACTTATGCAGGTTGCAGTTTGCATATTGCAGGTGCATTTTGTGTTTTTCAATACATGCTTTTCATCCGTTGAAGTCTATGGAACCAAAAACCAGAACAAAGTCCCTGGCCCTTTTCATAAAATGCACAGATGTGAACTAGATCCATAGGAAACCATGTTAAATGGACTGTAGTGTGTTTCTGCAAAACTGAAGACGTGCTAAAAAATGCATAGGTGTGAACCAGGTCTAAAAGTCAGCAGCTACACTTTTTGTAGCAATAAACGTACAAAACGGTGGAACTCCGTTTTAAAGCTCAAGGTCATTATCTTAAACATTCAGGACTACAAATGTACAAATGTTAATTAATATGAATTATTAATTTAGCAAATTCTCCATTTGTGGACTACATGAAAATTTATTTTTTATATACCTTTTCATATACAATGTATTTTTAAATCAATTTTGTATTTACTGTAAATTAAACATAATTGCACTAGAATGAAATGGTGTTCCAATGCAGTAATGAGCTCTTGACATTAAGGGCCGGTTCAGACTGCTGCGATGCGGGAACGCTGCGAATCTACTGCGGGTTCCCGCATCGCATGTCTCCCGGCAGCAGTTTACACTGCCCTATGCGAGCTGCTGGGAGTGTCAGTTAAATGTTAATGACACCCCCAAATCAATTCGCATATCGCAGTGCGATCTGCAAACTCGGACAGGAATCGGATCGCATGGTGTGAACACCCATGCGATCCGATTCTGCTGCGGACCAAAAAAAGGGTCCTGTACGAGTTTGGTCCGAATGCGATGCGAATTCAGCCATACTATCTGTATGGCTAAAATCACATCGCACAGAGATCGCATGTGATTTGCACTGCAGCGCGGTGCGAATCATATCCGATCTCGGACATCGCAGCAGTCTGAACCGACCCTCAACCTGATGTAAGGAACAGGTGAGCTGACTCCAGAGTGGCAAAATATTAAGGAGCAGCGATAAGTTCTGTTCAGGCTCAAAGATATCATGATAACATGTTTAGACAAGTGCAGCAACAATAGCTTGCACATTTATTCTTTTTAAAAAGTCATACATTTTTTACTCCTGAACTAATATTTTGTGGGGCAATTTTTGCTGAAGACACTAGAACCAGAGAGTATACCAACAGAGTGGTAAACTATTTTCACCCATCCATTAACACATATGAATATTTTTTAGCAAGATAATGTCCAAACTCATAGCTAGGGATGAGCCAAACACCCCCCCCCCTTTCGGTTCGCACCAGAACATGCGAACAGGCAAAAAATTTGGATGGATTTTTGGGGGGGTCCCCACGCCATTTTTTTTTATTTGGTGCGGGGATCCCCTTAAAATACATACTAGACCTGAAGGGTCTGGTATGGATTTTTAGGGGGACCCCCACGCATTTTTTTTTTAAATTTCGGTTCGGGGTTCCCCTGTGGGTAAATCCCCATGCCGTTTTTATCAATGAACTGTTATGTGTATTGTCGGACCCGACAATTCATTATAGCCGCGAGTAATTTTAAATTAGTTTTTTCCTTTAGAAATTAAATTTTTCTGTCAGACTGTTCTAAAAACGGGAAACATGCGCCCCTTTACAGGCATACTATAGACACCTCCCAGGTACGAAATTTAAAGGAATATTACACTTTTAATGTTTCACTTTAAGCATTATTAAAATCACTGCTCCCGAAAAAAATGCCATTTTTAAAACTTTTTTTTGCATTGATACATGTCCCCTGGGGCAGGACCCAGGTCCCCAAACACTTTTTATGACAATACCATGCATATAAGCCTTTAAAATTAGCACTTTTGATTTCTGCCATAGACTTTTAAAGGGTGTTCCGCGGCTTTCGAATTTGCTGCGAACACCCAAAATTGTTCGCTGTTCGGCGAACTGGCGAACAGCCAATGTTCGACTCGAACATGAGTTTGACTCGAACATAAAGCTCATCCCTACTCATAGCACATCCATCTCTAGACAAGAGTTGAACACAAATATAATTAACTTGCCTATTGGATCATCTCAGCTATTCTCAATTGAACAGCCAATACCTGGCTGCGCACTGGCTCCTGGGAGATGTTTTTCATAATTCCCAGGAGTCAGTGGGCATTGGCTATTCTCCTCATCACGATATTACAAAACCGTTGTGATGGCAACCATTGAAGTTTCCTGCCCTGTGAGTTTGTTAGAATGCGCATGCACGAGAACGGGCGGTGCTTGCTGGTTATTCAGCAGCACTGTATCCTGGAAGACTATCCTAGTGGGCTTTGCATGCCTATTAGCAAGATGGAAACGCTCAAGACATCGAAATCCAAGGTTAGTTTTTAAAATAAAATAATAAAGATAGTGGCGCGATTGATGAGAATAGTGTGTGCTGCATTACATTAGGATGATAACAGCAGATGGCTTTAAAAAAAAAAAAAATGGAATATGTCAGTGGAACTCCGCTTTAATCTAGGGTCGAAGTACAATTAGTTTATAATGATTAAAATCTGTAATTATTAGATCTTGCCAGTACAGATAATAATAGTGAATTGGGATAGACTTTGCTTCTCTGGTTGCAAACTCTCCCTAGTCTACCATCTAGATTTTTACACCAGAGTACAACCTATCCATTATAAATAACCTTTAACCTGGGATCAACTCTGATGTCACTGCCCTGCCTCTTTACCTCATCCACTCAGAGAATACTTTGCATGAATTCACAAAATGAATAGCCTTCTCTGAATGGTGCCTGCACTGAGTGGCCAATCCCCTGTGTTCAGAATGCAGCAGGCTAGCTGCTCAGCATGGGACCCAAAAGGAAGTGGAAATCACTGTCATAACAGTGTCTACTTTAGTGATTTCCAGCTTCCAGGGGTATCGGCGGGGTATGGTATACACACGGTTACATTGCCCCAACCTGGACAAATGTAACTATGCACAAAATATTCATACCTGGAAATCCTCTTTACGTATATCCTGAATCTTTGAAACTACTTTTAACCTTACCATCATAGGTAATGGGTAAATTCAGACTAACCTCTAGCCATAAATCTCCAAAATGCCATAATGGCAATAATTATCACTGTAATACTAGCACTTATAATACTCCACTGTCAAATATTTTTTTGTACCAAAACCATCCAATGCTCCAAAAATATTGGTGGCAAAATTAAATGCATACAATTATTCACAAGAAAAACCTGTGCTAAAATTTCTACAGAAAAAAACTGACAAAAAACAAGTTAAAACACTGTTCAAATATCATCAGCATTGAAGAATGGAAAATAAAGCTACCTACTACTACTTTAAAGTGTAAGCCACTGTGTAAGAGTGTAAAGCCACTGCACAGAGCAGGTAAGTATAACATGTTTGTTATTTTTAAACTAAAAAACAAAAAAAAATTATGCCGCACGGTCGGAATTCTCGTCGGAAAAAGCTCTGATGGTTTTCCCGTCGGAATTCCGACGGAATTTTGCTTAAACTGTCTTGCCTACACACGGTCACACCTAATTCCGACAGTCAATAACACCGCGACATACAACACGTTCTACGGCACTATAAAAGGGAAGTTTAATGCTTCCGAGCATGCGTCGAATTGTTTCCGGGCATGCGTCAGAATTTTGCGTGTCGGAAATTGCATACACACGATCAGAAAATCTGATAGAAAGGTTTTCCGTTGGAAAAGTTAAGAACAGGTTCTCAATCCAAAGTCCGTCGGAAATGCCGACAGAAAAAGACAGATGGGTATACACACAGTAGGAAAATCCGATGAAAAGCTCCCATCGGACTAATTCCATCGGAAGTACTGACCGTGTGTATGTGGCATTAGTATCACTTTAAAGTTATCTTAGTTTGTTTGTGAATAGCAATAATTAATAAAGGTGTATTTTGCTAGTCCTTATTCTAGCACTAAATATGTGTTATAATAATGTAAATATGTGTATTATAAAACATATTTAATTTAAATGAAAGTTCAGTCACGTAAATAAAAACATGCATACATTTAAAAAAGGAAAACTAAACCAGTTTAACCATTTATGCAAACATTTACATTCCTCAGTTCTCTGAGGAAACAAAATGTCATTCAACCTGGAAGTTCTGGAATTCAAAGTATGGCTTTGTCTGCTAAAATGTGTTACTTTGGGTTTCCTAAACTGTAAGACAATAACACTTTGCTATACACTAATGCAACTGTGGAACTTTACCCATGAAGGACACTCCATTTGAGGTTTAAACATTTATTTATTCTAAAAATATATATATTGATTTTATACTTATGATCAAATTAAAATTGTTACACCACTAGAATGAAATATATATATAATATGTCAATAAATGATAAGATAAAAACATAAAAGGGTGCTCCCTTCCTGACATCAAGGTTTTAAAGTGGTATTAAATACAAAAAAAATGTAGTATATTGCAGCTTACCGGACATTAAATTTAATGGTTGCATTCGTTTTTTTTTTAGGCTTTTTCCCTCTCTTTTCACCTGGTGATCTGTAAAACAATCTACATAGCTGGCCAGAACTTCCACATTTGCACAGCTCTGAGCCCAGGTTCACACTGAACTTGCGGGACTGAAGCCACGCATGTTAGTCCCGATTTCGGCTGCAATTTTCACAGACATCTGTGCGGGTTTCTGCACAGATATCAATTGAAATCTCTCCCCCCCACAAAATTGCAAAAAGTATACAGAAAATACTTTTTTAAATTGGGACGGCGTCGCATCGATTAGGACGGTGCCATTGCCGCTGATTTGACATGCGATTTGACATGTCAAGTTGCATGTCAAATTGCACCAATGTGAACCAGGGCTTACTGTGAAGAAGCCTTTCTGTTTCTAAAGATTACATTTTCCTTTGGATGCAAACAAATGCCCCTGTGTCCTCTGTAAGGACCTGAAAGTGCATACCTCTACAAAGTTAAGTATATGGATCATGTATGTATTTACACATGGTGATCATATCCCCCCTAAATTGCTTCTACTCAAGAGAATAAATTCAGTTCAGCTAATCTTTCTCACAAAAAAAATGTAAGCTTACCTGCTCTATGATCTTGTCTTCTGGAGTTATTACAGCACCATTAATTTGGGGGGCTGGCTTTTCTATCCATTTACAAATGGAATTTTCTAAGCCTGTAGACTTTACCTTACACATTAGCCCGTGTGGGGAACTGTGTCAAATGCTTTGGCAAAATCCAAGTAAACTATATCCACAGGCTCCAAGGAAAGATAAAACGGCCCACAAAGATGCACACCCACTGGGCAAGGGTATGGTAAGTCACATATATCAAGAAGAAAAAAAATAAACTTCTCATAGTGCAGTTTGCAAATTTATTTGCATCGCTGCTAAAAGAGTAACACTTACAATGTTGCCGATTAATAAGCTCATAAAAACAAACAGGGACGCCGATGGCGTTCCAAAGGATGGCGGAAGTGTATAGTTACATAGTTACATAATAGCCAAGGTCGAAAAAAAGACACAAGTCTATCAAGTCCAACCTATGTGTGTGATTATATGTCAGTATTGCATTGTATATCCCTGTATGTAGCGGTCGTTCAGGTGCTTATCTAATAGTTTCTTGAAACTATCAATACCCCCCACTGAGACCACTGCCATTGAAAGGAAATTCCACATCCAAGGCACTCTTACAGTAAAGAACCCTCTACGTAGTTTAAGGTTAAACCTCTTTTCTTCTAATTTTAATGAGTGCCCACGAGTCTTATTAAACTCCCTTCTGCGAAAAAGTTTTATATATTGTGGGGTCACCAGTATGGTATTTGTATATTGAAATCATATCCCCTCTCATGCGTCTCTTCTCCAGAGAGAATAAGTTCAGTGCTCGCAACCTTTCCTCATAACTAATATCCTCCAGACCCTTTATTAGCTTGGTTGCCCTTCTTTTTACTCGCTCCATTTCCGGTACATCCTTCCTGAGGACTGGTGCCCAGAACTGGACAGCATACTCTAGGAGAGGCCGGATCAGAGTCTTGTAGAGTGGGAGAATTATAGTTTTATCTCTAGAATTATTCCCCTTTTTAATGCATGGCAATATTCTGTTTGCTTTGTTAGCAGCAGCTTGGCATTGCATCATCTACTATTACCCCCAGGTCCTTTTCCATCCTAGATTCCCCCATGTGTTCTCCACCAGTGTATAGATTGCATTCATATTTTTGCCACCCAAATGCATTATTTTACGTTTTTCTACTATTGAACCTCATTTGCCATGTAGTTGCCCACCCCATTAATTTGTTCAGATCTTTTTGCAAGGTTTCCACATCCTGTGGAGAAGTTATTGCCCTGCTTAACTTAGTATCGTCTGCAAATACAGAGATTGAACTGTTTACCCCATCCTCCAGGACGTTTATGAACAAATTAAACAGGATTGGTCCCAGCACAGAACCATGGGGGACCCCACTACCCACCCCTGACCATTCCGAGTACTCCCCATTTATCACCACCCTCTGAACTCGCCCTTGTAGCCAGTTTTCAATCCAGGTACTCACCCTATGGTCCATGCCAACGGACCTTATTTTGTACAGTAAACATTTATCAGGAAATGTGTCAAATGCTTTTGCAAAATCCAGATATACCACGTCTACAGGCCTTTCTTTATCTAGATGGCAACTCACCTCCTCATAGAAGGTTAATAGATTGGTTTGGCAAGAACGATCTTCATGAATCCATGCTGATTACTGCTAATGATATCGTTCTCATTACTTAAATCTTGTATATAGTCCCCTATCATCCCCTCCAAGAGTTTACATACTATTGATGTTAGGCTAACTGGTCTGTAATTCCCAGGGATGTATTTTGGGCCCTTTTTAAATATTGGTGCTACATTGGCTTTTCTCCAATCATCTGGTACCATTCCAGTCAGTAGACTGTCAGTAAAAATTAGGAACAATGGTCTGGCAATTACTTTCCCCAAGTACCCTCGGGTGCAAGCCATCTGGTCCCGGTGATTTATTAATGTTAAGTTTCCCAAGTCTAATTTTAATTCTGTCCTCTGTTAACCATGGAGATGCTTCCTGTGATGTGTCATGAGTATAAACACTGCAGTTTTGGTTACTGAAGCCCCCCCGATTCCCTTGTGAAGACTGAGGAGAAGAATAAATTCAATACATTCGCCATCTCCCCATCCTTTGTAACCAGATGTCCTTCCTCATACTTTATGGGGCCAATATGGTCTGTCCTCCCTTTTTTACTGTTTACATACTTAAAGAATTTATTGGGATTTTTTTTGCTCTCCTCCGCTATGTGTCTTTCATGTTCTATCTTATCCATCCTTATTGCACCCTTACATTTCTTGTTGCATTCTTTATAAAGTCTAAATGCTGATGATGATCCCTCAACCTTGTATTTTTTGAAGGCCTTCTCCTTTGCTTTTATATGCATTTTTACATTAGAGTTAAGCCATCAAAGACTTTTGTTCACTCTTTTAAATGTATTACCTAATGGGATGCATTGGCTAATGCCCTTATTTAATATGCTCTTAAAGCAAACCCATCTCTCCTTGTTCTTTGTTCCTAAGATTGTATCCCAATTTATGCCTTCTAGCAAGGTTTGTAGTTTAGGGAAGTTGGCTCTTTTAAAATTCAGTGTCTTTGTATTCCCCTTATGTTTCCTATTTGTGTGATTTATACTGTATTATTGGTAATCAGTAGATCCAGTAACGCTTTATTTCTAGTTGGTGCGTCTACCATCTGACCAATAAAATTGTCCTGCAAGACATTTAGGAACTGGCGAGCCTTAGATGAATGTGCGGTTCCCTCCGCCCAGTCTGTCTGGATAATTAAAATCCCCCATTATGAT
Source organism: Lithobates sylvaticus (assembly GCA_028564925.1). Taxonomy (NCBI): domain Eukaryota; kingdom Metazoa; phylum Chordata; class Amphibia; order Anura; family Ranidae; genus Lithobates; species Lithobates sylvaticus. The sequence continues at coordinate 343,772,935 of CM053030.1, read as the reverse complement.
AACACTTCCCATCCTTGCTGCTAATCCGAATTGTGATAGGAGATCTGTCTCTCCTTCCTCCCTCAGGTTAGGGGGCCTATAGCATACTCCCAGTATTATTTTTCCCCTTAGCTTCATCCCTTTGGAGCTCTACCCATAAGGATTCCACCTCCTCCCTAACTCCCTTAGTGATGTCATCTCTCACATTCACTTGTACATTATTCTTGATATATAGGCATACCCCTCACCCTTTTTTACCCTCTATATCCTTTGCGATAATGGGTATACCCTTGAATGTTTGTCAGCCAATCATGAGAGCTGTTGAAACAGGTCTCTAAAATTCCCACAAAATCCAAATCCTCCTTGTACAACAGTATCTCTAGTTCACCCATCTTGTCTGCCAGGCCTCTGGACCCTCCCCCCATCACCTAGTTTAAAAACCCATCTAACTTTTTGTCCATCTTCATTCCCAGCTGATCTGCACCCTCCTCATTTAGGTGCAGTCCATCCCTTCTATAGTACTGGTTATCGACTGAGAAGTTGGCCCAGTCCTCCAGGAACCCAAATCCCTCCTTACTACACCAGCTCTTCAGCCACTTGGTTACTTCCCTCTGCCTTTCTGGTGTGGCTTGATGTACCGGTAGAATTCCTGAGAATACTACCCTGTTCTTTAGGACACTCCATCTGCCTCTGACTTTGTCATTGGTGCCAACGTGCACCATGATAGCTGGGTCTTCCCTAGCCCCTCCCAGTAATCTGTCCACCAGATCCGTGATTTGCCGAACCCGAGCGCCCGGTAGACAATATACAGTTCGGCGCTTCAGGTCTTTGTTACAGATTGGCCTCTCTGTCCTTCTAAGAATTGAGTCCCCTACCACCAGAATCTGTCTTTCCTTTCCCTTCCCTTCACCCCCGCTCTCACTGGAGGAGTTCTTCCCCCGGCAGCTAGGAGAGTCCCTCAGCTTCAGCAGTTCTGGTCCCTGTCTGGTTTCACCAATGTCACTCAATGGAGCATACTTATTGGGATGCTCCAGCCCTGGATCGGCCTCCCTGGCACTTCCCCACTACCCTTCCTGATTGTCACCCATCTACTCTTTCCTAGTGCCTGCACCTCCTTGTCTCCATCCACCTCTGTGCTGGCCCCTGCCGTGTACGTTCCTGGCTCACCTTTAGTATGGAGGCACTTCTCAGTGCTTACAGTTGCTTCCCCAGATTCAGAACCTGGGCTTCCAGGGAAACAATGCGCTTACATTTTGCACAGCAGTATTCACCCTCGATTAGATGATCAAGGAATGCATACATGCTGCAAGATGTACAACGAGTCGCCTCTCCACACCCGCTGGGCATCGTACCTATTAAATTTAATGAGGATTGGGGATTATACCCTGTCCAAATTACCTAACAACTAGCTTCCTGACACTAATACTCAACAAGACAATACACAGGTATTCAACAAGACAATACTCACCAATACAGACCTACGAGCACTTGCAGACCTATGTGCTTTTGCAGAACTACGTGCACTCGCAGAACTACGTGCACTCACAATACACAAGTACACAGTACACAATACACAAGTACTAACGATTCACACACACTACTCACAACACTCAGGTACTCACACTACACAGGTACTATGACCCCTGTTATAACCTCTTGTTTTCAACTCTGGTTTTTAACTCACCACTTAGTCCAGTTCCACTAACTCACGTTTTTAACTCACCACTTAGTCCAGTTCCAATAACTCACGTTTTTAACTCACTACTTACTCCAGTTCCACTAACTTGCATTTTTAACTCACCACTTAGTCCAGTTCCACTTGGTCTAAGTTCCAGGAAGCTCAAAGATGAGCAGGCTCACAATGAGTTCTACACAAGGTTATATAGGCCTCAAGCACCTGTGACCAATTAACCACTCCCCTTAATTAGTAGGCTGAAGGAAGCAAAGAAAAAAAAAGCTGTTTAAAAAGTGTCAGAAAAAGGTGTTAAAAAGCTACAAGGAAAAGCCCCAAAAAGAACTTAAAAATGCAACCCAGCAATCACCAGCAGACAAAAAGCAAGACTTGGTGTGTAGTGTAGTTAAAGACTTTGATCCCTTTTTAAATATAGGCACCAGATTGCACTTACACCAATCCAGTGTTACCATGCCAGACATTAAAAAGTCTTAGCCAATTAATTTATTATTCTCAAATTTCCTCTTTCCATCCTGTGTGAATGGGATCCCAATATGTGTAAACTACTTTACAGAAGGCAATATTTACATGAAAATGGAGTGAGTGTTCTATATCTTTCTATTAAGTTGTAAAAGAAAAATTGTGGCAATTGGAATTAAATCGGAGTTCCACCCAAATGGGGAAGCTCCACTTGTCTAAACCCCCCACCCCCCCTCTGCTGCCACATTTGGCACCTTTTGGGGGGGAGTGGGTACCTGGTTTTGACCTTGATGAAACATAGCCGGAAATTCAGCCCCCCTCCTCCTCCCCCCACAGCTGGCCCATTCACAGAGCAAAGCTCGCTTCACGCATGCACAGTACGGAGCCAGCAGTGAAGCCGCAAGCAGCTAATAATAAATAATATTATATATTATAAATAATAAATCAGCAACTTGAACAAATCTCTGCTAATTATGAATGCACCAAAAAATTAAAACAAAAGCATGTTTTTTTAGGGCAATAATCAGACCAACATACCACTGTTGCAGTATAGATACTTACCATACTGATTTTACCCCACAAAAATGGCTCAATGGCTCTTATTGCTAGAACGTTACATTGGAAAACTTGATTCAATACAATTACTCTTTTGTGTGGAAGAGTATTTAAAATAAATACAACAACATTTTAAGCAATAGCTTAACAGCTTACCGGCTCTGTTATCTTGTCTTCTGGAGTTTTTACAGCAGCATTAATTTGAGGGGCTGGCTTTGGAGGTGGAGGTGCTCTACGTTTCTTCACTTCTGTTCTAGCACCAATGCCAGAAATATTGCTCAGTGACAATGATGCCCCCAGAGCAAGAGAACGTGAATTTACAGATGGTGAACTTGGGGCAGTTGAAAAGCCCTGCAAAATATATAAAGGACAACATGGTTAGTGTTTTACCTATAGAAGTTGCCATCAAAAGATTCGATCTGTATCTTAATTGATGTCAAAGATAGTAAAATACACCATATTTGATGCCAAAAACAGATAATGATGCCAACTCAACAGCCAACTATGAAATTTTGGTGATATCAGAGGTGGTGCAAAGTCAGCTTACTGTATATTTTTAAATCTAGCAATTCTAGTAAGTAAATTAAAATAATGCATTAGACCCATGAACTCATAAAGACTAATGCCGCGTACACACGACAGGACTTTCCGGCAGACTATGTCCGACAGTCTTCCCGACGACCTTTCGGCGGAGTTTCAACGGACTTTCCGAACGAACGGACTTGGTCACACACGAACGGACTAAGTCCTTTGAAAGTCCATTCGTTTTGAACGTGATGGCATAAACGGGACTAAAAAAGGAAGTTCAATAACCAGTATCCAATAGCTTCCCTTGCGTTGTATTTGGTCTGTCGGACCAGCATACAGACGAACGGTTTTCCCGATAGGAATTGAGTCCGTCGGACAGATTTGAAACATGTTCTATTTATTGGTCCGTCTGATTTTTTTAACGAAAAACGATCAGTTTAGCCCACACATGATCAGATTGTCCGACAGACTAATTCCGTCAGACCTAGTCATGTGTACGCGGCATAAGGCTTCATGTACACTAGCAGCTCCTAAACTTGAGTTTAGGAGCTTTTGGTGTTTTTTTTGCCAATGTACACATAGGCTTTTAGCAGAGTTTAGGAGCTGCAGTGGATAGGGGAGCTTCAATCTCCCTCAAACTCCCTCTCCGGAATGTGGAAGAATCACATTCAAGATAGGAACATTTTGACTGCCAGCTGCAGAAAAATGCAAACCGTGGCAAAATGTTTTGCGTTTTCCCACGGCCTCTGTAAATGTAGGCAGGGTGTACATGAAGCCTTAGTCTTCTGGATTTTGGTTGGATACCCTGGGATTGTTCAACATTAAACATTTCTGCACTGAAAAAATAGGCCTTTTGATCTACTTCCATATAAAAATGTTGCCAAGAAAACCCAGTTAATAGTCTCACTATTACAGCTATCCAAAAGGTTGTCTAAAGCAGTGTTTCTCAACTCCAGTCCTCAAGGCGCCCCAACAGGTCATGTTTTCAGGATTTCCCTCAGATGAAACGGCTGTGATAATTACTAAGGCAGTGAAACTGATCAAATCACCTGTGCAAAATAATGGAAGGCCTGAAAACATGACCTGTTGGGGCGCCTTGAGGACTGGAGTTGAGAAACACTGGTCTAAAGCCTCGTACACACGGTCTGATTGTTGGACGACCAAGCGTCTGATTTTTGTCAAAAGGACGTGTGCAGGATTTTGTCTAGCATACTAGCTATCCGCAAATTGTTGTTTGACAAACACAAACGTAGTGACCTACTATGAGAGTATAAAGAGGAAGTTAATTTCTCAGGTGCCACCCTTTGGGCTCCTTCTGCTAATTTTCCTGTTAGTAGAAGTTTGGTAAGCGTTGATTGGTGATTTTCAGATTATACAAAACAAATGCCTTTTAAAATACGTTTGGCATAACTACATGCAAAGCAGCTTCATTATTATCCCATTAATCACTTGCTTACCGGGCACTTAAACCCCCCTCCTGCCCAGACCAATTTTCAGCTTTCGGCGCTGACGCACAATTTGAATGACAATTGCACGGTCATACAAAACTGTACCAAAAATCAATTTTTATCATTTTTTTCCCACAAATAGAGCTTTCTTTTGGTGGTATTTAATCACAGCTGGGGTTTTTATTTTTTGCTAAACAAACAAAAAAAGATGCAAAATTAAAAAAAAAATAAAATCATGTTTAATAGTTTGTTATAACATTTTGCAAACAGGTAATTTTTCTGCTTCATTGATATGTGCTGATGAGGCGGCACTGGTGGGCACTGATAGGCTGCACTGGTTGGCACTGATGGGCTGCACTGGTGGGCACTGATAGGCTGCACTGGTGGGCACAGATAAGGTGGCACTGATGGGGACAGATAAGTCGGTACTGATGGGCACGTATGGGTGGCACAGATGGGTGGCACGGGTGGGTGGCATTGATGGGTGGCACGGATGGGCACTGATAGATGGCACTGATAGGTGGCATTGGTAGGGGACACTGATGGGCACTGGTAGGTGACACTGATGAGCACTGGTAGGTGACACTGATGTGCAGCACTGTAAAGGCACATTGTGGGCACTGGCACTGTGGGCACTGACAGATGGCACTGTGGGCACTGACAGGTGAAGCTGGTCGGCACTGACAGGTGGAGCTGGTGGGCACTGGTAGGCGGCACTTGTATAGGGCACAGGTGGACACCATGGACCTGGGGCACATTGCAGTGATCGGGACTAATGTCCCTCTCACTGCCGCCGGTGATCGCTGTCAGTGCGAGGAGGAAAAAAAAGACGATTACCGGCTCTGTTGATATCACATGATCAGCGGTCATTGGCTGACAGCTGATCACGTGGTAAGGGGTCGGGATCGACCCCTTACTCGGATCTGTGATCCAGCGAGTCTCACAGACTCGCTGATCACAGAGAGCACCGCGCGCGCCCTTCAGGAGGTGCGCAGGCCGCTCGGGAACGGGACGATGTCAGTAGACGTAGTCCCGGCAAGTTAGATCCGTTCTGTAGCCATCATTTGGCTATAGCACGGATCTCAGGTGGTCAAAGAAGATGAGAATTTTTCCTTTTTATCAATTGCCCCGTCACAAATGTTATATCTAGATTAAGAACAGTAGTTTACAAGACCTAACTCTTCCGGTTCATTTCAAGAATGCGTGTTTGTACTTTCGACTTTTGTGTGACGAATTTTTGTACTCACCCTCCGAAAATCAGGTGTTGAGTTCACATGAGACAAACATTTTATAGCCTGCACATCCAGTTTTTGTCTGATGTAAAAGTCACATTGTCTGTCGAATGCACCGGACTAACGATCTGAAAATCCGCAGACAGGTTGTCTTCAGACTTTTCCCTTCTGATTTTCGTACCGTGTATACGAGGCTTTTGTCAACATATTTTCAACCTTACTAGAAATATCTAACTAAATTTAGATGTAATGCAAGTGAGCAACAGATGGCAATGTACAGTGACCCCTCTAAACTTTCTGGTGACTGCTGTCACCAAGACAAAAAAAGAAGGGGGGCATTTCAAAATGTAGGCGTTGTCAACAAAGCAAGAGGTAAGGGAAAATTGTCCAATGGGGGCAAATGTTCAGGTGACAACTGTCTATGAAAGCAATTTCCCTCATTTAGTGATTTTTTTCTTTTATTTCCTGTTGTGTCTTCAGGAAAAGGGAAATCTCCCGTTGGGACGCACATAGCAAAAAATAACCTTAGGGATTTTAACTCATTCCCACTCTATCCACAACCAAAAATAAAGTTTTGTCTATACAAACACTTTAATCATATAGGATGTTTATAAACATTGCATGGTATGGTTAGTAGTCTGGAGGTCTCATGGGCTCTAGCAAAATAAACCATCAGGTGTCAATAGCAATGTCTCTGCTGATTTCTTCAGCTCCTAGGCTTTGGATTGTTTGCATGAATGGGTAAGGGTGCTTTGTAGGCACATATACTGAGTAGCAAATAAGTATTACACAAGTATTAGGGGGGGAGGGGGCAAGGGGGGATGCATGCAGGTAAAAAACCTTCACTCTTTACAACCACTTTAAGCTGGCCAGACACTCTGAGAGCAGGATGGAGGAAGGGGGTTGTTATTCTAGTTCAGTGGTTCTTAACCTCAGTCCTCATTACCCCCCACCAGGCAATGTTTTGGGAATTTCCCTTAGATAAAATAGCTGTCCAAAATACCAAGCCATTGACTTAGATTTAAAGCACCTGTGCAAGATAAAAGGGAAACCTGCAAACATGGCCTGGTGGGGGGTAATGAGGACTGAGGTTAAGAACCACTGTTCTAGTTGCTCGTGTAGTCTAGTCACTGCATGAGCAGAGTGTGAGATTGTGAGATTGACAGCTCACAGCTCATAAGACAGGTCACACTTGGTTGGAATATGCAGCAGTTTTAGGGCAGTTAGGGAAAACTGCCCTAATACCTCTGTTATTCCTCAGACCTGCGTTAGTTTCTATTTCACTCTGAAATAGAAGCATGCATGGGTGGCACAGACTGACCTGAAACAGGTCTATGTGCTTTATTAATGCGGTGCACACCACTCCTGACAGTTTCTTGCATCGTTATAATGACACAGGAAACCTAGTTCATTTCTTGGTGTATATTTATTCATAATTTTGTTTACATTTTACACCTATGAAAAAATAGGGGTTTGGATGTGATCAGCAGAGACTATATCCAGTCGTGCCTAGGCTATATATCCAGAAGCAGATGACTACTGACAGTGATCTATATCGATCTATAGCAGAGTGCAATCAGATCCCTCTAGCAGGGATATTTTGCTGCAGGAACAGGAGGGACAGGGCTAAAACAGTAAATGAACGTGACCTGATGTCACTTGTGATGTCACTACACTTTTGCAGAAGCAGTCTGTTTATTTTTTCTTTTACAGCATGCTTCTATAAGTCAAAGTCTGTTAAGTGTCCGCTAGTGTAAAATTTGAAGTGTTTTTCTGTGACTGGGGAGCTGCAGGTTGCAAATGCAGCAGGCCATAGAAGTGAATGCATGTATTCACATGTACTTGTGTAATACCCACACATGTACATATAACGTATTTCTCAAATGCAAAACATTTGGGAACTACATCATACTTGTATGAGCAGGTAAACGCTGAAGCAAATGAGCATTGGGATTTACATGAGTACAAGCGTGTACAACCATTGATGTTTATGTCTGACTAAACATGACACCCGCGGCTCCACAGTTGCAGGAAAATGCCACAAATTTTACACTGGAGGATATCTGCACGTGCCAATGTCAGTGTGTATGAGCCCAAACGTGAGGAAAGGCATTGATTAAGATGTACTGATGTAATGGAGCAACTAAGCTTCATCAGAAGACCCCTGGACCTGGATAAAAACCTGCCCAGTCTGTTGTTGAATCTGGAGGCCAGTATGTCCACATTCAGCATCCCCTTATTATAACACAGTTCTTGGAACACCACTGGGTGCAAAGATCACTTTCTGAGTTCAGGAATGAAAAGATCTGTCTGCTAACTGTTCATGCAAGGGATGTACAAGGCTGACATCACTGAAACATATTGTTCTGTCCAGGACAGGATTTTTTCTACCTCTTTTGGCGCTGTGAGACTTCTTGTTTCTCCATGGAGATTAATGTACACCACTTCCGTGGTGTTATCTGACAGAATCTGAAGTGGATGACCTAACAAATCAGAGAGACAGCAAGATTCACCCTTCACTTTAAGGGGGAAGTTTCAGGAAAAAAAACGTACAATTTTAAATAAAGAACTGTGAAGCAAAATAAGGGTCAGTGCCCATCTGCAGCCATCTGCAGCCATGAATGCAGCACCCTCATTGCCATCAGTGCAGCACACCCATTGCCATCAGTGCAGCACCCCCATTGCCATGAATGCAGCACCACTAATGCCCTGAATGCAGCACCCCCATTGCCAGGAATGCAGCACCCCCATTGCCAGTAATGCAGCACCCACCATTGCCATTAATGCAGCACTCACCATTGTCAGGAATGCAGCCCCACCATTGCCAGGAATGCAGACCCCACAATTGCCATGAATGCAGCACCTGCCATTGCCAAAAATACAGCAACCACCATTGCCATGAATTCAGCACCCACAATTGCCAGGAATGCAGCACCCACTATTGCCATGAATGCAGCACCCATCATTGACAGGAATTCAGCACCTACCATTGCCATGAATGCAGCACCCACCATTGCCATGAATGCAGCACCCACCATTGTCAGAAACGCAGCACCCACCAGTGCCAGGAATGCAGCCCCACCATTGCCAGGAATGCAGCCTCACCATTGCCAAGAATGCAGCACCCACCATTGCCAGGAATGCAGACTCACCATTGCCATCAGTGCAGCCTGATTGATGCCCATCCATCTGCAGCCTCAGAGGGGACAGGGAGGTGGGCGGGATGAGCGCCAAAAGATTACATACAGGGAAAACTCCTGTTTTCTCAGTGGCCTCTTTAATGCAAAGTCCCACCTCCTATGATGGACAGAGCAGTCGTCCTGTGTGTGCAGCACTTGTCCCGCCTCCTCCCTGTCCCCTCCAAGGCAGCCAGCATATATATCTTTTGTAGCCCCGGTGCTGGGAGATCGTTGGGGGCCACAAAAGATATATATATGTCCAAATAACCAGGCGGGCCATTCAAAACCAGAACGCGGGCCGCAATTGGCCAGACTTTGGACGTGCCTGCTGTAACGGAACAGTAAAAAAATAAATAGCTAACTAATAAGGTCTCATTCTGTCACTTTGTCTCTCGCTTTTCTTCATCAGCCTGGTCCTTGCACTTTAGCACAACAGATTGCTTTCTTGTGCTGATTCCACCTCATAGTCTGAGCTCTGCTGTACAGGGACTGCAAGAGACTGATACCAAGTCAAATTCAGGTACTTAAGGTTGTATTCATTAATACAGAGCTGCATTAATCTGTGTATTTTATATCTTCCTGGAGATCAGCTTTAGGAATTAATGAAACAAGTGCCAAAAATAATATGAACTTCCTCCCTGAGGGATCAGATAACCAGCAGTGAATTCAATGTCGACACTAAGACACACTGCAAATATAAGGGTACTTATACATGTGGGTCCTGTAGATACTGCAGATACATGTGGGTGGAGAAGAATCCGAAACTACCAGATGGCCAAATATTCAAAGCTAGACATTTCGCTAACTGTAAAACGTTAGGTGTCATTTATCTACTACAATGCGACTGTTCCTGTTTCTATATAGGGAAAACCAAGCTGGAGTTTTGGAGAAGGGCCTATAGACATATCCACAGCATGAAAACATGTGACCCAGATCTCCCCCTTGGGAGACACACCATCACTGTACATGCGGGTAAATTTCCCAATATTAAATTTCTCATTTTGGACCGCATCCATCCTAATCCAAGAGGAGGAGATTGGAATAAATCTCTCCTCCAATTGGAAGCACGATGGATTTTCAAGCTTAGGGCAACCCACACCCCAGGCCTCAATGAGGCAATTTGGTTTAAGCCATTTTTGGAAGGCTTTTCCTCCGGCGGGATGGAAAAATAAACAACTCCACCACCCCCTTGGGCAATTACAATTCAGCCTCCACCAATGCTGTGGATGTGACTATATGCCCGTTTCAGGGATAATACATCAATCCCATCAAAATACTCCAGTTTGTTCTCCCTAATTCCATATATGGTGTATGTTGTCCACAACACATAATGTACAATTTGGGTACAAAAAAAGATCTGTTTCTCCATAAATATCCTTTGTATATGTGTGATGTCTACAACATACAATGTACAATTTGGGTATAAAAAATATCTGTTTCTCCATAAAATATCCTTTTTATACATATGATATCCAGCCTTTCTAACCTGGGTATAAATGAATAAAGGAATAGATGACGGTTCTTTATCTTCCTCTGTGACATTATACAATTAAGCTATGCTCTGAGTTTATATGAACTGTAAGGCATCAATCTGTTTATAAATGTCATTTGCTATGGTATATTAATATATTTTTGTTCCTTTTCCTCTTTGCTTTCCCTTTTCCTTTTTATGTTTCAGATTCGCTGTAAAATGCCTGGTTGGAGGAGCTCCACATGACGTCAGCCTCCCGTTTTTACAATTATACGGCAGTGACGAGGGATGAGGGGCCGTCCAGTGAGCCGCCCGGCACGCCCTGCCGCCCGCCCATTGTTCAATGGACGGAGCGGCATACAGGGGAATTCCGGCGTCAGTGTCTGGCGCCGGGTCCCCATATTGCTTCACCCGGCGAGCACACGCTGCTCGCCGTTGAAGCTTGACGTGCCGGCGGGAGCTGTGGGCGTGTCCGGGCCACAATGCGTGACCATTGATTGGTGCGCGGGACCCGGATATGCGCGCGCAGCACTCGGGGGGCCGAGTGAGAGAGGCGCCGACACACCTCCTCGCCATATGGCAATCAGCTGTATTGTGAACAGCTGATTGCCAGGCGGGGAATCTTACTCAAATAGCCCGCTCGTCCCACTCAATAGACTACAGTTGTCGGTCTGAGGAGGAGACGAGCGGTTCTCAAAACAAACACAGGGGTAATTATAATTTTATTTCTTGTCGTTCATTACTAAATTCCAGCAATATGAAGGAATGTCTATCCCTGGTATCGGGTGGTATCTTACTGTTGATATATATTCATGCTCTATCTGGCACCATAGCCAGTGCCTGTTTAAGAGCCAAATACTGAGGAGATTTTTTTCATTTTTTTCATTATGTCATATACCTGCCACTGGACCGGAGGACACAAGCTCTTGTCTGTCCAGCGGGGGAGCCAATAGAGAATCAAATACCCTATATATAAACAAAAATAAAAATATAATACAGCTATACCTTTCAGCTATACTTCAACAGTTTAAAGCTATAGATTTGGGAATCATCTCCCCGGGAGGGTGACTCCTTGGTGACTAGGATTTTTCTCTCATTATGGACATTTTTGATCAATCTTCTTTTCAGATTCACCGAATCGTTAATGATATTATAAACACCAATCCAACCCAACGAAGACTCACCCACAAACACAGAATATAGGTCTGTGCAAAATATATATAATACATCTTGAGTGGTGTTTTCTATCTTATTGTACACTCATTTAACCCTCCATATATAAATACTCATAAACATTTTGATTCATCAGGGCTTCCATACCCGACCCCAGTGTGTCTCACAGACGACTCTCGTCTTCGTCACGCCAGATTAAATAGTCCTGGGACTCCAGCCACTTGGGACACAGGATATAATCCCAGTGAACCATCGAATCCAACACAAAAATCTTCGACTAAATTATACCATCTAAGAAAGGTCTGACTAAGAAGCTCCTCCTCCCAGCCATTATTTTTAATCATATTGGAATATTCTTGAAAACGGTATGTGAATTCACTTCGTCTACATGTGTGTATATATATATATGCAAAACAATGATTTCATGTTGTAAACTTGAATATACATATTAAGGCTCATCTTTTTGACAAACTGTTTTATCACAATGTCTCTTAGATATTAGGATTGTTGCGCTCCTACCTCTGAAGAAGGAGAAAGTGTGTGTTTTTTTAGAAAAAAACTCCGAAACGCGTCAGGTGTGAGTCAACGCCTACAATACATATCTATATAATATATTGTATTTCCTATATCCAGTATTGTTCAAATATTCCAAAAAGTTTTTTATTGTAACATTGTCAAAAAATTTCCTTTTTTGTATACAATTTTTGTAATAAACATTTTCTATTATATATAATCTCATGCTCTATCTGGGGTCACATATTTAGCATGCCTTAAAAGTCCAAACCCTTAGGGGACCCCCCATTTTCTTTTCTTTATATATAGGATGTGGCATGTTGTACTAAAATCCCCTCCCTTTACATATGTGTTCACTGCCAAGCCCACAACTCTCAAAAATAATATGAATGCTAGAAAAAGTTGAAGGTCTCAGGTATACCAAATCAGCCTTGGCTGCAATTATAATCAGATCTCCCTGCACACAAATCTGTATCTCCGTGGATCATTACAATGATTATATAATTGTACCAAATCATTACAGTAAAGGTCAGGGATGTGGTTATTATCTGGATGTAAATATATTTGTCAGAAAAGCTAAGAAGAAGATTTGCCTTGAACTCAGGGTGGCTTCAAGGTGGATCATGCCTAATTCTTACATGTCCTAGATATTCCAAGGACAAGAAAAAATATTTTTTTGTGTGTGTTCCAGCTCCCATATTATCCACAGCGGGTATGCAGATGCAAATGTGTCTCTAAGAGAAAAATACAAATGGACAGCTGGTTGATCTGAAACTTTTGGATGGGCTGACCCTTTAACAATTGGTTATAACTGCACAAAGTGATTTATTGTATTTGTTGTGATCAGTGATTTTAGATGATGATGTTAAAAGTATGTTATGCAAGCGCCTGGCTTTCTGCTGCTTGATGCTATGGTAAAAAAAAGGTTATTTTTAAGGACATGTTAATATCGGCAGGCAGTATCTTCTCTCGGCAGTTACCTGTAAATTAGTTAGCGTGTTTCCTTTGGATGATTCTCACATGAATGAAAGCAACAGTTACTTTAGACCATGGCAGGACAAGAAAGAAGATTCTGTATCTACACTTTATAGCTCTTAAAGTAGCAATTGCACTAAATGGTGTGAAAGGTCCACCATGAAAGTTTGTTTGTATCACCCCACTGTTGAGTTCTGTATGCAGTATATAACAATTAAATGCAGAATAGTAAACCTAATAGTTAAATATGATTATGAACTACTGAGCACAGCTTTTTTATTTAGTTTATTATTTGGCAAGTGAAACTAATAGAATGTTCTCTGCTTACTCCTTTCAATAAGTGGACCCCTAAAAATTTAAGGAAAGGACAAATAAATAAAATGAATATGCATTTATTTAATTTCTTCTAACAAACTACCATAATAAACGAATTACGTTCAATCATTAGTAGTGTCTATTTCTGGTGTAATGTTCATATATTGCGCAACATACATTACATTTGGATCAGATTAAGGTATAAAGAACTAAGATATGAACTTTGATTTTGCTTTTTAATTTGCAATGAGGTCTAAAACCTCTTATACTGCTAGGTATACCAGAAGAATTTATTCCCAAAACTAAATAATTCTTTGTATATCGTCTGCCATATCAGTAATATCTTATAATTTGCCCAAGCAAGTGGACCACTCAAATAAATAAAAAAACTGGACCTGTGATATGGAGTGTAAATAATATCAAAAAGCCATTGAACCAAAATTATATTTCAGTTTGTGAAGTTTTAATTACTTACTTTTTTCTCAAGGAATAGACCTCTCCACCAATCAAGTTCACACAAATTTGTGTGTCCCAATTCATGATGCTGATACGTGGCAAACTGGGTCTTGTGCTTGTGGCACCCCGGGGAACCCAGAAGGACCCCCGGGTGCCATGGCACCCTGGTTGAAAAAAAACTGGCCTAGTAGCACTAACGTTCTATAGAAAAACATAGATTTAACCTGTGTTTGTACACATAAGAAAAAAGGTCACAGGCACAAATATTATCAAATAGTAACATTTTTACATCAAATGATTTTATGGTAAAGATCTAAATTTGTCAGCAATGAAAGCACTTTCACCCTACATCTCAGATTACACCTTGATCTTTAATATGTTTACATGAGAATGAAACAATGCCACTGTTTGTAAAGCTGACTAAAGTTACTGCAGCAATCAAGAACATATTTTCCAAATGTCAAGCCTCTCCTCTAATAGGGGTATTTCACATATGACTTTGCTATGACTGAGAATCAAATCTGGACTAACTATGTTAAGTTCACACTTGTTGATATGCTCTTTACAATCCTTTGCACCAGAGAAAGGTCACATTATAGCTTTAACTGTTCAGTGCAAAGCATAAAATCAAGGTTTACCAAATCAATATTTTACAGCAAAAACTAGCTATAATATATTAACATCTGTCACATTACAACAGAAAATTGTAATATGTTGATTACTACCAAGAACATGTCAAATAGCCATAAGGAAAACCTCACAGCCATTTTATTTTACATCTTAAAGGATATTACTGTTACTAGGAGCTGACTACTGGAATAAGTCCACCAGCTGCCATCGACAGTACATATAAGAGTCTACCTTTACCGCATTCTGAGGGCAATGGGACTTTGATTGCTTCCTCCTCTTTGGAAGATTGAAATCTGAAAATGCACAGCCCTGATAGAAGTACTCTGCCCTCAAAACTATCCCTGCACTGCTGCCACTGTAGAAGATCTACTGAGTGGAAGGGCAGGGTAATGAGTAGGTGAACAGTATTGCCATCACAGGCTGCCATCATTATCTGACAGAAATGCAGGGTTGCCAATATTTTTGTCCATGACTGTATAGCCTATTAATTTATGCGAAGTCTCAATTTGAACGATAGGTCCACTTTAATATGATTGGCAAGATTCAACAAAAATTACTTCTTAGTATACAGCTATGTATGCTTTAAAAATGTTGCATTTCTAAAAAGTCAGTGAAGGTAAATATCATTTTTTCCTTTAATTATTTCCAAATTTGGCAGCACTAAAACAAAGTATGCAATGTGCAAGCTAAGAAAAATGTCCCAGAGCCCATGTGCAAATGAAATTTGAAGTTAGCAACTAAATTTATCTGAACAGTCACTGCAGGAAGTATGACAGAGATGCTTCTGAACAAACAAAAACCTGGGAGCATATGAGGTCTGAGAACAAGGATGAGACCTCAGCTGACCTAAAATTAAGGTTACTCAACTGCTCATTTCTTAGGCTCATTTCTAATTGGCATCATCAGTTTACTTGTTAATTTGGGTTATGATAATCTCTTAATCTTACTGCAATTGTTTTAATAGCACATGCAAATACTAATATTGTAGGAGAAATGTAATTGCTAAGCATGTAAAGATTAAATCATTTAAGGTTGCTTGAGATTGGTTTTCTAGCCTCTTCTAGGGACTTTTTTATGTTAAAATTGCCAGTTTTACTTTAACACTTACTGTATAGTTAACAATGTCAGTGAAATTATGATTTTTTTTCACGAGTTTGCAGTATATCTGCATATTCCTAAATTCACTGTTTAGAAACGAGATTACTGTTCTGACAACTTTACTATGGGCAACTATGTGGCAGATGAGGTTTAATGTTGATGAATGTAAAGTTATGCATTTGGGGGCTAAGAATATGCATGCATCATATATGCTAGGGGGAGTACAACTGGGGGAATCCGTAGTGGAGAAGGTTTTGGGGGTTTTGGTAGATCATAAGCTCAATAATGGCATGCAATGCCAGGCTGCGGTTTCCAAAGCGAGCAAAGTCCTTTCTTGTATTAAGAGAGGTATGGACTCCAGAGAGAGAGATATAATTTTGCCACTGTTCAAATCATTAGTAAGACCTCATCTGGAATATGCAGTCCAGTTTTCGAGATTTCCGTATTTCAGGTATATCAGGTGTCCCCATCAAAGTGCCGCGATACATCAGGTGTCCCAATACATCAGGTGTCTCCATCACAGTGTCCCCATACATTAAGTTCCCCCATCACAGTGTCCCCATTAATCAGGTTCCCCCATCACAGTGTCCTGATACATCAGGGGTCCCCATCACAGTGCCCATGTATAATCAGGTGACAAATGCAGCTCCCACCTGCAATGAAAGAAGTTTCTCCTTTCTCACTCACAATGAGACTGGGATGAGTTCTCAGTCTCAGTGCTGGCTCTCGTCTACCCCCTGCAGGAGGGGAGAGAAAGCTGAATCCTCTCTCCAGCAGAAGCCAGCCACTGCTCCTTATGAAAGTAGTGCCATTGCAGTTACTTATGTGAAAGAGGAGCAGCAGGAGTGGCCAAATTGCCAGTGCATCCCCAACACAGCACCCACCAGTGGCAGCTGGTGCTCAAAATTTTTGGGGGGCGCAAAACAAACTGAAAAATTCTGAAAAAACCCCCCATCAATTGTAGCCTCACTGTACCATCAATCGCAGCCACTGTGCCATCAAACACAGCCACTGTGCCCATCAATTGCCGCCACTGTGCCATCAAACGCAGCCACTGTGCCATCAAACGCAGCCACTGTACCATCAAATGCAGCCACTGTGCCCATCAATTGTCGCCACTGTACCATTAAACGCAGCCACTGTGCCCATCAATTGCCGCCACTGTACCATCAAAGACAGCCACTGTGCCATTAAACGCAGCCACTGTGCCCATCAATTGCTGCCACTGTGCCATCAAACGCAGCCACTGTGCCCATCAAACACTGCCACTGTGCCATAAAATGCAGCCAATGTGCCATCAACCAATGCAGCCACTGTGCCATCAAACGCAACCACTGTGCCCATCAATTGCCACCACTGTGCCATCAAACGCAGCCACTGTGCCATCAATTGCCGCCACTGTACCATCAAACACAGCCACTGTGCCCATCAAATGCAGCCACTGTGCCCATCAAACGCAGCCACTGTGCCATATCAAATGCTCCCACTGTGCCATCAAATGCTGCCACTGTGCCCCATCAAATACTCCCACTGTGCCCCATCAAATGCTGCCAGTGTGCCCCCCGCCCGCTGTCTGCACTTACCCCGTCTCGTGGGACAGCTCCTCAATGTCTTCTCTCTTCCTGTCCTCTGCTATGATTGGACACCCATCAATTGCCGCCACTGTACCATTAAACGCAGCCACTGTGTCCATCAACTGCCGCCACTGTACCATCAAAGACAGCCACTGTGCCATCAAACGCAGCCACTGTGCCCATCAATTGCTGCCACTGTGCCATCAAACGCAGCCACTGTGCCCATCAAACACAGCCACTGTGCCATCAAATGCAGCCAATGTGCCATCAACCAATGCAGCCACTGTGCCATCAAACGCAACCACTGTGCCATCAAACGCAGCCACTGTGCCATCAATTGCCGCCACTGTACCATCAAACACAGCCACTGTGCCCATCAAATGCAGCCACTGCGCCCATCAAATGCAGCCACTGTGCCATATCAAATACTCCCACTGTGCCCCATCAAATGCTGCCAGTGTGCCCCCCGTCCGCTGTCTGCACTTACCCTGTCTCGGTGGGACAGCTCCTCAATGTCTTCTCTCTTCCTGTCCTCTGCTATGATTGGACGTCTAATCACAGCGCCTGTCATTTCAGCCAATCAGGTGACAGGTAACAGATCCGAGTACCTGGCGGAGAGGCGGTTTAGTGTTAGGAAAGCGAATATTTATTCACTTTTCTAACACAGCTGAGTGACCTATGGCTCTAATCAGGTGCTTTAAAAACACCCCCGCGCTGCTGTAATTCAGGCACCCGAAAAGGGGCCGGGAGCCTGAATAGGGGGTGGCAGCAGCGGCCATAGATAGATTCATGCAATGCATGAATCTGCATGAATCTCTCTATTGGTGCTAGAGGGGGTGGCAGGAGAGAGGGGTGGCGCCTTATGGACGCACCGCCACCCTCCCATCCTTGTCCTGGCCCTGATCATGGGCCACCCATGCACCTGGGACCCCTGGGAAGTGCCCAGGTGTGCCCATTCATTAAGATGGCCCTGGCTGAATGCTTGCTCCATCTCACATGCTTGTACACTGACAACAAAATACTCATATAAGCATATACAATACAACTGCAAACTGCTTCAGATCCAGCTATTTTGTGATATCTAGAAACACACACATTATTTCTGAAGTGTTATTTATTTGTATGATATTGCAGAAGTCATCACAGGTCAGAATTTTTAAAATATTTGAATTATGATTGCAAATTGCCAAGATATGTAAAGACAGCTGTTAGCTATTTCTTGTTAACAATGATGCTACCCATTTCTCTTGCAACTTTTATCATTACTTATATAATAAGAAGGTAAGCTGAGAATGAGGAGTAATGTAATAGCAACTGCTGATCTTTAAGAACGTACAGTAAAGCAAACGATAAAACCACAGGGCAAAACATACATCTCTATTTATCTTAAATTTCTGATGCCAAGAGACAAGAGTAAATTAAGGCGAGACGGGTTATTGAACAGCTGACGATGACATCATCCCTGACCTGACTGCAAACGTCTCGATTTTCAAAGCTGTAAAGGTTTACTGTACCTCATTACTATATTACCCGCAGCACACATTTAATCATGGTACTGAAGATTTTCAAGCTACTTTATATGCTAGTCATGAGTTTCTGAGCTCATCTAAGCAATGAGAACAAACTGCCCTGAGAATCAATGTAGGTTTATAGCTTATGTGTGGAGAAATGCTATGCATTCTAACTGCAAAAAGGTTGTCAAAAAGAAAGGCTACTCATTAAAACAAAAGCATTTTGTTTCATGAATGCATCTTTTGTAAGTTATGTATACCAGCTATGCACTGTGAGTTCTTAATTTGTTTTTGTTTTTTAAAAAGCCGCTATTCTCCTAATGGATAGAAGTTTGACATTCAGATTTTTTACCCTTATACTGTACAGTACATTACTTTCAAAAGCTGAACCAAATTTAAAGTGATAATAAAGAAGATCTATCATAATAATTTTTGTTTTACAGTTCTGTACCCTATGGGACAAAGTACATGAAGTACTGTCTAATGCTAATTATGAATACCGACCTGCCGTCCTCCTGCTGTGGCTGATTCGACAACAGCTTTGAAGTAGGCTGTTGATTCATAGCTGGATCTTGCCTCGGCTGTGAACCCATTCCCAAGACAAGCAGCAGCAAGAGGAATGCAGAAATATGGGGTGCGTAAGCCTCTGCATTACTTTTGCCGCTGCTCGTCTCGGGAGAGTGTTCACAGCTGAGGCTACAAATTAGCCGTCCCTTCAAAGTTGTTGTTGAATTGGCCACAGTGGGGGTGGAGGGGAGGCAGGCCGGTACTTGTACCACTTTGGTGCAATTCCAGTGTGATTTTGGCCCCATAGACTCCAATAAAAAGGCACCACAATGCATGCACTTGCAGTTTTTACAGCTTGTTAAGAAGCTGGGACATGCCAGCATCCTAAAAAACAGTGTCTGACCCCTGCTATCAGTAGCAGGAATGAGTCATTGGTTGTTAAACAGCTGATACACGCCAGCAACCAACCAATGACTTATTCCTACTGTCAGCTTGGGATTCCTGGCCGACAGCAGAATCTAAATAAAGGAGCCTGTCAGTAAAAATAAAACAAATGGTATGGGGTTCCCACCACAATCCATACTAGACCCTTATCTGAGAATGCAGCCTGGCAGACCAGGAAAGGTGACGAGCATGCGCTCCCTCCATACCATACCAAGCTACATGCCTCAACATGAGGGGGTACCCAGGTTGATGAGGATAATGGTCTGGTGGGCAGGGGATGGAGGTGACCCCATATCATTTTGGGGGGGGGGGTTGGTGTGGGGCCTCCTTAAAATCCATACCAGACCTTAAGGACCTGTTATGGATTGTGGGGGGACACCCATGAGATTTTTTAATTTTATTTTCACTGATAGACTCCTTTGTTGACATTCTCCTGACACCCACAAATCCACTGCTGACAGCAGGGATGAGTCGTTGGAGCATCCAGTCTCCTTTCCCTAACAAAAAAGTAGTATAAAAAAAAAGCATCAAAGACATGCCAACACAAATAATAAGCCGCCCTACATAATTGCACCGAAAAGCACTTTTAATTTACCATAACAATGTAATAAGATGCATACTTAAAAAAAAAAACATACAATTTGTAAATAACGAAATAGACTTTAGTTCTACAAGTTGGTGGTAGAGCTAAAGGAGACTATGTAACCAGATTGTAACATAAGGGCCTACCACGTTTCTACATAAACATGAATTGTATAATCAGACTGTAGCATGTAAGGACAGCTACAAATTCTTATCTGACACAGTTATACCAGATGAGGAGTCCTTACTGTATTCTCTACTAGATAAGGTATAGTTTCACTCCACAATGCCAGCATGGTGACGTAGGCTGTTCAAGAAATGTAATTTCAATTGTCCCTTTTAAACTTAACACAGTAATTACATAGGTTGTGTGACTAATTACATTCACTCAAGGCTTCATCTATAGTTAATCAGCCATGGAACCGGTGTCACTCATGTCTGTCAGGTTTTAAAGGAATGAGGAAGCCCCCCCCCCCCCCCCAGTTGGAGTACTAGATGGGTTTCACAATTTATGGAGCTGTCTGGTTTCTGGTACCTAATGATACAAATGTTTTACAGATCATGCATATGTGCATTAGTTTGATAGTAGGTGTTAAACAACATTGTATGTGCATGAGCAGAAATATACGTATCTGTAATACCTCCACACAAACTTGCAAAAAATAATTTACACAGTAGTTTAGCATTTATGTTAATCTATATTTTAATTTACGATGGTAAAAAAACTCAATTACAGGCATACCCCACTTTTAAGTACACAATGTGGTTTATTTACTAAAGCTGGAAAGTGCAAAAGCAGGCTCACTTCTGCATAGAAACCAATGAGCTTCCAGGTTTTATTACCAAAGCTTAATTGAACAAGCTGGGGTTAGAAGCTCATTGGTTTCTATGCAGAAGTGAGCCTGATTTTGCCCTTTCCAGCTTTAGTAAATAAACCCCATTGTGTACTTAAAAGTGGGGTATGCCTGTATTTAGTTTTTTTTTATAACATCCTAATTCAGTGTGCTGTACTGGTTGTAGCATTACACACTGAGGTTTATTTAATAAAATAATAAAGGCTCTAGTAATTCAGCCAATCACCTGCAACATTCCTTTTTGGTTTTAATCCCTCACACATCATTGGGCATTCAAAGTGAAAACATGTTTCTTGATTCAAAAACATTCACTTCATTAAATTTACCACTGCCACTCTCTTAGTAAATCAGCCCCACTGAGTGCTACATGGCTACATCTTATTACCTGTAGTATAATAATTTAAAGTGGCTGTAAACCTCAGACATGAAATATGAACAAAGCATATCCCTCTTAGCGTGTACTTGTCTGAATTCAGAGCACTATGTATAATTTATGTCTGCTGTTTCATTCCTCTGCTATCTGCATGAATCACTTCTGACAAGTTTTCTTGACACCAAGAGAAAAATGGTGAGAGGGAGGGACCACCAGCAGATTGACAGCTTCAGCTCTGTTTCTGTGTGCTGTGTGGGTGGGGGTTTGTCCCTTCCCTCCTTTCAGAGCTCTCCTCAATGAGCTCTGCAAGAGTGTAACTTCAGCTCTCTGCCCCCTTTTTTCTGAACTTTTAGACAAGCTTTATAATTCAGCACTTTGAATGGATGTAGAGGAGGGAAGATTATAGATAGACAGGTACAACTTATGCAGGAGGATTTGTTTAATCTCTTTGTATCATCTGAGGGCAGTCACTGGGTATATCTGAGAGTTTACAACCACTTTAACCACTTCCTAACAGCACAATAGCCGAAAGACGGCTACAGCACGGCTCTCTAGTACCAAGAGGGCATCAATGGACATCCTTCCGGAACCACTCTCCTCCTGGTACACTCTGTGATTGTGGTATAAAGGGCCAATCACATAAGACCAGCCCCGCCCTTCACTTCCCTGTCAAACGAGTAATCTCCGCCCACCAGGGCCTTCCTAGTCCCAGCCGGTGTGATGTCATTGAGAGGCAGGCTGGGAGGCGGGATGGTAAAGGAGCACAGAGTGCTGTCACCCATCGGAGCTGCAACCTGCGAGTGTGATCAAGGAGGAACCAAGCAGTGCATCACCCATCACCCAAGTAGATGCAGATGACATAATTAACTTTGAATAGGGGAGGGGCAGTGGCTGAGGGGAGTTTGCTTAATTAGCAATGGTATTTGTAATATACAGCAGGAAAGGGGGTTAATGTACTGTCACTAGAGGCATTAGTGACCAGTGGCAGTTTATTAACCCCTTTGTTCTGCATTACTGGCACCAGTGTCAGTGTTTATAAACCCCTTTGTGAAGCTGCATAAAGGGGTTAATTAACACTGACACTGGTGCCACTAATGCAGCACAAAGGGGTTAATCACCTGCCACTGGTCCCTAATGCATCAGTGACAGTACATTAACCCCCTTTCCTGCTGCATATTACAAATACCAATGCTAATTAATAGGGATAAGCTAAACACCCCCCCCCCCCCGGTTTGGTTTGCAGCAGAACATGCGAACAGGCAAAAAATTTGTGCGAACACCGTCTATGGGACATGAACGTGAAAAAATCAAAAGTGCTCATTTTAAAGGCTTATATACAAGTTATTGCCATAAAAAGTGTTTGGGGACCTGGGTCCTGCCCCAGGGGACATGTATCAATGCAAAGAAAAAGATTTAAAAACTGCAGTTTTATCAGGAACAGTGATTTTAATAATGCTTAAAGTGAAACAATAAAATTGATATATTCCTTTAAATATCGTGCCGGGGGGGCTCCTTAGTCTGCCTATAAAGTAGCACATCTTTCCCATGTTATAACAGTACCACAGCAAAATTTAATTTCTAAAGGAAAAAAAATTATTTAAAACTGCTCGCTGTAATGTAATTCCAAAATGTACAAAATAAATGGCGTGAGGCTCCCCCCCAAAATCCCAGGCCCCAGGGAAAGGGGGGGTGAGAGGATGCCCCCCCTCCTTAACGGTAACAGGCCACATGTCCTCAACATGGGGAGGGTGCTTTGGAGACCCCCAAAACACCTTGTCCCCATTTTGTCCCCTGTACATTGTACTGTGCAAAGCAGGGGAAATAAACAAATCAATCAGTAGTTAAAAAGCAGCACACATTGCACATTGTTAGACACACAGTTAAGCCCTTGATTGCCCCTAGATGTTAACCCCTTCCCAACCAGTGCCACCCAGCTTTGAAGCCGTCCCGCACAGCACGACTGCAGCGCAGCTTGCAAAGGACTTCTTTAATAGAAATCAATGCAAGCGGCTCTGAAGTCGCCCCCAAGTAGTGCAGAAACCTTTTTCTAAGTCAGAGAGCAGTTTTTCATCTTTGCCCTGGGAACCCGAATGTACTTGTCCAGTGCTCATCAGTGCTGCCCACCAGTGCCACTTATCCATGCTGTCTATCAGTGCCACACACTGTATCAGTGCAGCCTCTTTATCAGTGCCCATTAGTGCCACCCATCAGTGCTCATTAGTGCAGCCTATCAGTGCCCATCATTGCAGCCCCATCAGCGCACATCAGTGAATGAGAAAAATTACTTATTTGCAAAATTTTAGATCAGAAACTAAGAAAAGTTTTTTTTTATTTTTTTTTTATTTCATCTTTTTTCCATTTGTTTAGCAAAACTAAAAAAAACTGTGGTGAATAAATACCACCAAAAGAGAGCTCTATCTGTCAGGGGAAAAAAATGAGACAAATTTCATATGGTGCAGTGTTGCATGACCACGCAATTGTCATTCAAAATGTGACAGAGCTGAAAGCTGAAAATTGGCCTGGGCAGGAATGAGGTATAAGTGGCCAGTAAGTGGTTAAAAAACTGTACTGCAAAACTGCATCCTCCTAAATATATCATATCTTCCTGTCATCTAATGTCTGTAATTTGGTTAGGGCCTGGTGAAGTTTGGGCAGCCTGTTGGGGTTCCTAATGGTAGCCATGCACACAATATTGCATTTGGCATATGTGACTGCTGAGCAGTGATGTAAGTAACTGAGTTAAAATAAACAGAGTTACTTAACACAGTTACTTTAGAGGGTAACGAGTAATCTAACTGATTACTTTTCCCCTCATGGTAACGCAGTTCCCATTACTTGGGCGGAGTTACCTCAATTACATCTACTGCCACTAGATGGCAGTAGTGTAATTCCGGTGTCCTGCCAAAAAAGTTCCCCCGCCGGATAAGGACCCCCTGTACTGCGCAGGTGCAGCGCTTACGCAGTACGAAGGACTACAGAGCTTACAAAAATTGCCAAACCTAAACAGCTCTGAGTGAACTCTACACCACGCAGGCGCAGTTAACATGTAATTGTACGAGGCGATGCCGTACGCTCCCGATGCTCGTGCTACTCTGCAAGGGGCGTCTATCGTGTAACTAAGGGGCGGGTCTAGTATTACTGTAACCAATGGGTACATTTATTATTATTGTTATATATCGAGCTCTGCCCATTAATTTAACATTCGCCCTCTTCTGTAGCCATCCGCCCCTTACACGATATAATAATAATAGACCCGCCCCTTGCTTACACGCTATAACAGATCTGCCCCTTGGTAAGAGTAATAATAGAGCAGCCCCTTGGTTACACGATATATAACAATAATAAATGTGCCCCTTGCTTACAGTAATACTAGACCTGCCCCTTAGTTACACGTATAGAATATAAAAAAAAAAGTCACAGTTACTTTGCTGCGTAACAAATTACTTTTCCAATGTAGTAACTGAGTTACTAACGCAATTACTTTTTGGGAGAAGTAATTTGTAACTTAACTAATTACTTTTTTAAAGTAAGATGACCAACACTGCTGCTGAGGGATCCTTCTTGTTTCTTCCCAGAAGAGGGTGTGTTTTACAAAGTCTATGTCTACAAGTAATATTTGATTCTACTAGAGCACAGGTGTCAAACTGGTGTCCCTACAGCTGCTGCAGAACTACAAATCCCATGAGCCACTGCAAGGCAAGCTAGAATTGTACTGATACCAATGAAAACATGTTTCTTTAACCGCTTGCCGCCTGCCCACCATCAAATGACGGCTGGGTGGTGCGGCTCTCATTCTGGGTGGACGTCATATGATGGCTTCCCAGAACGAGTGCTCTCACGCGCCCCTGGGCGATCGTAGCCGTGCCGTGTTGCTAGGACACAGTGCGACCCCGATCTGTGTAAAGAACGGGGTCGCGGCCATGGCTCTTTAACCATGTGATTGGCTGTGTTCAATCACAGCCATTCACATGTAAACACGGAGATGCCGGTAATCGGCACTCCTCGCCTTACACTGATAGAGTGTGAGGAGAGGAGAGCCGATCAGCGGCATCTCCTCACAGGGGACAGCTAGATATGTAATCAGGGCACTGATCATCAGTACCCTGATTACAATTAAGTGCCCACCAGTGCCAGCAATCAGTGCCAACCAGTGCCCACAATTGCCAACAATCTGTGCCCACAAGTGCCAGCAATCAGTGTCCACAAGTGCCAGCAATCAGTGGCCATTAGTGATTCCAGTCAGTGCTGGCTATCAGTGCTGCCCATCAATGCCCAACACTGCTGCTCATGAAGCTCATCACTGCTGCCCATCAATGCCACCCATCAATGTCCATCAGTGCCACCCATCAGTGCTGCCTATCTGTGCCCACCTGTGCTGCCTATCTGTGCCCCCCAGTGCCGCCTATCTGTGCCCAGTGCCAAAGAGTGCCATCCATCAGTGCCGCCTATCAGTGCTCATCAGTGCCACATATCAGTGCCCATAAGTGCGGCATATTCGTGCATCCTCATCAGTGCCACCTAATAAGTGCCCATAAGTGCCCCCTCATCAGTGCCCATAAGTGCCACCCAATCAGTGCAGCCTATCAGTGCCCATCAGTGAAGGAGAAAAATTTGTTATTTACAAAATGTACTGCTAGAAACTAAGAAAAATATTTTTTTCCAAATTTTATGTTCTTTTTTTTTTAGGAAAAAAACAAAAAAGCCAGGAGTGATTAAATACCACCAAAAGAAACCTCTATTTGTGTGAAAAAAATGATAACAATTTCACATGGTTACCATGTAGCATGACTGTGCAATTGTCACTTGGTGGTTAAATACACAACTCTAGTCAGTACACAGTGAAGCTTCAATCAAATTGGGTGTTTGAATTTTTCTTACAAATCCCCATTCAAAAGAATTGCCTTCTTCAGTATGGTTGATGCAAAACCTTCATCCTAATTACATTGTAATTAAAAAATCCCTATATATACAGTTTTATATGTTAGAGTTGAATACAAATTGACAAAGGAGAAAAGTTTATTATGGTTCACCATCCCCAGCTGATCTCTTCTTTTAATGTTTTATAGTTTACTGCCCTCTAATGGTTGTCATGCATCATTGTTGGAGCCGAAAATGTATACATCCTTATTACAACACATTATAGTTTATTTTTAATTATATAAGTCCTAGTTCAATCTATTTTATTGAAACAAGACCATATTAACAATCAGGAATAGTAGTAAAGAGAGACAATAATAACAGATACATGAGGTATGGTCATATCAGATACAATAAGTTTGTGTAGGCCTTATTTTGGTGTACATATTTAACCACTTGATTACTGGGCACCTAAACCCCCCTCCTGCCCAGACCAATTTTCAGCTTTTAGAGATGTCACACTTTGAACAACAATTATGCGGTCATACAACACTGTAACCAAATGAAATTTGTATCATTTTTTCCCCCACAAATAGAGCTTTCTTTTGGTGGTATTTGATCACCCTTTGGTTTTCTTTTTATTGTTTGTTAAAAAAAATTCAAAAAGACCAATTTTTTTAAAAAAAAATACAAAACCGTTTTATATTTTGTTAATAAATTTTGCAA
This sequence comes from Lithobates sylvaticus, assembly GCA_028564925.1. Taxonomy (NCBI): domain Eukaryota; kingdom Metazoa; phylum Chordata; class Amphibia; order Anura; family Ranidae; genus Lithobates; species Lithobates sylvaticus. The sequence continues at coordinate 343,745,803 of CM053030.1, read as the reverse complement.
ACAGGTATTTTTTCTCCTTCATTGATGTACGCTGATTAGGCTTCACTGATTAGCACCGATAGGCTGCATTGATGGGCACTGATAAGGCGGCACTGATGGGCACTAATAGGCGGCACTGGTGGGCACTGATGAGGTGGCACTGGTGGGTGGCACTGATGGGCGGAACTGAAGGGCATTGATAGGTGGCACTGAAGTGCACTAATAGGTGGCACTGATAGCTGGCACTGATGGGCACTGATAGGTGGCAGTAATGTGCACTGACGGGTGGCAGTGATGGGCACTGATCAGCACTAGTAGGTGACACTGATAGGCAGCACTGCTAGGTGGCACTGAAGAGGCACTGATTGGCACCACTGGTGGGCATTGATAGGTGGCACTCGTGGGCATTGATAGGTGGCACTGATTGCTGGCTCTGTTATGCACTGGTGGGCACTGATTCATGGCACTGGCAGGCGGTACTGGTTGGCACAGATGAGGCAGATTCGCCTCTTCCTCTTAGGGACCGATGTCCCTTGCACAGAAGCCGGTGATTGTCTTTTTTTCCCTCACGCTGTCAGAGTGAGGAGAAAAGAAACGATTACCAATCTTCTGTTTACATCACGTGATCAGCTGTCATTGGCTGACAGCTGATCACGTGGTAAGGGGCCAGGATCGACCCCTTACTCCGATCTGTGATCACCCGAGTCTCATTGACTCAGTGATCAAAGCAGGAAGCGTGCAAAGGGGAGGATGTCTATTGACGGTCTGTGCTGTAGCCGTCATTCGGCTATAGCGCGGATCTGAAGGAGTTAACATAACGCAACGAGATAAAAGGGAAATCAATGCATATTACACATGAGACAATCTTAACATCCTGATTGGGATCAGGATACATGTAACTTAGAATAGAAACATAATATTTGTAAGAGCTAAGTCTTATTCTAAATATAAATAAATATAAAGAATAAATGTTGTTAGGATCACAACTCATTCCATAGGTAATGGGAAAACTTCATGTGGTAGAAAGCAGAGTGGAAAGGCAGAAAGAAGGTATCAGGTGAGAGGGGAAGGAATAGAGGTACTCCATCATGGCTGTAGGGTGGTTTGTCACAAATTCAGAAGAATACAGAAACATGGACCAAGAGGTCCATGTGATGGAGAACTGTTCCTCTTAATTGTTTTCCTGGGCCAGCAGACGTTCCAAGTCTCTTATTCAGTCTACTTCAATAGCCCAATCCACAAGGGAGGGCATATTCGTCGATTTCCAATTTCAGGCGATTACTGTCCGTGCCACAGCAAGGAAATTACAGAGTTCATGTTTTTGGGATCATGGAGAGGAGGGCTATTTCTGGTGTAGATTGGAGGGCTGTCGCCATCAAATATCATTTGGCAGAATTTTTGACGTGGAGCATAGTTCCCCTAGAACCTAAACATCTCCAACAAGCGTCTGAAAGGGAGGGGTCGAAAGTTTTATGTTTGCAGGGCATCTGTACCATCTTGTAACCAATTTAAACCTTGAGGGGGGGTCTGCACTGAAGGGGGCGTCTGCACTAAAGGGAGGAGGTCTGCACTGACTGGGGTGTCTGCACTGAAGCAGGGGGTCTGCACTGAAGGGAGGGGATCTGCACTGAAAGGGGGGTTTTGCACTGAAGTGGGGGTCTGCACTGAAGGGAGGGGGTCTGCACTGAAGGGGGGTCTGCCCTGAAGGGGGGGTCTGCACTGAAGGGGCGTCTGCACTAAAGGGAGGAGGTCTGCACTGAAGGGGTGGAAATTATGTCTCGAACTAATACATTTCTAAGGGTATATGTGGCTTTTATTTGATAAAAGTACAGTCATTACAAAACTGAATGTTAAAATCAAACAAGATTTCTAACTACGGTACTTTAAAACGACATTTGTCCAGTCATTGAACGTACAAAGATTTTTTAAACTGATTTTCATATGAATATTTGTTTGTAAATCTACTGGTGTATAGCCAATCTATTAATTTAAAATAAAAATGTAGTTACAATGTAAAAACAATTATATTCCTAGCACCATTAACTAAACTACAGCTCAGTGGCATAATCATAAATATTTGACACCACTTTATAAAGTAATGTCCACCAAACATTCACTCCATGTAAATAATTCACTGCATTTTAAAACATATTCACCAGGAGATACACCTGTATTGACTAATTAGGTTGATTTAGGCCCCTTTCACACGAGGCGGATCCGTATTGATCCGCCCCGTGAAGATCCGTATTGATCCGCCCCGTGAAGATCCGCTGCTCAGCGGGGATCGCACAGCTGATCTCCGCTGAGCCGGCTGATGACAGGGCAGTCCCTGCACACTGTGCAGGGACCGCCCTGTCAGTTCTCCGCTCTCCTCTATGGGGGATCAGATGAGCACGGACCGTCTGTCCGTGTTCATCCGATCCGCTCTGCAGACGGATGAAAAAATAGGGGTTCGTCTGCAGAATCGGACGATAGCGGACGATAGCGGGTGTCAGTGGATGCTCATCCGCTGACACCCGCTATCCCATAGACATGCATGTATGTCCGTTTTTCATCCAAAAACGGATGGATGAAAAATGGACATACGGTCCGCATGTGTGAAAGGGGCATTACTAAAACTGGAGAGTGCAAAATCTGGTGCAGCTGTGCATAGAAACCAATCAGCTTCCATTTTTTTTTTTTTTGTCAGAACTTAATTAAACAAGCTGAAGTTTGTATCTGGCTACCATGTACAACTGCACCAGATTTTGCACTCTCCAGTTTTAGTAAATCAACTCCAATATCCTATTCACTTTATGGATATACCCTCAAGAGTCTTATTGAAGTCACTCTGGAAAAGTAGAAATCAATTTCACTATATGAGTTAAAGTATAACTAAAGGCAAAACTTTTGTTTCTGTTTTGGATAGAGGGGAGACAGTTAGACCACCTGCCAGTTTTTATTGCCGTCTGTGACACTGTTAGGGAGTTTCACTCTCTCTAGTTGTCCTTTTTACCATTATCATTGAAAGTAAAAGTAAAGTAAAATCCCAAATTTTGGGTTGTTCCCAGAAAATTAATATTGGGGAAATCTTCCAATGGGGACACTAGTTCTGGTGACCTGGGGGTCCCCAATGAATTCCCTTAATTTGCAGGGATTTCCTCTCACTTCCTGTTTGGCTATGAGACAGGACGTGAAGGGAAATCCCGACTGTTGCTTTGGGTTCATTTTCATTACCATTAGCGGTAGCCCCAAGCCACACTCAGGATTGCATTGCAGAATCCTGGTCCAGGTAACTTACCTTGTCACCAGGATCCTGCGAAGTCCCCCCGCCGTGTCCCCCGCAGGATCCTCCACCCGATGCTCTGTGTGCCGGGCTCCAATCCCTGCGAGCGTCGCAATGCATGGGGGTAGAGCCCGGCGGCTAATTCAAAAAAGTACAAAATACATAACACATACAGTACACTCTAATCTTACAGATTGCATTACTGTATCAAATTATTTCACCTCCCTTTTGTCCCTAGTGCTTTGTCCTTTGCCCTGCATGCAGTTTATATTATATATACTGTTCTTTCTGCCTGACAACTTGAGAAAGTCCATGGCAACCAAAAATTGTCCCTTTACGTCAAAAGTCGTTTAGACCAGCTAGTAAATAGCGTTAGTACATTAGAACACTCGCAGATTTGAGCGATAGTGATTCGTGAGGGAAATTCATTTTATTATTATATTATTATTTTTTATAATTATTTATAGTTATTTATTATATTATAATTTATGATTTCGCGTTTCAAACTTTATCATACCCGGGATGTCTACTAGACTCTTGTTTGGACAGATTTAAGTGTATTACTAAGAATTACAGGCCTACAATATAAAATGCCAAATTTCTATGCAAAATAATGTACCGCTTTGAGATTCAAAAATCTGACATATTACCAGGGAGGCTATTAAAGGAATAAGGATACACTGCAATCATGCTTTATATGAGACTTACAGTACAGTTGCGTGTGGTATCTTTTCTAAACGTTAATTTCTGTGACTTAGTAACAGAACTCTTTTTAAAACATGCTGGTAAATATCAATAGCATTATGTAAAGGAAGAGTGCCCTCTTGTGGAAAATATATTTAGGAAACAGATGACAAGTGTATAGTCTGAAGATTGTGGAAAAGCTAACCACTTGGTAATTATGACCAGGAGTGTGTGATACTAACATAAAAACAAACACAGATTTCCCAGTGCTTAATCATATTATAGAAATCTCTCTGTGACTGACTTTGCATTGCTATTTCAAGCAGGTCAGAAGCTACTAGAGTGTGGTCCTGAAGTGCTCCTGTCATGTTACAGGATGTCTTTGTGTTCCATATGTCACTCCTGTCTTTATAAAAAACCCTGTTCATGGCTCATATTCTTGGTGTGATCTCAGCAAGGGTTAAAAAAAGAGACAGAACAAATTCCATGTACCTCAGTTTCCTTACCAGTTGGAGCCGCAAGCTAGCAAATGGTTTTAAACGAATTAACATTTCTAAGGAAGAGATGACTGTAGGGTTGTCACCTGCATGGGAATGACCTGGACAGTCCGGGTTTTGACAGTTGTGTCCTCCTATAACCCGGACACAGCAGCATACCTCCAGTCCTAACAGTCTCCCTCCTATTGCTTTCTCCCCCATGGGGTGCCTGTCCCCCAACCCTGCCCCCCACCGCTGCCAGCCTGCCTGCGAATCCTGTTATGAATGAAGCCTGTGTTGTCCTTGACCCACCCCCCACCACCGATGCAAGTGAGTTTCAGCAGCATGGAGGACAGAGCAAAGAGTAGAAGCAGCAGTGACAGCCCAGAGCTCCATCATAGACATCGGAGCTGTACGGGGATTTCTTCCTTCTCTGCACTGTGAGTCAGCCCCTCCCCCTCTGCACTGTGACCAGAGCTGCTATGTATGTTCAGCTCTCTGGATGTCTTCACTCACTACACATCACCTTTTTAAGAGAGAGGAGGGGGCAGCTGTCTGTAGTCTTCCTGACCAGTGGTCTCTTTGTACTAGAGAGGGGTGAGCAATGTCCCCTCTTATTACCCCTCTGCAGTCCTCCCAGCTGGTGTTTTTTTTTTTACTGGAGGGGGATAAAGGGGAGTCTCTATGTTTCTGAACGGGGGTCCCCCTTATCACCCCATTCATTCCTCCTAGCTGGGGGTCTTATTTAACTGGTGGGGGAGGAAGTGGAGTTCTTATGTCCCTGGATGGAGGCCCCCATTATAACCCCCATGCAATGATCCCACCTGGCAGTCTTCTTTAACTGGAGGGGGGAGGGAGGAGAATTCCTGTATGAGGGTCCCATTTGATCACCCCCTGTAGTCCTCCTAGCTGCAAGTCTTTCCTATCTAGAGGGGGGGGGGGTCCTGTATTCCTGGGTGGAGGTTCTGTGCTGATGATCCCCCCTGCAGTCATATTATCCAGGGGTCAGTTTAACTGAAGGGAGGGGGGTTCCTGAACACCTGGATGGGGGCCTATGTCATCACCACCCTATGGTCCTCCTGGTCAGGGGTCTCCTTTAACTGGAAGGAGGTCCCTGTATTCCTTGATGGGCCTTTCCCTGTATTTGTCTGTATTACTGGATGGGTGCGAGGGGGTCCCTTCTAATCACCCCCATGCACTCCTCCTTTTAAGGGGTCTCCTTCTCCTGGAGTGGTCAGTACACCTAGAAGTGTTTGTATGTGTGTGTGTGGGGAGGGGGTCTCTGACTCCAGTTGGGGTTTTTATATTACTCTTTGCACTTCTGGATGTGGGTCCCTGGTTACGGGTGCCTCTAAAATACTGAGATCTCAGATTATTGCCCCTGGGCAGTTGTACAGAGTCCTTCCTGCCCTTTTCACACCAACCTATGTTAGCATTAGCTGACCTGGGGGGATGTACTTGGGCAGACTGACCTGGGGGGATTGTACTGGGGGACAGTGTCAGAAACCATGAATCAGACTAAGACAGAAGTAGAGTTAAATCACACTTGTTTAATAATAATTAAAAAAAGGTAAACAGAGTAAACAAGGTCAAAACAGGAACCGGAACAGATAGTCAAGAGAAGCCAAAACGTCAGGGAGCCAGAGAGGTGCGTAGTAGAACAGCAAGCAGGATCTGGAGCCAGAAACAATGTCAACCAAGGAAGTCTTTAACAGGAACACAGGACAGTGTCTCTAGAGATGTGACCAAGGCAAAGGCAGAGATCATCTGGACTGGACGGCTTACATAGGCAGGGCGACATGCTGACCTGGGGGGGGGGGGGTTATACTGGGGGACAGACTAACCTTTTGGCCATACCCACTGTTAATCACAGCACTGCATTACAGCTCTTCTTGGGGCACTTGAAGGTGTCCCAAGTCTTTTACAAACCTATAGGGTATACTGCAAAAAAATTCAAATTGCTGTGGTCGGCTAAAGTGTTTGAGATTAGCTTAATGAAAAGGTGGCAACCCTAGATGACTGGCCAGCAGCGGCAGCTCAAGAAATTTTTTGGAAGTGCTGTGCTGGTGCTAGGGGGCCAAGGGTACAGTGATGAGATTGTGGAAGTAAAATAAGCCACATCGATGCCAGCAAAAAGCTCCAGCAATACCCCCTCCCAACAAGATCACCAGCACAATAATAATTTTACTACCAATACTACAAAATTTTAACTGCCAACACTGCACAAGAATAAGCACCATAATCGGTGTTTGGTAGTTTTACTGGGGTGGATTTACTAAAACTGGAGGGTGCAACATCTGGTGCATCTGTGCATGGTAGCCAATCAGCTTTAATTTTAGCTTGTTCAAATAAGCTGTGACAAAAAAGCCTGGAAGTTTTAGTAAATCACCTCCATTACGACAGGCAAAAAACTCAAAAAATGCTGTTATAATTCTGTTACTAATATACTTGAAGTGAGCTCCCATCTAGGAGAACCTCTTGGCCATTATAACTTTCACCAACAGTTCACTTATGATGTATTGTTTAAACCAGGGGTCTCCAAATAGCTTGCCTTTACCAGGAGACCAGGGGTCTCCTTTGCTTGCCTTTACACGGCCCTTCGGGCACTTTTGCTTCCACTGATACAAGACACTATTTCTCCCACTAACGCCAACAATGGGGCAATATTCCTGTTACTGACATCAACAATGGGGTACTATTCCTCCCATTGACACCAATGATGAGGCACTATTGCTCAAACTAACACCAACAATGGAGCACCAATAATCCCACTGACACCAACAGTGGAGCAATATTTCTCCCACTGACACCATTGATAGGGAACTATTCTTCCCACTAATACCAAAAATGTATTGTTTACTCCCACTGACGCCAAGACAATTTCTACTCCCAAGGGCCACAGTCTGGCACGCCTAAAGTCTGGACAGTAAACCGGCCCTTTGTTTAGAAAGTTTAGAGTCCCCTGGTTTAAACTATAGCAGCAGCATTAATAGCTTGTGTCCTGTGGGATTATTCCGTGGACAGAGGGAGTATTTAAACCCCCCCCCCCCCCCTACCATTGCTAAATAAATTTGCAAAATGTATCATATATTTAAGTGAATCTACTGACAAACTGGGAATATTCAGTTGCGTCTGGATGGAGGGGCCTTACATATTCCTTTAGCCCATAAATTAGACCTGCCATCCTCTGCCTTTCAGGTACACTTTCACCCCTGTGTCATAGAGGAGCTGATGATGTGGACCTTTTGCTAAAAGACAAAAAAGTGAACACCTCCTTCTGTGATTTCATCTATAGTTCCCACCGTGTATGCTATTTTTCATGCTTCCTGAAATACAATGATGATTATACAGAAAGTAGCTAATAAGGACAAGGGGCTGATACGTCATATCACTACATCAGTAGTCTGTTTTCACAGTGGGGAAGTATATTTACTGTATAGCAGCTTCAAGTTGTTTTTAAATTAAAGCTGAATTCTCTGTATAATTCTTCTTGCATAGTTAGAGTCCAGCTTGCTCCAATGTAATTATGTATGTGCCATACCTATCCTATCCCCGTGGAAGCTGGAAATCAGTGTAGTTGACATCACCACTACTGTGATCGTCACTGGCTTCTATTTCCCGTGCCAAGCTGCTGCCCTGATCACAGGAGGTTGCTTGGGTGCCATTTAGAAAACACTGCATTCTCTCAGTGAATGCAAAGTATTCTGTGATTGGACAAGGTGGAAATCAAGATGTAATCTCCCTGCCTTTCCTCTTAGTCCAATCAGAGAACGCTTTACATTCATTGAGAAAAGCTGGAAAACCACTTGGTTGTCTATGCCGTTTTTCCTTGCTAAAGAGTTGCCAGCCAGAAGATTACAAGTCCTATCTCAGAAAAATAGACTCATGTTTTACCGGTGACTAAGATATTGCTAGATCTATGATGTTTTATGAAATAAACAAAATACTATGCTCTTCCCTACCTTATGTGGAAATATCTCCATATACGGGAGTAATCTTCACTAACATGAACAACAGCTATATCTGGGTGCTCAAATTACTGACGTCATCCGCAGTATTAATACATAACCATAAAATAAACAAACCATAAACACATATCTAAACCTGCAGAATTGCTGATACACATACAATGATTTTTACACATTCTATGTTTTTGTCATGATAATACACACTGTAAAAAATATTGTGCTGGGTCTACTTAAAAAAAATTGAGGCAACTATTTGCATCAGCTTTTTAAGTACTGTCAACTGAACTTATTCTTGTCTGACTCATTAGATTTTTCATGTTTTCAACTTTGTTGAGTTTGAGTTTGTAAAGCCAACTCATTTTTTTTCAGTTCATAGACTGTAAAGCCAACAAAATTTTTCCAGTTTCTAGACCATAGGTTTAAGTAAAGCCTACTCAATTTTTTCAGTTTATAGACCATAAATTTAAGTTAGGAATACATACATTAACTTACTGATTTATTTCAGGTACGTTTATAGCACTGTCAATGTACACAGTGCTTTACATATACATTCACATCAGTCCCTGTGCTCAAGGAGCTTACAATCTAAGTTTCCTAACTCACATTCATTTCATACATACACATAGTAGGGCCAATTTGAATTCACATCAGGCCCTGCACTCAAGGAGCTTACAATCTAACATCCCTAACTCACATTCATACATACACACAGTGGTGTATTTAGGTTTTGTGCTGCCCTGCATTTGTTTAAAATGATTATAGTTTGGAGTTAAAGTGGTTGTAAAGGCAGAAGTTTTTTCATCTTAATGCATTCTATGCATTAAGATAAAAAGCCTTCTGTGTGTAGCATCCCCCCTCAGCCCCCCTAATACTTACCTGAGGTCCCTCTGTGTCCAGCAATGTCCGCGAGTGTCTCAACCGTCCGAGATTTCCCTCCTGATTGACTGAGACACAGAAACTGCACCATTGGTTCCCACTGCTGTTAACCGCTTCCCGACCACCTCCTGCACATATACGTCGGCAGAATGGCACGGCTAGGCAAAACCACGTACAGGTACGTGGCGCTTTAATTGCCTAGCCGTGGCCCGGTCGGGAGCTCCGTGACCAAGGCCGCTGGACCAGGGGACCCGGTCGCCGCTGGTGTCCCGCGATCGGGTCACAGAGCTGAAGAACGGGGAGAGGTCTGTGTAAACAAACCTCTCCCCGCGCTTCCTACTCTGCCTGTCATTGATCGGCTGTTCCCTGTCATCGGGAAAGCCAATCAATGATGTCAGACGTCAGCCCCGCCCCTTAATGTTAAAAAAAACACACACGTCACAGCCCATAACCCCTCCCCTCCCCCTAGTGGTTAACTCTTTCACTGCATGTGTCATTTATACAGGAATCAATGCATTTAAATAGCATTGATTGCTGTATAAATGACAATGGTCCCAAAAATGTGTCAAAAATGTCCGATGTGTCCGCCATAATGTCGCAGTCACAATAAAAATCGCTGATCGCCGCTATTACTAGTAAAAAAAAAAATATTAATAAAAATGCTATAAAGCTATCCCCTATTTTGTAAACGCTATAACTTTTGAGCAAACCAATCAATAATCGCTAATTGCGATTTTATTTACCAAAAATATGTAGAAGAATACGTATCGGCCTAAACTGAGGAAAAAAAAATGTTTTTTTTTATATATTTTTTGGGGATATTTATTATTGCAAAAAGCAAAAAATATTGTTTTTTTTTTCAAAATTGTTGCTCTATTTTTGTTTATAGCGCAAAAAATAAAAACCGCAGGGGCGATCAAATACCACCAAAAGAAAGCTCTATTTGTAGGAAAAAAAGGACGCCAATTTTGTTTGGGAGCCACATCGCACAACCGCGCAATTGTCAGTTAAAGCGACGCAGTGCCGAATCGCAAAAAGGGGCCTGGTCCTTTGGCTGCCAATTGGTCAGGGGCTGAAGTGGTTAATCAAAGTCAGCTAGTCAATCAGGAGAGAGAGGGGGCAGGCCGAGTCGGTTCTCCTTGTCTGAATGGACACAGGGAGCTGTGACTCGGTTCAGGTGCCCCCATAGCAAGCTGCTTGCTGTGGGGGAACTCAAGAGGAGGGAGGGTCCAGGAGCACAGAAGAGGGACCCGAGAAGAGGAGGATCCGGGCTGGTCTGTGCAAATCCACTGCAACACAGCAGGTAAGTATAACATGTTTGTTATTTTATAGGAAAAAAAACAAGATTTCACAATCACTTTAATTCCCTGGTTTTAAAGATGACACAGCTTAGAAGTACAATCCATGGAAGGTGTCTCAAATTTATAAGCTTAGACAACTGGTTGCACAATACAATCACTGAAAAGCTATGCTAGCAGGCGTTTTTGCAAACGTTTAAAAATAAATGTATAGGTAAGCTTAAACAATATGTAATTTCATATTCCTGATATGTGCCTGCTGTACGAAAAAGTATCCTGTTTTCTTTGTATTGCTTGCTTTGGGTGAAATCCCCAGTTTTCCTGCCAGTCCCTCTGCTTTTCTATTAAAACTGAACACACTAAGCAGGAGAACCCGTGGTCAGTTTTCTCGCTATGCTGGGAACTCAGCCTGCTCTCATTGTTGCCACCTTTTCTTCAAGTCAAACCCGAACACTTTACAGGGCACTTCTTTTTTTCCTTAGTATATACCAGGGATATGCAATTAGCGGACCTCCAGCTGTTGCAAAACTACAAGTCCCATCATGCCTCTGCTTCTGGGTATCATGCTTGTGGCTGTCAGAGTCTTGCTATGCCTCATGGGACTTGTAGTTCTACAACAGCTGAAGGTCCGCTAATTGCATATCCCTGGTATATACTATAGGATTATAAAAGACCTGGGACACCTTTTGGGTGCCTCAAGGAGAGTGGTAATGCAGAGCGCTGCGGCGAACAGTGGGTGCGGCCCAACTGCTCTTGCTGACATTATCCCCCCCCCCCAGTGATGCCAAACCTGCCCCAGACAGTGGCCCACAGCTCCCAGATGGCAACAGATTTTTGTGTCACTATCTCAGTTACTTGGGGAGCCACAGCCCTGTCTAAATAATCTGTCCGGGTTTCAGGCAGAGTGAAACCCGGACACAGGATTCCAAACCCGAACTGTCCGGGTGAATCCTGGACAGGTGGCAACCCTACCTGCTCTCCTCCAATAATCATCATTGTCCTGACAAACCCCCCTGCACAGCCTTTCACTGGGAAGATCAGTGTTCTGCTGTTTCTTCTCCCCAAGCTTCTTAAGCAGCTGAGAACAGAAGGAATGTGATCACTTTAAAAAAAAGGGAAAAAAGGTATTTATAATGTTTTTAATATGTATATACAAATGTTTTGTATTTCACTTCTATTTTAAACTGAATACGTTGTTTTACAAGGTGAGGGTTTACAATCACTTTAAAGCCAAGCAAAGGGTCTTTATTGAGGGCCCATTTACATTGTTGCACATTATCAAATTCTGACATGCTAAAATGCACATGTCATGATTCCCCATAATAAAGAAAGTGTCTGTTCTCTTAATGATCTCCACTGTACTAATCTCTATCCCTATGCATTAAGGTGAAAAAACATCCACCAATACCGCCCCCCCCCAGCCCCCCGTTTTACTTACCTGAGCCTGTTCACCTGCTGCGCTCGCCCCCGATGTCCTCTTCGCCGCTCAGCCTGGCCGTTGATTGGCTAGAGTGGATGGATTGAAAGCAGCGCAGCCATTGGCTCGCGCTGCTGTCAATCACATCCAATGATGCAGTGTTCCGGGGGCGGGGCTGAGTGATACAGTGAGTGGGTATAGCCACCGGCCGTATCACGGAAGCGCTCCCTCAAGAACTAACCACCATGCAAGAGAGCTTACATGATGGTGGTTAGTTCTTGCGGGGAGGAGCTGAGACAGCCGCCAAGGGACCCCAGAAGACCAGGTTCGGGGCCACTCTGTGCAAAACGAGCTACACGGTGGAGGTAAGTATAACATGTTTGTTATTTAAAAAAAAAATAAAAAATTGTCTTTACAACCCCTTTAAAGCCAAAACTTCTTTTTAGTTTTGTATAGGTTTATACTGTTGTCTGGGCCCCCATTAGGGTGATTTAACTACTCTATTTGTCCTGTTTACCATTATCATTGAAAATGAAAGTAAAAAAGAACCCTCAATTTTGGATGGATTGAAAGCAGCGCAGCCATTGGCTCGCGCTGCTGTCAATCACATCCAGAGATGCAGTGTGCCGGGGGCGGGGCCGAGTGATACAGTGAGTGGGTATAGCCACCGGCCGTATCACGGAAGCGCTCCCTCAAGAACTAACCACCATGCAAGAGAGCTTGCATGATGGTGGTTAAGTCTTGCGGGGAGGAGCTGAGACAGCCGCCAAGGGACCCCAGAAGACCAGGTTCGGGGCCACTCTGTGCAAAACGAGCTGCACGGTGGAGGTAAGTATAACATGTTTGTTATTTAAAAAAAAAATAATAATTGTCTTTACAACCCCTTTAAAGCCAAAACTTCTTTTTAGTTTTGTATAGGTTTATACTGTTGTCTGTGCCCCCATTAGGGTGATTTAACTACTCTATTTGTCCTGTTTACCATTATCATTGAAAATGAAAGTAAAAAAGAACCCTCAATTTTGTCCCCAGAACAGTAATAGAGGGGACATCTTCAAATAGGGACAAAAGCTCTGGTGACCCTGGTGACAACCTGTGATTCCCTCACTTTGTGGGGACTTACTCATTTCCTGTTTTGGCCATGGGGCAGGAAATGAAGGGAAATTTCCCAATGGGACACAGATGGCAAAAAATCCTGACAGGGGTTATAACCTTTCCTTATTATATTAAAAATTAGAAGAAATATTTTGTCTTTAGTTCTACTTTAACCCCTGAACCCAGTTCTGCAACTTTGACATGTGTAAAACTACATATCTTCGCAGCTACTTTGTTTATTTGGATAAATTGTACCTTTTTTTTTTCAGGACAATTTGAGCCTTCATTTGGTGATAAATGGTAAAGGGTATCCCCTGAATTTTTATTCAATTTCAATTATTATGAAAGTGAAACTGGCCCAAAATAGTATAAATATATATTTTGTTTATTTTAGCTGTAACTTTTTTTACCATTAAATATATTCTCCTACTCCTAACATCCGTAGTGACACCACACATGTGTATATTATTTGTTGTTTGTGTTGTCTTTACCCATGGTAGGGCCAAGAAACATTGCACTCTTTTATCCTACATAAACATCCTGACACCAAACTGACACCGAAAGACGGCTACAGCGCGGGCGCTCCCTGCCGGGAGGACGTCCCTGGACATCCTCCTGTTTATTTTCGCAATGCGTGCTCCTGAGAGCATCGGGGAAGTTCTGTGTTGGCCGTGTCACTCGGACACAGCCAGTCACAGATCGCTGTAAACGGCCAATCACAGCGGCGTTTACAGCGCGATCGGCGTGTCCAATGAAAGATGATCTCATATGTAAACATATGAGATCATCTTTCAGCGCCGCTCTCCCTCCTCACACAGAGACAGCATGTGAGGAGGGAGAGATGAACGTCTGCAGCGGCCGTGAGTAAAAAAAAAATGTGCCATCTGTCCCCGCTGCCATCTGTCCCCATTGCCATCTGTCCCCATTGCCACCTGTCCCCGCTGCCACCTGTCCCCAGTGCCACCTGTCCTCAGTGCCATCTATCAGTGCCACCTGTCCCCAGTGCCATTTGTCCCCAGTGCCATTTGTCCCCAGTGCCACCTGTCCCCAGTGCCATGTATAAGTGCCATCTGTCATCAGTGCCATGTCAGTGCCACGTGTCATCAGTGCCACATAGTGCCATCTGTCATCAGTGCCATATCAGTGTCACGTGTCATCAGTGCCACATAGTGCCATCTGTCATCAGTGCCATATCAGTGTCACGTGTCATCAGTGCCACATATTAGTGCCATCTGTCATCAGTGCCACATATTAGTGCCATTTGTCATCAGTGCCACGTATTAGTGCCATCTCTCAGCAGTGCCACGTATTAGTGCCACATGATATCAGTGCCACATATCAGTGCCATCTGTCATCAGTATCACGTGTTATCAGTGCCACGTATTAGTGCCATCTCTCATCAGTGCCACGTATTAGTGCCATCTCTCATCAGTGCCACGTATTAGTGCCACATGATATCAGTGCCACGTATAAGTGCCATCTGTCATCAGTGCCACATATTAGTGCCATCTGTCATCAGTGTCACGTGTCATCAGTGCCCCGTATTAGTGGCATCTGTCATCAGTGTCACATCAGTGTCACATGTCATCAGTGCCACGTATCAGTGCCATATGTCATCAGTGCCACGTCAGTGTCATGTGTCATTGTCCTGGTGCTCCAGGGCCTTCAAAAGTGTAATAGGTAGTAAACAAGTTAAATGTGTAATTTATGCTCCTAGAACACGTGATGGTGCTCCCTGCATGTTGGGCCTCTCTAAGTGGCCAGGCTGTGGAAAAGTCCCACACATGTGATATCGTAATACTCAGGAGGAGTAGCAGAATTTATTTTGGGGTGTCATTTGTGGTATACACATGCCATGTGAGAGAAATAACCTATTACAATGACAATTTTGTGGGGAAAAAAATATATATTAATTTGCAAAGAATTGTGTGAAAAAATTACGACAACATCAAAAACCTCACCATGCCTCTTACTAAATACCTTGGAATGTCTACTTTCAAAAATGGGGTAATTTGGGGGGGATTTGTACTTTCCTGGCTTGTTCGGGTCACAAGAAATGAGCTAGGCCACCAGTACATCAGGTGTGATCAATTTTGTATAATTTGCACCACAGCTTGTAGACTCTCTAACTTTCACCAAGACCAAATAATATCCACTAATTTGGGTTATTTTTACCAAAGATATGTAGCAGCCAAAATTTATGAAGAAAAATTAATAATTTGCTAAATTTTATCACAAAAATAAAGAAAAATTTGTTATTTTTTCAAAATTTTCGGTCTTTTTTCATTTATAGCGCAAAAAATAAAAAACCCAGAGGTGATCAAATACCACCAAAAGAAAGCTCTATTTGTGGGAAAAAAAGGACAAAAAATTCATTTGGGTACAGTGTTGCATGACTGAGTAATTGTCATTCAAAGCGTGAGAGCACCGAAAACTGAAAATTGGTCTGGTTAGGAGGGGGGTTTAAGTGCCCAGTAAGCAAGTGGTTAAATACACTGACCCTGACCTTTGAGTCTGGCCCTGACACTAACATAGATCAAGGAGATTCTTTTTTTTTTATATTTGTTTTCATTTCTTTTATTAGATTTGTATGTATCTGTTTCTCTATTCTAATGAGCAAGGCTTTAGGAGAAGGTTTTGATCACTGTGGTAGACAATCACAGGCTCTCAAAGCAATCATTTGATCAAGAGCCAGTCCTCTTGGCTCCCATCTGTTAATATGAGACCAAGATCTGTTGGTGATAGCTCAGTCTTTATGCTGGGAGCACACAATGGAGCATGCTTCAAGCACAAATAGTGAGCACATACTGTATGTGCAGAATCTCAGAAGAAAGCCCACTTCCACCATGCTGCATATACTGTATGTGTGGGCTTGGCGTAAATGGGTTACCTTTTAAAGCAAACATGTTTATAAAAAAACTGACCAAAAACTGTTACAGTTTCTGTTTCATGGAACACAGTGTATCACCAAATCATTGAATAAGACCTCAGAAGATGGGTACACTGTGGTCATAAAGGGATGGACATAGTCAGCAACAATACTCAGGTAGGCCGTGGCTTTAAATGATGCTCAATTGGTACTAAGGGGCCCAAAGTGTGCCATGAAAATATCCCCCACACCATTACACCACCAGCCTTAACCATTGATACAAGGCAGGAAGGATCCATTCTTTCATGTTGTTTATGCCAAATTCTGACCCTACTATCAGAATTTTGCAGCTGAAATCGAGACTCATCAGACTAGGCAATGTTTTTCCAATCTTCTATTGTCCAATTTTGGTGAGCCTGTGCAAATTGTAGCCTCAGTTTCCTGTTCCTAGCTGACAGGAGTGGCACCCGGTGTGGCCTGCTTCTGTAGCCCATCTGCTTCCCGGTTTGATGTGCTGTGCATTCAGAGATGGTATTCTGCATACCTTGGTTGTAACGAGTGGTTATTTGAGTTACTGTTGCCTTTCTATCATCTCAAAGTAGTCTGCCCATTCTCCAGGCATTTTTGTCCACACAGTTGCCGATCTCTGGATATTTTCTCTTTTTATAACTATTCTCTGTAAACTCTAGAGATGGTTGTGTGTGAAAATCCCAGTAGATCATCAGTTTTTGAAATACTCAGACCAGCCCACCTGGCACCAACAACCATGCCACATTCAGTCACATAAATCTCCTTTCTACCCCATTCTGATGCTCGTTCTTAACTTCAGCAAGTCGTCTTCACCACATCTAGATGCCTAAATGCATTGAGTTTCTGCCTTGTGTTTGGCTGATTAGCAATTTATGTTACCGAGCAATTGAAGAGGTGTACCTAAAAAAGTGGCTGGTAAATGTATATACTGGAATTTATGCAGCTATAGAAGCTATACTGTAATGGCGGTGATCAGCAACTTATAGTAGGACTGTGATAGGGTGGCAGGAAATCTAACACCAACAGACACTGGCTGGGAGGGTCACTAACTGGCACTGATGTCGCAAGTGATCAGTGATAATACAGTACACTGACACTGTACTAATGACAACATTTAGGGGAAATCAAGGAGTTAACTGTGTGCCTAACAATGTGCCTAACAATGTGTAATGTGTGTAATGTGTGCTGCTATTACTTTCTGACCTAGCTGTTTTTTCTCTATACTTTTCAGGGATAAGAAACAGCCAGATTCCTATTCCTATGTACACAGAGTTCTATGTGTTTGTAAACACAGAACTCTTTGTGTGATTGGACAGAGCCAATCAGCAGGTTTCAGCCAAAATCATTGGCTAAAATCTTCTGCCAAACTTGTGCTAAATCCAATCACGTATACATGTGCCTCAAACCCAGAGGAAAGCCTGTTTGGTACATGTACATATCTGTGCCTGCACTTGCTGGCCGCTCGCAATATATTTACTGTGAACAGTCGGCAGGTGGTTAAAGGAAATTTTAAAAACTTCTCCTTGACTTCTTGGTGCCCACGTAATGCCATGTGCAGAGGCAAATCAGGTGGCCTTTAATGTCCACATGCCATACATATGCTTCCATGGACAGCTGAGGTTTCCGTGCTGAGAGTTTGCTCCCTGCATGCTCCCAGCACAGTGACCGAACTGTCATAGACATTAAATTCTTCCCTTACCTTAATGGATGACATGAATCAAAGCAAAAATTCACTTTGAGGAGACAACACAATCATATGCAAGAAAAATCTAAAAAAAAAAAAATGATTTTTTTTGCTTGAACCTGAGTCGATGACTGTCAGCACAATTTCACCTAATTTACTAAGATAATTGAATTGCTCTGGGTTCAGGGGTGAGATTGACAAACTGGATTGCTGGAAAGAGGTGAACCTGTAGGTACACATTCCAACTGACCAAAAAAGCCAGAAAGTCCCCCTGAAAAAGCACAGCAATGGCAGATTTGATGGATTCCACAGAAAATGTTTGGGCCTACATGCCCCAAATTAGATGGACATTCTTTTTTGTAAAGGGAACAGTAACCAGGTTACTACAGGACCTCTGAGACAAAGCCCCGGTAGATGGGATGAAACACGCCTCTGAATTAGTGTCTGACACCTACTCCCAATTTCTGAATACCGGTAGGGATACCTGTTATCCTCCAGCTTTGAGCGGCGCTCCAATTCTACACGTGATCACAGGTTGGACAACAATCTCTTTGAAGAATCAGAGGCTCTAAAAGACCTGAGACTGATCCATGAGTTTCATAGTAAAGCACACCGCATCAGTAAGAGCCAAAAATGTCTCATTCTGGAGTAATAGCAGAAGAGTGCAACTCCTTAAGGATAATCTCATTAGGTAAAGATTGGAGCTATCTTTCAGGAGATAACATGGAACTAAGTGAACTTGGCCAAAAAGTCTTGTGACTATAGGGGAAACCCCAGTCATCAAGGCAGGGGACTTGGCCCCACCCGATTATGAAATAGACTCTAGCTCTAGCAAAGCATAACAGAATTCTAGGTTGCAGGGATCATCTCCTTCAGAGGGTGCAGAGGAAGCAGCCCTAAAACCATAAGTGGAGTGTGAGCTGGGGGTCACCCCCACCCATTGCTGAAAGTCACTTTCAGGCTATCTCTGCAATGTCCAGACCAGCAGGGTCTGAATGCAGCACTCCAAAAGCCAGGCCAGGGATGGCTGCGTCAGCTGCAATCAAAGAGATCAACTTTATCAGCCAGGTAGAGCAGAGACTTTAATTAATTAAAATGAAGAAAATGTACTAGTAACAAAATGGGTTAGTTTTAAAAGTGCAGCTGAAGAAGATGTCCATCCTCCTAGGACATTAGACAAAAAATTAAGCATGTTCATCGTAAGAGGGGTTATCGTGAGCTAGAAAAACAGTTCCTTTTTCCAGTTTCCTATCCTAATTGAGATGGCAATATAACCTGAAGATGCAAGACTTCTTTTGTCCCTCAACACATGGGAAAGAAAACAGTTTTGGTTTTAGGTACACTTTAAGTTTATGGACACATGAAGATTATCCAAAGCTAGGAGAACCCAAAATATTATAAGTATTTATAAAGTGTATAGTACATAAAACAAAAAAATAAAAATCACTCACTTCACACCTTTGCCCACTGGTAGACGCAGTCTGGAAAATCTCTTCGTAATCATCACTATCCGCACGTCCTATTGTCGTCTCATTCTGCCACAAACAAAAAGGTACATTTACATTATGACTCCATGTTCTAGAGGTCGGAAGGAGCACAACATGTTTTTCAAATAAATTGAAAAGAATGTTCCTTTATTAAAAATACATGGTACAGTTTATGAAGTACAACATGGAAATAGTTAAAGGTACATGTAGGTTATCTTACAACAGTTGAGAGTCATATTCAACAGATCAATGGAGTGCCATCATAACACACATATCCAGGTGCCCCCTGGGAGGAAAATATCAGGGTTGACACGTGAGAACCTGGCATCCACCCTGTCCAGAAGAAATGCTACAAGGGAATTATCCCCACTATAGGGTCCAGGGTTGCCAGACTCGCTCTTATTTCTCAGGGGAGTTCCTTTTTATGTATGTCAATTTGTACATAGGAAGAGCCGAGTTAATAGGTTGTTCCCAAGAACCTACGGAGGGATCGGATTGGGAATTCCATTTAAGTATGATCTCTCTTCTAGCATAATACAGTAGGAAACATATACAGTGGTGTGAAAAAGTGTTTGCCCCCTTCCTCATTTCCTGTTCCTTTGCATGTTTGTCACACTTAAGTGTTTCGGAACATCAAACCAATTTAAACAATAGTCAAGGACAACACAAGTAAACACAAAATGCAATTTGTAAATGAAGGTGTTTATTATTAAAGGTGAAAAAAAATCCAAACCATCATGGCCCTGTGTGAAAAAGTGATTGCCCCCCTTGTTAAAACATACTATAACTGTGGTTGTCCACACCTGAGTTCAATTTCTCTAGCCACACCCAGGCCTGATTATTGCCACACCTGTTCACAATCAAGGCATCACTTAAATAGGAGCTGCTTGACACAGTAAGGTCCACCAGAAGATCCTTAAAAGCTACACATCATGCTGAGACCCAAAGAAATTCAGGAACAATTGAGAAAGAAAGTAATTGAGATCTATCAGTCTGGAAAGGGTTATAAAGCCATTTCCAAAGCTTTGGGAATCCAGCGAACCACAGTGAGAGCCATTATCCACAAATGGCGAAGACATGGAACAGTGGTGAACCTTCCCAGGAGTGGCCGGCCGCCCAAAATTACCCCAAGAGCGCAGCGACGACTCATCCAAGAGGTCACAAAAGACCCCACAACAACGTCCAAGGAACTGCAGGCCTCACTTGCCTCAGTTAAGGTCAGCGTTCATGCCTCCACCATCAGGAAAAGACTGGGCAAAAATGGCCTGCATGGCAGAGTTCCAAGGAGAAAACCACTGCTGAGCAAAAAGAACATCAAAGCTCGTATTAATTTCTCCACAACACATCTTGATGATCCCCAAGACTTTTGGGACAACATTCTGTGGACCGATGAGACAAAAGTGGAACTCTTTGGAAGGTGTGTGTCCAAGTATATCTGGCGTAGAAGGAACACTGCATTTCAGAAAAAGAACATTATACCAACAGTAAAATATGGTGGTGGTAATGTGATGGTCTGGGGCTGTTTTGCTGCTTCAGGACCTGGAAGACTTGCCGTGATAAAAGGAACTATGAATTCTGCTGTCTACCAAGAGATCCTGAAGGAGAATGTCTGACCATCTGTTCGTGTACTCAAGCTGAAACGAACTTGGGTTCTGCAGCAGGACAATGATCCTAAACACACCAGCAAGTCCACCACCGAATGGCTGAAGGAAAACAAAATGAAGACTTTGGAGTGGCCTAGCCAAAGTCCTGACCTGAATCCTATTGAGATGTTGTGGTATGACCTTAAAAAGGCCGTTCATGCTCGAAAACCCTCTAATGTAACTGAATTAGGACAATTCTGCAAAGATGAGTGGGCCAAAATTCCTCCAGGACGCTGTAAAAGCCTCATTGCACGTTATCGCAAACGCTTGGTTGCAGTTGTTGCTGTTAAGGGTGGCCCAACCAGTTATTAGGTTTAGGGGGCAATCACTTTTTCACACAGGGCCATGATGGTTTGGATTTTTTTTCACCTTTAATAATAAACACCTTCATTTACAAATCGCATTTTGTGTTTACTTGTGTTGTCCTTGACTATTGTTTAAATTGGTTTGATGTTCCGAAACACTTAAGTGTGACAAACATGCAAAGGAACAGGAAATGAGGAAGGGGGCAAACACTTTTTCACACCACTGTAAGTATTTTGGTATATCTAGGCCTTTGGTCGTCATCATGAATTTTTAGGAGCAGTAACTTAGGGGTGATCGGTAGGGCCAGCTGGAGACGAATGTTTATAAGCTCAACCACCTCCATCCAGAACCGAGCCACTCTAGGGCAGCTCCAGAACATATGCATGTATGTACCAACATCACCACCACAGCGAGTGCAGTTGGCAGATCTCTCTGGGTAGATGTTATGCAGCCTCTGGGGTGTAAAATATACCCTGTGTAAAAATTTGACCTGAATCAGTCTGTCCCTGGAGGAAATTAATACCTGGGCACTTTCCCCTAGACAGTCATCCCAGTCCTCCCTGTCTAAGTCTGGCACGTCAGCCTTCCATTTCTCCCAAAGATGTTCCATTTTGGGAGAGAGAACTCCCAGTAGGTCAAAATATAGTGTAGACAAAGGTTTAGATAGCTGTTCCAGGGCCAGTCTTTCTTCTATAGGGTCCATATCTCACTTTGGGACAGTAGGGAACTGAGCTTGCCTAGCATGACGTAACTGGAAGTATCTAAATGTCATCCACCTGGGTAGACGGAATTGGGTTCTGTCAGTGAGAGCAGTCTATCAGTTGTTAGGATATCTCCTAGAGTCTTAATTCTATACCTGGCCCAAATCTGGGGGTCAGGGATAGTACGGAGATGTGGGAGATTGGGATTCCCCCACAATGGGTTGAAGGGAGACCATCTGTTGGGGCAGGTAAATCTTGTCCTAGCGACCGCCCAAACCCTGAGCGTAGCCCTAGTGGAATGAGCAGTATAAGCTTGGGTTCCCTGATAGATCAAATTCCCCAATTCCTGAAGAGAACCCAGAATAGCTGCCTCAAGACAGACCGCCGCATTTGATCGTGAACGTAGGAACAACCATCGGACAGTGACCAGCACCGTGGCCCAGAAATAGAATCCCCCCTCACATTGGTGGTCATTTTAAATTCCCCATTACATTGGCAGAATCCCCCACTTTATACTTGCCAAAGATTTCCAGCTTTGCTCTACATGATTCAGAATTTGCCACAGTGTAGTGCCTCCTAACTAATCCCATACCCACATCACTGCCACTGATCCCATCAACCCCCCAGCATTGCCACTGATCACACCACCCTCCACCAGCATTGCCACTGATCCCAGGAGTCCTAGGATCCCTAGGAGTTTTCTGTCTATTGATGGGTCCCCTCACCTCCCCAGTCCATGGTGTGCAGGCAGGAGATAATGTGATGTAACCTTTAGCAACCAATCAGTGAGCAGTAATGCTGTGCACTAACCTCTTGCAACCGATCATTGAGCGGTAAGGATATGCAATAACCTCTAGGAACCAATCAGTGAGCAGTAATAATGTGCAGTAACCTCTAACAACCAATTAGTGAGTGGTTAGGATGTCCAGTAACCTCTAGCAATCAATCAGTGAGCAGTATTAATGTACATTAATCTCTAGCAACCAATCAACAAGCAGAAGTCATGTGCTGTAACCTCTAGAAAATAAACCGTGAGCCATAATGTGTGCTGTAACCTCAAGCAGCTAGTCAATGAGCGGTAATGATACACTTTAACCTCTGACAACCAATCGCAATCACTGCCTGATCTGATTTAGTAAACTGATTTTGATTCTAGCTGCTATTTATTGTATGTCTCAGAGCAGGTGGAGAGCGAAATTGCATGGAAGAGGGGGCCCATGAAAATGTTTGACCAAGGTCAAGTCAATATTAAAGACGGCCCTGGTGCTCAGATACAGTGTAATTCTGTTTTGAGCACACAGTTGAGACTGGGTTTTATACATATTTACTGTAGAAATCTTTGTATGTGTTGACATTTGTGCATGTGAAAAGGTATGCAGGAAACGAGTGGGAGTAATAAAGTAGTACACACCTTATGGTTGCCATAAATAACATTTACAAGGCTATTGCCCTATCTACACTCTCATAAATCAGCTATTTTGTTCAGGATCAAATGTCACTTTCTAGATAGCTAATCTAAATAATTTTTATAAACGTTATCAAGTTCAGAAAAGTTTTAACCTTTTGTCAAGAGCAATATTTATATCAGTATTATGCAATGATGACACATAAGAATTACACAGTCTTTATACTTTAAGAACAATTGGACACTTTTTGCAGAGCATACTATACATTTAGCATACATGTTATTTAAACTAGATCTAAAGCTGGCAACATATGGTAACTTTCGACCCTATATGTGCATGTTTCATATGGTTATTTTCAAAATACTTGTATTTTAAAACTGCAATAAACCCCAAAAAGGAACCTAAAAGAATGAATAAGCAATAGGGGTAGATCTGATCTCTTTGTTTGATATGGAAGCTTGCAGATATTGAGTGATCTTTATTGTAATCTATTTGGGCTAGCTACACCTTACGCACCAATCCTATATTCAATAAATTACATGCACACACTCCACTCCCAAACTAAAATATGCCCTTCATGTTTTTGACTTTGAAATGTGGCCTTTAGTGTGACCTAATTCACTGTGAAGATTATCTGATATTTTTTTCTGTTCTCTGATACAGGCAGCAACATAGGTACAGTATTTGGCCATACAATTGTTACCTCACAGAAGAGCAATTTCCTAAGGTTGTGTTATGACTTTATATAAGGCTGTGTTATGACATCTAGCATCTATTTCTTTGACAATTCTGGGATAACAGGAACCCTATGCATTTCAGAATTATCTACACTTGCAACAAAAATAAACATTTGCATCTTGTCCTATAATAATGTAAGCTCAATTTACTAAGCAAACACACTAGGACAAATATACTTATAGTAATGTGCAAAAGTTTAGGTAGTTATGAAGAAATGCTGTAAAGTAAGAATGCTTTCAGTATATATATATATATATATATATATATATATATATATATATATATCTATATTAATTGTTTATTTGTATCAATTTACAAAATGCAAAGTGAGCGAAGAGAAGAAAAATCTAAAGCAAATCAATGTTTGGTGTGACTACCCTTTGGCTACAAACTAGCATCGGTTCTTGTACTTGCACACTTTGTACACGTGCACAAAGTTAGGGATTTTTTAGGATTAACCAGTTATACCAAGCAAGTGTTAATGATCATCAATTTCATATGTAGGTTGAAACACAGTCATTAACCTAAACAGAAACAGATGTTCAGTAGTCTTAAGACTGGGTGTTTTCGCTATGTTTACTATGTGATCATGAAAATAAAGCTTTGGACCCTTTGGAGGCATCCTTGGTGTGCTGATGACATTTACAGTAAAACCTTGATTTGAGAGTAACTTGGTTTGAGAGCGTTTTGCAAGACAAGCAACATATTTTAATACATTTTAACTCGATATACAAGTGATGTCTTGATATACAAGTAGCGTCATGTCACAACTGAGTATAAAACAGAAGAGAGGCGCCTCTAAGTGTAGCAATGTGATTACATTTAATGAAGGTACAACATTTAGCAACTAATGATGATAAAAACAGGAACATCTAAGTATGCAGGCATCCGGGGTAAAGCTGTCCAAATAGAACATCCTCCTCACCGCCATTGACGTCGTCCCTTCCACACTGCGCTCCATGAGGGGTTCAAGCCTCACTTTCAGGTCATTCTACTGCAGGATAGTCTTTCCGGTCACAATTGCAGACTGACAGCGGTGAAAGGCAGCGGTGCGGGGGATGGTATATGTGGACAGCTTTACCCCTGATGCCTGCATACTTAGATGTGCCTCTTTTAATCATCAACCATGCGAGTTGCTAAATGTTGTATCTTCATTAAATGTAACCATATTGCTACACTTAGAGGTGCCTCTCTTCTTTTTTATACTCTGTATCTCCTGCTGGATTTTGCGTCCAATCCCCTGTGGAGGCTTCCATTTGAGGATGGACATTTTATGGTTATACAACCTATCACATTGCTATAATCTTTTTATATGGACTACAAACTGAAGGACTTATGAATAAATGATTGTGGAACAAATCATTTGAGTTTCCTTTTTTTCTTATGGGAAAATTCAATTGCTTTGGATAACAAGCATGTTTTTGGAATGCATTATGCTCGCAATCCAAGGTTTTACTGTATTCACTTTAAAATTGGATGAGGAACAGCCAAACTCTGCTACTAAGGTGAGTTTGTGGAAGACAATTTCCTGTCACAGGTCATATGTCATGGCAAGACTGAGCACAGCAACAAGACACAAAGTAGTTATACTAAATCAGCAAGGTCTTCCCAAGGCAAAGATTTCAAAGCAAACTTGGGTTTTAAGATGTGCTTTTTAAGCTCTTCTGAAGAAGCACAACTTAATGCAGCATATAAAAGACACATCATGCTTACTTCCTTTTGACATCAGAAGATATCCACCAGTGCCATCAGCACAGAATGGCTGGAAACCAGAGCGACCCAGGTACACCCTCTACTGTCCGGAGAAACAATCATGAAAGAATTACAGCCAAAAAGCCATACCTCTGACGTGGAAACAAGCCCAGGCGACTCAACTATGCACAAAAACTTAGGAACTGGGGTGCATAAAAATGGCAGAAGGTGCTCTGGACTGATGAGTCAATATTTTAAATATTTGGCTGTAGTAGAAAGCAGTTTGTTAGCTGATCGACTGGAGAGCTGTACAAAAATGAGTTAACAGCAATGAAGCATGGTGGAGGTTCCTTGCAAGTTTGGGGCTGCATTTCTGCAAACAGAGTTAGAGATTTTGTCAAGATCAATGGTGTCCTCAATGCTGAGAAATACAAGCATTACCTATCCATTATGCCATTCCATCAGAGAGGCATGTGATTGGCCCTAAATTTATTCTGCAGCAGGACAATGACCCCAAACATACAGCCAATGTCATTAAGACTCAGCGTAAAGAAAAACATGGAGTCCTGGAAGTGATGGTTTGGCCCCCATAGAGTCCAGATATCGACATCATTGAGTCTGTCTGGGATAACATGAAGGGACTGAAGGATTTGAGGTAGCCTACATCCACAGATGAGTTGTGGTGAGTTCTCCGAGATGTTTGGCACAACCTACCTGCCGTGTTCATTCAAAAACTGTTTGCAAATATACCCCAGAAGAATTGATGCTGTTTTGAAGGCAAAAGGTGATCACACCAAATATTGAGTTGATTTGGATCTCTATTTTGTTCATTTACTTTCCATTTTACTAATTGATAAAAAATAAACTATTAACACTTCTATTTGTGAAAGCATTCCTAATTTACAGCATTTTCCCACACCTGCCTAAATCTTTTGCACAGTAGTGTATATTTCAAAACAGTGACAGTCATTTAGTTAGTTATTTTCAGATCAAAGAGATTTTGAAATGACAGTCACATGGCTAAATTAAAGAACTTTATGTTCTAAAAGAATTTAAATTCTAAAAGATTTTGTAATTCTAATCATGTTTTTTGCAAGAAAGGACACTTATAGAACAAAATACACACAAACATTTTAATGTGACAACACTGAAGAAATTACACTTTGCTACAATGTAAAGTAGTGAGTGTACAGCTTGTATAACAGTGTAAATTTGCTGTCCCCTCAAAATAATTCAACACTCAGCCATTAATGTCTAAAATGCTGCCAACAAAAGTGAGTACACCTCTAAGTGAAAATGTCCAAATTGAGCCCAAAGTGTCAATATTTAGTGTGGCCACCATTATTTCCCAGCACTGCCTTAACCCTCTTGGGCTTGGGTTCATAGAGCTTCACAGGTTGCAACTGGAGTCTTTTTCCACTCCTCCGTGATGACATCACAGAGCTGGTGAATGTTAGAGACCTTGCGCTTCTCCACCTTACGTTTGAGGATGCCCTACAGATGCTAAATAGGTCTGGAGACATGCTTGGCCAGTCCATCACCTTTACCCTCAGATTCTTTAGCAAGGCAGTGGTCAGCTTGGAGGTGTGTTTGGGGCTGTTATCATGTTGGAATACTGCCCTGTGGTCCAGTCTCCGAAGTGAGGGGGAACATGCTCTGCTTCAGTATGTCACAGTACATGTTGGCATTCATGGTTCCCTCAATGAACTGTAGCTCCCCAGTGCTGGCAGCACTCATGCAGCCCCAGACCATGACACTCCCACCATCATGCTTGACTTTAGGCAAGACACACTTGTCTTTGTACTCCTCACCTGGTTGCCGCCACACATGCTTGACACCATCTGAACCAAATAAGTTTATCTTGGTCTCATCAGACCACAGGACATGTTTCCAGTTTCCATAGTCTGCTTGTCTTCAGCAAACTGTTTGCAGGCTTTCTTGTGCATCATCTTTAGAAGAGGCTTCCTTCTTGGATGACAGCCATGCAGACCAATTTGATGCAGTGTGCTGTGTATGGTCTGAGCACTGACAGGCTGACCCCCCAAAGACAATCTCTGGATATGCCACTGAGCACGTGCACTCAACTTCTTTGGTCTACCCTCGGCAAGGCCTGTTCTGAGTGGAACCTGTACTGTTAAGCCGCTGTATGGTCTTATTAAAAAGAATTGGTACTGAACTTTATAGACACTGAGATACAAGTTATTTAAAAAGATTATAAATGTTATTAACAATTGATTACAGAAAACAACCAGACAAACAGTAATTATTAAAAGGCTTTGCAAAGTATACAACTCTCACCAAGCTGACATATCCCCTGTGCAGTGGTCGGTATGATGCAGCTATATACTGATGATCAGAATATATTATGCCTCTCCTCTATTTAGTATGTCATACCATGGTTTTTATAATCACTGCGTAAGCAGGGTTTCTTCTATAGCATCTAGTCACATCTGTGATGATATACGTCTGCAATATTCCCTGCTTTTTCTGGACATCTTTCTACGTTGATCTTTACCCCTGGTTGTTTGTTATATACTAATATATGCCTAAAGCTCCTGAAGAAGCGTTCACACGTGCAACATGTAGAGCCAAGACATTTCTGATCCACCGTACCAAGCCTACTGGTATTATATATTTATTGTTTCACAAGGACATCACTAATATCCTTTCAGGAAATATTGTTGGTATATGGGTTTGTACTGATATAGTATATTAGGCAATTTTATACTTTGCAAAGCCTTTTAACCCCCCTGGCGGTATTCCCGAGTCTGGCCCGGGTGGAATTTCAGTACCATTAGTGGTAACCCCGAGCCACACTCGGGATTGCATCGCAGTATCCAGGGAAAGTTACTTACCTTGTCCACTGGATCCTGCGATGTCTCCCCGCTGTGTGTGCCAGCTGTCTCCTCGCTTGATTTACACAGTGCCGAGTGGCGCCGAGCTCCGTTCCCTGCGACGTTGCGACGCACGGAAGCGGAGATCAGCATCAAATTCTAAAAAGTAAAAACACAAAACACATACAGTACACTGTAATCTTACTGATTACAGTAATGTATAAAAAAATACACACCCCCTTTGTCTCTAGTGGTCTGTCCATTGCCCTGCATGCACTTTTATATTATAAATACTGTTTTTTTTGCCTGGAATTTGGAGATTGTCCATAGCAAACAATAAGTGTCCCTTTATGTCAAAAGTGGTTTTAGACCAGCTAGAAAACAGCGATAATAAATTAGAATCACTTCCAGAATTGAGCGATAGCGATTTGTGGGGAAATTCATCATCAAACACTAAATCTAATGACAGCGACAATTATGCAACTGAGCAAATTTCTCTGTTTTTGATTTGATTACATTATTGAATCATTTTTATTATTATTTGTTATAATTATTATTTATTGTTATTTATTATATTATAATTTAGTGTTTAAAATTTTATCATACCCGGGATGTCTACTAGACTCTCTGGTTTGAACAGATTTAAGTGAGTTATTCCTAAGAATTGCAGGCCTACAATATAAAAAGCCAAATTTCCATGCAAAATAATTGTACCGCTTTCAGCACCTAAAATCAGAAATAATCATACCGCCAGGGAGGTTAATAATTATTGTTTGTCTGGTTGTTTTCTGTAATCAATTGTTAATAAAATGTATAATCTTTTTAAATAAATTGTATCTCAATGCCTAAGTACAGTACCAATTATTTTCAATATTTCTAAATTTATGGGATGTAGCACGTGTACCCTGTTTGGTATCCACAGTACCACTCAGATGTGATACCTTAACCACATCGATACTGGGCACTTAAACACCTTCCTGCCCAGACCAATTTTGAGCTTTCAGCGCTGTCGCACTTTGAATGACAATTGTGTGGTCATACTACACTGTACCCAAATGAAATTTTTTATATTTTTTTCCCACAAATAGAGCTTTCTTTTGATGGTATTTGATCACCTCTCCATTTTTATTTTTTGCTAAACAAATAAAAAAAATTGGAAAAAAAATATGTTTTTTTTTGGTTTCAATTTCAAAACTTTGTAAATAAGTACTTTTTCTCCTTCACTGATGGGCAGGAAAATTCTAACTAAGAGAAACCGGCTCCACAGCCAGGTTCCTACTGCGAATGCACGAAGCGTGCTGCGCTTTGTGAATGGGCCACAGTCTTCTGGGACCTGTGAAGTGTCCCAGAAGGCTGCTGGGGGGTGGGGGGTGGGACTCCGTTTTAACAATGCTTTGTACCCTAATTCTAGTTTTAGTGCCAATTATAGAATAAAAACGTTTTTTGTTTTTTTTTATCCACAGTAAATTGTTAAAACTAACACTAATCAAAATATATATATTTTTTTTTTAAGGTTTTAACATGTTATTGTTTATAGATTTCAAAGAAAAGAAAATCATATTGCTACCAAATATCACCAAAAGAAAGTCTTGTTTGTCCATCATGTATTACTTTGTGACAGTTATTGCCAAATAAATAGGCCCAAACAGAAATGTAAAAACTGCTTGGCCCATACAGGGCAGCCATTCTCGACAAGGATTCTGTGGAACCCTAGAGCTCCTCCAGAGGTTGTGAGAGCTTCCTTGAGCTGCGCCTGTTTGACTTCACATTGGATGGTTCCTGGATATTTCTGGGTCCAATGCCACTTGTCGGAGCCAGCAGGATAACAACAAATATCTTTTTTTCTAAGTGGGGTGGCAATCTGACCACCAATGTAAAAAGCATTCTTCCCACTGACCTCCAATGAATACATTTTAGTAGGGTTTCCCTGTGACTTTATTATTATTTTTTATTATTATACATGATTTATATAGGGCCAACAGTTTACGCAGCGCTTTACAATGTATAGGGGGGACAACACAATTACAGTACAGTTCAATACAAAAGGTACAAGAGGGCCCTGCTGGTAGAGCTTACATTCTAAAGGTAGGGGGTGGTGGTACAAAAGGTAATAGCTGCAGAGAATGATTTGATGGGGGTGGCTCGGGGACAATTGTTGTTAGGTGTTTGTGGGATAGGCTTCCCTGAATAAATGCGTTTTCAGGGATCTCCTAAAGGTGGACAGGGTAGGGGCTGATCGGACAGACTGGGGCAGGGAGTTCCAGAGGATGGGAGAGGC
The DNA here is from genome assembly GCA_028564925.1 of Lithobates sylvaticus. Classification (NCBI taxonomy): domain Eukaryota; kingdom Metazoa; phylum Chordata; class Amphibia; order Anura; family Ranidae; genus Lithobates; species Lithobates sylvaticus. The sequence goes on along the minus strand of CM053030.1, from coordinate 343,715,080 downwards.
TCTGGAGAAGTCTTCAAGGCGAGCATGGGAGGAGGTAACAAGGGATCTAGAAAGCAGGAGGTCCTGGGAGGAGCGGAGGGGACGATTTGGGCGATATCACAATTATTATGACATCAAAATAATTTTGACTTCAAAATTATTTCAAGGATTTCTGGGGTAAAAAGGTTGCGAAAGTCTGATATAGGTAGGGTATACAGATGAGGGAAGTGGTTAAGAATTCATATGGACTAGTGTCAGGTATGAGGACTCCTATTATCTAATATTGTGCAGTGGCCATAAAATGTACAAAGATGACTTCAGAACTTCATAAATATCTATAGTGAAAGCATGTCACCACTCGAATACCTTCAAAAGTTCAGTGCATTAAAAAAATAAATTTGAAGCAATCTGTGTTTGTGGGTACTGATATTTGCATTTGCCACAGAAATGAATAACCCCTAAGATGTACATACACATTGCATTTAATGAATGACTATTCAACGCTAAATGTGTAATGTATATGTATAGTAATATCTTAAAACCAATTTTGATGTCCAGATTGCTTGCTATTACATGTATACCATTTGTTATAACACCAGCACTACGTGGTTCTTCCCATATTCAGAGATTAACATGCAACAAAAAGTGACAGGTCATTTTGAGTAAACTAAAGAGATTGAGCAAGGATCTGTTACTAAATAAAGTCCTACATGTATGACCATCTCTCTGTTATAAAAAGAACATAAGTAGCATTCGACAATATGCTAATAGCAATCGCGATTTAGCCCTGGTTCACGCTGGTGCGTTTTGACATGTGATTTGACATGTCAAATCGGCGGCAAATTGCCGGCAATAGCACCGTCCTAATGAGTGCAACACTGCATTTGTGGCGCCACACCGATTTCTAAAAGTAGTTTCTGTATTACTTTTTGCGATTTCAGGGTGTGATTTCCAATGACATCTGTGCAGAAACCCGCACAGATATCTGTGAAATCGTGGTCGAAATCGGGACTGACATGCGGGAGTGAAATTCCCGCAGCTCAGTGTGAACCTGGGCTTACTGTGTTGCTATGAATTCTATATGTGCAACAGATATATTGACTACAATGAATATTGATTTCATATGAAATTTATTTTCATGTAAAACAACCTGGTCTGCCTAATGCAAACAACAAAGAGAAAAAAATGTTTGTCTTTATTAATCAGTTTATTCAGAAGCACATAACGTATTCTCTGTGGGGAAGATTTATTAAAAGTGGTGCACACAGAATCTAGTGCTGCTGTGCATAGTAACCAATCAGCTTCCAGGTTTTATTGTCAAATTTTAAGTGAACAAGCTGAAGTTATTAGCTGATTGGTTACCATGCCCAGCTCTACCAGATTCCGTGTGCACCAGTTTTAGTATATCTCCCCCTTTGGGGTTGATTTACTAAAACTGGAGAGTGCAAAATCTGCTGCAGCTGTGCATGGTAGCCAATCGGCTTCTAACCTCAGCTTGTTCAATTAAACTTTAACAAAAAAAAAAAGAAAATGGTTTCTATGCAGAGCTGTACCAGATTTTGCACTCTTAAATCAATCCCTTTGTTTTTTATCAGATGACATCAGTTTTAACATACAACTGAAAATATAAGGAGCATGCTAAATTAATACAAATATATATATATTACCTTGTTTCCTTTTTTGTGGCTGCGGAAAAATCCCAAAATTCCTTTTTTCTCTCTTTCTGCTGTGTCACTACTTGAGGAAAGTTTACGATTCTTTTCTGAAACAAATATTGAATTATTGAAGAGGTAAACTAAAAAGAATGTCAAACTTATCATTTTTTTCAGCTATATCTATTTAAAATAGTATTGTTGCCTGTTATAAAATATCTATTTAATGTTACAATGTACATTTACATACTTACTTACCTTACTATGCAACTTAAACCCTTGTTACAGGGAAACTAGTATAAAACAATATGCGGCCAAAGCAAGAAGTCGTGGAAAAAATGTGTCTGTGGTTTACAGGCTGGACTTTGGTAAAAAGATTAGCTACATTATATTGGTGCACAGCAGAAATGCAAGGTTGTCAAGCAGTAACATGACAATTTCTAACCAATGTTCTCCTTCAATCATAGTACTTCCACCACCCCTGTATGATTCCAGATAGTTACAGGTACAATATACAATATGTTTCATACAAATTTCACAGGCATATCTCAGTTAATAATTACTTAAAGAGGTTGTAAACCCTTACAGATCACTTTCTGCTACAGGTAATCCTACAATAAGGCTTCACTGTAGCTACCCAGGATATCTCCTAAACCTGCATGGTTTAGGAGATATCCCCTGTATTTGCATGTACCGACGTCATCGGCACATGCTCACTGACGCAAACTGAAGCAACGGCCTGTATGTGCCGTTGCTTCAGTGAGTGTACTGTTACTGGCGGCTCCCGCGCGCAATGCACCGGAGTGACGTCATCGTGTCTCCGGCCAATCACAGCACCGGAGCCGCGATACCCAGAAGTAATCCCCTGGAGTGATGTCACCGGCCGGTGCTGTGTACGGGCGAGGGCTTCGATCTCAGGTGAGTATTACATAATGAGCTATTATGCTGTGCATATTAGCTCATTATGCCTTTGTCTTGCAGGTGTTAGTTTTTTTTTTTTTTCAAAGTGGGTTTAAAACCACTTTGAGTGCCTGTGGCAAGAGTAGAGTCATTTATATATGTTTATATATTTTTTAAGGAACTGATTTAATAAAGGAGCATTTTTGTATACTCAAGGCAATTAAAAAAAAACATTAGGGTTCTCTTAAAAAATGTTTTGGTCATATGACGTGAGTGTAGGCCATTATAAAAATGCCTCCTTTATTAAAACCACAGCCAAAGTGTTGACTTGAGCAGAAAGCATTGAAAAATTGCATTGCATGTTTTAAGCAAAAATTCTTGCATTTAACCTATCACTGTAGCTCAAAAATGAAGGTTACTATTTCAAAATGTACAATAGTGTTTAGGGAGATTTACATAAAATAAGCTCCCATTCATTTCTCAGACTTTTTGAAGTGAGTGCAGGCGTGTATAAAAATCATTCCTCAGTGCTAAAAATATGCACTGTCACTGTACTAATGACACTGGCTGGGAAGGGGTTAAACATCTAGGGAAGGGTTAACTGCATGCCTAACCAGTGTTCACACTGATGTGAATTGGATGTGGGTTTCCCTGCATCCAATATACATGACAGGAGACTGTGACCGGCTCTCAATGGAGACAGTTCACACAGATAAAGGGCGGCCACAGTCCGCATTGGAAAAGGGTCCTGTGTGTCTTTGGCTCAGTTTCAGGCTGGAATTCAGGCAAAAATTTGGACCTGATTTGCACCTGAATCGGTGTACAGGGACACACCGGACCCCCTGCTGGGACCCGCAGCCACGTTAGCGTGAACCCAGTCGTAGTGTTTACTTTTATATGCTTTGCAGGAAAACAAAATCCAGCACACCCCACTGACAGGACAGAGCTCTGCATTGTTTACATATCCAGTGTTATTCCTCGCTGATCAGCAGAATCAGCGCACCCCCTACCTGGAAGTGCAGAATCGTGGATATATATATACGTGATTCTGCACAGATTGGCTGCCCTGTAGCAGTAAAGCTGCTATAGTGAGGTCAGCAAGTGGTTAAAGTGACACTAAACAATATCCTTATTCTTCAAAAATAATCCATACACATCCACTGCTTAAAGCGGGAGACCCGCAAATTTTTTTTTTTATTAAAGTCAGCAGCTACAAATACTGCAGCTGCTAACTTTTAAAATAAGGACACTCACCTTTCCCAGGGTCCAGCGATGTCGGCACCCGAGGCCGAACCGTCCCTCAGTCCTCGGATGCTGCTGTCGCCATCTTCGGTATGGGAATCATATAGCTTCACTCCCCAGTTCCCTACTGCACATGCGCGAGTCGCGCAGCGCAATGAGAATGGTCCGCGCTGTCCCCGGTGACCCATGGTTGTCCCAGCAGACAGCGCGGTGGGACAGAAAGAGGCATAGACTCCCGTGGGAGTCTATGCCCAGAAGTGGGTGCAAATATCTTTCTTAGACAGGTATCTGCACCCCCCTCCCCCCTCCCCCCTGAAAGTTGCCAAATGTGACACCAGAGGGGCGGAGGGTTCCGAAAAAGCAGAGGTTCAATTTTTGTGTGAATCTCCGCTTTAATGGTCATGTAATCTATTTTTCATGAAATTATTTGTGACTTTGTTTTTTCTGCTTCCACGTAACATCTTTTATACACTCCTGAATCTCCCCGTTCTCCTCTCACTTGTATGTGTTTAGAATGAACAGTGAACATTAGTTGTAGTCATGTGCACTGCTCAATGCACACTACAAATCCCATAGTCCATAATCCCTAGTCTTTCTCAGGAGGAATCAACAGTGGGACCATGGAGAAAGAAAGTTGCCAACATCTAACAGGAATTCAGATAGGAGAAACAAAACAAAAAAAAAAAATTTAGGATTTAGAGAAGGATGAGAGCAATAACCATCTAATTGGCCAATATATATAAACAACCTCATAGGAGCAGTGCAGATACGGTTGGACGTACCCGTACATTCTCCTGCACTAGAGGCTCTCGCACAGCTCACAGAACATGCACCCGTGAGCCGGACACAAAGGATCACATGACATGGTACAGAATCAATGAAATTGGTCCTGTACCATGTGATCTTTGTGTCCAATCACACCAATTAGATGTATTATTTATGCCCCTAGAATGCCTGTAGGTGCCTTTAGGATATTGGGCCCCTCTATGTGGCTAGGCTGTGAAAAAGTCTCACAAGTGGTATCACCATACTCTAGCCTGTGCTGTGTTTTAAAAATATCTTCTTGATTGACAGCTTTGTTTAAAAAAAATATAACTTAATTTTTTTTCTGAAACATTAGTGCAGTGATTGCCAACTTTTCAGATCCCACGGACCACTAAAATCACAATTTTGAATCCTGCTGACCACTATCATGAATTGTACATGCCTTATACACACAATGCTCCAGCTCTCTACCCCCCTCCCCCTGGATCACACTGCTGCCTTATATACACAATGCACTCCCCCCCGCAATCTGCATCACACTGTTGCCTTACACAGACTAATCATTGCATCTCACCTCTTGATCCAGCTATGTGCTCAAGTCCTGTGCTCCCTCCCACAGTCTGTGATCAGCACTGCCATTGGAAGACCCCTCCTTTTTCACAACCCACTCTCTACACTACTCCTGGCACCTCTCTCTGAGTTCACATGAGCTGGAACTACAGAGGAGGAATTGGGTATCAATGTGCACTGACAGTATTGATTGTCAGCGTGCATTGAGAACAACACTGGAAAGAACAGTGGGCGGTATACATGCACCACAATGTTGATTTGCGTCAGAACCCCTGGGGACCACCAACATTTTCTCCATGGAACACTGGCTGGTTGTATTAGTGCAATAGTCAGTGAGAAGAGTTCTCCTTACACTTGTAGTCATTGAGAAGAACTCCTCCCTTACAGATAGCTAAATTGATGTCATTGGGAACTTATCAGTGGAGCAGAAATTTCTTATTGCTCAAGGAACCCCTAGGAACCTCTGGAACCCTGGTTGAGAAATCCTGATATATATACCACTGTTTGACACTATAATTTTCACACAAACTAAATAATATACACTGACTTGGGTTATATTTACCAAATAAATGTAGCAAATACATTGACCTAAATTCATGAAGAAAGATCATTTAATTGCAAAATTCTATAACCAAAAACTAAGAAAAAGTTTTATTTTTTTTCAAAATTGTCTGTATTTCTTTGTTTATAATTTCTGATTAAATATCACCAAAAGAAAGCTCTATCTGTCTAAATAAAAATGATATAAAATTAATTTGGGTTGCATGACAAGGTGAAACAGTTTAGATTTTAAATTGGTTAAACCGGATGTTAGTGTGCCACTGACTACCATTAATTGTGATTGTTTTGAAGAGGCTAAAATTGTTTGAGTTTGTTTATGACACCTAGTCAATAAACACAACACAATTTCAACCTTAACATTTTTCAACTTTCCTCCACCAATAAAAGACTTGCGCTTGGCATTAATGGGTGATTTTTTAAAGGTTAAGTGCACCTTAAAGGGGTGTTCCGGGAAAATAAAAAAATTAAAAGCCAGCAGCTACACATACTGCAGCTGCTGGCTTTTAATAAATGGACACTTACCTTTCCTGCTGTCCCTCGATGTCGGCACCGCAGCTGATGTCTCCATTAGGGATGAGCCCGGTGTTCGATTCAAACCCATGTTCGAATCGAACATCGGGCGTTCGCCCGCTCGGCGAGCCCAGAACTATTTGGGCCGCTCGCATCAAATTCGTGTGATGCGAGCGGCCCGCAATGCACTGCGCCAGTCGCAGTGCATTGCTGGCTGATGATTGGCCAAGCATGCGCTGTGACCCCCATGCTTGGCCAATCAAAGAGCCAGCGGCGAGGAGAGCCATAATTGGCCACAGGCAGGATGCCTGTGGCCAATTATAGCTCAGGGGGTTTAGTACACGCCCCACAGTATAAAAGACCCCGGCGCCGGCGGCCTCGCATATTGTGTTGTCAGTGTCAGCGTGTCAGTGTTATGTGCTGACTGCTGACATTATGTGCTGTGATTCTGGGGATTAGTGTGTGCGTGCTGTTAGTACAGCATTGCAGTATCACATCTGGGGGGTGTCTATAGTATGCCTGTGAAGGGGCGCATGTTTCCTGTGCTTAGAACTGTCCCTGCACAAAGTGTAATTTTTGCAGGAAAAAAAGCTATTTAAAATCACTCGCGGCTAATAAATTGATGGCTCCCGTAACACAGAGAACAGTCATTCATTGAAAGCCATTGATAAAAAAAAAAAGTAATTGATAAAAAAAAAAAAAAGTAATTGATAAAAAAAAAAAAAAAAGTAATTGATAAAAAAAAAAAAAAAAAGTGTGGGGTCCCCCTCAAAATCCATACCAGACCCTTGAGGTCTGGGGTGGATTTTAACCACTTCAATACCGCTCCATAGTCATATGACGCCCACAAGGTGGATCTACCATCCTGGGTGGGCGTCATATGACGTCCTCGGATTCCCGGCCGCCTGGGGGGCGTGCGCGCGCCCGCGGCATCGCTCGGGACACGGTGTGAGTGCCCGGCGGCCGCGATGTCCGCCGGGCACCCACGATTGCCCGTTAAAACAACGGGACCGGGCGGGACCGTGGAGCTGTGTGTGTAAACACACAACTCCACGTCCTGTCAGTGGGGAGGAGACCGATCATGTGATCCCAGTACGGAGGAACACATGATCGGTCTCCTCCCCTTGAGTCCCCTCCCCCTACAGTTAGAATCACTCCTATAGGGACACACATTAACCCCTCCAGCTCCCTCTAGTGTTAACCCCTTCCCTGCCAGTCACATTTACACAGTAATCATTGCAATTTTATAGCAACGATCGCTGTGTAAATGTGAATGGTTCCAAAAATGTGTCAAAAGTGTCCGAAGTGTCCGCCGCAATGTCGCAGTCACGAAAAAAAAATCGCAGATCGCCGCCATTACTAGTAAAAAAAAAAAAAAAAAAAAAATTCAATAAATCTATCCCCTATTTTGTAGACGCTATAACTTTTGCGCAAACCGATCAATATACGCTTATTGAGATTTTTTTACCAAAAATATGTAGAAGAATACGTATCGGCCTAAACTGAGGAAAAAAATAGTTTTTTTTAATAAAAATGGGATATTTATTATAGCAAAAAGTAAAAAATATTGTGTTTTTTTTCAAAATTGTCGCTCTTCTTTTGTTTATAGCGCAAAAAATAAAAACCGCAGGGGCGATCAAATACCACCAAAAGAAAGCTCTATTTGTGGGAAAAAAAGGACGTCAATTTTGTTTGGGTGTAACGTTGCACGACCGCGCAATTGTTAGTTAAAGCGACGCAGTGCCGAATCGCAAAAAGTGCTCTGGTAAGGAAGGGTGTTTAAAAGCCCTGTATTGAAGTGGTTAAGGGGAACCCCGGCCAAAAAAAAAAAAATGGCGTGGGGTCCCCCTCAAAATCCATACCAGACCCTTATCCGAGCACGCAACCTGGCAGGCCGCATGAAAAAGAGGGGGGACAAGAGCGGCCCCCCCTCCCTCCTGAACCGTACCAGGCCACATGCCCTCAACATTGGGAGGGTGCTTTGGGGGTCTGAGACCCCCCAAAGCACCTTGTCCCCATGTTGATGAGGACAAGGGCCTCGTCCCCACAACCCTGGCCATTGGTTGTGGGCGTCTGCGGGCGGGGGGCTTATCGGAATCTGGAAGGGCCCTTTAACAAGGGGACCCCCAGATCCCGGCCCCCCCTGTGTGAAATGGTAAGGCGGTACAAAAATACCCCTACCATTTCACCAAAAAAGTGCCAAAAATTGTAAAAATGACAGGAGACGGTCTTTGACAATTCCTTTATTAAAATCTTCTTTCTTCTGGTCTTCCTTCTTCCTCTCTTCATCCTTCGGTTTCTTCATCTTCTCCTTCCGGCATCTTCTTCCATATTCTTCTTCCATCATCTTCTTCCTCCGATCCCCTTCTTCTTGCTCTGGTCTTCTCGTCCGGCATCTTCTTTCATGGCGTCGGCGTCTCTTCAGGGCCGCTCCGCGCAATGGGAGGCTCCCGCTGTGTGAGGCTTCGCTGCGTCTGACAGGTCTTTTATAACGGAGGGCGGGGCCACCTGGTAACCCCGCCCCCCTCTGACGCACAGGGACGTCATGGGGAATTCCCTATGGCTTTCCCCATGAGGTCAGAGGGGGGCGGGGTCACCAGGTGGCCCCGCCCTCCGTTATAAAAGACCTGTCAGACGCAGCGAAGCCTCACACAGCGGGAGCCTCCCATTGCGCGGAGCGGCCCAAGAAGAGACCCGGACGCCGTGGAAGATGCCGGACGAGAAGACCAGAGCAAGAAGAAGCGGAAGAGGAAGAAGATGATGGAAGAAGAAGATGGAAGAAGATGCCGGAAGGAGAAGATGAAGAAACCGAAGGATGAAGAAAGGAAGAAGGAAGACCAGAAGAAAGTAGATTTTAATAAAGGAATTGTCAAAGACCGTCTCCTGTCATTTTTACAATTTCTGACACTTTTTTGGTGAAATGGTACGATAAGCCCCCCGCCCGCAGACCCCCACAACCAATGGTCAGGGTTGTGGGGACGAGGCCCTTGTCCTCATCAACATGGGGACAAGGTGCTTTGGGGGGTCTCAGCTCCCAATGTTGAGGGCATGTGGCCTGGTACGGTTCAGGAGGGAGGGGGGGCCACTCTCGTCCCCCCCCCTCTTTTCCTGCGGCCTGCCAGGTTGCGTGCTCGGATAAGGGTCTGGTATGGATTTTGAGGGGGACCCCACGCCATTTTTTTTTTTTTGGCCGGGGTTCCCCTTAATATCCATAGCAGACCTGAAGGGTCTGGTTATTGAATTTGGGGGGACCTCCACGCTTTTTTTTAAAATTTTTTTTTATTTTTTATCAATTACTTTTTTTTTATCAATGACTTTCAATGAATGACTGTTCTCTGTGTTACGGGAGCCGTCAATTCATTAGCCGCGAATGATTTTAAATAGCTTTTTTTCCTGCAAAAATGACACTTTGTGCAGGGACAGTTCTAAGCACAGGAAACATGCGCCCCTTCACAGGCATACTATAGACACCCCCCAGGTACGAAATTTAAAGGAATATTACACTTTTATTGTTTCACTTTAAGCATTATTAAAATCACTGCTCCTGAAAAAACTTCAGTTTTTTAAAAAAAAATTTGCATTGATACATGTCCCCTGGGGCAGGACCCAGGTCCCCGAACACTTTTTATGACAATAACATGCATATTAGCCTTTAAAATTAGCACTTTTGATTTCGAACGTTCGCATCCATTGTAACTAATAGGGTTCTTATGCTCGCACGGACTTTGCCCGGGGGTGTTCGGCTCATCCCTAGTTTCCATCAGCTGTTGGGTGCTGCTACCGCCATTGCGGGGTAATTTAACCCGGCAGTTAGCCTTTCGGCTTCACCCTGGGAACCCTACTGCACATGCGCGAGGCCCCGCTCCTCTCTCCTATTAGCCCGGCGGCCGAGGGAGGAGGGAAAAAAAAGTCCTACAAAGTACATTCATTGTTATCACGTTGTCCAGTGATGCAGGCCCACATCAACCACAATAAATGATGGCTACCAATCCACTACAAAAATAAAATCATCTGACACGATCTGCTCCCATTGCTCACATACGCAGAGTGCCACCTCCCAGGCCCCACCAATAAATATGAACAAAGGGGTGGGATATCTAATGTCATAAACCAAAAATGGTGGTGTTGTCTTTACAAGAAATCCATTTCAAGCCTTCCTGTTCCAAGCTCCGCCACTAACAAAACAGGAACTTTAAAAGGTCTTAACTTTCTTCCAGGCTGTTTATATCAACCTTGCTATTACTATTTCCTTTCTAGAGCAGCTGTTCAAAAAATAAATAAATAACTAGAGATATGTACATTTATTTGTTATTCATTATTTGGCTAATCAGCACATTTAAAGCCCCATACACACGGTCGGATTTTCCGATGGATTCTGTCCTATCGGACAATGTTGTCGGAAATTCCGACCGTGTGTAGGCACCATCGGACATTTTCCATCGGATTGTCCGACGGACAAAGTTGTATCTCCTGCTCTAAAGATTTTCCGACAACAAAGTCCGATCACACCAATTCCGATCGTGTGTAGCGAATTCCGACGGACAAAGTGCCACGCATGCTCAGATCACATTACAAGACCAAAGCTATTGGCTACTAGCCTCTACGTAGTCCCGTCGTAGGCAACAAACGTCACCACGTTCAGAATGATCGGATTTTCCGACAACTTTGTCCGACCGTGTGTATGCAACACCAGTGTCGGACTAAATCCGTCGGACCAAATCCGATGGATTTGGTGGTCGGATTTTCCGACCGTGTGTATGGGGCTTAAAGCCCCATACACACGGTCGGACTTTTTCATCAATTTGGTCCGATCGGACAAGGTTGTTGAAAAATCAGACCGTGTGTATGCACCATCGGACAGTGTTCGTCGGTTTGTCCGTCGGACAAAGTCTTATCTCCTGCTGGAAAGATTTCCCTTCAACCCGGTCCGATCACACCAAATCCGAGCGTGTGTACGCTTGTCCGACCGGACAAAGTGCTACGCATGCTCAGATCACATTACAAGACCAAAGCTATTGGCTACTAGCCTCTACGTAGTCCCGTCGTAGGCAACAAACGTCACCACGTTCAGAATGATCGGATTTTCCGACAACTTTGTCCGATCGTGTGTACGCAAAACCAACATCAGACAAAGTATGACGGACATGGTCCGACGGACCTGGTCCACGGATTGTCCGCGCGTGTGTATGGGGCTTAACAGTGTGCAGTTGAACACAAATCTGCTTTCATATTCATGACATCACCTGGCTACAAGTGCAACCAATGTGTGCACCGTCAAATATATATTTACCTAGTTTACCCTAATCTGCATGTCACATCTCCCTATGGATTCAATGCTGTATCATGCTGAAAGGGTCTTCAGCTTGTTGAAACTCATGTTGTGCGATGACCCTGTCTACATAAAATTGCGCCTACAGTGTGTGGGATTAGGTCTACCTGGCCAGCACTCTCACCATGCTCACCATGCTTCAGCAATAAGACTACAAACAACTAGGAGATTTTAAGCAGTTGGGTGCCCTGGTTCTTTTCCAGTTAGTACTGTTTAACCACTTGACCACCAGGCACTTAAACACCCTTAATAACCAGACCAATTTTCAGCTTTTGGTGCTCTCACATTTTAAATGACAATTACTCAGTCATACAACACTGTACCCATATGAAATTTTTGTCCTTTTTTTCACACAAATAGAGCTTTCTTTTGGTGGTATTTAATCACCGTTGGGTTTTTTATTTTTTGCGCTATAAAAGAAAAAAGACCGAAAATTCTGTATAAAAAAATGAATTTTTCTTAGTTTCTGTTATAAAATTTTGCAAATTTGTAATTTTTCTTGATAAATTTTGGCCAAAATTTATACTGTTACATATCTTTGGTAAAAATAAGTACAAATTGGGGTATATTATTTGGTCTTTGTGAAAGTTATAGAGACAACAAGTTATGGTGCCAATATCTGAAAATTGATCACACCTGAAGTACTGACATTTCTTGAGTCCCTAACATGCCAGAAAAGTACAAATACCCCCCAAATGACCCCTTTTTGGAAAGAAGACATTCCAAGGTATTTAGAAAGAGGAATGGTGAGTTTTTTGAAGTTGTCATATTTTCCCACAATTCTTTGCAAAATCAAGATTTTTTCTTTTTTTTTTTTTTTTTTTTCACAAAATTGTCATATTAGCAGGTTATTTCTCACACACAGCATATGCATACCACAAATTACACCCCAAAACACATTCTGCTATTACTCCCGAGTATGGCAACACCACATGTGTGAGACTTTTACATAGCGTGGCCACATACAGAGGCCCAACATGCAGGGAGCACCATCAGGCGTTCTGGAGCACCCAGGCCAATTCTGACATTTCTCTCCTACATGTAAAAATCATCATTTATTCGCTAGAAAATTACATAGAACCCCAAAACATTATATATGTTTTTTTAGCAAAGACCCTAGAGAATACAATGGCGGTCGTTGCAACTTTTTATCCAGCACGGTACTTGCGCAGCAATTTTTTGAACGTGAAAAAAATGTTTTGTGCTTTACAAAAAACAAAACTGTAAATTTAGCCCAATGTTTTTGCATAATGTGAAAGATGAAGTTATGCCGAGTAAATAGATACCTAACATGTCACCCTTCAAAATTGAACACACTCGTGGAATGGTGCCAAACTTTGCTACTAAAAAATCCCAATAGGCAACGCTTTAAAATTTTTTACTGGTTACATGTTATGAGTTACAGAGGAGGTCTAGGGCCAAAATTATTGTTCTCGCTCTAACGTTCGCAGTGATACCTCACATGTATGGTCTGAACACCATTTTCATATGTGGGCGGGACTTACGTATGCGTTCGCTTCTGCATGCGAGCACACGGGGACAGGGGCGTTTAAAAAAAAAAAAGTATTGTTCGTTTTACTTTATTTATTTTAGTTTGACACTTTTTTCCCCACAAAAAATATTTTGATCACTTTTATTCCTATTACAAGGAATGTAAACATCCCTTGTAATAGGAATATGGCATGACAGGTCCTCTTTACAGTGAGATATGGGGTCAATAAGACCCCACATCTCACCTCTAGGCTGGAAAGCCTGAAATAAAAAAATAAAAAAACGATCCTGGCTTAGATCGTAGCGGTGAGTCGTTAGAAGCACCGGAGGGCGGCAGGAGAGGGGGACGTCCACTCTCGCCTCCTGTAAGAACGATCAAGCAGCGAAACAGCCGTAATGATCATTCTTATGGTGTAGGGAATCGCCGGCTGAAAAAGCTGATATCTGAATAATGCCTGTAGCTGCAGGCATCATTAAGATATCCCCGCACAAATTCAAGGATGTCATATGACGGCCGGCGGGCGGAAAGTGGTTAAAACACATTTTTTTTTAACACAAAGTTGTCAATTTATACAATATTTCTAACACATAGCATGTACATACCAAAAATGACACCCTAAAATAGATCCTCCTACTCCTCCTGACTATGGCGATACCACATGTGTGAGACTTCCACAGCCTGGCCACATACAGAGGCCGAGTACATCCGAGTACAGCCGAGTATGGCTGGGTATCACCGAGTATGGCAGAGTATGGCTGAGTATGGCTGGGTATTGCAGGGTATTGCAGAGTATTGCAGGTTATCGCAGGGTATCGCAGGGTATTGTATGGTTTTGCAGGGTATTGCAGAGTATCGCATGGTATCGCAGGGTATTGCAGGGTATGGCAGGGTATTGCAGGGTATTGCTGGGTATTGCAAGGTATTGCTGAATATTGCAGAGTATGGCAGAGTATGGCTGAGTATGGCTGGGTATTGCAGGGTATCGCAGAGTATTTCAGGGCATCGCAGAGTATCGCAGGGTATTGCATGGTTTTGCAGGGTATTGCAGAGTATCGCATGGTATCGCAGGGTATTGCAGGGTATGGCAGAGTATTGCAGGGTATTGCTGGGTATTGCAGGGTATTGCTGGATATTGCAGGGTATTGCAGAGTATTGCTGGGTATTGTAGGGTATTTCTGGGTATTGCAGAGTATTGCTGGGTATTGCTGGCTATTGCAGAGTATTGCTGGGTATTGCAGAGTATTGCTGGGTATTCGAGAGTATTGCAGGGTATTGCTGGGTATTGCAGAGCATTGCTGGGTATTGCAGGGTATGGAGGGATGGTTGAGCATGGATGGATGGATTGGTGGTGACTGCAGAGCAGCACTGTGGGCACTATAGATCCCGCCCACAGCGCTGCTGCCACCGATCCCTCCCCACTCACACTGTACCGATCAGTACAGAGAGAGGAACCGGTTTGTTTACATGTGATCACACCGTCATTTGACGGAGCGATCACGTGGTAAACGGCCGCGATGAGCAGGATTCTGGGAAGACGTCACTGCACGCCCTCCCAGAGTTAACAAACCGCCCTGTAGCCGTCATTCGGCTATGGGCTGGTTGTTAACCGGTTAAGAGTGTAATGTATCACACTGATATCACCATGATTTACCCCTGCCTTCGGGGATACCTGAGGGCTCTAAATCCAGCCAATCGCAGGGGAGTATGTTTGTTGGATTATGAGCATCCAACTATCTCAGGAGGCAGCAGTGAGGCACAGTGACATCCCCAGTGCCTCTTATGCCCCGTACACAGCGGAAATCCCGCCAGCAAAAGTCCGATGAGAGTTTTTGGTCTGAAAATGCGACCATATATGGAATTCCAGCCAGCTAAAGATTGAGAGCATATTCTCAATTTTTCGGTCTGAAAAAAGTTCAGATCGGAAATTCCGATCGCCTGTACCAATTCCGACGTGCAAAATTCCTACGCATGCTCGGAAACAATTCAACGCATGCTCGGAAGCATTGAATTTTATTTTCTCGGCTCATCATAGTGTTGTATATCACCGTGTTCTTGACGGTCGAAAGTTCTTCTTTGTTTTTTTTTTAGCAAAAGATTTTTTTTTTTGCATGTGATTTGACTTTGAGGTCGGTGACTTTGAGTGGAAGCTCCATTTTCATAGAAGGTCAGCTTTAAAGATCATATGACAAACATATACTGTAAATAATGTAGTTGGTGCTACATAACTACTACCAAGTTTGAACAGCAGAGGGCAGTAAAACTATTCAAATAACTGCCATAGTAAGCAAAGTAAACATCTGCTACTGTATATGCAAGTCAAAAGTTGCTAATTTATTCTATCAATGACTGGCGGAGGCTGTTGGGGTTAAAGTTATAAGGGGGGGGGGGGGGGGGGGAGGGTCTACGTGCTATAATACCATGATCAGTCCTTGTGTTGAAATAAAAATAGAAACAGTTCAGAAAAGCAATAAACCAATAACTTTTTTGATGTTCTGTAAACAGTTTTTTTTTTACAAGAAAATCGTAGCTGGCTGTAGATTGAAAGAGAACAGTGAGTCTATTTTCACACTGAGGCATTTTACAGGCGCTATAGTGCTAAAAATAGCACCTGTAAAGCGCCTCTCCTCTCACTCCAGTGTGAAAGCCTGAGTGGTTTCACACTGGAGTGGTGCACTTGCGGGACATTAAAAAAACTACTAAAGTGCCCCTGCTCATTGAAATCAATGGGCAGTGCCCCCGAAGGGCCCGCAAAGCGTTTCGGCAGCGCCGCTTTGCGGACGCTTTTAACCCTTGTGAATGTTTGACCATTCTTCCAGAAATGCATTTGTGAGGTCAGGCACTGATGGGGACGAGAAGGCCTGGCTCACAGTCTCCACTCTAATTCATCCCAAAGGTGTTCTATTGGGTTGAGGTCAGGGCTCTGTGCAGGCCAGTCAAGTTCCTGGGTTTTGAAGAAGCACAATATATGTGTAAAACCTTGTCACCCCTTGGTTCGTTGTTTTAGTCCTAGTGGCAGTCCTTTTATAAACCTGTTGAATGGATGTTGGTGTGCAACTAATTTTTCCCACTTGGTCTACATGTTCATGGTTGCGGGTTGGAGCTAGCACCCAGCCCTTCCTTTTTGGTGGATTGGCTGCCTGGAGCAGCAATCTGTCTCATTTCCCAGGACTCTGTGCAGGCCAGTCAAGTTCCTCCACCCCAAATTTGCTCACCCATGTCTTTGTGGACCTTGTTTTATGCACTGGTCCAAATCATTTGGTGAAGGGGGGATTATGGTGTGGGGTTGTTTTTCAGGGGTTGGGCTTGGCCCCTTGGTTCCAGTGAAGAGGACTCTTAAGGCATCAGCATACCGAAACATTGTGGACAATTTCATGCTCCCAACTTTGTGGGAACAGTTTGGGGATGGCCTCTTCCTGTTCCAACATGACTGCGCACCAGTGCACAAAGCAAGGTCCATAGAGACATGGGTGAGCAAGTTTGGGGTTGAGGATCTTGACTGGCCTGTACCTGTCCTGACCTCAATCCGATAGAACATCTTTGGGATGAATTAGTGCTAAGACTGCGAGCCAGGCCTTCTCGTCCACATCAGTGCCTGACAGGGGCGTTGCTAGGTGGCAAAAAGACCAGGGGCTTCAGTCCGAAGTCCGAGCCCGTGTTACCTACCTGATGCGCACTGACCTACCTGACGTGCACTGACCTACCTGACATGCACTGACCTACCTGACACTGACACACACTGACCTACCTGACATACACTGACCTAACTGACACGTACTGACCTACCTGACATACACTGACCTACCTGACATACACTGACCTATCTGACATACACTGACCTACCTGACATACACTGACCTACCTGACACATACACTGACCTACCTGTCATACACTGACTTACCTGACACATACACTGACCTACCTGACACATACACTGACCAACTGACCTACCTGACATACACTGACCCACACTGACACGCACTGACCTTCCTGACCAGACTTCTGGTGACGTGACCTCCTCCTGCATCACAGTAGAGTAGACAGTAGACAGTACGCACTCCATGCACTCCAGGCAGCCAGAGCCAGGACAGGACAGGAGAGGAGAGCCGCCCGCCCAAGCGCCGAGTGGGGATCTTTGCACAGTGACGTGGCGCGGCAGCCACATTGTAATTCCCGCCTTCTGGAGCCTGCAGCGCCTATGATGGACGTCACACATCTGCAGGCCCGGCATTGGACCAGTGGGATGTCCATCATAAGCACTGCAGGTTCCAGAAGGCGGGACCTGCTATATCACTTGGTCGCGCTCGGGGTCAGATCGGTCTCCGCTTGGGGGTTAATAATAGAATTGTGCATTCCCGCTTTTTTGGGACCCACTTGGGGCTCCAGCCCCCCTCAGCCCCCCCTCCCAATGCAACTGGTGCCTGACCTCACAAATTTGCTTCTGGAAGAATGGTCAAACATTCCCATAGACACACTCCTAAACCTTGTGGATAGCCTTCCCAGAAGAGTTGTTATAGCTGCAAAGGGTGGGCCAACTCAATATTGAACCCTACGGACAATACAGTGTATGTTTAAATGCATCAACTGTGAAGTACTGGAATTGGTCTTTACATCACCCTCTTGCTATCCCCTGCACTGGAAGACTGGAGGACAAAAGCCAATCAGGTAATGCTACAGTGCACTGCATTTACAGACTATTGATACTGAACAATCCGTATGATCTGCCAGTGCTTTGGAATGTAGTAGTGTCTTCATATTAATGGATTTATTTGTATGCTTGTGCCTTTAAATGTGAGTGTGAGGCTATATTCAGGTGGATAGTTGAACAAGGTACATTGGAAGGTAGTCCTGTCCCCTACTAAGGATCATCCATACACTGTGGGGTTTATTATTATTATTATACAGGATTTATATAGGGCCAACAGTTTGCGCAGCGCTTTACAACATAAGGGTAGACAGTACAATTACAATACAAATCAATACAGGAGGGATCAGAGGGCCCTGCTCGTTGGAGCTTACAATCTAGAAGGGAGGGTCAATTGGAACAAAAGGTAATACTGTGGGGGGATGTGCAGATGGAGAAAATGAAAATACGGTTGTTGTTATGTGTGGGTAGGATATGCTTCTCTGAAGAGAAGGGTTTTCAGGGATCGTCTAAAAACTAGTAAAGTAGGAGATAAGCGGACAGATTGGGGTAAGGCACTCCATAGGATTGGAGAGGCTCTGGAAAAGTCCTGGAGGCGAGCATGGGAGGAGGTGATGAGGGAGCTAGAGAGCAGGAGGTCTTGAGACACATGTCTTGAGACATTTGCCTTTATTTACTAAAGGCAAATCCAATTTTCACTGCAAGTGCACTTGGAAGTATATTCACTGTAGATCCGAGGGGGATATGCAAGGAAAATAAAAAAACTGCATTTTAGCTTGCGCATGAATGGATGATAAAATCAGCAGAGCTTTTCAGATCTACCCCTAATGCCGCATACACACGATCGGAATTCTCGTTGGAAAAAGCTCTGGTGGTTTTCCCAATGGAATTCCGCTCAAACTGTCTTGCCTACACACGGTCACACCAAATTCTCGGCTAGGCCGAATTTTTAATTTGTGTGCAGTAATTTACTTGCATACACATGTTTACTCATCTATAAGCATTTTTACGAAAGTATAAATGAGTATATTACAATACTGGCAATGAAGAAGAATTTTACTTGTCAATGCTTGTCTATACGCTTACGCACCTCGCCTATACTCAACATTACTCAGGTCTTTACACACAATTTGTGGCCCCTTGCACACGGGCATCACAAAATCCCAAGTAAACATCAGTAAATGATGATGCCTGTGTGTAAGGGGACTTATGGTTGAAAGGACTTATGGTTGAAAGGAGAAAACTGCCAGTGAGGACACTTAACCCTTAACCTAATTCTGACAAAACTCTTGACTTTATCTTTGAATCCTTAACCTCACCCAAACGTAACTTTTAACACACTAAAGCTGGAT
This sequence comes from Lithobates sylvaticus, assembly GCA_028564925.1. Lineage (NCBI taxonomy): Eukaryota > Metazoa > Chordata > Amphibia > Anura > Ranidae > Lithobates > Lithobates sylvaticus. The sequence goes on along the minus strand of CM053030.1, from coordinate 343,696,085 downwards.
ACACACTATACAATTTTCTTTAGATTTTTCCTTTATGCCCCGTACACACGATCGAACATTGATCGGACATTCCGACAACAAAATTCATGGATTTTATCCGACGGATGTTGGCTCAAACTTTTCTTCCATACACACGGTCACACAAATCGGAAATTACGAACGTCAAGAATGCAGTGATGTACAACACTTACTATGAGCCGAGAAAAATTAAGTTCAATAGCCAGTGCGGCTCTTCTGCTTGATTCTGAGCATGAGTGGCATTTTGTGCGTCAGAATTGTGTACATCGGATCGGAATTTACGTGAACGGATTTTGTTGTCGAAAAATTTGAGAACCAGATCTCAAATTTTGTGTGATGGAAATTCCGATGGAAACTGTCCGATGGAGTCTACACACGGTCGTAATTGTCCGACAACAAGCTCCGATCGCACATTTTACGTCGGAAAGTCCGACCGTGTGTACGGGGCATAAGAGCTACTAAAACCATATAATATGAGATCAAACCTAAACACTTTCAATTTGTATGCAATCAGGCAGACCCTTGCACTATATATTTGAAGGTAAATTTAAAGGAAATTTAACAAAAGTTGTATAGTGTGTATCCAGCTTAAAGAGGAAGTAAACCCTGATGGGTTTACTTCTTCTTTGTTTCCCTGCAAAGGTAAAGCATAATGGACTACTATGCATCGCATAGTAGCACATTATTGGGGTGATTTACCAAGCATTTGCGCCATGAGTTGCGGCGCATGCCGCTGCGCAACGGCCATTTTTGTATTCACAAAGCATTTGCGCCTGTAACACAGCGCAATTCCCCATTTACTATCATGTTGCCGGCGCACGGGCGGGCGCGATCTGTGCGCTGCTATAGACCTGGCGCAAGCATTCTTCAACTCAAGAAAATAAAAGAAGCTGGAAGTGGCAATATTATGGGGGTGATGTGGGTGATGTGAGGAAGTATAGATATGACTGTCAAACTAACAAACATGCCCAAAATAGAACCGAAAATTAACTTTCTCTGAGCAGGCTTGCTGCGCCTGCAAATACGCAAGGTCAATTTATGTACTGCGCATGCGCACGCGGCATTTGCGCCCGTTCATGTGCTTTGGTTCACTGCGCCGGCAAAATCTTAGTAAATGTCAAGCCACGTAGGTTCATTTGCATAAGTTGAACGGGGCGCACATCTAAACTTGACTTTTTTTTTTTGCGCTGGTTCACTCCTATGGGTTTTTTAAAGGCTATTTAAACACAGGTCATGTTAGCATTAAGAAATTAAAAAAATGAAGAAAAAAATGCGTGGGGGTCCCCCGAAATTCCATACCAGGCCCTTCAGGTCTGGTATGGATAATAAGGGGAACCCCACGCCAAAAAAAATGGCGTGGGGGTCCCCCTCAAAATACATACCAGACCCTTATCTAAGCAATCAACCTGGCAGGCCGCAGGAAAAGAGGGGGGAAGAGAGAGCACCCCCCCCCTCCTGAACCGTACCAGGCCACATGCCCTCAACATTGGGAGGATGCTTTGGGGTCCTCCCAAAAGCACCTTGTCCCCATGTTGATGAGGACAAGGGCCTCATCCCCACAACCCTGGCCGTTGGTTGTGGGGGTCTGCGGGCGGGGGGCTTATCGGAATCTGGAAGCCCCCTTTAACAAGGGGACCCCCAGATCCCAGCCCACCCCCCATGTGAAACGGTAAGTACCCCTACCATTTCACCAAAAAAGGTGACAAAAGAGTTAAAAATGACAGGAGACGGACTTTGTGGTATGAAACAGCGCAGCGCATTCATCTTGGTAAATCAGCCCCTATGTGTCACTTACCTGACACAGGAGCAAGCGATGTCCTCGATGTCCCCTGTTGCACGAAGCGCCCACCTTCGTTCCGGGTACCGCTGCTCCGGCGCTGTGAGTGGTCGGAGCAGCGATTACGTCACCCCGGCACATGCGCGCGGGAGCCGTAAGTGACGGCATGTTTGCCTTCATTTGCATGCGCCGTAGACATCGGTGCCCTTTTTTTTACAATATCTCCTTAACCGTGTAGGTTAAGGAGATATTTCTTGGACCTACAGGTAAGCCTTAATCTAGGCTTACCTTTAGATCAAAGTGGTCTGTAAGGGTTTACAACAATGTTAAAGCTAAAACATTTTTTACCTTAATGCATTCCTTGCATTAAGGTAAAAAAAATGTTCTATTTCTCTGCCACCCCCCATGTGGCTGCATCTATTCCCCCCCTTTCTTCCTCTTCACAGCCATTGGCTCCTGCTGCTGTCAATCAAATGCAGTGATGAGGAAGTGGGTGGGGGCTAAGTCCCTCTGTGAAAGTCTATGGAGTGCAGCTTGCTATGGGGACAAATGAAGAAGAGGAGGAGCCAGGATCGCCTCCAGGGGACCCGAGAAGAGGAGGATTGGAGCCATTCTGTGCAATTCCACTGCAGGTGAGTATAAAATGTTTGGTATTTTAATGAAAAATATTTTTGACTTTAGTAAAAAACATTTTTTCCCCATGCAGTGGGGCTGTGCCCCCACTGCACGGGTGAACTGCTCATTTTGTTCTAGGGGAGAGGACAAAGGAGATATACCTAATTGACCTGCCGATCCTACCCCCAAAAAACATCTGGCACCCATGCACTCCAGCGGCTTTGAAAATGGACTGTTTCCTGATGTCACCGCTGGGGGAGTGTGGTTTTCCCAAGAGAATCGGCGGATCAGGTGAGTATGAACTTTGTACTCACCACTAGAAAAATCTAGCAGTTGATCCTTGATCCATGCTGTGCCTGCACTGTATGGGGAGAGAACAAAAAATTCCCTGGGATGAGGCTTTAACTTTAATACTTAAATTTAACACTTGAAGGGTAAAAAAAGTCTGAAGCCATCCTGTCACTAAATATGTAAAATTTAGGCTACATTCGCATGGGCAACTAGTCCTGGTGCAAATGGCAGCAGCAATTACTGCAGATAATTGCTGGCTGTGCAAATAGCCACGGATGATTGCAGTCATCGCCAACCTGTCATTGAAGTGTACAGGGCTCTACGGCCACAGCTAACCGCTCATAACTGGCAAAAACAACAGCATTAGGCTCTTTTCACACGGGCTTGTCCATGTACGGACTCCGCTTTGCTCAGCAGGGATCGCTCCGTTGATCCCCATGTAGCAGGCGGAAGAGAGGTCCGTCTCCACTCTCTGTGCAGAGATGGACCTGTCAAAGCCCCACTGTCCCCTATGGAGATCGGATAAAAACGGACCACCTGTCCGTTTTCATCTGATCCTATCCAATCCGATTCTCTAAACTCTATTTTCCATCCGTCTGTATTTCACGGACAGGATTGGATGGGATAGCGGCAGATGTCAGTGGACATGTCACCACTGACATCCGCCGCTCCATAGAGGTGCATGGAGCATCCGATCAGGTCCACCTAAAAAACTGACAGGCGGCACTTATCGGAAAGCTTGTGTTAAAGGGGCCTTAATCAGTAGATTCTGTAATTGTCATTTGCACCAGAACTAATCACCCAATGCAAATGTAGAGAAAAGAAGGTTCTCCTGTAAAAAAAAAAATATATACTTACCTGTCCATAAGTGTCAGATTCCTTTTCTCCCACTGGTAGCTGTAGTTCCTTCTGCTAGCCCCTACATTATACTACAAAGTAGTGACGTGGAGACAGGTGGAAGAAACCACAGTGCTAAGCGTAGAACTAGGAATCTAACACTTTAGGTCAGGTAAGGCCTCATGCACACGAGACGCTGTTAAACGCGCGTTCAGAGGCAGTTGGACACTTTTTTCAACTGCACCTGAACGCATGCAATGTTATCCTATGTGTCCATGCACACAGTCTTGTTTTTTCCCGTTTTTATGCAGTTGCATTTAACCTCGTTTTTCCAGAAGCAAAAAAATGCGTTCAGACACTTTGCTTTTCTGCGTTTCAGACGCAAAACGCAGCTAAACGCGGCTAAACGCGCCTAAACGCAGGCACCTGCGTTTAGCCGCGTTTGCGTTTATAAGCCTTTTTAAAGGAACCCAATTTTTTGGAGCAGAAAACTCAGAAATATGATGGTAAACCATAAAAAAAAATACTAAAAAAATTGGTTTAAAATGTCGTAATTAGTTTAGAGTTCATAGAGCATATATACTGACTGATGCATACATGTTTGTGAAATGCATACATGTTTGTGAAATATCCAACGGACATTCGCTGGGCCATCAACGGATGGCTCCAATATCGACAAGCTCTGATTCTGGACCTCTCATGCAAATTTGCAACGACATTGCTGCCGCATCAAGAGCGACATCAGGAGCATTTCCTGACATATATTCAATATGGGATCCATTTAAAAAAAAAAAAAACACAGAAAGAGGGGCAAATGCAAGTGTACAACTGCTCTCTCTGCTGCTCACTCTGATCAAAATGGCAGAAATAGTTAATAATACATGCTTTCTGAGCTTGGGGAGGGTCTATATGATGTTATCTTTACAAATGCTTATAGACGCAAACGCGTCTAAACGCGTCTAAACGCGGCCTGAAAACATAGCAGAACGCGCGTTTTTAAACGCAGGTTTCTGCTTTTTAAAACGCGCGTTCAGCAGAGTTTGCATCTGCGTCTCGTGTGCATGGGGCCTAAAGAGGAATAAAGAGAGCAAAGATTAATGATGGTGTTCTGTCAAAAGAGCCAACTCATCAAAATCTCCAACCATGTCACTTCCGGTGACTCTCCAGCAGCAGTAATTGCAATTTTCGACGATTTGGCTGTTTACACAGAACACCGGCAGCAAATATACTACGGTACATGAAAAGTTGCCTGTTTTGACAGAACACCGGGGTAAGGAGTAAAAAAGTTGTTGCCGCCTTGGAGGCAGCCATGTTGTTGGTTACTAGCGGGCAGACTAACAATGTCCACTCATTATATTGTGTACCGTAGTGTATACGCTGCTGGTGTTTTGAAGTGGTTGGAGATTTTGATGAGGTGTCTCTTTTGACAGAACAGTGGGACAGGTAAGTGTAATATCGCTTCTTTTCAAACAACAGATTCACTTTAAATAAAGTTTCCTTGCCCTTTCCCCCCTACTTCCCTAAGTAGATTTAGCCCCCTTCCAAATCTTTATACTTACCTAGAGCCCCCAACTGAGGCTGTAGGCAAAAAAGCCAGCAATGAAGGTGAAAATTGCTGTGGGCCTTGGGGCTGAGGTCTAGTAGATACAGTATAAACATTCGGGTGTAGAGTTGTCAACATATGCTTAGCGGAGTAAGGGGAAAAGAGCAAGGAAACTCTGTTTAAAGGTTTAGTTCACCTTTACCAAATAACTGCCTATACAGATAAGGGGTTCACGTAGATAATAAAAAAAAGAAAGCTGTTCAGCTTTGACTAAAGCCGTACATTGCCCTTGCTTTAGGTGTAGACAATTTAGGTAAATTATGAAGCCTGGCTGGTAAATTTCCAGGACCTTGCTAAGGATTTTGCTAAGAGAGACCCAGCTGTTACAGCTCACCTTTATTATCACAGGAGTGATCTCTCTAACACTAATCTCAGCGCTATTGCATCAAGGGGAGATTTAAACCCCCTCATATGAACTTTCTCTCCCCTGATGCAGTAGCTTTGAGCTCAGAATTTCAGAGCTCACTCCTCTAATGGTGGAGGTGATCAGCTGGGCCTTCCTTAGCAACTTCCTGGGCATTTTCCAGTCAGGCTTCATGAAGTAAGTAAATGGCCTACACCTATAGCAAGGGCATTATTCATCTTTGGTCAATAGCTGCATAGCTACAAACACCTATCTTCATAGGCAGTTTTTTTTAATAAAGGTGACCTATGCCTTTAAATACTTCCTTACCCTTTAAACCACAATAACACAACCCCAACTTTAACCTTTAACCCATGACGCTAATACAAATTTAACCTAGGCCCTAAATTAACTAAAGTAACCACTTCTAACCATGCCTACCTTCTCCGCAACACGGTTATCAAGCCATCGTGCACTTGTTTTGATGAAACAAGCAAAGCTAAGATGATTATGCCAATACTAACTGATTTGAGAAGATACTTATACTGTAGATACGAGGGTACATGCGCAGTTAGAGATAACACATGGATGACACTACGTTAAAGAACAGAAATACCTTTTTTAAACCAAATTTAACATTTAGTACATTTAGTACTGCTACTTTGCTTTTTTGGCAGTCAAAAAGGACTGCAAAACAAGCATGGCAAGCACAGCTGGTATGACATGTGCACAGTAAATAAACAACTGTCATGCATAATGGAACCGTAATGACAAAGGAATGCATGGAAGAACAGTACACCCATAAGTCATTTTTTTACATTTGATGGTGGATTGTTAATGTCATGTGTCAAGCTATTTTTAAAGGCAGTGTGTGTAAATGAATGTCAAGCCATAGCCTTATTACATATATGCAAATAAAAAACAAATGATTTCAGGTGAACCCAGAACTGGGGAAATGCTCTGATATGTTCAACATTAATGATATGGATCAGTATGTGAGCTACTAAGTTGTGTTTTGCACTTTTTGTAGTAGATTGTAAGTCGGCACAAGTGAACTCCTCTGCATGGGTTTCATCATTTGGACTATGTAATAAACCTATTGCTCCTAAAATCCCAATAAAAACATTTATAAAAAAAAAAAAAAAAAAAAAAATTATTACTATAACCACATGGCTACTAAAGACAAAACACCAGTAAAGATGAATAATTTCTGTTTGCAGATATACTCCACATTATATAGATTTAGGTAACCAAATAAAATGGCTTAATATCATACAGAAGAAGCAGTATCTCCCTGCAATCTAAACATGCTTTCTGTCAAATTTAGGCATCAAGGCTCAGTACTGTAACAACCCATGGAAAAGATTTTTTGCAACCTATGAATGACGGAATTGCATAGTACACATGGCAAACATACACAGACAAATAATCTGCATTTCCAATTGACCTCACATATAGAAGGGTCTGGAAGGCCCCAGTCACAGCTGTGCGACTTGTCAAGTGACTTTGGACCCCAGAGTCACATGACAAGTCGCACCCCACGTTTCCCAATGAATATCGTTCATATCTGTGCAACTTAAAGTCACAGTGACTTTAAAGTAGTTTCTGCACTACTTTGCACTACTTTGGTCCAGCTTTTATTCGATTTAAGGGCCATAGACCTCAATGTAAACCCTCAAAATGTGCATGAAAGTTGCACCTGCCACTTGTGTGTAACTAGTGTGTGAACAGAAAAGAATGCCGCCTATTAATTTTTTTTTTTAAAGAGTGGGGCCCCCCATCCATACCAGGCCCTTCAGGTCTGGTAAGAATTTAATTTTGGCGTGCCCCCCCCCCCCCAAATCCATACTAGACCCTTATTCTAGCATGCAGCCTGGCAGATCAGGAAAGGGCGGGGGGATGAGCAAGTGCCTTCCCTCCTGAACCATACCAGGCCACGTGCCCTCAACATGGGGGGGGTGCTTTGGGGCAGAGAGATTCTGCCCCCTCAAAGCACCTTGTTCCCATGTTGATGGGGACAAGCGCCTCTTCCCCACAATCCTGGCTGGTGGTTGCGGGCGTCTGCAGGCAGGGGGCTTATCGAAAATCTGGAAGCCCCCTTTAACAAGGTGACCCCCAGATCCCACCCCGTCATGTGAATAAATAGGGGTACATAGTATTCCTACTCATTCACCAAAAAAGTATAAAAAGTAAATAAAAACACAACACAACATGTTTTTGACAATTCCCTTATTAAAAAAATCAAACATTTAAAAAATGTCCCCCCATTGAAGATCCATCATCAATCATGACACCCGCCACTACTGCCGACCTAAAAAGCAAAAAAAAAAATTCCAGTCCTGATAAAGGCTCCTCTTGTCTGACAGCTCCTAAAGCGGTTTGGTACTCAAAATTAAATCTATAGCTTCATAAATAGACATTTTAAACTAGATGCACAAACGAGCATTAAAAAAAAATTAAGCATTCGTTACCTTTTATTAGTCATTCTTAGAATGACTTCCGGTCTTTCCTCCCGTGGGAGTAGGCGTGGTTTTTGCTGCGCAATGACCCCTGGGAGCTGTGTGACAGTATTCCCATGAAGCAGTGGGGGACGCCGTCATCCAGAAATCTCGAGAAATTTCGGATGACGCCGGTCACGTGACGAGGGACGGCGCTGCTCGCTCAGATAACTGAGCATGCGCGGGATCGAGCGGTGAATGCTGGGAGCACAGCATTCGCCGCATCCCGGAAGTAATTGCTTGTGGGTTTTCAAATGCCCACAAGCAAAATGGAAACGCCCGGGACAGATTTTTATAAGTTGGATTGAAGGACTAAATCGGCGATCCGGGGATGAAGAAGCAGCAACAGGTGAGTGCTACAGTTAGTGGCTTAGAAGAAACATGAGAACAAAAAAAAAAAAAGATAGGTCAGCGGAATCCCGCATTAAATACGTAAGAGGCAGTGGTACCTGGTGATGGCACCTGGTAGTCCTATATTGTTTCTGTTACCCTGATATAAAAGTGCAAGTACCTCTAATGATGCATGTCCCACTGGTGCCTGCTGACTCTTTCTTGAAAAATGTTACTTACATGCAGCCTCTTATGGTAATGCCAAAGATGAAGCTTCAGTGGTAATCAAGGCTGGAGTACAGCAATCATAGCAGCTCAATTTCTGTACAGCTCCTTTATTCAGAAAATGTTGTGTACTCTTTTCAAATGATACAAAGTATTCTGTGACAAGGGGCATATGTACATGAAGAACTTGCCCAATCACAGATCAATTTGTATTCTTTGAAAAGTGTACAAGATGTTTTCTGAATGGAGGAGCTGCACAGCGGGCAACCTGCTGTGATCACTGTATTTAATCCCCAACTGTCAGTTTCACCGGCAAACGTCAAAGTATTTTTTCCACGTGAAAACACACAGAAAAACACATAGGGGTACAAATAATACGAACAAACCAAACAGGGGCTGTTTCTTTACTTCCCTTGTAATGTAACCATGAACTCCTGGCTCTCAAAGTGTGCAACAGGACTGCCAAACAGAAAACCCACAATCTGTTCCACTGGGTTGTTCAAGGACCCTGGTTTTAGGTATACTTTTGTATATTCTACAGGATCACAGAACTAATGCTGCGTACAGGCGAGCGGATTTTCCGTTGGAAAAGTCTTGGATGGTTTTTCCTACGGAATTCCGCTCAAGCTTTGCTTGCATACACACAGTCAAACAAAAGTTTTCTGAACTTTCGATCGCCAAGAACGTGGTGACGTACACTACGACGAGTCAAGAAAATTAAGCTAATGCTTCCGAGCAAGCGTTGAATGGTTTCCGAGCATGCATAGGAATTTTGCGCGTCGGAATTGGTACAGACGATTGGAATTTCCGATCGAAAAATTGAGAACCTGCTCTCAATCTTTTGATGGATGGAGCATACACATGGTCGCATTTTCCGACCAAAAGCTTTCATCGGACTTTTGCTGGCGGAATTTCCGATCATGTGTACGCGGCATTAGATTCTGCATTCCACTGGGACGAGAAGCAATAAACAGTGTATTAATATGCCAAGCAAAACTTATATATACAGTATCTCACAAAAGTGAGTACACCCCTCACATTTATGTAAATATTTTATTATATCTTTTCATGTGACAACACTGAAGAAATTACACTTTGCTTCCAATGTAAAGTAGTGAGTGTACAGCTTGTATAACAGTGTAAATTTGCTGTCCCCTCAAAATAACTCAACACACAGCCATTAATGTCTAAACCACTGGCAACAAAAGTGAGTACACCCCTAAGTGAAAATATCCAAACTGGGCTCAAAGTGCCAATATTTTGTGTGGCCACCATTATTTTTCAGCACTGCCTTAACCCTTTTGGGCATGAAGTTCACCAGAGTTTTTTACAGGTTGCCACTGGATTCTGCGTCCACTCCTCCATGACGACATCACAGAGCTGGTGAATGTTAGAGACCTTGCGCTCCTCCACCTTCCGTTTGAGAATGTCCCACAGATGCTCAATAGGGTTTAGGTCTGGAGACATGCTTGGCCAGTCCATCACTTTTACCCTCAGCTTCTTTAGCAGTGGTCGACTTGGAGGTGTGTTTGGTGTCGTTATCGTGTGGCAATACTGCCCTGTGGCCCAGTCTCTCATGTTCTGCTTCAGTATGTCACAGTACATGTTGGCCTTCATGGTTCCCTCAATGAACTGTAGCTCCCCAGTGCCGGCAGCACTTGTAGCCCCAGACCATGACACTCCCACCACTAGACATGTGCACACTGAAATATTTTGTTTCGGAATTTCGTTTTCATCCAAAAAAAAAATTTATTTAGTTACTCCCGAAATTAGTTTTTATTTATTTCGTTTTTCGTTAAAAATTGCATTTGTCCGCAAATCCAAATGAATTAAGGTTGAATCTGTCATTAAAGGCTTTTGGTGTCTGTCGAATGTTCAAAGAAGATTCGACGGAGCAGCTAAACTGTATGACTCTGTATAGTTGAGCTGCAATTCCACCAGCAATCTTTCCTCTCTACCTCAAATCTTTCCTCTCTACATCAAATCTTTCCTTTCTACGTCAAATCTTTTCTCTCTATGTAGAATAATCTTGGACTAATAGAAATCAGGTTAGGCACATTCGACCACAGGTTCAATGGACACAGATTGTTATTGTCAGCGTCAAAGCTCCTATCTATATCGAACTGTTGTCACAACGAAAACGAGAATAAAGCATTTGTTTATGTCGGATCTTTTGTTTTTCGGATCCTGCACTTTCGTTATCCTTTGTTAAAACAATAACGAAAATACCTGAAATTCGGACGAAAATGCATTCGGACGAAAACAAATGCACATGTCTACCCACCACCATCCTTGATCGTAGGCAAGACAAACTTGTCTTTGTACTCCTCCCCTGGTTGCCGCCAGACACGCTTGACACCATCTGAACCAAATAAGTTTAACTTGGTCTCATTAGACCACAGGACATGGTTCCAGTAATCCATGTCCTTAGTCTGCTTGTCTTCAGCAAACTGTTTGCCGGCTTTCTTGTGCATCATCTTTAGAAGAGGCTTCCTTCTGGGACAAGAGCCATGCAGACCACTTTGATGCAGTGTGCCACTTATGGTCTGAGAACTGACAGACTGACCGCCCACCCCTTCAACCTTTGCAGCAATGCTGGCAGCACTCATACATTTATTTCCCAAAGATAACCTCTGGATATGACGCTGGGCATGTTCACTCAACTTCTTTGGTCGACCATGGCGAGGCCTGTTCTGAGTGTAACCTGTCCTGTTAAACAGCTGTATGGTCTTGACCATTGTGCTGCAGCTCAGTTTCAGGGTCTTGGCAATCTTCTTATAATTTAGGCCATATTTATGTACAGCAACAATTCTTTTTTTTTAGACCCTCTGAGAGTTCTTTGCCATGAGGTGGCATGTTGAACTTCCAGTGACCAGTATGAGAGAGGAGAGCAATAACACCAAATTTAACACATCTACTCCCAATTCACACCGGAGACCATGTAACACTAACGAGTCACATGACAACGGGGAAGGAAAATTGCTAATTGGGCCCAATTTGGAAATTTTTACTTAGGGGTGTACTCACTTTTGTTGCCAGTGGTTTAGACATTAATGGCTGTGTGTTGAGTTATTTTGAGGGGACAGAAAATTGACACTGTTATACAAGCTGTGCACTCACTACTTTACATTGTAGCAAAGTGTCGTTTCTTCACAAAAATGTGAGGGGTTACTCACTTTTGTGAGATATTGTGTATATATATATATATATATATATATATATATCTACAGTATATATCTTTATATATATATATATATATATATATATATATATATATATATATATATAGCTATATATTTAGATATATCTATATATATTTTATATAATGTATATGCATGCGAGGGACAGAGAAAGAGAGATTCGTTTTACGATAAGCCTTCAATGGCACCTAACATCTTCCATCCTTTAGGTTTTGTAATTAAACTGCAACTGGGCAGTCTCTTGGCAGTCTTTTCTGTTACTGAGCAACCTTTAGTCTTTCTCTCCCTGGCTAATAGACTCAATATATCTGTAACTGTGTATCATCTCAGTAACCTGTCACCATGTAATAAAATCTCTGTAATAGGGTACCTCTGTTTTCTAAAAGGCAGTGGTAGAAGTGGGCTTTGGGTTGAAGGTACAAACTATGGGTCAAGTAATGGGCGCAAGCACAAAACAAATAGCACCAGATTGTACACCACATAACGTACTAAATACATCCTATAGAAACAATGCACTTACATATTCACAATAAAGGCAGACCCTATCACACATATTCCCTCTGTATCCCATGATTCCCAAGGTGTCTCAAAATGAAAGCAGTCCTCTTCCCTGCATCATTGTCATTATGAAAATGTGCACTACTTTTTTACAATAAATGATGTTCTCTGCAATTTGGTGCGCTTTTGTTTGTGTCTTCTAGTTGAATGTATACATAGTGCCTTTCTAAGATATACTAAGCTTGCAAGATGTGTGCTGGATTTGTGTGCTGCTATATGACCACATGAGCCTGTTCTGATTTACACACTGTGACTTTGTAAGGCTCCAAATCTGGTCACAGGTATAGGAGTGGCTCAAAGGTAATTGTTGTATTGGTGTCTACGGAATTGCACAGGTTTTTTAACCTGAGCTGCTTTCTTGATTTAAGCCAGCAGCCGCTGCAGAAGAGTACCCACTATCTGTAGTTTCAGTTGAGAAGGGAAAAGCTGGCAGCAGGCATAGAGCGTTTGCAGCTGGTTCGGGGAGTTCTCAGGTCTTTACACCTTTAAATCAGTACTTAGATATCTAAGCACAGGGGTCAAGTGCAACAATATATTATATTTGTCAGGATTTGGAAAAGTTGGACATTTATTTTCACCTGGTGAAACACTGCCTCCTTCATCAGGGCTTAGAAATATATGGAATCTGCTGGTATGAACACAAATTGTTATTTAAACTCTGTATTGAAACTCAGTACAGTTCAGCTGCTGGACATTAATGATTTATCCTATTAAGCCCCAATCAAGGGGTGATGTGTGACCCTCAAAATGCATTGGTTATTGCTCCCATTATAAAGTTGAAATAAAACCACATTTGCACTCTAATGTCCCATACACACGGTCGAAAATTCCCACCACAAAATCTGTCTGATTTTTTTCCGACGGATTTTGTCCGACACTGGTGTTGCATACACACGGTCGGACAAAGTTGTCGGAAAATCCGATCATTCTGAACATACGGAACTACGTAGAGGCTAGTAGCCAATAGCTTTGGTCTTGTAATGTGATCTGAGCATGCGTGGCACTTTGTCCGTCGGAATTCGCTACACACGATCGGAAAAAGTCCGATAGGACTTTGTTGTCGGAAAATTTGAGAGCAGGATCTCAAACTTTTTCCGTCGGAAATTCCGACGGAAAAAGTCAGATGGAGCCCACACACGGTCGGAATTTCTGACAACATGGTCCGATAGGACATTTTCCGTCGGAAAATCCGACCGTGTATACGGGGCATAACACTGATGTGGCACTTTTACCTTCAGGTTTCAAGTATCAAGTATTAGTTAAGTATCTAGTTTTAGTAATTTTTACATTCTGAGATTTGTGGCAGTTCCTCAGTTACCGGAAGCAGCTCACATATCACCCAGATGCCCCACTGGGATACTATTAGTACAGTTTTGATAACTTATTCAAAAGTACAAAAGCATTATCTACCTAAAGTTTTTGTACTATTGATCCACTATTTCAAGTAACACTCTTTCTGTCTCAGGGTGACCAAGCGCAGTCACTGCACTGCATCAATGAAAGCGCAAAATTATTACCCTAGGCTGCTCTCCTGATTTAAATTACCAACCCCTTCTCCTCTCCTCATTTCATAGGGAGGCATTCTGTTGTAGTTTACAGAAAATATAGGGGAAAACTGATAACATTATTTGATATATCAGCTCAGTGAGCAGGAAGTTACATGGACACTGGAATTCTTAACGATAAACTGAAAATATACTGAGCCTGAAAAAAAAAACATGGCGACACCAGATTAGTAGGTCACAATATAAAACATTTTTATTTTTATTTGTTAATTTCAGGTACTTATATAGTCAATTTACACAACGCTTTACATATACATTGTACATTCACATCGCCCCCTAACCTCAAGCAGCTTAAAACCTAAGGTCCCTAACACACACTCATACATATTCTAGGGCCAATTTAGACAGGATCCGATTAACCTACCAGCATGTCTTTAGAGTGTGGGAGGAAACCGGAGTACCCGGAGGAAACCCACGCAGGCACAGGGAGAACATGCAAACTCCAGACAGATGGTGTAGTTTTACCTATCAATGTACATATCACACACATACTGTATATTCAAACAAAAGTATAGAATCATGATTATAAACGCTTTGACATGTCAAGTGTATTGTGCCTTTAAACAGAATACGTATTGTGCTTTCAGTTTTCAGCCATACCAACAATTAAGTCAGAACATATTAATGAAGGAATTTGCCGACATGCCGCTCCTATGGGAGACACCCAGCGAGAATGTTGGCTGATTTTCCCTGTCACACCTCTTACACAAAGTCCAGAGCACATTTCACTGACAGCTGTTTGCCTACGCTGGCTGCATGCCCAGCACATAGTCTGTGGCTACAACGTGTCATTCTTTTTCCAAGAGTAATATAGAAAGAACATTGCATTCTAACAATGATTCAAGATGTAAATGCAAAGGTGAAATCCTGGGTGCATGCAAAACAAAATTCACCTTTATTTGAGATGTTGTTATGCGCACGCTATAAGTTATCCTATCCTAAATGGCCTTTAAATGGCAGTGTGTTTAACGTATATAAAAAGCAATGAACAGAACAAACCTAGGTAAAATGGCTACTGTTGGTTAATGCTATCATGCCAGCCAGGGACAACAATAGAAATAATAAAATAAAAAAATAAAATTGTAAAACATGCAGAACACCTTGTAGAATATAAACCGCAACAACACAAAAATATATATCGATCAAATTATTTCTCCAAGTATTACTTCTTCCTTAACCATTTTCTATGGACGTTTTATATTTAGTTCACATGCTGCCATCTAGTGACCTTTTGTGGTAATGCACTTGATTTCTTATGTTCTTTTTCCCTTATGTTATGACAGACTTCCTTTTGTATGTAATGCTCCACCCTTTATCCTGTGTTTGTACTTCCTGTGTCATGGATGCAGCTACAAGCCACATGTAGCAGGGCACATGTAGTCTGCATTGTAAGCTACAGACAATATCATCTTTTAAAAGTCCAATGGTAACAAAATCCGCCCCTCTTGAGTTCCCACCACTGCGCTTACAAATTAAATTCTAGTGAAGCTGACACTTTAAACAAAAACGTGAAAATAATATATTAATTTAACCTGTAGCCGACCGCCCACTGTCAATTGACCGCGGAGCGGTGCGGCTCTTGTGGTGGGATTCCGTCATATGACGGCGCTAACATTTCAGCCACTAGGGGGCGCGCACGCCACGGGAGGCGCGCGTGCGTGCCCGCCGCATCGCTGGGGACCAGATGCGCGTGCCCGGCGGCCGCGATGTCCGCCTGGCACCCGCGATTGCCCAGTAACTGAGCAGGACGTGGATCTGTGTATGTAAACACACAGATCCACGTCCTGTCAAAGAAGAGGAGACCGATGGTGTGTCCCTTGTACATAGGGACACCGATCGGTCCCCTCCCCCAGTCAGTCCCCTCCCCCCACAGTTACAATCACTCACATAGGGAACATATTAACCCCTCGATCACCCCCTAGTGTTAACCCCTTCCCTGCCAGTCACATTTATACAGTAATAAATGCATTTTTATAGCACGGATCGCTGTATAAATGTGAATGGTCCCAAAGATGTGTCAAAAGTGTCCGATATGTCCGCCGCAATGTCGCAGTCATGATAAAAATCGCAGATCGCCTCCATTACTAGTAAAAAAAAATAATAATAATAAAAATGCTATAAATCTATCCCCTATTTTGTAGACGCTATAACTTTTGCGCAAACCAATCAATATACGCTTATTGCGATTTTTTTTTACCAAAAATATGTAGAAGAATATGTATCGGCCTAAACTGAGGAAAAAATGTGTTTAAAAAAAAAAAAAATTGGATATTATAATAAAAAGTTAAAAATATTGTGTTTTTTCAAACTTGTCCCTCTTCTTTTGTTTATAGCGCAAGAAATAAAAACCGCAGAGGTGATCAAATACCACCAATAAAGCTCTATCTGTGGGGAAAAAATTATAAAAATTTTATTTGGGTACATCGTTGCATGACCACGCAATTGTCATTCAAAATGCAACAGCGCAGAAAGCTGAAAAATGGCTTGGTCAGGAAGGGGGTGTTCGTGCCTGGTAGGCAAGTGGTTAACCGCTTCCCGACCGCCTAACGCAGATATACTGCGGCAAAATGGCACGGGCAGGCAAAATCACGTGCCTGTACGTGATCCTATAAATGCCTGCGGTGACCCGGTCGGGAGCTCCGTGACCCCGGCCGCGGGACCAGCAGACCCGATCGCCGCTGGTGTCCCGCGATCGGGTTACGGAGCTGAAGAACGGGGAGAGGTATGTGTAAACAAACCTCTCCCCACGCTTCCTACTCTGCCTGTCATTGATTGGCTGTTCCCGGTCATCGGGAAAGCCAATCAATGATGTCAGACGTCAGACCCGCCCCCTAAAGTAAAAAAACACACACACGTCACAGCCCATAACCCCTCCCCTCCCCCTAGTGGTTAACCCCTTCACTACAACTGTCATTTATACAGGAATCAATGCATTTAAATAGCATTAATTGCTGTATAAATGACAATGGTCCCAAAAATGTGTCAAAAATGTCCGATGTGTCCGCCATAATGTCGCAGTCACAATAAAAATCGCTGATCGCCGCCATTACTAGTAAAAAAAATATATTAATAAAAATGCTATAAAACTATCCCCTATTCTGTAAACGCTATAACTTTTGCGCAAACCGATCAATAATCGCTAATTGCGATTTTTTTTTTTACCAAAAATATGTAGAAGAATACGTATCGGCCGAAACTGAGGAAAAAAAAAAAGTTTTTTTATATATTTTTGGGGGATATTTATTATAGCAAAAAGCAAAAAATATTGCATTTTTTTCAAAATTGTCGCTCTATTTTTGTTTATAGCGCAAAAAATAAAAACTGCAGGGGCGATCAAATACCACCAAAAGAAAGCTCTATTTGTGGGAAAAAAAGGACGCCAATTTTGTTTTGGAGCCACGTCGCACGACCGCGCAATTGTCAGTTAAAGCAACGCAGTGCCGAATCTCAAAAAGGGGCCTGGTCCTTTGGCTGCCAATTGGTCCGGGGCTGAAGTGGTTAAACACCTTAAAAGAATATAGTGTACAGAATTAATATAAGCGCCGCTTAAATAATACTACTATAGTGATATCATGAAGACCTGTTAGCACAGAGCTCTAAAAATAAATCATAAATCGTGTAAATCACCCTTGTGACAATGTGAAAAAATAAGGTGCTATATAAGCAAAAATAAAGTCCATAAATATGATGAAATGATTGTATGTAGAAATTCTTTCAATCTTCCACCACACCCAGGTGTCAGTGATTCCTCTCCCTTCAGATTGAAAACTTACCAGCTACATATGCCTCGCATTCTCGTGTTTGGCAAACAAACGTGAAACAACCTCACAGAAAGGTTAATCAGATGCTCCAAATTCCATCCGTGTAAATGCAAGATCACTCCACATGTAAATGAAAAATGCGCTAATAGCGTGATATCGTAAAAATCTAATTTAATAACCACTGTGTAACCTTTAAACATTACACTCACATAAATCTCTTTAAAACGAGCAATCAGTATCACAGCACACTTCCAACATATTCCCAAACCAATGCAGTATGGTCACGGTGGACCCGAGGTATGCGGCTGTAGTATCACCACCACTCGCTACTCCGGCCTGAAACTCCACCCCCGACTCTGCTCAGCTATCTTGGATGGTTGCTGTACAGCCACGCCCGACTAGTTTCGTCACTCTGACTTACTCATGGGAATATCATCTTTTGACCGCATAAATACCACAACCTATTCATCTGTTTGTATCCTGTCATCTGCTGTAACCTGATGTTCAGAATAAAAGCATCTTGTGGATGGAATCGGTATTTGGTGAGTTCAAACTATCTGATGAGGATTGTCCTCAGCGATTATATCTTATACAGGGCAGGCATAGAGGTCTCACAAGGGATAGTCGCTTTACAACAATCGGAGTCAGAATAATTACTGTAAGTTTAATCACACCATTCAAAAGAAGGGTTCAAAAAATACTTGCACCCTACTACAGTTATACCTTTTAAAAAGGTGAATAATGAACAATACTGCTTTAGAATCCATTACAAAGTTATGCAGACAAATGGAAACACTTCAAAGCATAATATCATACGGCATATCGTTTAATAATTTCATACAAGGCATTTCTATGCACCCACATCCTACAGCTTTTTTGCAGACTGCTATGTAGATGCTATAGTTAAGACCTTATTGGTAAAGTAATTTAACCTTTAAAAAAAATACTGTAATTGTCCTGTAGAGTAAACCACAGGTGTCAAACCGGCAGCCCTCCAGCTGTTGCGGAACTGCAATTCCCATGAGGCATTGCAAGGCTGGCAGTTGCAAGCATGACTCCCAGAGGCATGATGGGACTTGTAGTTCCACAACAGCTGGAGGGCCAACAGTTTGACACCCCACTTAAAAAAAAATACAATTCTGGCAAGTGTATTTATTTGCAGTCAGCTTTAAGATAAGAAATGGTGGGAGGCAATGACATGACATTTTGACCTCATAGGCTCCATTCACATGATGATCGGGTTCGCCTGTCAGTTTTTTTGGCAGACCCAATCGGACCATCCATTGCCCTCTATGAAGCAACAGATGTAAAGGAACATGTGTCTGTTTACACCCGCTGACATCCAATCCTATCAGCCAAAAAAAGACAGATAAGGGATCCGTTCCCCATCCATCTGGCGGCTCAGATGACAGTCGGATGTAAACGGACAGGCGGTACGTTTCTATCCAGCGGTGCATAGAGGAAATCTGTGTCCGTGCCGCTCTGCATAAGTGGAGCAGACACGGACCTATCATCCGCCTGCTCAGCGGGGATCAGCAGACAGATCCCCTGCTGAGCAGGCAGATCCGCTGGTGGAGTCCACCTGTCTGAAAGAGCACAGGCCCAGACAAGTCTCAAGGCCGGATTTAGAATTTAGGTGGTCTACAGGACTTGAGGTTCAGTGAGTCCCCCATACACAGGAATTAAAATGCATGGCAAATTACAGTATTTACACATCAAACTCTGTTTATTGCATGTCACTTTAACTGACAAGTTATACATACTTAGAAAGTGAAATGACTTAAATATCTATAGTAAATACCAGTATATATGTAAATACATGCTAGCAATACTCCAAGTAGATTTTAGGTAAGAATTACAAAGAATACAGCTATGCTTCCATATACTCTTTAGTTTCCATAGATAACAATGGCTGACTCAACAATTTACACAACAAAATTATGCTATGAGCCTGTCAGTTCAACCCTTTTAAGTTTATTTAAGCTAACCAACTAATCAATACCTATGGAGTTGGTGTACTTTCTCAATGACAGTGACACATTTTACAAATGCATGGCACAACACCATTATGCAGTTGTCAGGACACGCACATATGTAATTGTATACTACTTTCCTCAAGGGGGTGAGCACTATATCTGTGGTTCACTTGAGCTGCCAGAATTTGTTTAAAACTGTTACAATACCAGAGCAAAAACGTTTACAGATTATTGCAGGCAAAGTTTTGCTTGCCAAGATAAATAAAAAAAAAATGTATTTATTATATTTTTGTATAGCAGGGGCTCCTTATTGTCAGTGGGCCCAGAGTAAATGCCCTTTTTGACCCCTTATATATCCAGCACTGCTATTATCATTAATTTCCCCCAGTATGAGGGGTGGAGTTACTTTATGGATAAAATAATAAATGCACATATTTTTACAGGGAAAAAATGTGCATTTATTATTTTTTTTCACAAGAGTCTGCAAAGCATTGCACCTGCGATCAGGGGATTGTGAGTGCAATGTTATGCAGCATACACACGGCTGGAATTTCCGATGGAAACAGTCCGATGGGAGATTTCCATCGGAATTTCTGACCGGTGTATGCCCATCAGTCTTTTTCTGACGGCATTTCTGACTGACTTTAGATTGAGAGCCTGTTCTTAATTTTTCCAACGGCAAACCTTTCTATCAGATTTTTCAATCGTGTGTATGCAATTCCGACACCCAAATTTCCGACGCATGCTCGGAAACAATTCGACGCCTGCTCGAAAGCATTAAACTTCCCTTTTATAGTGCCGTTGAACGTGTTGTATGTCGCAGTGTTATTGACCATCTGAATTTTCGTCAGAATTTCGTCGGAACTCCGACGGGAAAACCATCAGAGCTTTTTCCAATGAGAATTCCGATCGTGTGTATGGCATAAGGCTCTGTACAGGCTGTCAGTTTCTAAGCTATAAGAAGTGTCAATGAACTATGAGATGGCTCATAAGCGCCCTCGCAGGCCATTGGGACCTACAAGCCATCTGCTGCGGTGGAAGATGAACTTGTAATTTCTTCATTCAAATGAATGACGGGCTGCCGTGATGATTTTCAAATGTCACAGTGGCTGCAGGGGAGAAGAAGCCCCACCGGTTGTCACAGGGGAAGAATTTGGGGGAGAGGGGGTCAGGAACTCGAACATGTTACATATTACCCCCTATACACTGGTGTAACATGTTTTAAAAAGATAAAATTTGCATTTAAAGTGATACACAATGTTTAGTCTCCAAAAATAATCCATACACTTCCATAGTTTAGAGGCCTTGTAATCTATTTTTTAATAAGTTGTTTCTTGCTATGTTTTTCTATCTCTGTGTAATGTCCTCCGCAAGCTAACACACTTCTCATTTACCCCTAAGCCTTTTGTTTGAAACAAGTTGCTTTCACGTGCACTGCTCTATGTACACTACAAATCCCACAATCCACAGTCAATAATCCTTTTCCATCTCTGAACTGAGCAAAAGAGTATGGCTACAATATTACATACAGCAGGACCTTTGATAACAAACTATCCTCTGTTAGGAAGTCAGCTCACAGAGGCAAAAAAAATATAGAATTTGGAAATACAATAGAAGGTACATTTGATTCAAGAATACATACGGTACTTCAATAGAATTTTTAAACCTGAGTTTAGTGCAACTTGAACAAAATTACAGAACAAAGGCAGTCTCTAAACTGGTAGTCCAGCAAATATAATACAGTCACGCACACAATCATAGAACATCAATGCATTGTCCAGCATCAAAGCCTACCGGACACAAAATCTGGCCTTTGTAACACCAACAAGGCGACATCCTAGAATACTAACATGGAAAGACATAAAATGGAATGGCTTTAATATGTTCCAAATCTCTACATTTGAATTGTTATAGTAGTGAAGCCTTAGCTCTCATGGATAGCTATTTTTTATTACTTCATTATTGACTCTTTTCCTCTCCTCCAGCATCTCGAACAGCTCTGAAGGAGACCAGTGTGCCTTTACATGGGGGTCATGCAGCTTTACACTGGTCTGACATTTCTACTCCGACAGGTGCAGGAAACAAGTGAACAATTTGGAATTTACGAATAATAGTAGCAATATACAGGAAATACACAAGGTTTTTCGTTTTTAAATGGAACTGTGAGTCACTGGCCACTTACCTTGCTTGTTGTTCCAGGCATACAGCTCTTTAACACCCAGATCATTCAAGGATTGGGACATGTCTAGTTCCTCTCTGCTGATTGCATCTCTCAACAGGGTGACACTTTCATGATGAAATTCACACTTTTCGCACACAGCTGGAAGAATGTTCAACAATGGCACCGCTGGATTGACTCTCACAACAGCTTTCTGGGTGCCAAGATAGTTAACAATCAGCCGGACAGTTTTCTGGGGAATACAAAACACAAAGGCCAAACCATTGGAATCTGTCCACCCTGTCTACATTCTGCCACTGTACAGTGTGATGGAAAGCAAAATGGTCTGCCTACGTTCACCTGATACCTTTCATACAGATCCAGTGACTCATTAACATCTAGCTTGAAAAGGGGGTGGATCAGGTCAATTGAAAAAAGAGCTGGCTGGCTGGGTGTACAAAGCTGAAAGGTGCTCAATACACAAATGAAAAGCACAATCACACCTGGATTTATTTTACATTTCCTATGCCTGGCATGTTGACAATGTGTTAGAAGGATTCACCTGAGTAAAGGAGAAGCTTGAAAGTCTTTATGCATCAGTGATGATGAAGTCATACAAGCTAAAGAATGTAACCAGTTCAGGAATAAAAAAAAAAACAAGAAAGCATTTTGTATTATGCAAGATGTAGTACAAAAATATGCATTACGTTGTTGTGTCACACAAAACAAAGCCAACTGAAATAAACTCCAGTACTCACAGAGCTCATAATACAATTCTCATGACATGCCTGGATAAAAAAAAACAATACCTTAACCTGGCTGCTCAAAAGCAAGGATATCCTTTATAGATAAACCTAATTCTGAAATGTACAGAATAGCCATGCATTGAACCAAGGCTCTGCATAAAAGCATATATAGATTTTGTATGTAAACCTAAAGAGACGCTGTCCCCAAAGTTGCAGGTAAAAGCAAAGAAAATTTTATTATTTTAAATGCTTACTTGCAGTGTTTTTTTTTATTCCTTTAAATTATTTTTTAATTCACTTGCAATGTGCTTGCTAGAAAGAATTGCTGGGTCAATTCTCTAGCATAGTCCCCTCCCTTCTGCCATGTAATAGTTTTCTATTCTTTTGGGATTGTGTAATTATTGTCTTTCCTGGCTTAACTACTCCTTCCCTACATAAACTTTTAAAGATGCGAACAGGAATACAACAGAGTGTCACTTGAGCTGGGGCTGCTGACAGTGGCGTTCGGTAGCAATCTCTGAGCTTTTGAAAGTTTTGACTTTTGACTTTTGACTTTTTTAATGCCTTTTTTAATTTTTTTGTTTTTGATTCTGAAGAAAGCTACGCATTATCAAATAACCTCATGATGCCATCTATCAATTTATTCACCATTAACTATGGATTTTCAACCAAATTGCAATACATAAAATTGAGAAAATTAATCTATCTTGGCTTCCAAATTGCATGTTTTATGAATCATTTTTACATTTCAGTAAATGTTCATTTATGATCTTTAGCCAACTGAGGTTATAAAGTCTATGAATAAAACCTGCCACTATTTGATTCTATTAGCTTTTCCAGTTACAGTGCCTTGAAAATGTACCCGTTTGAGTCTGCAAAAGATTTGAGACTGGGGCGAAGATTCATCTTCCAGCAGGACAATGACCCTAAACATACAGCCAGAGCTACAATGGAATGGTTTAGATAAAAGCATATTCATGTGTTAGAATGGCCCAGTCAAAGTCCAGACCTAAATCCAATTGAGAATCTGTGTCAAGACTTAAAAATTGCTGTTCACAGATGCTCTCCATTCAATCACAGAGTTTGAGCTATTTTGCAAAGAAGAATGGGCAAAAATTTCACTCTCTAGCTGTGCAAAGCTGGTAGCGACATTCCCCAAAAAGACTTGCAGCTGTAATTGCAGTAAAAGGTGGTTCTACAAAGTATTGACTCAAGTGGGCTGAATACAAATGCATGCCACACTTTTCACATATTTGTAAAAAAAAATCAAAACCATTTATCATTTTCATCTTCATCTTTTTTTTGTCATCTTTTTTTGCACAGTGGATAAGAAGGAATCCTAGTAATTCAGTAACATTAATCAATGTTAATTAATCAACCAATGACACTCTGAGGGCAGACCAAACAACATAATTTGTTGCTATGACAATGATGGCCAGCTCGCCGACACCATGGCAGCACACGACTCGATCCGGGGCAGGCAGCATGTAGGGCTACCCCCAGATTTCAAGAGACAAAAAAAGTCGGACTCCTCCCACATTCCGCCCTCTGCTGTGTTACTGGAGCCAAAGGGTAGGAATCTGATATGAAAAGAGGACTTTGTGACAGGGGCCTCTGACATGATGGGAGACCTCTGATGTCATAGGGGGCCTCTGATGTGAAGGCGGGACCCTGATGTAATGGGTGGCGTCTGATGTGATGGGAGGACCTCTGATGTAAGGGGGGGGGGCTCTGGTTAGAAGTGAGGGGGGGGGGGCTTTTTTATATGTAAAGTTATTTTCATCAAGGATATTGTTTGCATTGTCCCAGCCTCAGATTTTCTATTGATAAATAATATTTACATTTTTTACATTTTAGACTGGAGCACCTCAAGATTTTGCATACTTTTAAAGGGTGCTGGGTCTGAAAGAAAGTTTGAATAACACTAGCCTAAAACATGACAGTGCTAACACATTACCTTTCAGCAGAGATCAGACAAGATTTGATCCATCTATGGGCAGGCTGGTTGCACTGAAGTCGATCCATCGATTGACTAAGTACAACCAGCCTGACTGATTTTTTGCATGCAATCACTATAGCTATAGCCGCTAGCAATGAACATTATGTTCTGCAAGAATGGAAGGCTCCTCCTTCAAAACTGAATGTGTTAATAGGGGAATCAAGGAATTTTCTTTCCTTCCACTTGTGGTGGAAGGAAAGAACATTTTTATAATCTATGGCTTGCTTTACAGTTCCAATAGATTATTGAAGGAGCACATTTATAACACAGTGAAAGCTGGGAAATGAGTTTGCTCTGCCCAGATTTCATGAGAGTTATAAACTGATCTGCTGCTTTCCATTTTTCTCTACACAACAATCCAACTGCCAGAAGAACTCTCGCAAATAGTCATACATAGTTACATTTATATTTGAAACATGAATGTGCTGTGGCTTTTGACACTCCCCTGATCTCTACTCCCAGAGTGTTGGGAATGAAACAAAATCTAAAAAAAAATGTAAAAATGTCCAACAGTTTCTAAATTTTCTGGATGACACATTGGATGATTTTAATGCTGCTCTTAGGGACATCTGACATTTTTATTTTTCTGCCTTCAAATGCCCCTACATATTAGCCTATGTGTCCATACACACAAACAGAAAAAAAACACTGCCAGTGCGTTTAAGAGCAGTAGTTTTGGCATAAAAAATGCTTGATGCACCTAAACACGCGACACACGTCTAGGAAAAATGGCCAAAGCATCCAGTGTATACGAGGCATAAAGTTAGCAAACATCAAAAAATTAAGATAAATATGGATGTGTATGAGTACCCTTAAACTTTATGATGAGCTTAATCTAGACCTACATTTAATACCGAATGCATTGTACTAGCCATAGAGCATATGTATAGTACAGCTCCCTTCTAATTTAATTGGCTTGTGATTTTTATTAATGCCTAAAATAATATATAACAAGAAAACGTTGCATTAAAACACTAAAGTCATTAAAGATGACATTTTCAGTTCTTGGGCTTGACCACTTGCACACTCACAAAAAAGAAAGAATATGTATGTGTACTTAAGCATTTTTAATGTAATTTCCTTTATACAAGTAAACAATCAGAAAACATTAAACATTCCTTTAATCTGGGATTCATTAAAATAAGCCTATCATCTCCTAGAGAGGAATGCACAGGTTATATTTACTACTCATCATTTTAAACACCTATTTGCGGATTTGGGAAGATCAAATACAGCAGTTCTGAGATCATGCAAGTAGATAGCACTACACCCTAAAACAAACCCTGGCTTTATGTTATTGTAGAGCCTCCACAGAGAAGCTTGTGGGTGATTCTGATTTATTTGTATCATTTGCAAGGCAATGAAAATGCACAATTTGGAATAAGAATGATGGAGCATTAGGCCTAATGCACACGGGACGCTGAGGCAACCTCTTCTGAACATTTTTTTTGACAGCTTGAAACTGGCGTTTAAAAAAGTCTGTTTAGCCGTGCTTGCATGCCGCGTTTTGCCGCGTTCTGGTCGAGGAGCGTTTATTTAAGATAACATCAAAAGACCCTCCGAAACCACAAAAAAAATATTATTTAACTATATCAGCCATTCTGTGAGACCAGAGTAAGTAGCAGCTGAGAGAGCAGCAGCGTACTTGTATATACCTCAATTTTGGTGCTTTTACTATGGATCCCATAATGAGCATATGTGAGGAAATGCTCCTGACATTGCTGTTAATGAGGCTGGAAAGACGACGGAAATTGCATGCGAGGACCAGAGTTCATCGGTAATGGAATCCATTGATTGTGCAGCACATGTCAGTATGATATTTTTTCAACATGTATGTACAGCAATGCTAGTGGTGTATTGGATTGGATCATGGGCTCATTAGGGGTATATAAATGGTCTATGAAGCATTGCAAGCAATTACAAGTTTTTAAAATATTTTTTTAGTGATTTTTCATCATTTGCCATCATTTTTAAGTTTTGTAATGTAAAAAAAATACGGCACCTTTAAAAACGCTTCTAAACTAAAACGCGGCATAATGCTGGTACCGGGTTTAGCTGCGTTTAGCGTCTGAAACGTCTGAAAATTTGGCGTCTGAACCCATTTTTTTGCCTTCAAAGAAAAGCCTCTAAACGCAACTGCCTAAAAACCAGCAGCAGTGTACATGAGGCCTAAGGTGGAAGTCCATGCAAAAACTAAAATCCCTGCATCTTTAGCCCTTTAGCCACCAGCATTCTAACACTAACCTCTCTAGCCCTGAAAAGAAAAAATCAGTATACATACGATTTCTGCAGGCGATCTGACCCGATCTCCAGCGGCGGAAACTCTGATCCCACGCTGAGCTGTCAGCCACAGCTTCGCTGTTTGGGCGGGTGCACAGAACATGTCCATCAACGAAAGCCCCATAGTAACTCTATGTGTGACGTCACTTCAAATTAATTTCCCAGACGTTGTCAGACGTGTATTCAGCAGAGCTGGAGATTGGGTCAGCTTCAGAAAAGTTATGTATACTGATTTTTTCTTTTCAGGGCTAGAGAGGTTAGTGTTAGAATGTTGGTTGGTGGCAATAGATGCAGGGATTTTAGTTTTTACATGGACTTCCACTTTAATTGAACAAGCTGAAGTTAGAAGATGATTGGTTACTATGCACAGCTACACCAGATTTTGTGTGCACCAGTTTTAGTGAATATCCTCCAAAGCCTTGAACACTTAAAGCGTAGTTCCAGGCAAATAGACAACTCGCTCTCAAACAATTGCCCACCCCACCCCCAGTTTCTTATATATATATATATATATATATATATATATATATATATATATATATTGTCTGTTTGGTACCTTTTCTGCATTTTTTCATCGAGACTTCCGTCCTATGTCGCCGCAGCGAGGTATGTCACTTTCGGGATTGCATCCGGCCCTCCTCCTTCCCCCCGCTGCCTTCTGGGACCTGTGTGTGTCACAGAAGATGACGGGACCATTCAGAAAGTGCCACACGACTCACGCATATGCAGTGAGAAACTGGCTGTAAAGACTGAAGGCTTCACTGCCGGTTTACCTTACTTGCAATGCTGGCACCTGCACCTGAAGCCGATGGACAGAACACTGGCTACCTGGACAGGTAAGTGTCCTTATATTAAAAGTCAGCAGTTATAGTATTTGTAACTGCTGACTTTTAATTGTTTTTTTCCCCCAGGCTGGAACTCCACTTTAAGGGTTGATTTACTAAAACTGGAGAGTGCAAAATCTGGTGCAGCTGTGCATAGAAACCAATCAGCTTCCAGTTTTTTTTGTCAAAGCCTCATTGAACAAGCTGAAGTTAGAAGCCGATTGGCTACTATGCACAGCTGCATCAGATTTTGTGCTCTCCAGGTTTAGTAAATCAACCCCTTAGAATCTAAAAGTAAATATTAGTAAAAGATTGGTGACAAGCACAGTCTAACATTTATTTAGAATCACTAATTGGAGCTGAGGTATTTACTTGCTTTAGCATAAAACATCTGAAAGGGATTGTAAAGGCAGAAGGTTTTATCTTCATGCACTCTATGCATGAACCGCAGCTCTGTGTCTGAATGGATACACAGAGCTGCAGCTCGGCTCGGGTGCCCCCATAGCAAGTTGCTTGCTGTGGGGGCACTCAAGGGGGGGGGGGGACAGGAGAGGAGGATCTGGGCTGCTCTGTGCAAAACCAACTGCACAGTGCAGGTAAGTATAACATGTTTGTTATTTTTATTGAAAAAAAAAGACTTTACAATCACTTGAACCTCTCACCTCAGGAATCTTTGGAGCTGGTTTTCTTACTTTCACTTCTTGCACTTTCTCCTTCAGAAAAATAGTTTGTAAATCCAAAGTCCCAATAAGAGTGTTTGGCCTTAAAAGAAAAGGTTGCTGTGATGCTCCAGAACGGGCTTCTAGAGCGTGTTGAGTGGGATTCAAGTGGTGTTGGCTGCACAGGTCTACTAGAAAGTCCATCACGGCTTTACTAGAAAAAAACAAAAGAACCCAAAGGTGTTATTGTTAGTAGTGCATTCTTCTGTATGTCTATAACACTCATTTAACATCACTGGTATTCTTCAAACTCTGTATACACAGTCCTTAGAAATAAGTCAGGTTTGTGACAACAATCCGATTACAATTTGGGTACTTAAGGTTGAGCACTGACTGTTTCTAGCAGACTAGATCCTCTACCACCAGATAATCTGTATAACAAGATACAGTCACACTCACACCACACATTTAAATGTTGCAGTGACCCATAGGTGAGTTGGAAGTATATGATAAAAGCAGGTGAAACTTTTTAAAGGATGGTACAGTATATTCCTAGATTTTCTTTGCTATCTGAGCATAAAATTGTGTGATTATACAATTACCATGCTAGTTCCAATTAGTTAAGAATCAAATGATCTTCTATGAAGTGCTAAGCCAGGCTTAAGAATCTGTTATCATTGGACAATACAAAAAGGTAAAAAAAAAAGGATAGCACCATAGCACACTTAAGCACTGAATTCCTGAGTCTGGATTTATACTGTTGCAGTGTGTCAATGCATGTATGTTTACATATGTTCTGTAAAGGCAGCCTATTCATTAAATAGCTTGTCTAAAGTACACACGGGCCGATTGTTGGGAGACATTTGCCGGTTCAAAATAAAAAAAACACTGACATTTGGCCCATCCGACAGAAGCCAGGAGTTGGAAAACCAGCAACTGACCTACTCCCGAGCAGCCCCCCCCCCCCCCCCCCATCAGTACACAACAGCTCAGTAGGGAAGATCTCTGTACTTAGTTTGCATAGTGAGTACAGCGGCTCCGACCAGAGCTGACAGTCCTTGAAGGGAAAAAACTGTGTACCAGGCTTATACCATGGATAATTTTTTTTTCCATCAGCTGGCAGGCTGATGGAAGAAAAAAAAAAACGAAGGGATTCCCCCATCCACATGAGCAAGATGGATTGAGGAATCTTCTCTGCTGTGCTATTGTATTCAGATAATGGGGACTCCTCTTTTATCAGTATATAGCAGTGCAGATTGGCTGTAAGAGCTGATCAAATTAAAGTTTTCCAACAGTTCCATTTGAGACAAGTCTATCATTGGACTGACTTCTCTTGAGTGGGAACAGCCACAGATAGTTTGTTTAATGCAGTACACCACAAATTATAGTAATATATTACTGTACGTTGCGTTGCACTGCAATCAGGTGCATTGGTAAGGTAAATTGTGGTGACATTAATAATGAATGGCACTGCTGTGTTTCAATGCGCATAACATGTGTCTTTGTGCATTTTAGTAACATTTGGCACATAGCAACAGTGCAAACCCATCCTAAGCAAAAGCTGAAGCCAAAGCTTAAGCATGACAGCCAGAGACCTAATATTTCAGAAGGGAAGGGTATAAATTGCAGCTCAGAAAGCTCTCTAATGGCATGTGAACATGAAATCTACAGTTAACAATTGGCTAAATTCTTATATGTAGCACCATTCTGATAATAATGCTCCTGTGTGGACCCTCTATTAAAAAAACACACTATACCAACCATAACCCTACTTTGGCTAAAGCTATATAAATTACACTTACTACCCGCAATACATCAGTGTCTGAGCAAAGTTATAACTTTAAATTGAAAGCAATAAACCTATTTAATCCCACAAAATTAGTTTACTGTACTAGCTTAAAGATAATTTTAACTAGACTGACATGAATGTCAGAAGCGTCTTCACTATCTCACTTTCTTGTATGTTCTACCTATAATGCCTAACACAGCTATTCTGCTTCTCACAGTACAGTACCACAGACTAAGATACAACTCACACGGAGATTAAAATCTTGATACGTCTGCCAGCTATTCTTAGCAGCACTCTGTAATCAGTCTCTTAGTGCCATGTACATTATTCACAAGATGATACTTAAAACTAAGATTTGAAAATAAAGAGCTCTGTGCTATATTTACAGAATACTATCTGACAAATTAACATATATGTTGCACACCCACTATGATACGCTACTGAATTATTTGTCACATAAAACTGAAAACTTGCAGCGTTTTAATTTAATGGGGAGTTCCACTGGTTGTTAACTTTATTAAAAGTCAGCAGCTATAAAAAGTATAGCTGCTGACTTTTAATAAACAGCCACTCACCTGTCCCACGGTCCAATAATGCGGCCGCCCAATGCCTCACTCCTCTCCGCTGCCTCTCTGTGGAGCCAGCATTGTAAGTGTGGGCGCCCGGCTGTGACAGCTTGCGGCTTCAGGGGGAGGAGGAGTCAACTAGGCGGCCAGAAGATGGAAGGAGGAAGTGGGACAGGAAGTCCCACTCCAAACCCCCCCCCCCCCAAAAAAAAATGACATGGGCATGTCAGGTGGCGAGGAGTACAGCGCGAGTTTTGGGTTGAACTCTACTTAAGATTTAATCAGAATTTTTTATTATTTTGATATAGGATTACCTTTCAAGGTGCCATGCATGTGTTTTTTTTTCCAATACAATCTAAATTATGGTCATAGTTACTGCTTTAAATATGACAGTGTTCTGAAAAACAACATAAGCAAAACACAACACAGGAAATACTAATTACTCTTTCTGATAAAAGAACAGAGTTACGAAATTTGTTAAACGAACATACACTTCAGACACTTCAGATGAGGGACAAAAATCGTACGCTGTATTACCAACAGGGAGATAAACCAGGAAAATTACTAGCGAAGGCCTTACAACAACAAAACGGAACTATGCCAATCACTAAAATTAAAACAGAAACAGGAGAGACTGTATATGACCCAAAAAATATATTGAAAACTTTTCACACATACTATTCTAAACTGTATAATATACCCAATCAAACAGCAGAACAAGATCCCAAAAATTTCTATCTAAAGATAATGGAATATATAAATGAAACTGCAAAACCAACACTGACGAATCTAGAAACTGAACAATTAGAAAATGAATTTACAGAGAAAGAGATTCAAAAAGTAATAGACTCACTGATAATCGGCAAAAGTCCCGGCCCAGATGGATTTACTCCACGGTTCTATAAGGCCTATAAAGACCTACTCATCCCCATTATGAAACGGACATTCAACTCAGTATCCCTTTCGCAACCATTTGTATTACAAAGTATGCAGGCATATATATCACTTATACCTAAACCTGAAAAAGATCATACACTTTGCGGAAACTATAGACCAATCTCCCTCACCAATATTGACCTCCGAATATACTCCAAAATTTTAGCAAACAGACTTACACCCAAAATACCCAGATCTATACACCTAGATCAGGTAGGATTTGTAGAGGGAAGAGAGGCGAGGGATAATACCCTAAAGACATTGACTTTGATCGAATATGTCCGGAGACACGCCATCCCATCCTGTCTCTTGGCAATTGATGCCGAGACGGCGTTTGACAGGGTGGGATGGCGGTTCTTTCAGGAGACATTAAGACAATGGGGAATAGGTCCCAGATTACTTGAAAAAATCATGGTTTTATACCAGAAGCCAACTGCCAAAATACAGGTGAATGGGGAGATATCCGAAACAGTGAGTATCGCAAACGGAACCCGACAAGGATGTCCCCTTTCCCCTCTAATATACGTGCTTACAATGGAACATATGATGGTGGCGATTAGGAATAATAAAGATATCCAGGGTATTAAAATAAAAAGTCAGGAGTATAAAACATCAGTATATGCAGATGATTTATTATTATATATTACCAACCCCATAGTAACAATACCTAATGTAATTAAGGAGTTTAAGCGTTTTGCAGAAGTAAGTAACTTTAAGGTTAACTATAATAAATCGGAAGCTTTAAATATCACATTGCCCACACATATTGCAGATACACTTAGTAAAAATTTTTCCTTTAAATGGCAAAACACCGCCATTAAATATCTAGGAATATATATACCTAGAAAGCTAGAAAACCTCCAAGAAATTAATTATCTACCACTTCTACAAAAAATAACCAAACTACTTAAAAAGTATGATAAGGGGATATTTTCATGGACAGGTCGAATAAACATTATAAAAATGGATATACTTCCAAAAATACTTTATATTTTTCAGACAGTCCCAATATTTCCCCTCAAAAATATACTTAACTCCCTACGGAAAGCTATTGGGAGCTTTATATGGGCAGGTAAACCTGCCAGAATAAGTAGGGAGGTACTATCCATATCGAAAATAGATGGAGGATTAGCTCTCCCCGATCTTGCAGTCTACCTTAAGGCTGTATTGGTCACTAGGCTAGTGGATTGGTTTCACAGTGGCGAATCCAAACAATGGGTAAAGCTGGAAGAGGAGATAATGAATATAAAATTAACCACTTGCCGACCGCCCCCTGTATATATACGTCGGCAGAATGGCACGTACAGGCAGAACCACGTACCTGTACGTGCCATTCTTCCGGCGGGTGGGGGGTCCGATCGGACCCCCCCCGGCCGGCGGGGACGGTCGGGATCGCTTCAGGAGCGATCCGGGATGAGGGGACGGCCAGTGGTTTCTGGCCACCCCCTCGCGATCGCTCCTGGCGAATCAGATGCTTCCTCTGTCTGTGTCAATCAAAACACAGGCAGAGGAAGTGATGTCACGCTCGGTGCGCCGGTCTATGTGACCGGAACGCCGAGCTGTGAACATCTAAAGGTTAGTGCACAAACAGTACACTGACACCAGTACACATAGGCACACAAAACACCCCCCTGTCACCCCCTGATCACCCCCCAGATCACCCCCTCCCCCCCCAGTCACAGTGTCACTAATTGCAGTGATCATTTTTTTACTGATCACTGCATTTAGTGTCAGTGTGACTGTAATAACTGTCAGGGCAGTTAGTTTTAGGTCCAAGGTAGCCCCCCACCCCCCCCCTAATAAAGGTTTAAACCCCTTGATTGCCCCCCAGGTAACCCTTTCACCCCCTTTTGCCAGTGTCACTAAGCGATCGTTTTTCTGATCGCTGTATTAGTGTCACTGCTGTCGCTAGGTAACCATTTTTTTTTTTTAGGTAACCGCCATGTTTATATAGGTTCATAAATAGGTTTATAGGTCAGGTACCCCCATATTACAACCTAAATAA
The DNA here is from genome assembly GCA_028564925.1 of Lithobates sylvaticus. Taxonomy (NCBI): domain Eukaryota; kingdom Metazoa; phylum Chordata; class Amphibia; order Anura; family Ranidae; genus Lithobates; species Lithobates sylvaticus. Next base: position 343,662,526 of record CM053030.1, on the reverse strand, counting down.
AGGTTTTAACCCCCTGATTGCCCCTAGAGTTAACCCTTTCACCAGTGATCACTGTATAACTGTCACTGGTGACGCTGGTTAGCCAGTTAGTTATTTCGTTATTTAGGTTCCCCGTCAGGTTTTTATATAGCGTCAGGTACCCCCATATATTACCTAATAAAGGTTTACCCCCTGATTGCCCCTAGTTAACCCTTTCACCCCCTTTTGCCAGTGTCACTAAGCGATCGTTTTTCTGATCGCTGCATTAGTGTCGCTAGGTAACCAGTTTTTTTTTGTATTACTGTTACGGGTGACGCTGGTTAGTTAGCTTGTTTTTTATACTGTCAGGGCACCCGCCATTTATTACCCAATAACGGTTTAACCCCCTGATCGCCCGGCGGGTGATATCAATTAGGTTTTAGGGTCAAATAAGGTCTGCGTCGCCCCAGGTTAGTGCCAGTACCGCAAACACCCACGCACAAAGCATACACCTCCCTTAGTGGCACAGTATCTGAACAGATCAATATCTGATCTGATCAGATCTATACTAGCGTCCCAGCAGTTTAGGGTTCCAAAAAAAAACGCATTGTTAGCGGGATCAGCCCAGATACCTGCTAGCACCTGCGTTTTCCCCCTCCGCCCAGCCCAGCCCACCCAAGTGCAGTATCGATCGATCACTGTCACTTACAAAACACTAAGCACACATAACTGCAGCGTTCGCAGAGTCAGGCCTGATCCCTGCGATCGCTAACATTTTTTTTGTGGTAGCGTTTTGATTCAGTCGCTTCAGTCAGGAGCTTTTTTACCTGTGAATCTCAAAAAAATAAAAAAAAATAAAATAGTTGTCGTTTTATTGTTCTCTCTCTCACTCTATTCTCTCTCTATTGTTGCTCTTTTTTTACTCCATTCTATTCTGCAATGTTTTATTATGTTTTATTATGTTTTATTATGTTTTATCATGCTTGCTTTTCAGGTATGTAATTTTGTTTACTGTGTGTTTTAGTGTTGAGCATTTTTTTGTTTTCAGGTGCGCCATTCAGTTGCAACGCGGATTTATTTATCTTGACAGCAACAGCGTTTGCTCCCACGATACATAAAGCCGCGACTCCAACGCTGTAGGAGGTGATTTCACCACCACAGTTAAAAAAAAGAGCATATATGCCGAAGCATGGGGGCAGCAGGGGGGGGGAGCGATTGGCTCCTAATGCCACGTACATACGGTCGAAATTCCGACCGTGTGTACACGGCATAACTTTTGCGGGAGGATGCCCCCATGCATCGGCATATATAAATGGTGCATGTATGCCCATCATTAGAAGTGGGTGGATGAAGGGAGGTATTCTAATGGTGGGCATACCCACCAATCAATCTCTTTTTTTCGTTCAGCCAAGAGGCTGCATGAAAAAAAAAAAAGATTACAATATATGTCCAGTATGTTGCTGGACTTTGAATGGTTATACCAGAATGATGCCTGCAGGTTTAGGTATCATCCGACCCCAGGACTTCTTTTGAGCCTGAGTCTGACCCTGAGGTTTTCCTCTAGAATCTGATGGCAGAGGCCATTGTCACTGCCTAGAGGCTGAAGCCACTGGCACGGGGGTAAGAGCCTGTTTAAATGAAGGGGCGTTTATACTTTCTTTTGACTGGCAAAATAGTACTTTTCACACTAGAAATTGTTTGGATATATTTGTCCAAGTCTTCTCCAAATAGTCACTCCCCATGAAAAGGGAACCCAGTTAGGAGGTTTTTACATGGTGCTTCAGCTGACCAATTTTTTAACCACAGGATTCTACGCATATGCACAAGCATAAGCGTAAGGCGGGACACCTGGTGAATAGAATCTTTAATGGCATCTATGGCAAAGCATAATGCTTTTGGTAGTTCAGCCAATTCCCGAGCTTGTTGTGCAGGAACCTCTCTAAGGGCCTGTTTAAACTGTTCCTTTAGGGATTGACAGACGCCTATTGCAGCGACTGCATGCTGAGTAATGGCACCTGCCAAGGAAAAAGTATATTTTAAGAGGGATTCCAACTTTTTATCTGTTAGATCCTTAAGTATTTGTGCATTGTCTACAGGACAAGTTAGGCCTTTATTCACACTGGAAATCGCAGTGTCAACTGCTGGTACTTTCCATTTTTTGGAGAACTTCTCCTCCAGGGTATAGAGAATTGAAAATCTCTTAGGAGGGAGAAAATGCTTATCCGGATTAGACCATTCAGCAAAAATAAGCTGTTCTAGTAATGCATGTGCAGAAAATGCATGCAAAGGCTGAGAAGGTTTTAAGGAACCCAAAGAAGAAACCGAGCTTTCAGGAGACTCCGTTAGAGGTAGCATGAAAGTAGAACAAACCATCTCCGTAAGAGATTGTATCAGCAATTTCTCAGATTGAGAGGCTGAGGAATCATCGGTTTGTTTTTCCTGCTGATCGCCTGAGGGTAACACCTCATCCTGTACCCACTGTTCCCCTTGCAAAGGTTCTGAAGTGGGAGAGGGGGATATAGCATCCATTTGAATGGAGGATGCGATTAAAGCCGCTAATCTTCCTTCCAGACCCTTCAGGGTGGAGGAAAGGACATCTTCAGTCACGTATACAGGGGCTGAGATGTGAAAAGCAATTGCACCATCAATTTGTTCCAATGGCTCACCCTGGCATGCCATAGCTGGTAATTCAGGCGAAAGTGACAGCGCGGAAATGCGACTCGAGATCCTAGCGCCTGGGGGTGAAACCTTTAGTACCTTTTTCGTCTTTGTGGTGTATTTTTTAGTAGGCATAGTCCTAAGCACAAAAACAGAGGCACTATACAATTGCACTTAATCGCTGAATATAGTCATGACATTTAAAGCCGCTATAAAGTTGAGCCTAGTGCTGGGAAAAAAGGTGTCCTTCCTGTATCAGGAATGCCAGTTTGCAACCCTCACGTGTCCCACAGCTCTTGTGTCCCTGTGTGCAGACTGCTTGTTTCCTCCTCGCCAGCCGAGGAGAGACTGTCCCAGCTGTGGTTTATTTGTTTTAGCCTGCCGTGCGTCCTCATGGGCGTTCACGGCACTGTGCTTAGGCCCACCACCTCTGAAAAAATTTGGCCCCTTTTCTTCATTTAAAATGTTCCCATGCTCACGTGCGGTGTTTTCAGGTCTACAGTCCCAACACGAGGGGGGGGGGGGGGGAGGGGAGCCAGAGACCTGTTTAGCAGCATGCAAACAAAACAGCATTAAAAACAGTACAATAGTACCAGTATCAGCACAGCGGCACCTCCGCACCCCCCACGGTGGGGGGTGTAATGTAAGGGGGGTAGAGCACTCATGTCCCCTTAACCCTCCGGTCCCATGAGGGGGAGAAAGAAAACATTTGGCAGATTTCTTTTACCTGAGAGAAAAAATACTCTTGCACATGCTGCCACACACAGACTGACACTGAGCTTTACAGTGAAGACAACAGATGAATATATGGTGACTCCCACTAGTGGAGAATTAAGGCATGATAAAAAAATGTCCCTAATAGAAGAATACATAGGTGGACTTTTCAGTTCCTACGTTTCTTTCCTTACCTTATCCCCGCTGCAGGATTTGCTGAATTTACAGACAATCCAACCTTCACCCATCATGGCAGGCTGCGTTTAGCAAACCTTCAAGGACCGGGTCCCTACAACGGGGTTCCACTCCCTTGGACCCGTAAAATCACCCCACCAGGAAAGCTTTAGGTAATGTAGCAAGACCTAAGCCCTGGGTCCGGGGGGGTTCAGCCCTACAAAGAGAGGCGTTACAGGCAAAACCTCCTTATTCGGATACGAGGCCCCAGGTACCACCCATTTAGGCCTCAGTGGCACTTTGGATGGATCTGGTCTATGGAGGCTTTTTAAATCCAGCATGGATCCCTCCTGGAGCTCCTCAGAGCACATCTTCACTCGTGACCAACAGCTTAGACACTGGTGAAAAAAAACTGATGTGCTCCTGGAAGGAGGAGGGGTTATATAGGGAGTGAACTCCTGGATTGGGTATAACACTTTTATTTGCTTTTGGATGTGCCAGAAATATACAGTAGTCCCATTCTTTTTAGAGAATTTTAGGTTGTATTAGGGATGAGGAAGCCAACAATTTAACATATACTATGTAACCTTATTGGTGTTATTATAATTATGCCCTTTTTCAGTTTATGACTTATTTGGAAAAATATGGATCAATTAAAGAATATGAATAGAAATGAACATATTTTAGTGCACAACAGGCTCAGCATGACCAGACCAACAACTGCTATGCTGTATTTGAATTATAAATCTAGCCAGCGCTTCCTAATATGTAGATTTACCAGTTAAATGACTGGTTAGGATGCAGACTGGTTCTTGGGTATTCTAGGTAACTAATCATTACTACAACATATTATATTAAGAATCAAGGTGTGGTTCTGTATCAAGAGTAGCACCCATGATACACATTGCATAAGAAACCAATTAAACTATTTTTAAAGCACTGTAGCAAAGACTGCCATGTGTTAGAGACAAATTTAGTAGAAGCAAGTGTTGTCATAAAAATGATGTCCTTTACAAGGACACAACTAGAAATTATAGGGTCCTCCTAGTTACGCTGTGTCTTTAAAGCCCCTCCCAAAGTACTGATTACATCTTTAGCAACCTTGCAATTTTTTTTAGAGTTTATTAAAATGTTGTTATACTTTCATTATGTTGAGCAAAATGCATCTACACTACAAGGGCCCAGGCATGGATGAGCAATTTTCTCTCATTTTAAAAGCAGCTCAGAGACGTTGCTGGAGCGCCTGTAACTGCTTAGGCATTTTGAACATCACACACAATTTAGCAAAGCAATGAGTATAGGAGTATGGAGCTGCATTGTACTATGAGAGTCTTATAATGAACTTCCACTTAGAAGAGCTGAGGTTGAAATCCATGCAAGTGGCTAAATATGCAGTTAAAGTACATATAAAGGCAGTTATATGATTTGTCAAAGTATTTGTAATTTTGTCCCAGTGATGTTTTCAAAGTACTCCTCTCAGACAACCAAGGCAGATGGTTGAACTTCACTGCAGCAGCAACACAATTTGGTCTGGAACACACTCCCACCCTACTGTCTGGACCATGGGGGAGTAATGAAAAAATTATAAGGTCATCCCTTTGCTCACACTGCCCTATACTGTCTACATGCTCACTGATAAAACGTGTATGCAAAAGATCCTGGCCGACTCTAATGCCGCGTACACACGATTGGAATTATGGTCGAAAAAAGCTCTGATGGTTTTCCCAACGGAATTCCGACAGAATTCCGCTCAAGCTTGTGTTGCCTACACGCGGTCACACCAAATTCCGACTGTCAAGAACACGGTGACGTACAACACTACGACAAGCCGCAAAAATGAACTTAAATGCTTCCGAGCATGCGTCAAATTGTTTCCGAGCATGCGCCGGAATTTTGCGTGTTGGAATTGCCACAGGCGATCGGAATTTCCGATAGAAAGTTTTTCCGTTGTAAAAATTGAGAACATGCTCTCAAATTTTTGCTGGCGGGTATTCGGCCATCAAAATTCCGATGGAGCCTACACACGGTCGCATTTTCCGATGAAAAGCTCTCATCTGTCTTTTGCTGGTCAAATTTCCGATCGTGTGTATGCGGTATTAGGGTTCAATCACACCAGCATAGTTGAGATGCATTAGGTAGAGTTGCCCAATGCAGTCTTGATGCAAGAACAAGGTAATCTGCCTTGTGACCTGCGGTCTCAGCTCACACCAACATGCTGTGTTGGTGTGTGCTGAACAGAAATATTACATGTATTTTTGTGCAGGAGGAGGAGAGAGCAGAGTGGTCAAAAGATGAACTCCTCTTCATGCTGTTTCTTGTTTTACTGTCTATTCACAGGGCAGGATATCTGTAAGTGAAACTGCAGCACACAAAGATCAGATCCCCTGTAAAAATACCAAGATTGGGTGGTCAGAAATACAATCCCTTCAGCAGGTAAAACTGTTCTCATCTGCATTTCACCGGCACATTTAATTGTTTGCCTGTAGTTTAGCTGCAACTTTTTGAGATGAGACACCTATCAGCAAAAGTATGCAGGCATAGGCAGTGTCGGTCATCTTACTTTAAAAAAGTAATTAGTTAAGTTACAAATTACTTCTCCCAAAAAGTAATTGCATTAGTAACTCAGTTACTACATTGGAAAAGTAATTAGTTACGCAGCAAAGTAACTGACTTTTTTTAAAAAATATTCTATACGTGTAACTAAGGGGCGGGTCTAGTATTACTGTAACCAAGGGGCGCATTTATTATTATTGTTATATATCGTGTAACCAAGGGGCTGCTCTATTATTACTCTAACCAAGGGGCAGATCTGTTTATAGCGTGTAAGCAAGTGGCGGGTCTATTATTATTATATCGTGTAAGGGGCGAATGGCTACAGAAGAGGGCGAATGTTAAATTAATGGGCAGAGCTCGATATATAACAATAATAATAAATGCGCCCCTTGGTTACAGTAATACTAGACCCGCCCCTTACTTACACGATAGACGCCCCTTGCAGAGTAGCACGAGCATCAGGAGCGTGCGGCATCGCCTCCTACAATTACATGTTAACTGCACCTGCGCGGTGTAGAGTTCACTCAGAGCTGTTTAGGTTCGTCAATTTTCGGAAGCTCCGTAGTCCTTCGTACTGCGCAAGCCCTGCGCCTGCGCAGTACAGGGAGTCCTTATCCGGCGGGGGAACTTTTTCGGCAGGACACCGGAATTACACTACTGCCATCTAGTGGCGGTAGATGTAATTGGGGTAACTAAGCCAAAGTAATGGGAACTGAGTTACCATGAGGGGAAAAGTAATCAGTTAGATTACTAGTTACCCTCTAAAGTAACTGCGTTAGGTAACTCAGTTTATTTTAACTCAGTTACTTACATCACTGGGCATAGGACACACCACCTTCCAAGCCCCCTTTAAGGAGAATTGTACAACAAAACAAGATTGGTTAAACCCACGAGTGCTTTTTTTTACCACTACTCTTCCTTTATATTGGCTTTTGGAATTTACAAATGCAGCAATTTAGAAATCAGATGAAAGGTTTAGCGCTGGAAAACACTTTTTGATAGATAAAAAGCGCCTTTTATATACAACTATATAGATCAGACCAAAATGAGGGACAAATGAGGAGGAATGAGGGACAGAGGGACATTGTTCCAAATCAGGGACAGTCCCTTGAAATCAGGGACAGTTGGGAGCTATGTAGCTGTAGAAATCTTTTTTTGAAATAGGATGCAGAGCACCAGCGAAAATAAACACTGAGTTGGCCCTAGGTAAGCCAGGCAGAATAGAAGGTCTTCATTTAATAACAGAAGCAATTGAAGGATTTTACTTTTAGGCCTCATGCACACTGAGCATTTAACCTTGTCATGCAGTCTGAGTTTCAGACATTGGCCCCTGGGTGCATAGTACTGCCTAGATTTACTTAGAGGGATGGGAGGCAAAAGAGTAAAGAAACCTTATGGTTTCTTTACTCTTCACATTGCTTTGGTTTGGATGCTAAACAGTAATTTAAGAAAGTAAATAAACTAATATACAGATTATGCAACTATAGAAAAAGTGTCACTTCAAATCTTACCAATCATAATTAGAAGCACTAATTTGTCTATCAAAGTATAACCTACCTTCCATCTACATTGACAGTTTTTTCCTGGCCATTAGGTAAGCATACTGTGATATCCACCTTCCGATGCAAGACATTTTCTTTTGATTCTTCTTGGCTTTGGTTTCCTGTGCCATCTGACTCAGTAGACAACGTCTGCTCCATGCAAGGTTTTGGCGTGGACTGAGGTGGAGGAGGAGCACGGGCCTTCATTTTCTTTCTAAAAGAATAAGAATAGATTTATTAATAAAAAAATAATAATATTTATATGACCTGTCATGCATCTTAAAACTATCATTGTATAGTAAAGCTGACTTTACACACTGCAGTCTGGTTATACAATCTACTTTAGTTCCAGCAACTATTTAGTGCAAAACTTACAATCTGACTGTAAAATGCTTGTAGAATCCTCTTTTAGCTTTATCAAAACTAGAGAAAATAAGGTCCTTCCTAAAGGTCTGTTTCCAATCAGGAACAAGAAAGAGAGGCGCCTCTGGGTGCAGACTGTATAACAGTTTTAATATTTGTGCAAAAGACAAAGATAAAATACACTCACATTTGGTAGGTGAGTGTTGAGCATAAAAAGTGTCCTGTGTGGTTGAAGTCAAACGCTGGGGCTGGATCTGTGCAGGGGTTCTCGTCCACAGGCTGAGGCAGATGTCTTCCTGGCCGTCCGTAGTGGATGGGGTGCCAAAGCGAGGCTTGGAACTCAAGCGTGCAGTCCAGACGAGCAGCGATGACGTCACAGCATGCAACGCGTTTCCTGAGCTGGCAGGGCCGTGTATCATGTGACGACCGCGCTCCTTTGTCAAGCTTGATCCAGCCCCAGCGTTTGACTTCAACCACACAGGACACTTTTTATGCTCAACACTCACCTACCAAATGTGAGTGTATTTTATCTTTGTCTTTTGCACAAATATTAAAACTGTTATACAGTCTGCACCCAGAGGCGCCTCTCTTTCTTGTTTCTTTTCTAGTGTACCGGGAATAACAGTTTCTGTTCCCACTGGATGGCTGCCATTGCTACAGACTTATTTAGTAAGTCCTGCTCTGTGTGTATGTGTATATGTTTGTATACATATATATATATGTATATGTATTTCTTCCAACCACTGGAGAAAAAAGTTTTTGAATAATTGTGTTTTGGTTGTTGCGCCATTTACTTGTATTACCTGTTTCCAATCAGACTGACCCTCACATAGTAGTTCATAGATCTAAAGGAGATTGGACATTCAGATTGCACATTTGTAGAGAGTTTAAGGGCTTGTCCTACTGGATGCAAATTGAATAGCTTGTTTAGGTTGGTTCTCACAATCCATAGCTTTGTAAATCTATAGGAGGTTGTACAATCAGACTGTAACACATATAGACAGCTTCACACAGTAGAAACCTTGTCTAGAGGGGTGTTATCCAGATCAGCATATTCTACATCAGGGGTGCCCAACCGCTGACACATGTGGCCCGCAACACTCTCTGATGTGGCCCGCCACCTCCTGCTCTTGGGTGGCGGGTCGGCAAACCCAGATCATGGGTTTCTAACCCGCCATCCCGAGCATCTGTGTGAAGAACGAAGGCGGCGCTAGAGGGAGCTTAGCCAATGCTTCATGTATAGTGTTGGCTCCTGTCACAGGTGGAGTGATACCAAATGTACACTGCCTGGAACAGGAGCGATACAGGAAGCATCGGATCTGCTCTGTACTGCAGCCGCATGCTTCCTCCAGCACTGGCTCCATTCCTTACACTGATGCTCAGGGATGGTGCATCAGGAACCAGCCAGCAGTACCCAGCAACAGTACCCACCAGCAGTACCCAGCAACAGTACCCATCAGCAGTACCAGTTCTTAGTACCCACCAGAAGTACCCACCAGCAGTACCAGCCAGCAGTACCCGCCAACAGTACCCACTAGCAGTACCCACCAGAAGTACCCAGCAACAGTACCAGCCAGCAGTACCCACCAGCAGTATCTGCCAGCAGTACCCACCAGCAGTATCTGCCAGCAGTACCCACCAGCAGTATCTGCCAGCAGTACCCACCCTCAGTACCAGCCAGCAGTACCCACCAGCAGTACCTACCAACAGTACCCGCCAGCAGTACCCACCAGCAGTATTGGCCAGAAGTACTCACCAGCAGTACCCAGCAACAGTACCCACCAGCAGTACCCACCAGCAGTACCAGCCAGCAGTACACACCAACAGTACCCACCAGCAGTACCAGCTAGTATTACCAGCCAGCAGTACCCTCCAACAGTACCAGCCAGCAGTACCAACCAGCAGTACTCACCAGCAGTACCCATCAGCAGTTCCCGCCAGCAGGACTCACCAGCAGTACCAGCCCTGAAGGACAACCAGTAGCAGCCACCAGCCATAGCCGCCTGGGGGACAGCATCAGCCAGCAATACCTGCAGGAATCGTGAGGAAGTAGTGAAAATTGAAGTCAGTTGAGGTGCAGGTACCGCAGTGCATCTGTGTGAAAGCAGCCTTAGGTCCCTTTCACACACGGTCCAATCGGGTCTGCCTGTCTGTTTTTTTTTGTGCACCCAATCGGACCCTCTATAGAGCAGCAGATTTAAATGGACTTGTGTCCTTTTACATCTGCCTTTCTCCAATCCGATCCATTAAAAAAAACATAAGGGGATCTATCCCCTTCTGTCTGGGTGGATCAGATCAGAGGGCCCATAGAGTAGAGCGGGCTGTGTCCATGTCCAGTCTGCATATGCAGAGTGGAGACACGGACCTGTCATCTGTCCGCTCCGCTCATTGTGGCCCACGACTGGTTACCAAGTCGCTAAAGGGGCCCTCGCTCCTCAAAAGGTTGGGCACCCCTGTTCTACATTGTGTCCAGAATTATTATTTTTTTTTAATTCTTGCACAATGGAAGTTGTACGAAGGCTCCTAAGAAGTGGATGGGAGCCTAGGAAAAAACAGACTGGAACTCTTGAATTATACTAATGAAATCGTAAGTAGTAACAATGGCAATCTAGGGGCCTGTACTCAAAGGAGATAACTAAGTATGTCCACTTCAGCTCTGGAAGATCTTACTCTCTTCGTGACCAGGCCTTTTTTGCTATTCAGCACTGCGCTACTTGAACTGGCGAACGCTGTACCCAAACAAAATTTAAAGATTTTTTTTACACAAATAGATCTTTCTTTTGGTGGTATTTGATCACCACTGGGTTTTTTCTTTTTTTCAATATGAATGAAAAAAAATAATGAATATGTTGAAAAAACACTATGTGTTTTACTTTCTGCTATAAAACATATCCAATAAAAAATTTTTAAAAATCTAATTTCTTCATAAATTTTGGCCAAAATATATTTTGCTACATATTTTTGATAGAAAAAAATCCCAATGAGTATATTGACTGGTTTGCATCAGTATCCCCCTCACTCCCTTTTTACTTACCTGAGCCCTTATTCGATAGAGCGCTGCACACGTCTGCAGCTCTTCTCTCCCCTCACTTCTGGGTCTCAATGGCTTTGCTGGGTCACCTGGGAGCTATTGGCTCAGCTGCTGTCAATCAAAGTCAGTGACGAGGGAGAGGGGACTGGGCCGAGTCATACTGTCTGTGTCAATGGACATGGGAGCGAGCACACACAAGTCGCTTCCCATGGGGGCACTGGACATAGAAGACCTGAGAAGAGAAGGCTCAGGGGCCACTCTGTGCAATTCCATTGCACAGAGCAGGCAAGTATAGAGATGTTTGTTATTTTAAAAAAAAGTGTACCTTTACACCCTCTTTAACCTCCCTGGCGTTATGATTATTTCAGATTTTTGATGCTCAAAGTGGTACAATTGTTTTGCATGGAAATTTGGCGTTTTATATTGTAGGCCTGTAATTCTTAGCAATAACACATTAAAATCTGTCCAAACAAGAGTCTAGTAGACAGCCCGGGTATGATAAAGTTTAAAACATGAAATCATAAATTATAATATAATAAATAACTATAAATAATTATAACAAATAATAATATAATAATAATAAAAATTATTCAATAATGTAATCAAATCAAAAACACATAAATTTGCTTAGTTGCAGAATTGTCGCTGTCATTACTTTCAGTGTTTGATGACGAATTTCCCCACAAATCACTATCGCTCAATTCTGCAAGTGATTCTAATTTATTATCGCTGTTTTCTAGCTGGTCTAAAACCGCTTTTAATGTAAAGGGCCAGTTTTGGTTGCTATGGACAATCTCCAGTTTCCAGGCAGAAAGAACAGTATTTATAATATAAAACTGCATGCAGGGCACTGAACAAATAACTAGGGACAAAAGGGATGTGAAATTAATTGATACAGTAATGTAATCTGTAAAATGTATTGTGTGTTTTTCACTTTTTGAATTTGGCGCCAATGGCTCCCGCTGCTATCAATCTATCCAATGAAGATCTATGACAGCGCCTGGAGCTGGTGTGCTCGCCCCTTTCACTGAAACGATCAGGTTCAAGTAAGTAAAAGGGAGGCTCTGGGGGGCTGCTGCACTACAGAAGATTTTTCACCTTAATGCATAGAATGCATTAAGGTGAAAAACCTTGAGGGTTTACATCCCTTTTAAGCACTGACAAAAAAAAACCTGGAAGCTGATTGATTTCCATGCAGAGCTGCACCAGATTTTGTTAATCAAGTAAATCAACCCCTAGTGTTTTCACTGAAGAAAACCAACCACTTCTTCTAGATTTGCTTTTTATAACGTGCACCGTTTACATTGTCCAGGTTATTGATACATTTATTTTAAAAATGCAAATGAAAATTGTTATGTAGTTTCACTGCATTTTACATTTAACCTGTATTCCCACGCCAGTATACAATGCTTTATAGGTCAATGTTTGATGGTCAACAAACACCCTCATGTCAGTGATTTTCCATAGAGTCAATTTAATTTGCAGTGTTTGTAAATAATTATGTTTTAGATAAAAGTTCTCATGTAATTAAAAGTTAATAACAGCGTCAAAACAGTACACCTATCATAAACTTTTGTTCATCTTCTCCAAAAGTTATTAACCTGTTGCCACCCATGCTATAGCCGAATGAAGCCTACAGTGCAAGCTTACGTTGCCAGGAGGGTGCCTATTGACATCCTCCCGTGATCTCAGGGGGGCGCGCTCTGTGAACGCTGAGTCCGAAGGACTCAGCTGATCACAGATTGTGTAAAAGGCCAATCACAGCGGCCCTTTACCACGTGATCAGCTTTGTCCAATAACAGCTATCGGCTTTTTTCTCCTTATGCTGTTAGCGTGAGGAGAAAAGAAGAAAGCCGATAACCGGCTTGTGTTAAAGGGACATCGGCACTGATAATCAGGGCACTAATTATCAGTGTCCTGATTATCAGTGCAGTCCCCTTACTGCCCACCAGTGCTGCCAATCAGTGCCCACTGCCCACCAGTGCTGCCAATCAGTGCTCATCAGTGCTGCCAATCAGTTCCCATCAGTGCTGCCAATCAGTGCCCATTAGTGCCTCCTCATCAGTGTCACCTGTCAGTGTCACCTGTCAGTGCCACCTATCAGTGCCCATCAGTGCCACCTATCAGTGCCACCTATCAGTGCCCGTCAGTACACCCTATCAGTGCCCGTCAGTGCAGCCTATCAGTGCCCATCAGTGCAGCCTCATCAGCACACATCAGTAAATGGTAAAAAATTATCTGTTTGCAAAACTGTATAACAAACTTTAAAAAAAATAGGGGGTCGTGGCTTGCGCGCGATCGAGATGGCCGCTTAAGCCGTTTAGCTGTGCATGTCAGCCGGGGACTAATCGACACCGCCAGTGGGACACCAGCTTAATTGAAGCCGAATGGAGCTCCATCTACCCACCGGAGCCTACTCCAATGCTTTCCCGCAAAAGGAAAGACGAACGCTGCCCTAAAAAACTTGCAGACTTCTTTACCATGCCAGCAACTGACAGGGAGAAGCTGCAAGATGCCGCTGACAGCGCAAACACACAGGCATCATCCTCCTACACAGATCTTCCTGATGAATATACAGGAGACTGGGATGCCAAACTGGGAGCACCACTCGCCCAGAGACCATCTCCTCACAGCCCGACCCCTAACAGCCCTGCCAAAGCGAGGATGAGGATGGATCCCTCCGTGCAGGCCTCAGGCACAGTGAGTAATACCGAATACCCAGATAACATAGGCCTCAACCTGGAATCATCTATCGCAGCCTTCCCCACCTCAGGACAACCCGTCCTTGACACAACCATGAAAGATATGCTTCTTTCCCTGTAATCATCCCTTATGGTGAACTTTTCCACACTAATCCACAAGTTCACATCTGAAATACAGGGAGTGGGAGAGAGAGTGCAATACATTGAGCATAAGATGGATGAATGCACTACTACAGTGAACAATCTCATTGATGCATACAAAGACCAATCAGATGAAAACGATTGGATAAAAGCAAAGCAACTAAAACAAGCAAGGATCGCTTGAGAAGAAACAATGTCAAAATTAGGGGGGTACCCAAATCCATTCCCACATCAGACCTGCACAAATATGCCAATGATATGATCTCCACATTTTCCCCTGAAATATCACTGATCGAACGTACTATCGATAGTATACATCTTATCCCCAAGCCAAAATTCCCATTACCAGGGAGGGGAAAATATACAAGTTTTCCAAACCCAATGACGGCATTCGGCTCCTACACTCATGGGACCCAGGAGTGACACGGCTTCCACATCAGAACCTTCGTACCAGGGCCATCCACATAGGGAGTTTCGCAAAACTCCAACGTTAAATGAATCACCCTCACCACGACCAACATTCCTGGTCTGGCTCTCAGCTAAATGTTACCTGTTTTTGAACTTTACCCCTTCGATCGGTCAGTATTCAACAATTATACACTGACCTTTGAGTGTGCTCTTTTTTTTCTCTTTTTTTGCTTGTTATTTTACTACATTCTTTCACCAAATCATGTGTATTAGTGGCACCCTTGTTACTTCTCCAGTAGCTTACAGTCAGGTCACTCAGCAGACCCGGACTGACTCATTAGTCAGGCACCTACCTAACAGACAGGGCTAACCATCTTTTATCTTCCCAAACAGACTATATTGCTGTGGAGATGCGGCAATACTTGATTATGCTTCCAGGCTACCAACACTCGGATCCGGATGCCACCATCTGGGAATCTACCGAAGAACAGACTTTGATCATCTAAACGTGAGTCTATATCTCCCCCCTAACTGACATACTTCACCCCACAATGGCCATTAACATTTTATCTATTAATGCGAAGGGACTAAATCACCCAGCTAAACGAGCATCCTTATGGAAAACCACATTGTCACAGCATAGCGATATAATATTCGTCCAGGAAATGCACTTCGCTCAAGCAGCTATCCCTTACTGCCAACACAAATCTTTTCCACGCGTCTTCACTGCATGCCACTCAAAGAAGCAACATGGGGTAATGATAGCAATTCGGGATATTATCTCCTTCCAACTACAAAAATGCACCCTCGATCCTGAAGGGAGATATATCATCCTAATCTGAACTATGAACAATACACAATATACCATAGTAACCTTGCATGCTCCCAACCATCGCCAGATGCCTTTTCTCAAATCAACGATAAAGAAAATAAAAGAACTACAACAAGGACACCTTCTAATATTTACGGACGCAGCGCATAAACGAAATGACGGCAGCTATAGCTACCGCAGATCTCAAAAACAAATCACTCCCCTCGCAACACTTGCAAACCCAAATATTTAAGTTATGTCACAAACTTTGTTCTTTGTTACTAGAGAGCTTTGAAATCAAGCAGAGGAGATTAAAGGCTAGCTTATAAGAAACAAATAACAAAGCAGGAAAGGCAATGGCCGTCTGCATCAAAGGACAGTGGATAAAATCCAAAATAGCATACCTTTATCACCCAATTCCCCACAACAAATTGCTAAATCCTCAATCAATTAATGACGCTTTTAGCACGTATTATAGCAATCTATACAACTTGAACACAGACAAAACCACACATAACCCTGATCAAGATGAGATTCAATCTTTCCTCAACCACATTAATCTCCCAACACTCTCATCTGAACAAATTTCATATCTAAAGACCCTTTTCACTGAGGAAGAAGTTAAAAAAACTATCGAAATAGTACCAAACTCCAAGTCCCCAGGACCTGACGGGTTCACTGGCGAATATTTCAAAACCTTCCAACCTCTATTAACCCCACACTTATGTGAAGTATTCAACCACGCTGCCTCCTCCTCTTTTTTCCACACAAAATGCTTTCTGCACTTGTGATAACCTTGCTAAAAACCAGGCAAAGAACCCACAGCACCCCGAAATTTCCGTCCCATATCATTATTAAACCTCGACCTTAAGATATGTGCCAAAACAATTGCGAATAGATTAATAGATATCCTCTCATCTCTAATCCATATGGACCAAACAGGCTTTACTAAAGGACGCCAAACCTCAGACGCAACCAGTCGATTAATAAACATTATCCACGATTCAATCACGACTGGAACGCCTTCTCTGCTGCTATCTCTAAACACAGAGAAGGCGTTTGATAGAGTCAACTGGAACTACCTTTCCCTAGTACTGAAAAAATTTGGCTTTAAAGACCATTTTCTTCAAGCCATATTAGCCCTATATTTCAAACCGTCAGCAAGAGTGTACACGTCCAACCTCCTATCCACACCATTCCAAGTCATGAATGGTACGAGGCAGGGGTGTCCTTTATCCCCCTTAATCTTAAACTTGGTAATGGAACCCCTAGCTAAGCATATTAGGTCTAACACCATTATTACGGGCATTCGCATAGGAACCCACAAACACAAAATCAGCCTATTTGCTGATGATGTCATATTAATGATATCCAATCCTTCATCATCACTCATAGAAGTCCAAAAAATTCTGTTGTTCGGTAAAATCTCCTGCTACAAAGCAAACAAAACCACATCACACATCCTTGACTTGGGAATCGACGCGACTATGAAAAATCGACTGCAACACCAATTCCCATTCACTTGGCCTAATACCAGTATATCTTATCTAGGTATACAGCTCACACGATCCATACAATCACTATTCACACATAACTACTTTCCCCTCCGCACCAAACTTCAACATAATCTTCAAAATATAGCTCACTGCAAATTCTCATGGATGGGTAGATTAGCAGCGTTCAAAATGATACATCTCCCTCAAATTCTTTACTTCTTTAGAACACTTCCAATCCCAATCCCTATTAGCTACATTAAGTCCCTACAAGCCCTGCTATGAAGATTTGTGTGGAAAGGAAAAAAATACAAATGCTCACATACCAAATTAGTCAAACAGACTCAGCGGAGGGGTTGGGTATATAAACTTCCAAGACTATATATAAAATAAAGTGATCTAGCGCATAAATAAAACACACTCCTAAAATCATAAATATAAATTACCACTAACAATGTGCAATTTATACAATCAAAATGGATATAAAGTGCATCTGATGTGATAAAAGTGAATAAATCAATCAATAAATATTAATAAAACACCAAGAGATGATTGATGATTCAGAAAAGAGTCTCTACTGAGTTATGGAGACAGGTGGACGGTACAATCAATGGATCACTAAGGTAGTGCCAGTAGAGAGGTATAAAGGAGATGGGCAGAGTAGAAAGTTCTATGTAGGTAGTTCTTTGAATTGATATCCCTAGTATGCCAAAGACAGCTGTCAGCAAACGTGGTAAAAGAAATCCAATACCGGGCTATCTAGCCTCTCACCTCATAGATTCTTTCATTCAGCGTGTAGTCTACAATGGATCCGGTCTCCTTTGCTCTTGGGGTTCCTTTCCTTACTTGGAGGAGCCTTGCCCCGATACAATCTGTCGATAGCCGTCACTGGAATCTCTGTCCTTTTGCCAGCCAAGCGCAGTATGGGTCAATGTGGCCACTCTCCAAATTGATACCCCGCCAAACGGTGATGATGGGAGAAAGTAAAAGCAAAAAAGGAGTGCCTCCAATAGTGAAGTAAGTTGATAATAGGGGGCTTTATTTAACAAATAAAACATACAAGAAAAATATATCTAAAATGGACTCTTACAATGAAAAAATTAATTCAAGCAAATAGCAAAGATAATGGCGTCTGAACGCCGATCTCACGTCACTTCCGGTTCAAAGGGTGACTGTTTCCGATCCCTCCCTACGCGTTACGTCATGTGACTTGATGAAGTCACATGACGTAACGCGTAGGGAGGGATCGGAAACAGTCACCCTTTGAACCGGAAGTGACGTGAGATCGGCGTTCAGACGCCATTATCTTTGCTATTTGCTTGAATTAATTTTTTCATTGTAAGAGTCCATTTTAGATATATTTTTCTTGTATGTTTTATTTGTTAAATAAAGCCCCCTATTATCAACTTACTTCACTATTGGAGGCACTCCTTTTTTGCTTTTACTTTCTCCCATCATCACCGTTTGGCGGGGTATCAATTTGGAGAGTGGCCACATTGACCCATACTGCGCTTGGCTGGCAAAAGGACAGAGATTCCAGTGACGGCTATCGACAGATTGTATCGGGGCAAGGCTCCTCCAAGTAAGGAAAGGAACCCCAAGAGCAAAGGAGACCGGATCCATTGTAGACTACACGCTGAATGAAAGAATCTATGAGGTGAGAGGCTAGATAGCCCGGTATTGGATTTCTTTTACCACGTTTGCTGACAGCTGTCTTTGGCATACTAGGGATATCAATTCAAAGAACTACCTACATAGAACTTTCTACTCTGCCCATCTCCTTTATACCTCTCTACTGGCACTACCTTAGTGATCCATTGATTGTACCGTCCACCTGTCTCCATAACTCAGTAGAGACTCTTTTCTGAATCATCAATCATCTCTTGGTGTTTTATTAATATTTATTGATTGATTTATTCACTTTTATCACATCAGATGCACTTTATATCCATTTTGATTGTATAAATTGCACATTGTTAGTGGTAATTTATATTTATGATTTTAGGAGTGTGTTTTATTTATGCGCTAGATCACTTTATTTTATACATTTGTTTATGTGTTAGTGAACACTATTAGTTTTGGCTGCTTTATATTCCGAGGAGGATGTTTATCTCCATCGGATAACACACTCTAGTTATTTCACATATAGTACATATGGGATATTTATGCACATGCACTTACTAATATTTATTTATTGTACACGTGTGGATTATTGAACTCCACTATCTAATAGCACAGCGCGGAGGACACTTTCCTTTATTTCACTGGTAAACTTCCAAGACTACCACTCGGCTTCTATATTGACTCAATTGAAGGAATGGTTTCTCACTTCCCCATCAACAATCTGGGGGTCAATAGAATCCATGTACAACCCTCAGAGCCCACTAACATCATGGCTATTTAGCGCCTCATTAGGAGTACGCACTCAAAATGTTCTACCTCTAATTATGATAGTATCGATCAAGACTTGGTCACGACTGCTCAAACTTACACTTTCCCATCCATCAAGCACCACCCTGAAAATCCCCTCTAACAGCATGAAGTCCTCTCATAGCCCAAGTATCCCTCACGCCCTGGACCAGACGGGGAATAACACACCTCCACCACCTGTACACTGGTAACTCTCTTAAGGCCCTTTCTTCTCTCCAAAAATAATTCAATCATCTTCAAAATTACATTTACCAATACCTACAAATTAGACACTGCTTACTACATATCCCCTACAATCACCACACCATTCCAGCATCAGAATGGACTTTCCTGACATCCCTTACACCAAATCAGAAATTAATTACACTATTTTACAACATTTTTCAAGGCACTCTTGTTAAATCTTCCCCCCTCACACAGTGGGAAGATGACCTGGGACAAACCTTGACGACATACCATTGGACTAAAGCATGCAAAATCACACAAAAAGCTACCTATTGCTCCCCATTGTGGGAACTGACAGTCAAAATAACATTTCGGTGGTACATGACTCCAGAAAAAGTGTCAAAATACTACCCCCAATTATCCAATAGATGTTGGAGAAAATGTGGTCTAAAAGGGAACATATTTCACATCCTCTAAAGCTGCCCTAAACTTTCAGCATATTGGGCAGACCTTTTTGTCATAATTTCTGACATCACTCGACAAATGACCCCTCCAAATCCAGCATTAGCAATTCTATCCTTAGGCATAGAAAACCTTCCCCCTAACCTACAACATACAATCACCCACATACTCCTAGCAGCTAGATTGACACTCACAAGAAACTGGAAAAATCCTTTACCTCCTTTCTTATCAGCAGTAATTGACTTAACAAATCTACACTGTTCCTAACAGATGATGGCGTCTTGCTCCGGTCGAATGAAAAATTCCCTCCTTCAATGATTACCTTTTCTAATTCTTGGTATGCCAATTATGGGTAAATCCTTCTGCCTTTCGAATGTTTGTATAGATATTGGTTAACGATGGAGAGGCCAATTCTCTCAGACACAGTGAGTACCCAGTGGGGTGGCTGAGGAGAGTTGGACCTTCAGAGTGCTCCCACAACGATCCAAATATAAGATTTGAATCAGATGTTACTATGCAAACTTGTGGATCTCCCATGCACAAATAATCTCATAATCTCTCTGAATTTACCTGTACTGTTACATATATCCAATGTTAACGTATTTTACCACTGTACGGTATAACAGTTATGTTTACATCATTGATACTATTTTCTCTTTCTCAAAATTCAAACTCAAAAAAAATCTATTGAAGAAAAAAAAAAATATAAAAAAAAAAAAAAACAGTGGTGATCAAATACGACCAAAAGAAAGCTCTATTTGTGTGAAAAAAAAATTATAAAAATGTTGTTTGGGTATAGCATTGGATGACTGCACAATTGTCATTCAAAGTGTGAGAGCGCTGAAAACTGAAAATTGGCCTGGGCAGACAGAGGGTAGGCAAGTGGTTAAATGTTATTTGAAATAGTTTACAATAAACATTTTCCTAAATTGCACTAATAATCTGAGAAAATATTCAGGGGTCTATTCATAAATATTTGCACTCAAGATTCATGCAGCTTTCACTTAAGATTGTGACATTTTTCGAATTGGATTCAGTTTACAATACAGTAAAACCTTGCATTGCGAGTAACGCGGTTTATGAGCAAGCTGTTTTAAAAAAAAAATCTTGACTCTATTTGCGAGTGTTTTCTCGGAAGACAAGCATGATTCAAGTCTCTGGGGTGGACAGAGGTGTTGGGGACGCCGGTGATGCTCAGAGACACACGGAAACAGTCAGAAACACTCCGTTCCCGAGTGTCTCCAAGCATCTTGTTTCCGAGCAGCTCAGTGCATCATCGGCTCCCCCCACCTCTGGCCACATGCGGTACTGCATACACTAGCAGTGAAACTGAAACAAATTATCTGAGTTTCCATTGATTCCAATGTGGAAACTCGCTTTGATATACGAGTGCTTTGGATTAAAAGCAGGCTTCTGGAACGGATTATGCTCGTAATCCAAGGTACTATTGTATGTGTAATTTATGGGGGAAAGTTGTATGTAACCATGTGTGAAAACATATATAGTAAATAGACCCTAAGGGGGAGATTTACAAAAGCTGGAGCACACAAAGACTGGTGTAGCTGTGTATGGTAGTCAATTAAGCTTTGACAATAAAACCTGGAAGCTGATTGGTTTAAATGTAGAACTGCACCAGATTGTGCACTCTCCAGTTTTAGTAAATTTCCCCCAAAGTGTTCATTTTTAGGGTTAAGTGTCAGGGTCACAATTAATGGATTGAGCCCCCGCCCCCCATGGTGAGGAAAGAAGACCTGTGAAAGTTCTGAGCCAGTCTAGTTGGAACTTACACAGGGCTGAGCATGCTGTCCTCAACACACTCGTGACAGTCCTGGTGTTTGGAGATTGGCTTGGTTCTGTCACATGGTGGACACATGCTCTTTCATATTTAAGCAAGCCATAGATTATATCATTTTCGGGTGAAAGGAAAGACATTTCCTTAATTCCCCCAGTCAGTGTTGATGGGGGAATCCCTCCTGCAGCTCTATTGTGTTCTGCCAGCAGAGAGCCTTCCTTGTCAGCAGATCACTGCTAGAGGGTATGGCCACTGGCAGTGATTGCATGCAAAAAAGTCAAGAGCATACAACATTTAAAGATGGTGCTGTTGATTTTGTACGTCCAGTTATTGTTGTGCAAATGTGTATCAGAACATTATTTTCCATAAAAATAAATAAAAAAATAAACTAAAATGTATTAATAGTGCATGCAAACACAATTTAACTTCTACAATCCCTGTTAAAACAAAAATATAAAATATAAAACGGTATTAAATTAAAAAAATCATAAATTTTTGTAAATATTAAAGTATGCCTTTTTTGCACAATGATAAAAATGATAGTATGCAAAACTATAAAAGAGATTTACCATAAAAACCCCAAGGCATGCTTCACAGCTATGTATTGTGGTAACGTGTTACTGAAATGCATAAGACTGCACAATCTACTGTGTAGAATGTTGCAGTGCCATCAATTTTAAATTACATCCTAACGCACCATGCTAGCACCCCTAAACGCATTTTTGTTTCAATGTGCCACACTTCACAGATGTGAACCACACAGTGGGGTGCAGAGAGTGGGTAGTGGTGGCAGAGGGGGTGCCTATAGTTTTTTCGCCTAACAAGCCCGCAGATCGCAGCTATTCACAATTGAGTCCAGGGTATTACTCTGCTTTGCTGTGGTGACCATAAGCTTATAGCCTAAGGGAATACTGTGAATGTAAGAGTTACTGAGCTGGCCTCCTGCATAAGTTCTGTTCCAATGTAACCCTTACATCCATGGCAGTTAAAAGGTTAAAGCGGTTCTGCACTCGTTTTTTTTTTTTTTTTTTGGGCTATATGCCAAGGGCATATAGCACAATTGGGGGACTTACCTGTTCCATCTTCCATCTCGATCGCCGCCGGTTTTCCTCCGATAAAATTCTTCATCTTCTTCTTGTCTGCTGGGGTCCATCTTGCCTGTGGGCATGTGAAACCCCACAGGCACTTTAGATGGCCCAGCATGCACCGCCGTTACTCGCGCGTGCGCAGTAACGGCACATCTGCCGACATCTCACGAGATTTCGGAAGATGTGGCCGAAATCTCGCGAGATTTCGGAAGATGCCCGCACTGACTCCTGGGATCAATGACACCAGATCCCAGGAGACAGTGCGGCGTGACGACGATCGACGCAGAGACCCCGCCCACCCCCGAAGAGACAGAAGACAGGAAGTCATCAATTACAAGGTAAGTAAAAAAAAAAACACATTTCATTTAGTACTCTTTGCCTGATTTGGAAGGCAAAGAGATTTACTAAATGAAATGTGTGCAGAACCGCTTTAAAGTATTTTTCCATAGCCAAAACCTTTTTTTTTTATTTATTTTTTATTGAATAGGAAAGGGGTAAAACCACTCTAATGCCGCGTACACACGGTCGGAATTCTCGTCGGAAAAAGCTGTGATGGTTTTCCCGTCGGAATTCCGACGGAATTTCGCTCAAACTGTCTTGCCTACACACGGTCACACCAAATTCCGACGGTCAATAACACCACGCCTTAAAAAACATTCGACTGCACTATAAAAGGGAAGTTTAATGCTTCTGAGCATGTGTTGAATTGTTTCCGAGCATGCTTTGAAATTTTGCGTGTCGGAATTGCATACACACGATCGGAAAATCCGATAGAAAGGTTTTCCGTCGACAAAAATTAAGAACAGGTTCTCAATCCAAAGTCCGTCGGAAACTCCGACAGAAAAAGACCGATGGGCATACACACGGTCGGAAAATCCGATGAAAAGCTCCCATCGGACTGTTTCCATCGGAAATTCCGACCGTGTGTACGCGGCATTAGTTTCTTTATTTGCTGTCTGTGTCCTGTTGAGCAAACTTTCCTTTACTTCCTGTCCTGGAAATGCAACAGGAAATGAGAGGAAATCACTAAAACGTAAGGTGATTTCCCCACATAGACTACCAGAACACGTCTCCTTATTGTAACATTTACCCTCAGATCCTGTTTTGGTGACAACTGTTGAATGTTGGATTTCTCTTCACCTTCTGTACCTGTGGCAATGGTCACAGGACAAATTGAGAGGGTTAGATTACTCAATGTGGATATAGACAGCAATAAAACTATACAGGTGTTCCAGGCCTTCTCTGCTATATCCAAATCTAAAAAAAAAAACTAAAAAAAAAAATGTTTTGGCTATACACGCATTTACATTTTTAAGACTTATAAGCACAGGCTCTTGGCACTAAAATCTAATGAAGCAACATACACTACTGAAAGAGATGGCTAACATTTTCAACCCATTCCTTCCACTCCACTTTGTCCCAAATGATCAGTTACTAATAACACACAGTTTTTAACCTTCATCTACTCTAACCTTCCTCTACTCTGATTCTCAGTAGAGGAAAGTCAAGATGCAATCTTCTGTGATCTTGTACTCTCGTCCAGGTCTGTAATACTGGGAGAGGACAGCTTCATAGGTAATCTAAAAATGTCTGGGATTCATTCTGAATATCACATGTGACATGTGAATTCTGAGCACTTTCCAAGAGTAATCTATGCTGCTAGTTTTCTGGACAAAATTGTATACCCCTCTATTTTGCCCCTTACTGCCTATATTATTAAGAATTCAGATGCAAAAATGCATAGGCACTTTTTACATAGTTTAACTAGAACTATTTTTGAGAATGTAGGCTATTTGCGGTTCTCCCTTAATTGTGATTTTTATGGTAAAAGATCTTTAAATGTGTACTGCCTGGCTGAGCCACATTGCAGCCTGTTGCTGTTTAACTGAACCTAAAGCAAGGTGTCATTGACCCCCATGTTGCCTGCAAATGGCTTTCACAAGAGAAATGGTAAATATCCTCAAAAGCTTTACTGAGGATAATTGGCTTAACACATGTATTGTACCACACACACACAGATATAATAATAATGTTCGCTTTGTTTCTTTTTTAGATTTTGGAGCATTTCTCTGTACCAGATGCTACATATAAGACATAACCACAGCATATATCTAATCAGCATGTATTCTTTATTGACTTGCAAATCTACAAGACGAAACCGGTTAAATGCTATCAGTATATAATAATGTCAATAGTTTAGAATAGCATTACACTGTACAGCCCTTTTTTTGGTGGTAAACATCATGTTAACAAATTCAAATGGATCATTTCTTCGGAAATGTAAGATTTTTAGAATAGTTGATCCAAACGATAAATTTAACTTTTTTTTTATAACGATTGCTAGAGCTCTATATTATATTTTTAAGCAATTGTTATAGATAATATAAGTATTGTTTCTATTTCACGGTATTATATTTTGATTCTATTTTACAGTACAGTAAAACCTTGGTTTGAGAGCGTTTTACAAGACAAGAAACATTTTTAAATACATTTTGACTCTATATACAAGTGATGTCTTGATATACAAGTAGCGTCATGTCATAACTGAGTATAAATGAGAAGAGGCACCTCTAAGTGTAGGAATATGGTTACATTTAATGAAGGCACAACATTTACCAACATATTGCTACACTTAGAGGTGCTTCGCTTCTCTTTTATACTCTGTAGCTCCTGCTGGATTTTGCTTCTAATCCCCTTGTGGATACTTCAATTTGAGAATGGACATTATATTGTTACACAACTTGGTCACATTGCTATAATCTTTTTATATGGACTATAAACTGAAGGACCTATGAATAAATGGTTGTGGAACAAATCATTTGAGTTTCCATTATTTCTTAAGGGGAAATTTGCTTTGATATACAAGTGCTTTGGATTACAAGCATGCTTATGGAACGAGTTATGCTCGCAATCCAAGGTTTTACTGTATAAGGTAACTACAGTTTTCAACAATGACAGTCACAATTTGGCAGCCAATGTGCTGCCAAAATGTTATACAGCCTGCTGCCTTTATTGTCCAGAAATTTTTTTCTAAACTGTTCGCTATCTATTCACCCAGAGCAGACTAAAGCTGAGCACACATGATCAGACGAAAAAATACCTGCTTTCAAAGCGATCGTACGATAATCTGATCATTGGTGCACAGCTTTCAAGAGCCGATCACAACAGTTTATCCGAAAATTATCCGAAGGGACTAACACAAACATGTTTCTTATACAATACTGGATTGGACAATCAGAAGAGCAAGACTACACATGCTCGAAAACGAAAGAATACATTACAAGACAATACAACACATTACATCACTTCCGAAGTTGTATTCTGTCGCACAAGAATTTTCTTAAGTTTAGTAATCACTTCATTTTCGATATGAGACCAGCATGCAGAAAAAAAAAGGGTGATCATTCGTCCGATATTCTCATCGTGTGTACAAGGCTTTAAGGTTGGCAGCATTATCCACAAAGAAGACAAATTAGCTTTTTTTGCATCTATGATCAGTTCAACAACAAATGTGCACAGCCCTATTTAGCTGGCCGGGTTCCTAATAGCAACCCCCACATACACAGCTTCTTGGTTGGCTAAGCTTTTCTCTACAAGGATTATTTTAATGTTTGCCTAACTTGATGTTTACCTAACCTGTCATGATTTACCTCTTGTGGAGTTTTTACAATAAAAACAAATGCATATCTCCTATGATAATCGATAATAATTAAGACAGGATGTTTAGTTTCAAAATTCATAGCATAAATAATACAATAATGCATTTGTTTCTCTTACAGCAGATTATATATAACTAAAAATACAAAATAAGTTGTCAGTACTATGTATAAGCCAATTTACCATGGAGGCTATGGTGTAGTATTTGTCCACAGCATCCACCATTATAGGTATTAATAAACATTTTAAGGCTCAAGCCTATGCACCTAAAGTAGTTCATCAAAATAATGCCAAAACAGCCCAACATCAAGAATCCATCCAAGCATGTCTATCTAAATCAAGGCAGCATTTAAATCCAATAACATTTTTATCCAACCCTAACTATAGAAGTGATGCACACAAGGGTTTATATCTAAGCATTGCTATATATAAAATTCTAACTTTTTACGATATGAAGACTAAAATCTGCCTCTAATGAGTACTGTATAATATACATATCATTTTCAAAGAAATAAGTCTTATTTTTAATACCACTTTTTTGTACCTACCAAATATACCTATTCTATAGTACACAACATATTCCACTAAAAATAAAGCTAGTAACAAAATAAAAAATGCTACAACTTCCCCCTGCATTTTAAAATATAAACCTAAAATGATACAATAATAATACATTAATAAAACATTCTGCTTTATGTGTGTTTTAGCGTATATATCCAACGGACAAAAATGGAACTTACTAAATGCTTTAGCTGAAGTTTGGATTTTTCTGCAGTAATAAATGATATTTACACATTTTAAGATACAATTGATCATGTATATACTGAAAAACAAAGTCTCATTAGCTCACACAAATACCTGGAGGTGAATATATAGTTTCCTAGAGAAACTCTTAAGCTGCGAGTTTTTTTCTCCTTCGTCAGATCGCCCAGAGATAACGAGTACTGTTTTGTTCCATTTAAATCAGAAGATGCTGAATCTGAATAGACATAGTCCTTTGCAGGTTGCCAGCGTACAGCACAAGACATTACAGCAGTCTGCTATGTTAGCTAGTCAAAGTCCTAAGAGCGGTTTTCTCAGATAGTTACTCATTAATGTTGATATTAAGTAATGTAACTACAGCCCTCCTAATCCTCAGGCAGTAGTAGGACTCTTAGGTAACACTATGAGTAATTTCATTCTAATAGTTATAATTATACTGCAGCATAGTGTTTCATTCTAATGGTTATAATTATATTGCAGTATAGAACTCCCACAATTCTTTACATTTTGTTGTTTAGGTGCTGAATTAGATGACGGCATGAAATGTGAAGGCTCTATTCTACATGATTTGTGTCATAACATATGTGACATGGTGGGCAACATGAATGGGCTTCAAATGAGTAAATGCAACATTGTTCCTTAGAAGGTTACATCTAGAGGGTGTGGTTTTGTCTATTTTTGTTATACTTCATCCTTTTCAAAACACGGATTGCTTAGCTCACCGCCTACATGTAAACGTTGGCAGTGGATCCTGGCTCCAAGCTTGACCCAGATACGTGGAACAGATTTTACAACTGAACTCTAGATACACAACTAAATTCACACTTGAAAGACACATATGTGATCTGTCTAATCTACCTAGTTCTGTCCAGACACTTGTGACTCATGCACCTCTGGCAGACAGCACAGCCAGCAGGGTGATACTATTTTTACCGAAGCGTTGTGGATTACAATAGCGCTACATCGCTGTCCAAAGCAGGTTGAGGAGACAAGGGCAGAACTACAAAACAGTGAAAAGTCAAAACCTCCTCTAATCCTGCACTCTCCTCCTGTCTGCATGCTCCCTGTCAGCACATATGCATTAAGCAGCGTTTGACTGGCTAGTGCTGCCACTTCCTCACCCGGTCTGAGTACTGTTGTAAAGGGGATAACAGTAGTTGTATGTAAAATACACACATTTATATTTAACGTAATACATAACTGCAATAAATGTCATCCTTTAGACCTGTCGGAAGTTTTATCATAAATAATGTAATATTCTAGAACTGCCCTGATTAGGGAGACCTCATATAGCATGACTGCTCCTAGATACTTCAAGTGCTGACTGGCTCCTAGTGCTGCCACTTCCTCACCCATTATGAGTACTGTTGTAAAGGGGATATCAGTAGTTTTATGTAATATACACACATTTTATTTGTTCTCTGCCTGCTGGAAAAAGCCCTGGACCGGGTGGCTTCACCAGGGCTTACTACCTAAACTTTTTTGATAAGCTCCAGGCCCCTCTCTGCACTCTCCTCAACTCCCTAGCTACCAACGGGCATCTCCCACAAGAGACCTCACTGGCACACATCACAGTACTCCCGAAAGAAGGAAAGGACCCCACCCTACCACAGGGTTATCACCCAATCGCCCTGCTAAATACGTATCTTAAAACATTATCTAAAATTCTCGCCAGCCGCCTTAAACACCTCCTACCTGAGATGATACACGCACGCCAGACAGGTTTTATAATGGGAAGGGAAGCCAGGGACAACTCTATTAGGGCTCTCCAGCTCATCCACTGGGCACGCACACACGATCGGATGCCTCCTGCCCTGTTTCTGTCTACAGATGCGGAGAAGGCATTCGATCGCGTGGATTGGTACTTCCTCAACAGAGTACTATGAAGAATGGGTTTAGGCCCGCATATGTTACACTGGATTTCAGCACTCTACACATGCCCTTCTGCCCAGGTAAAAGTGAACGGTGGCCTCTCCACATCATTCCCCATCCGTAATGGCACGAGACAGGGATGCCGCTCTCGCCCCTTCTGTTCGCACTGGTCCTAGAACCGCTGCTGCTGAGGGTCCGATCCAACCCAAACATCAAAGAGGTGCAGGTGAGCTCCCTTGAACAAAGGCTCTCTGTCTATGTAGATGATGTCCTTTTTCATGTAGTGGATCCCCTTGTCTCATTGCCAAACTTGATGGGAGAATTGTCTGCCTACAGAGAGGTATCCAACTTCCGCATAAACCACACCAAATTCGAGATCCTGACGATCACTGTCCCCCCGTCTCTGGCATCCTCCCTGAAAGGTCTACCCCCTCTATGAGATACCTAGGCGTTCAGCTTACAGACCGTCTCGACTCCCTATACACTTACAATTACGCCCCTTTACTCGAGAAGATCTGTCAAGATCTGCAGTCCTGGGACAAAGCGTCCTTCACATGGGTTGGCCAGACAAACATCCTTAAAATGATGAAACTGCTCCGCATTCTTTTTCTCCTGCAGATGGTACCTGTGCATTTACCTAAGCGCTAATTTATGGAGCTCCGCAACCTCTTCATTAAGTTTGTGTGGGGTGGCAAGAGACCACGCCTTGCCATGGCGATGCTACAAAGATCTAAGCTAAAGGGGGGTCTAGGCATACCTAATGTATTTCAATACTACCAGGCAATCGTACTGCAGCATATCTTAAATTGGAAATTCCACACAACCTTAAAGCTATGGGTTCCCCTGGAAAAGACAATGGCAGGCCGAGATTTGTATTATGCGCCCTGGGTAGATAGAGGGTTCTCTGATTGTGTGTCCCCACTAACTGTACACTCCCTGAGGATATGGGATAGAGCGAATCCCTAGATGGTCTCCTAGATGCTTCTAGAAGTTGCTTTTGGGGCTGCCAGGAAAATTTAAGCAGCTATGACAGAGCACAGAGAAAGTAAACACCTCCATCAGACTAAACATCTTAGGCTTCATGTACACAGGACGTTGTTCAACCTCTCCTGTACGATTTAACATGACAGCTAGAAACCGGCATCTAAAAATGGCCGTTTACATGCCTCGTTTAGCCTCATTTAGCCGCGTTTGCGCCTAGAAGCATTTGAAAAAATAGCCAAAAATGAAAAAGCCTGCGGCTAAACGCCGGGGGGGGTGGTTAGGGGCACAACCCATGAAAGTTGGTTTCAAACTGAGTTAAATTTTTTCCTGGAACTCCGCTTTAAAACAGTATATGAGAACATGCAACGATAATATATTCTGCAGTTCACTAGTAATTAGACAGAGGGCAGCTCACTGACTAACTTGGCACACACAAATCAACAGAATTTGGCTTTCATCAAGATAAACATTTTATGCCAAAACCATTTCTCAGAAAGATATGCAGATCAGCAATTAGATGTGTTACACAACAAACAAGTAATAAAAAAAATATATATAAATATATCGATTTCAGCTTTAGATTCTCAAATTTCAATAAGAAGCAGTGCCAAATCCCTTGTTCAGTTCCAAATCTTGACAAACAGGTTTCTGCCAATGACATAAACACACATTAAGGAGACTGATTCAAGTAACACGAGGCACATAGAGTAAAGAAATATGTACGGCAGCTTCAGAGTTAGGGCATTGTTTTAATTGCTAACAAAAGCAAAGCGCTAATTATATTCATGGGATCGAACTATGACTCGTTTTATTATGATTTTAGAGTATCAAACTGAAGGCATTAGACGCCTATAGTTCAATTACTGTTGTTTTGTCAGGTTTCACGCAAAAAGGATGGTGTCAGTATTTTTTTATCTTTATTATTTTTTACAATATTATTATACTGCATCAGTGACCCCTTACATCAGTATCCCCCTTGCTTCAGAGTCCCCTATTACTTTAGAATCCCCCTAACATCAGAGTCCCTTCTATCATCAGATTCCCCTTTTAAATCAGAATCACGGCTTACATCAGTGTCCCCCCTTATGTCAATGCCCCACCTTACATTAGGACCCCCCTTTACATCAGTGTCCCTCCTTATATAACAGGTCCCCCTTACTTCAGAGCCCCCCTTACATCAATTTCCCCTTTACATCAGAATCCTTCCTTACATTAGTGTGTCCCCTTACTTCAGAGCCCCTCCTTACACCCCCCCTTATATCAATGTCCCCTCTTACCTCAATTCCTCTTACATCAATGTCCCCCTTTACAATGGAGTCTTCCTTGCGTTAGAGTCCCATCTTACATCTGAGTCCCCCCATACATCAGTGTCCCCTTTACATCAGAGTCCTTCCTTACATCAGTGTGCCCCCTTACTTCAGAGTCCCTCCTTACTTCAGTTCCCCCTTTATATCAATGTCCCCTGTTACAGTAATTCCCCATTACATTTGTGCCTCCTTTGCATCAGAGCCCGCTTACTTCAGACCCCCCCTTGCATCAATTCTCCCCTTTACATCAGAGTCCTTCCTTACATCAGTGTGCCCCCTTAGTTCAGTGTCCCCTCTCACTTGAGAGCCCCCCCCCCTTACATCAGTTTGCCCCGTTATATAAATGTCCCCTCTTATATCAATTCCCCCTTACATCTGTGTCCCTCCTTACAAGAGTGCCTGCCTTGCATCGGACTACCCCCTTACATCAGTGCCCTCTTACTTCAGAGCCACCCGTTACATCAATGTCTTCCTTTATATCAGTGTCCCCCTCTTATATCAATTCCCCTTCTAAATAACGGTATTAGCCAGTGCATCCCAAAGGGTAATACATTTAAAAGAGCTAATAAAAGCCCTGGGTGGCTTAACGCCAACGTAAAAATTATTGTAAATGCAACCGAGAAAGGCCTTCAAAAAATACAATTCTGAGGGATCATCATCAGCATTCTAACTGTACAAAGAATGCAATAAGAAATGTAAGGGTGTAATCAGAGCTGCTAAGATAGAACACAAAAAGCACATAGTGGAGGAGAGTAAGAAAAATCCTAAGAAATTATTTACATACATAAATAGTAAAATAGGGAGGACAGATCATATTGGCCCCATAAAGAATGATGAAGGGATTCTGGTTACAAAGGATGGTGAGATGGCAAAGGTTTTGAATGTATTCTTCTCCTCAGTCTTCACGAGGGAAACGGGGGGCTTCAGTAACCAAAACTGCAATGTTTATCCTCATGACATTTCACAGGAAGCACCCCCATGGTTAACAGAGGATAAAATCAGAAACAGACTTGAAAAACTTAACATAAATAAGTCACCAGGACCAGATGGCCTGCACCCGAGGGTCCTTAAGGAACTCAGTTAAGTAATTGCCAGGCCATTGTTCCTAATTTTTACGAACAGTCTACTGACTGGTAAGTAACCAGCTGATTGGAGAAAAGCCAATGTGGCACCAATCTTTAAAAAAGGACCAAGATATATCCCTGGGAACTCTCCTAACATCAATAGTATGCAAGCTCTTGGAAGGGATGATAAGGGACTATATACAAGATTTTAGTAATGAAAACTGTATCATTAGCAGTAATCAGTATGGATTCATGAAAAATCGTTCTTGCCGAACAAATCTATTAACCTTCTATGAGGAGGTGAGCTGCCATCTAGATGAAGGAAGGCCCGTAGACGTAGTGTATCTGGATTTTGCAAAGGCATTTGATACAGTTCCCCACAAATGTTTACTATACAAGCTAAGGTCTGTCGGCGTGGACCAAAGGGTAAGTACCTGGATTGAAAA
This sequence comes from Lithobates sylvaticus, assembly GCA_028564925.1. Lineage (NCBI taxonomy): Eukaryota > Metazoa > Chordata > Amphibia > Anura > Ranidae > Lithobates > Lithobates sylvaticus. The sequence goes on along the minus strand of CM053030.1, from coordinate 343,629,950 downwards.
CTGGCTACAAAGGTAGTGATAAAAGGGGAGTACTCGGAATGGTCCAATGTGGAAAGTGGGGTCCCTCAGGGTTCTGTCCTGGGACCAATCCTATTTAATTTATTCATAAATGACCTGGAAGAACGGATAAACAGCTCAATCTCAGTATTTGCAGACAATACTAAGCTAAGCAGGGCAATAGCTTCTCCCCAGGATGTGGAAACCTTGCAAGAAGATCTGAACAAATTAATGGGGTGGGCAACTACATGGCAAATGAGGTTTAATGTAGAACAATTTAAAATAATGCATTAAGGTGGAAAAAACATGAATGGCTCCCTTTGATCCCTAGCACATGGCGATGCCAGAGGGCTGACCACTAGGACAGCAAAAAAAAAAGGGGGGAGCAAAAAGAAATAGCCAGGGAGAGAGAACACCTAGGTCCTGTGCGAGCAGGGGAGAATATAGCCCACACCTTCTCCTGGTTCACTCCTACTCACTCCCAGCACTGGGCTGACAGGAGTAGAGATGTTGCTCTCACTACTCCATTCAGCCACGGCACCCCTCTCAATGTGTCGCCTGGGGCACATGTCCCACTGCCCCCTCCCCAGTTTCGGCTCTGAGAACAACCATACTCCTTGTGCCTGACTTCAAAAAGAAACCTCAATCTTAAAGACCTTACACTAAAAGCAATCAGTTGTGAAGCTGCTTTAATGAATGGCTTTTTGCTTTGGAAGAGCTAATAGACAGCAGCAAATTAGTCCCTGTAGAGTAATTCACCTTACAGTTCAATTTGCCAATATTCCCATAAAAAGTTTAGAGAATTGTCACTTTTAGGGCACTTTACACCTGTCAGGCTGTGAAAAGTGATTACTGGTGGATCTCTTTTCAAAGAGGAGTGCAGCTACAGTGACATGACCACTGGGTCTTTGTGCTTCTGTATGCAATGCAATTAGATCATGGATAGTAGGAGGAGCCAGAAGACTGCTGTTCATAGCTTTATGAACACATACAGTAGGTTTTTTGCAAATACCTTGATGAGTGGAAGTCAGTCTAGAGGAGTGGGCATTTTAGGCAGGCTGCATTTGCACACAGACTGCCCTATCTGTTATCCACATGTTATTCTGATCCTTCATGAATGAAAGAGCTGAATATTAAAGAGGTTGTATACCCAAATGTTACACTTTTACCTACAGGTAAGCCTATAATAAGGCTTACCTGTAGGTAAAATTAATATCTCCTAAATCTGAACAGTTTAGGGGATATTCCCTATGCATACAGCCGCTGACGTCAGTGGTGCATGCGCTCTGAATGCGCCAGCTGAAGGTCCGGCAGCCTTGCCGGACATTGCTGGGAAGAAAACTCACACGCGCATGCGCGGGAGTGACATCACGGCTCCGGCCACTCACAGCGCCGGAGCCGCGAACCCGGAAGACACGCCGAGGGCAAGTTGTCAGCTCCCTCTGCGTGGACTGAGCACCTATATTGGGGCTTCGTTCTGAGGTAAGTGTTTCATAATAAGCTAATATGCGCTGCATACTAGCTCATTATGCCTTTGCCTTGCAGGGTTTTTTTATTTTTTCCTTTTTTTTTATTTATTTTTTTATGTGTGGGCTTACTACTGCTTTAAATGAAAGGGGTGGGCCAAGGACAGTAAGGCTGGGAAGGAAAGAGTTGGATAATGCTAGGTGTCCTCCAGCCAGAAAATCAGGTAGGTTCCATCTCACTTGCTTGAGCTTCTCACATTGTGCAGTAAAATAAGGATCAGCAATTTCAGTACAGGATAGGAGCCTGTATAACTGGGCAGGATGAAAGAAGGGGGTCCAGAATTAGGTCATTTAACCACTTTATCTGTTTGGCACATTCAGTCCTACAATCCTGACCATGACATGCTGTTAGAGATCACTCATTGTGGTTACATGAAAAATCCCAGATGGCATAACGAATTTTGGGAACTGTCTTGTAGCCTCTGTCCTGTCTCCTTCTACAGCATGAGACCACTCGCAATAGTATTTTATTGCTACAGAGGTAAATGGGTGATCTTGATCCAGTCAGGTGGGAAAAAAAATATTATTTATTTCTGTGAAGCAATGTAATAAAAAAAAGGCGAATGAGCTAAAAGGTGAAATTTGGCTTTGGGATTCAACGCTCCCCTGAGCTGCATAAAAATCACATTTATGTGACAACTTCTACCAGACTCCACTTTTTCTTGATCTGCTGCATCACATTTAATGATCAGGTTTTGTATCACCACTCCTACTTTTACTACTGTCGCCATATAATTGCTGCTAACAATTAATTCCATATTTTAGGCAGAACTTGTAATTCTGATCAAGAAGTCACAGGATTCTACTATTTAGAAATATTCAAGACATGGAAATGGATATCTAATATCTCATACAAGGCATGTAAATAGGGTTGCCACCTTATCTTCAAGTCAAACCCGAACACTTTAATGGCACATGCCAATTTTTTTTTGTAGTATACACTATAGGATTGTAAAATTCCTGGGACACCTTAGGGTGACACTTCCCAGGCCCAGCGGTGCCCCCACAATCCCGGACATGCACACAGCGGAAGATAGTGAGAGTGGGGTGGGGACAGGGGCGGGTTCTGCCCTGGCCGGTATGCTGATATGTAAGTACACAGGGCAGAGGGACAGTGTGCAGAGACTGTGAAAGGTGCCTTCGCAGTGAGCAGCCCATGTTGTAAAGGCAGAAAGGAGGAGTCTGTACACTATACTGATTCCAGTCATCCCCATCCCTCTTCAACAAACAGACTCTCCTAGAAGCCTGCATAGAGGGAGCCACACTCTAGTCTGAATGTGTTCGGGTTTCAGGCGGGCTGAAACCCGAACACATGATTCAAAACCCGGACTGTCCAGGTGAAACCTGGACAGGCGGCAACCCTACATGTAAAGGTTATAACCAAAGTGAAAACTAAAAAAATGTTATCACACAGTGACTACGTAACACAAGAAAAGAAAATTAGGTTAAAGTGCAAGAAATGCCTAATGCTGGCCATCGACAGTTCGAATGAACCAGATGAGATTCAAAACTTCTATGCGCAGGCTGAATGTACCAAGTTGATCAATCAACTTGGATACAACCAGCCTGACGGATTTTATTTGCGATTAACTCTAGAGGCTGGTATACCTGCTAGCAATAATCACTGTCTTCTCCAAGTGGGGACGCCCTCCCTGGAGAAGACAATGACTCCCCAGAAGGGGTTCCCCAGTCAATTTAAAACTAAAAAAGACAACCATATCTTTTTACATTGCTTAAAAATTTAGCAAAAGAAAAAAAGAGAAAATATATCTGTGTTGATGGGGGAATCAAGCAACGGTTGAAGGAAAGAAATTTGCACCATTTATGGCCTGCCTAACTCTAACTATTCTCCCTTCCCCCTCCTCCTACCTTTCTTGCCTACTTTGTGTAAAAAGATCTGTGTACTTACCTATTATTAATCTGCTCCGGTGTGGTCACATGATCCTGCAGCTTTGGCTCTCCTGTGTTAGTGAGCGGCTGCTTCAGGGAAGAGGAGGGAGCGTTGACAAGGGTTGGGCAATGGGAGCCAATGGGTGATGTTAGAACTCCGAGAATTCACAACCACTGTCAAACACTCTCTTACACAGCGGAGCCAGAACTGCAGGATCATGTGACTGGATGGGAGCAGATTAAAAATAACAACCAGTAGGAATTTTTAATTGGAAAATAAGACAAAATAATAAAATACTACAATTGCACTTTATTTCATAAACAAAAAGTTAAAATGTGGTTATCAAGGCTTTTTTCCCCTTAAAATAACAGCAGACATGCAGGCTCATTCCCGAGACGGACTATGTGCATCGATAGACACACACTGTGTGGCTCAGCCCCACCCCCGCTTCTTGTTAACACAATTTTAATCATTACATTACATTACATCATTACATTATTTATTTGAGCTTAACAGGAAAGTAACACAACAAAAATTTGTAAAAAACTTTGTACAGGGTCAGCAATTACAGAACAGTAAAGTGGGTATAGAAGGTACAGTACTCAGATATGTTGCAATTATAAAGTTTATAGTTGCAGTAAAACATATTTAAGAGTATGGCCAAATGCTCCATGCTTCTTGAAATGTATTAAATGATAGAGAGTTGAAGGCTAGCAGTTTTTCATTAGTTTGGTTCCTATGAACAATATCAGTTACTTCTGATAAGTTAGTTGCTAATGTTGACTTCCACATCCTTAGAATTAAAGACCTGGCTACTAGAAGTATGTGCGTTACAACCTGTCTATGGCTCTTTGGGTAGTTATCAATACCTATATTAAGAAGGGCTAGTTTAGGGCAGGGGGACACAAGCACACCTGTACAAGAAGAGATTTATTTAAAGATTTGGTTCAAGAAGCCCGTTAGTGCCGGGCATTCCCACAAGACATGTAGTAGGTTCCCTACTTGGCCACAGTTGTGCAAGCATAAAGGAGAGTGTGTGAGTAGGAGAATTTTGTCAACCAGAAGGGTGTGAAGTACCATCTGTTGGTGATTTTAGGGTAATTTCCCAGTGGGTGGTACAGTGGAGCGTTACTCCATTGTTCTTGAGTAAATGAATGTGAAAACTCCTTCTCCCATTTCTGCATGGGGATTCTCTTACAGAATGTGTTTTCATCAAAGCCATAAATAAAAGAAATACATTTTGCTTTGTGTCCCATGGATGTGCAGAAGTTCCATACTTTTGGGTGTATGTTTAAGCTCTCCAGGGGTTACTTTGATAAAAAGTGTAAAATACGGGTGATCGTGAACACGTATGTTTGGGGTAGGCAAAATTCTCACATCAATAACTCTGGTTTTAAGCTTAGTACTATAATAAAATTTAAGGACGTCATGTATTCCATGCTTAGTAAGGGGGTCTGTATTTAACATAGGGATCATGGCCTCTAGGATAGTCAAAGGGAGATGTATATCGGGTAATAGATATTTGGAATCATGGTGTTTACTCCGATGTCTCCACGCTTTGAGAGAAGCTTGTGTGGGAAGAGAGAGAGGTTTAAGATCCCAGGGCATCCATAAATCACTCAGGGGTAACATGCGAAGATCTTTATTTGGAGCTAGATTTGCTTCTATTTCTGCTCATAGGGGAGTTTCTCTCTTAAGGAACCAGTGTTTGATTTGATCCAGGTGCACTGCCCAGTAATAATCCAGTATATCTGGCATTCCTGCACCTCCTACATATCTGTGTTTGGTAAGAATGGGGCCTGTGCAGCACGCTCTTTTCCCCTTCCAAATGAACCCATGGAGGAGACTCGACAGGGTTGCCATATGTTTGATTGGAAACAGTAGCGGAAGAGATCTGAAAAGATATAGGATTTAGGGTAGTATGTTTATCTTAAAGGCTGCTAGCCCCCATGAGAGTTCAAATTGGGATAATCAATAATTGGTGGGGTGAATTAGGTGGGTTATTCTAGATTTGGTTTGATTTTAATTTTGTTTGCTAAACATTTCCCTGCCTTGTTAGCCTGAGCATAGGAGGTAAATTTAAGGTTTCGTAGATGACTGTCATATTGTCTGGATAGCAAAGAACGTAGCTCTTGTCTTAGTTTGTATATGGATTCAGCATTAGAATGTGTAGGGAATTGTTTGTTCTGGGTTTCTAAGGTATGAATGTCCATCATTAGTATTGTCAATTTGCTGTTAAATATATTTTTTTAACTCTAGAGCTCTGTTGAATGCAAATGCCCCTCAAGAGGCCTTGTGTGCATTCTATAGAACCCATGGGTCTGATACTCAGTGGGTGTTTAGCTGGAAAAATTCCCGGAGATGTTGAGAGATTATTTTAGCGCTTTGGGGATCTTGCAGGTTCCTAACATTACAACGCCACACTGAGGTTCGGTCCAGAGATACCCGCTCCTCCAATGTCATTTCAATCGCTGCATGATCCCACCATGTGATATCCTTAATGGATGAGGAGGAGGTTCCCAGGTCAGCCACAAAGAGGTCTATGCAGGAGTAGAAAGTAAAATCTTTCTCAGTGGCATGTTGACACCTCCATACATCGTAGACCCGCTCCACATGAAACAAAGATCTTAGAGAAATTATTTACCCCTTAGCGAAGAAAGTAGAGTCTAACCTGGGGTCAACCATTGAATTAAAGTCACCACACATTAGTAAGTTACCATACTTAACTGAGGATATCTATTTGAACAACCTGCTTAAAAAGTGAAGTTGATGTGAATTGGGTACATAAACAGATACTAGAATGACAAGCATTTCATTAATGTCACATGTGAGTACAATGAAACCGCCTTCTGTGTCCAGGATGGAGTGTTTAAGCTGAAAGGTAACAGTATTTCTGCTGGCTATCAAAACTCCTTTTTTCTTTCAAATGCGTTTTTGCTAAGAAAATGTGTGGGTAGTCCTTATGTTCACAGTGAGGGTAATTCCGTGCTTGAAAGAGAGTCTCCTGAACTGCAACAATGTCCGCTTTACTTATAGATGCTTCCTTCCAGAGTGAGAATTTTTTTGGCTGGGAGGTTAGTATTAGCATTGATAGAGAGGCACGCAATAGTCATTGTGAGGTAAGGAGTATATCAAGGATGATACCATAGCTTTACAAAGTGTAAGATGCTTTTGGGTGAGGCTAAGGCTGTCTTTGGTACCAAAGGGTACAATTATTGTTGTATGGAGTTCTGAGTAGACTGCTGCAAATGGGACCCATATGAAGGAAGTGTGAAACAAATGAACTGAGAACAAACATTGGATAACTGTTAAAGCATAATCAGAGGACCACCTAGGTGATCCGTGAACAGGTGGAACTGATGAAGCATCATTGGGGGCCATAAGGATGAATATTTATCCTGTGGCCAGGGACTTAGATGATGATCTTTAGGAGTTCATGAGATTTGGACACCTCCATTGTTATTTTTTTTCTTTTTCTGATCTTTTGCAAGATACAACTTGCCAATCATTGTGGAGAGCAGCTGGGGTCTCGTTGTATGAAGCTGATGGAGTTGGGGAGGTATTATTCCCCACTGTTGGAGAACTTCCTCCAGAGTCGTTATCAGGGATGTAGATCCATTGTGTGTAATGAAAAGGGTTGCTGGATGTTTTCATTTGTGAGGAATATTGTGGTTCCTCAATGCCTTTTTTATTGTAGCTAGGTTCCTGCGTCTTTGGAGAGTGTAGCGTGACAGGTCAGGGAGTAAATGTATGCCTGAGTAGCCTTCCGGGAGAGGGTTGGCCTGCCTGAAGGCAGTAACAATCAGTTCTTTTGATTGGTAAAAGGGCACCCTCATTAGAACATATCTTGGCAACTCCAGGGCTACGAAAGCAGGTTTTGGTAATCTGTGGATTCTGTCTATGGATAATTCTGTAGTAGATAGAGAAGGCACCAGAGCTGCGTATTGTTGCAGTTGGGTGGTAGGAATGGTCTCAGGGATCCCCTAATCTTAATATTATTCCTTCTGGACCTGTCCTCCAGGTCTGCCACTTTAGCTTTGAGCCACTCAATATCTTCAGAATGTTCTGTGTGAGCGTCAACCAGTAAGTTGAATGATGAGATACATTCCCGCATGGAGGACTCTACATTTGTGACTCTATCTTCCAGGGTATTTATATCATGGCAGAATTGTTTCACACACTACATTAAGTCAGATTGTGATGATGATCTTAGAGAGATTAGCATCCCTTTCAGCACAGTATCCAATATAGGTTGCCCCAATGAGGGAAAGGCATCTATAGGATCTGTAGTGGATTGGGGAAGGCCTATAGCAGGTGCTTGTGTGTGGCCTAGTTCCATATCTGCCTCCTGCTGTTGTCTCAGCGGGGAGTCCCGGCGGGGCTTTGTTTTGAATGGACTCCTAGTAGAAGGGGAGGAGGATCCAGAGGACTCCCCACTATCTGGGTTTCCTACGTGCCGGGTGCCTGGTGCAGAGATTCCGCAGCTGTTTGTTCCGGCCGTCGTTTCATGCTGCTGTAGCACTGCAAGCGCCACCATTTTGTTGTAATCTGGCCCCCGCCGGCTGGAAGATACCCACCAGCTGACGGACTTGCTGGTGGTCCTTCTTGTGGTGGTTCATGGCTCCTGGTTTTGGAGTGCGGCGGGAGTAGTTTTCCACCCTTGTGGTGGGCGGAGGTGCCCTCTAGACCCTGATGTCCCGGGTGGCAGGGCGGAGCAGCTGTCTCATGCAGCCATCTTGTATCCTGGATGCCACACCCCCTTGCTCACACAATTTGATTGACAGCAGCAGGAGCCAATGGCTACCACTGCTGCCCCTCTGTCCTGTGAATGCAGGACAAGAGGAGAGGGCTGCTGCAGATGGGCTGCAGATGGGAACAGTTCTGGATTGAGCAAAGACTCTAAAGGTTCTAAAGGTTGAAGGTTTTTTACCTTCATGCATTCTATGCATGAAGGTAAAAAACCTTCAGTGTGCAGCACTCCCCTCAGCCCCCCCTAATACTTACGTAAGTCAGATCTCCATCCAGCAATGTGCACAAGAGCAGCGTCTCTCCTAGGTGTCTCCCTCCTCACTAGCTAAGAGTCCTGTGCGTCTTTTGGTCCGTTTCAGTTCCAAATTCAGCCCAAAATTTGGGCTAAAATCGGACCTGAAATGGTGAATGGAGATGCACAGGACTCCTGCTGTGAGCTGCTGCGTGTTCTAGTGTGAGCCCAGCCTTAATGCTTGGAAAACATTAAACTATTATAATGTACAGGAAACACATAGTATATAGCAACCCACAGTAGTGGGAACAAAACAGCTATGCCTCTAATTAGCTACCTCTAGGTGTGCATGAAATTAAATACACTGTATCAATGAATGCCATTCATTCAAACAATTTTCTGAATCTGAAGCCCCAGTACGAGGGCAACTTTGATGCACTGCACTTTGGCCACAGTGCAGTGTTTGTTTGTTTGTTTTTTATTTTGTTTTTTTACATCTCCTATTGTGTAATGCTTCCCCCTCCCCTTCCTTCCCCTGTTCTTTTCTTATCCCTTCCCTCCTTCCTGTTCTTTTCTTATCCCTTCCCTCCTTCCTGTTCTTTTCTTATCCCTTCCCTCCTTCCTTTTCCCTTCTCCCTGTCCAATTTTTGGAAAACGCACCAAAACCACAGTAAAATAGAAGTCTATGTGGAAGCGCAGCCACTGGTACACTACACTGCACCTGCACTGTGACGAAAGCACAGCAAGACAGTAGGGGTGCAACGGATCAAAAAACTCACGGATCGGATCGATCCTCGGATCAGGAGTCACGGATCGGATCATTTTCGGATCAGCAAATAATAATTGAATTTGCAAAAACCTGTGAAAATTCCGCCACTATATAGTCCCCACTGTAATATCCACGTCATCTCCCCCACTGTAATATCCACGTCATCTCCCCCACTGTAATATCCACGCCATCTCCCCCACTGTAATATCCACATCCTCTCCCCACTGTAATATTGGCTGGGTATCGCAGAGTATTGGCTGGGTATCGCAGAGTATTGGCTGGGTATCGCAGAGTATTGGCTGGGTATCGGCTGGGTAATGCAGAGTATCGGCAGAGTAATGCAGAGTATCGCAGAGTAATGCAGAGTATCGCAAAGTAATGCAGAGTATCGCAGAGTAATGCAGAGTATCGCAGAGTAATGCAGAGTATATGCAGGGTAATGCAGAGTATCGCAGAGTAATGCAGAGTATCGCAGAGTAATGCAGGGTATATGCATGGTAATGCAGGATATTGGCTGGGTAATGCAGGGTTTACAAGTGATCGCTCCGTCATTTGACGGAGCGATCACATTAAAAACAGTGGCCGGGTGTACCAAGATGACCGCCGCTCCAGAGCTAGGCCGAAGCCGCGGCCTTTCCTAAGGCCGCCGGGTGTACAAAGATGGCCGCCGTCGCTCCGGAGCTAGGCCGAAGCCGCGGCCTTTCCTAAGGCCGAGGCCGCGGATCGCGGGGTGTGCCGATCCGAACGGGGTGGCCCGTTCGGATCACGGATCGGCGACGATCCGTTGCACCCCTACAAGACAGTGTGAAGCTGCCCTTAGGCCCCTTTCACACTGGGGCGGGGAGCCGCGATGACGGTAAAGCAGCGCTATATTTAGCTCTGCTTTACCGTCGTTTTAACCGCGGTATTCGGCCGCTCGCGGTGCGGTTTTACCCCCCACGAGCGTCCGAAAAAGGGTTAAACACCCCCCGCAGAGCGCCGCCGTAGCGGCGCTTTGCGGCGGTATTGCCGCGGTTTTACCGCGGTGTCCCATTCTAATCAATGGGAAGGAGCGGTATAGGAGCGGTGAACACACCGCTCCTATACCGCTCCAAAGATGCTGCTAGCAGGACTTTTTTTGTCATCCTGCTAGCGCACCGCTCCAGTGTGAAAGCCCGCCGGCTTTCACACTGGAGTTAAAGGGGCCGGATTTTTTCATGCGGTGAACAGGCGCTATTTTTAGCGCTGTACCGCCTGAAAAACGCTCCGGTGTGAAAGGGGCCTTAGTGTCTGGCAACTTCAAAGTCCCATTTATATAAAATTTTAAATTATTGATATTTAGGGATGTGGTGCCCTGGTCAAACCTCATACGGGCATAATATATGCTACTTGTAAGAATTCTTCTTTTACTGGTTTATCTTCAATAAACTGATATCTGATTGGTTAATATGAGTTACTAAATTGTGCACATTATGATTGCTCACTGCACTACTTATTTGGCATGTCTTTTTCATAATGTCACTCGACATCTGTTCAATTGTTGCAGAGCTCTCCAAGAAACTTTTATAGGTTCCAAAATCTCTTCAATAAACTAATTGATATGAGTTATTGATTTGAACACTATAAGGCCTACAGGCTAATGGCCCGTACACACGATCTGAATATCGGACAAAAACGATCGTCCGAGGGAGGATCGTACGATTTTCGGATTGTGTGTACACTACTTCCGACAGCCGATCACGACCATTCATCCGATATTATTCGATCGGACATGCACGGAAATTTTCCTCGTACGATTTTCGTTTAGTCAGTATAGTTGTCATCCGAAAATACAATACAAATACATTACAACACATGACATCACTTCCGATTTTTTTTTCCTATTGTACGAGAATTTTTGTGACTTTATTGGCTATTTAATTTCTACTTGCGATTGTTAACCGAAAAACAGTCGTACGATCGGTTGTCAGATATTCGGATCGTGTGTACAGGCCATAAGTCACTAAAGCCCCATACACACGGTCGGATTTTCCGATGGATTCTGTCCTATCGGACAATGTTGTCGTAAATTCCGACCGTGTGTAGGCACCATCGGACAGTTTCCATCGGATTGTCCGACGGACAAAGTTCTATCTCCTGCTGGATAGATTTTTTGACAACAAAGTCCGATCACACCAAATCCGATCGTGTGTAGCGTAGTCCGACGGACAAAGTGCTACGCATGCTCAGAAGAAATTCTGTGACGGAAGCGCTCGGTCAGGTAAAACTACCTTTCCTAATCGACACAGCACATTCGTCACGCTGCAATGTTAAAATGTCTTTAATGCAGCGCATTCTCTTTTTCTTTACAATGCAAGAAGAATGACATGTTTTAGCTGCTCCTATTCACCCGCACTTCTCCCAAACTTATTTCTTTATTAGTTTTCAGGATTTCTAGACTAGATGTTTATTTTTCCTCAGATCGTAAAAGAATCTTTGTTTTATTTTTTGGATGATTTCTCATTTTTTTATTTTGTTTGGAATACATATTTTAAGGATAATTTCTTTAGATTTTTGAGGGGGGGTTGTGTGTCTCAACTTAGCAAAACAACATTATTAACATTTGTATTTGTTGCTTAAATTTACTAGGAGTTTGTTTGTTGTTGGTGCCCCTTGTTAATTGGACTTTATTATTTGTGAAATGTACCTGCCTACTCACAAATAAACTGTCATTGTAGAAAAGTAAAACACATAGGCAATGATTATTTCAAATCAAAAATACCTTTATTTAGGTCTCAGCAACAAACCAAAGAGGAACGCAACAATGGAGAAACTTGGGGAATTTGCAAAGCCTTGGACACCCACGGCAAACATCGTTTTTCAAGCTTCTAAAATTGGGGGCCTGAGGAGTACGTATCTTAAGGGGAGTGCTATCTGGTCCTGAAGTCCAAAACATCCGGAACTGCAGCAGATGCCATCTAGGTCCCCAGGCTCTGGTCCTACAAGAGGCTCCATCTTCTCTCAGACCAGACTGAATCCAGGTCGTCACTCTCTTGTCTTCCTTCCACGCTTCCTTGCACGCTGTGGCTGTGGTGCTGGTGGGGTGGCAGAAGGAGGAGGAGGAGGCGGAGCAAGGTGACTATCGCAAACATGTGTGAGTGGGGTCATCCCCCCAGCCATCCCCTTATTTAGGACTTTGAGGATGACATCCTCACACATGTTGCGTTGCCCCACCTCCATAGCTATCATTTTCGTGGCAACCACGGAGCCAAAGGTCTCCTCGTCGGTGGGTGTGGCATGTAGGGAGGCTGAAGCCTCTCTGATCAGCCGGAGCGCTGACTCTCCCACCTCACCCCCCCTTCTGGCCCTTTTGTAGGGAAGGCGGAGGGGAGGGACTTGGGAGTCAGTCAGGCTCCTAGGCCTACCCCCCTCTTGGCTGCCACTACCCACCTCTTGGCTGCCACTAACCCCTTCCTCCTCCTGACTGCCACATTCCACAGCCACCTCCTGGCTGAGGTCTTCCTGTGTATGAAAAAGGGACATAGTTTCAGTTATTTGTTCATCAAACACACACAATTTTCATCTAGTGACTGTTGCAAAATGTTTACAAATAGAAAACCATACAATTCTCAGCCCTACAGTTTATATTCTGGCCCCAAATGTCTACAACACTACTGTCAGTTGATATGTCAAACACGTTTGGAACTAAGCAATTGGGGATCCTGAATTAACTGAACATCATTTATTTTTCACAAAATTGGTTCCCAAACTACTACCGTGTTTCCCCGATAGTAAGACACCCCCGATTGTAAGACGTATCGGGAGTTTCAGAGGGGTCAGCTAATATAAGCCGTACCCCGAAAGTAAGACATATGTCTTACTTTCGGGGAAACACGGGGGATTTGCCTCCAGTGACGTACGGTACAAAGAGTGGGGCTGGGGGTGCGGGCCCCCCCCTGGGGGGGGGGGGTGCCAGGCCAGTGCCCTCCCCCTCCGACTGAAGAGACAGCGCCGTTTTGATCAGTCTCGGCCGAGCAGAGTGACAGCCGCTGCCCGAGACTGATCAGAACGCGCGACGCAATCACAGAGAAGGGGATTATTGTGCCAGGTCCCGGATCACTGCCGACAGGTGTCACTGGCTCTGTGTCCTCCCGGAAAAAGGTCAGTGCTGGTCATACAGAGAGAGACCAAGGAGGGGGAGGGGGGTGTGAAGAGATTCTCTGCAGCTCTTACGGTATTATGTAACCGCAAGATGCAGCTGAGGAGGACTACAAGTCCCAACATACCGGGCTGTGTGGGCTTACAGTTCTCCTCTGCTGAGCATAGCAGCTTTGTATGCTTGGACTTGTAGTCCTCTGTAATGCAGTGCAGCCTTGCTTGCTGGGACTTGTAGTCCTCTTCTGTAGCGCATAAAATGCATATACACTAAAAAAACACATTTTACACAGTTTTGTAGCTGTCAGTGCCCCTTTAACTGCGGGATGCGGACGGTTAGAGCGGGATGAGCGGAGGGATGTGGAGGCCGCGGGAGCAGCAATAATGTTTTCCGTGGTCCATCAGGACCATGGACAACATACAAAACACGCTGTGTGGGATACTGTATGGGGCTGTAACCTTCGACAATTTTTTCCCAATATAAGACATACCCCGAAAGTAAGACATAGTGGGGCTTTTAGGGATAAAAAGAAAGTAAGACACTGTCTTACTTTCGGGGAAACACGGTATACCTGCCACAAGCTGGGCTCCTCCACATCTTCCAGACTGGAAGGCCCAGGTTGCTCCTCGGAAGCCTCATCAGGGGTGGCCTGCGCGCAAGGAAGCGTGGAAGGAGGAGGCGAGAGTGACTCCGTGACATCAGTCTGGTCTTTGAGAAAATGGAGCCTGTCATAGTACCAGAGCTTGGGGACATAGACCTCATCTGCTGCAGCTCCAGATGCTTGGGACTTCAGGACCTTCTTGCGCTCCCTGATATACGCACTCCTCAGGCTGCCAATTTTCTGTCTTAACTTACGCACAGTTGCCGTGGGGAACGTTGGCTTTACAAATTCCAAAAGTTTCAGCATGGCTGCGTACCTCTTTGGTTTGTGGCCGTAATAGGGGTGTTTGCCCTGCCATAAAAGGGGCATTTCCCTGTATTTATCAATGAACAGGGGGAGAAAACTCACGTTGTTGAATCCGTGCATAATCTCTGAAAGACACAACACCACACAAAACACTATAAATAATGTCAGGCTAAACTCTCCTAAGCTTCTCCATAAAGAAGCCTCAAGGTCTAATCAGTCTAGGCTAGTTCTGTACCAACTTCAAATTGTACCTTCCTTATAGCGATCGTCTCGTGCGTGAGCTTTCTCTCCCCTCGTCTCACAGATCGTGGCTACGACACAGGCGTGTGACGTTTTATATACAGTGCGCATGCGTCAAACTCCGCCCGCCCCTGACGATCTTTCTCGTCTATTCCCCACCCCTTCTCTTTACGGCGCAGGGGGGGGGACATGGCGGGGACACAGCAGGTGCGCCCAAAATATTGCAGCAACGAGGAGGAGGACGAGGAAAGGCCAGAGGCAGAAACGTCCCGATCCCGGAGCCTGAAATTCAAGGCCTCCAATATGTCATTTGGAGAAATGTTGGAGATGGTGGACATATTGAAGAGGAGCGACTATGATGGCAAGTATGGGCCTTACCTCAACCCCAATGTCCGCAAGGCCAAGATCATGTCTAAGTTGTGAGGAGGCTGTACAATCATTTTGGGGTACAACGATCCAAGGAGCAACTGAGGAAACGCTGGTCAGACCTGAAACTGAGGGAGCCCGATCAGTACAGAAAGATCAAGCGAGTTCTTCAAAAAAGTAAGTAGTTGTGTTTTGTGTTTGATTTTTGGCTTTCATACTGCTCCATGTGTTTGTATTTTTACAAAGTTGTACATTAGAAAATGGCCACTTTCATGTTCGTCTGTGCATTCGATCGTACTCAACCTCGATCTTTCTGCCACTGTCATGTTCGTGTGTCTCCATTCGATCGTACTCAACCTCGATCGTTCGGCCACTTATAATACGATGTTTGGTGAATTTTTTTGGGAAAGGAAGTTTGTTCTCACTAGAGATGTCATCAAGAATGTAAAGGAAATTTAGTCAATGTAAAGGAGAGGTCACCCAGTAGCTGTTTACCCATCTGGACTCTAGAGCACTAGTGCTGGGACACCCAAACCCACTTTTTATTATGCTTTTCCACACATGTGCTCCAGTGGATACTAGAGGGGGGTCTCCATCAGACAAACTTCTACCAAAAAGCTAGTAAGTTTAGCACCTTTACAAAGTGACTACATTCATGTTGTTGTCATTTGTAACTGGCCAACCAAAAATATTGTCCCTCACTTTCAAGCAATGTTTGTCATTTCCTATTTCTGCCCTCAATAGATTGTGTTGCTAAATCTTCCTTTTGTACATTCTCATAGGGGAGCGAAAACTCGGGACGTCTGAGGAAACCACAAAACCAACACCTCCCAAAGAAGGGGAAAGACCAGAAGCAGAGGAGGAGGAGGAGGAAGGAGAGATCAGAGAAATTGGAGAACTTGTCACCACAACAGGTGAGTGTGGGAGAACACAGCTACTGGTAAGCTAATCAATGTATGCCCGCCTCATTTCCAAGCGACATTTTTTTTTTTGGTTGTTTTTAGGTGACGTGGATGTTGTGGAAGAAGAATCGCACTTTACCACAGAAAGTGCCCACGTCCTCATCGGGGAGATAATGGTCTGCAATCGAGATCTAGATGACATAAAGCAAAACATCAATGATGTTCAACAAAAATTGAAGAACATCATTGATGTTTTAGGAAAAATCTGAAAACGCACCAAGTAATTAACACACATTTGTGGCTGTTTCTGAACACATTTGCAACTTAAGAACTGTGTGAAATTTGGAACATGCACACATTGTGTCCACATGTGCTAGCTCCCATCATGGTGGATGAATGACAACGTTTTTTTGGGGGTTCAACCACTTTACGAACTACTAAAGTGGTTGTGGTGATGGGGTTGCACCCCCAAAAAACGTCCATTCATCCCCATGATGGAAAATGGCACTTTTGAACATTCTAGGCATGTGTTTTACCATCTAATGTCCATTTTCAGACCCAAATTGTGTGCATGTTCTAAATTTCCAGTTTCCAGGGGTGACCCCCCCATGTGATGAAGGCAAGATCAAACACACTTTGAACATATAGTCATGTCTGATCTTGTCTTCAATTTAGAAAGTTGAACTTTCCTAGTTCCTATGTTCTGTTTTGCTCCATGCCTGGTTTTAACAAATGCGGAATGTTTGTAAACAATGTTGTAAAGAACCAAGATCTTGTCAGTTTTGCCAAGAAGTTTGTAAACGCACTTGTGAATGTAAACTTTTTAAATTTTCTAAATGTGTGGCTTCCTTATTGAAAAACACAAAAGCATTATGTATGTCAAATGTAAAGAATTTGGGGGGCAATGGGTGTTATTTACTAAAGGCAATTCCAGTTTGCACTGCAAGTGTATTTTCCAGGACACTTTTGCACTGCACTTGTAGAGCATAGTGGATTTGACTTATGTAAATGACACCCACAGTGCTTTGTACGAAAACACGTAGCACACCATTTTTGTGAATACACACATGTCTGACATGGTGATGAAAAGGAGTATTTTGGGTGTCAGTTATGCACTACAAACCTTCTCTAGACAAAAGATTAGGTATCAAACACACAACATGAGAAGATTCTTTTTGGGAAGAAGAGACTGTTACCTCCTTTTGCCCAGAAAGTGCATTCCCACTGTTGAAGCTAAAGGGCAAAAATGTATATCTCAAATAAGGTAGAATATGGAAATGACAAGAAATCATAGGTTTGGTTATAAAAGATATTTATTTAAAAATGCCTCTCACACATCGTCAGGCAGAGCAATGGCCCCCCTACCCACAAAGTACTCCATATATTGCTTGCGGACCTCGCGGGCATTTAGAGGGGGCACGCCTGGACGTGCCGCTCGAAGGGCTGTGAGGTCGGCATTGGAAGGGCCCTCCACTTCTGGGCCAACGGTCACCACATAGTTGGTGTTGTGTCTTTTCAAAAAGTTGTGCAATATGCAACAGGCAAGAACTATGTGGTTCAGTTTGTAGTCCGCCAAGTTAATAGCCATTAAAAACAGGCGGAAGTGGCTGGCCAGGATCCCGAAGGTGTTCTCCACCACTCTGCGGGCTCTCGACAGCCTGTAATTGAAGACCCTCTGGTCTGGGGTGAGGGTCCTCATCGGGAAGGGCCTCATCAGATGGGGAGTCAACGCAAACGCTTCATCTGCGACAAAGACGAAGGGGAGTCCTTCAGCATTCTCCTCTGGAGGTGGCAAGCAGAGACTGCCACTTTGGAGACGCCAGTAGAACTCCGTGTGCGCAATGGCACCACCATCCGAGATCCGGCCGTTCATCCCCACGTCCACATACAAAAACTCGTATGTCGCCGACACCACCGCCAACATCACTACACTATTAAACCCCTTGTAATTATAATAGTAGGACCCCGAGTTGGGGGGTGGGACGATGCGGATGTGTTTCCCATCAATTGCACCTCCGCAGTTAGAAAAGTCCCAACGGCTGGCAAAGTGGGAGGCCACAGTCTGCCATTCCTGTGGCGTGGAAGGGAACTGTGGAGTGAAACAAGAAAAAAAAATTAGTCACTTTGCACATAAACATTGCAAGCAGATTAGACACTAAACATCTTGGAACAAGATCAGACTTTTACATTTTAAGCTGGAAAGTATTTGCAACGCAAAGTAGAGGGTCCCCCTAGCAGATTACTCACCCCCCATCAATCCCCCCACTTCTGATGGGCCATTGACAATAACTAGGGGTTGGGGGGGGGGGGGCGGTTGGACAGGTAACCCTCTGCACTTCATTGATTGCCAAATGGCTCAATAATGTGTGCTAGTTTGGCCAGACCCTCCTTACTTAACACTATTGGCAGCCCACAGGAAAGATAAAATAACATTCCAAATCCCCACCCCCCCAAAAAAAGGGACGCACATTTGGACATTCTGAAATTACCTAGCAAGCTAATAGGAGGGAAAGAACACAAAAAAAGAGGAAATGGAAAGTATGGAGCCAGCCCCTTGCACTACATGCTTTGCTGAATTCATCCCTAAAGATGCCCACTATAAAGAGGTAGGTATATAGTGTGTATTGACCTTGGGAAAGCCAGCAGATAGAGGATAGGTACCATCTGACAGAGCAGTTGGGGAGGGGGTTCATAATGAGTTTGGCACCCCCCCCCCCCACCACAAAAGGGGAAAAAAAAGGGTCTCTACATGAAGTAAAACACACAGCAAACATTTGTGCATATTTTAGGGGGTGTTTGGGGGAAAACAATACTATGCAGCAGACAAAATACATTGCTTAAGTGACTAGGCCATAGGTGTCTATTGGGGCAGAAGAGCATGCTGGGGAGGTAAGTGAAGGGAAAAATGCATGAAGGAGAAAAGGGGCACAGCATATTAGAGCATATTGCAATCATGGTAATTAGGGAAGGAGGTCAAAAATACAAGACATTAGCAAACAGAGCATACATAGAAGGGACTAGTAAAGGAGAAATGTTACCTTAATATAGTCCTCCTGCAGGACCTGGATGATGGCAGAACAGGTCTCTGGAATAATGATTCCCAGGGCCTGGGGAGAGATACCTGAGGAGAACTTCAAATCCTGAAGGCTTCTCCCTGTCGCCAAGTACCTCAACGTAGCAACAAGCCTCTGCTCCGGAGTGATGGCTTGTCTCATGCAGGTATCCTGCCGGCTGATAAAAGGGGTCAGCAAAGCCAAAAGACGGTGAAAAACGGGGTCCGTCATCCGGAGAAAGTTCCTGAAATCATCAGGATTATTCTCCCGGATCTCACGAAGCAAAGGCATGTGCGAGAACTGATCACGCTGAAGCAACCAATTCTTGGTCCACATACTCCTCGTCACTCTGTTCATGGACGGGTCTTGGCTCAAAGCTAAAAGCCCGACACCAATTCCGCATACAGCACGAACTCGGCGACGAGTACGTACGGGAAACATCGCTCACAAACGGTCGGCTGGTCAGAACGGACAAACAGAAAGCACCGATAAACAGCAAGGCCTGAAAGAACGAAATGAATACCAGAAACGAGCAGACAATAAGCAATGAAAATCAAAGCGTCCTATATCAAGATATAGGCCGCAATGACCAACAAATGCGAACTGACTACACGCACTAATAAACAGATACGCACGACAAGCACAAACTGAAGAGCAGTAACGATCTGAGTCAGAAAACTGAGAAGCGCGAATCGTAAGTCCCCAAACTTCGACTAACTCGCGATAAACACGGGATCAGCAGAAGGAGCCCAACGGGTGCGGGACGTGGTGCTGAACTTCCCTTTTCTAGTCTCGTGGAAGACGACTTACGTCACGACGTTCTTGCAGACCGGAAATTCCGACAACGTTGTCCGACCGTGTGTACGCAAAACCAACATCGGACAAAGTACGACGGACATGATCCGACGGACCTGGTCCTCGGATAATCCGAGCGTGTGTATGGGGCTTAATACTGTGCTGAACTGGTGCCAACATGCAAGTCACTTGTAATTAATAATTGTAATTTCATTAAAATTGACTGTAGCTGTGTTCTGTTTGTTAATTTGCTGATCACCAAGTTTGCTGATGATCACTTTTTACAATAAAAGATTTTATCAATGAGAAATTAGCAAAGTATAATAGACAGGCACATAGACTTTTGCTCTGGTCACAAGCATATTCTCTGAAACAGTCTCATAACAAAAGCTTACAAGATTACATTGCACATCATAGTATCATATTTGTAGAAAAATTGTGCTCAATACCAAAGTATTTGCCTTCAAAGAAGATAGATCCTTATGATATACTAAGGTGTGGGTAAAGAAAAAGTGGAAAATTATTGGAATATTCAACTACTCTAAAGTCAAGAGACCCACTAAAAGCCTATCTACATAACCACACAATAAGGAGAGAAAATCAATGAAACAGAGAAAGGTAAAAAGAAAGAAAAGAAAAGTAATATGTATGGCAAAACCAAGGAGTGGTATTGGTATAGTTCCAGGATCTCAATTCAAAGAGCAAACGCAAGGGAGGGAGGGGTCGGGAAAAAGGGAAAGGAGTGAGAGAGGGACCAAAGAGGGGATAGAAGGGATTAATAAAGAGGACAGGGAGAAGGGTAGAGGAAGGAGGGAAGGGATAAGAAAGAAACAGGGGAAGGAGGGGGGGGGGGGACCATTACACAATGGGAGATGTAAAAAATAAATAAAACAAACACCACACTTAGCAAGATGAATCCCAGGTCAAGTACCCCAGGAATCTATCCATCCAATTGCGACTTTCATAGGTGAGTTTGTATAATGGTAGTACTGCATTAATGGCTGCAGTAGAAGGCAAAGTATGATCTCCCTCCGGGCATAAAAGGAAGCAAATAGGGGACTAACTGTGGAGTATATGCCGGCCAAACAAACAGGAGTATAGTAAGCTGTAGGAATTTAACTTGGATAAGCCTATCTTTGGCCGAGATCATAGTGGTAACATAGTGACTCGTACAGTCATCCCAGTCCTTCTCAGTGAGGTCTGGCTGCCACCTAGAGAATCATTTACACGGCTTAAGAGTGAGCAACATAGAGTTGAATGTAGATTGAGGGCAAGGGTTTTCCCATAGCCCTAAAGGTCACAAGACCCTGAAGAGGGCCGGATTCTAGGGTAACAGTAGTAGGGCACAGTGGGAGCATTGCATGCCTGAACTGCAGATCTCTAAACAGCATCCTATTGGGCAACTGAAATTCTGCTTTAAGTTCTGCGAATCTCTGCAATTTACCATTAGAGATGATGTGTTTAAGGCCCACTGTCCCTCGAGAGACCCATATGTGGGGGTCAGGTAACATGTTCAGATGGGGTAAGGTAGGGTTAGCCCAAAGAGGCAAGTGAGGAGAATACATGGAAGGTTTGCTATACTGCGCCTTCCCTTGTTGCCAGACCGCAATGGTGATTTTCATAAGACAAGTGAGGGTATGGTAGGGCACGAAGGCCCTGAAAGACCAAGTTACTGAGAGTTGCTTAAGAACCCACCATGGCTGCCTCTAGAGTAACCATAGGGTTATCTCTCGACTGGGAAAACCACCACCGCACAGTGACTGACACCACCGCCCAAAAGTACAAGCAAAAATCTAGAAGGGAAAGACAACCCTGAGAAAGGGGAAGTTTCAATGTAGACAGAGCTAACCAAGTAGTCTTCCCTGCCCAGACACATGAACCAACAATACCATCTGATCTATCAAAAATGACTTTGGTACAGAGATGGGTGTATTACCAAAAATATAATTTAGGCAGATAAACCATTTTTTACTAACTGATTCTGCCTACTGGGGACAACGGGAGGATATGTCACGTGGTGCATCTCTGGGAGAGGGACCATAACAGGGGTGACAAGTTAAGATCCACATAGGTCTGGATGGTGCTACTAATGCAAATCCCAATGTATTTAAAGGGGTTGTAAATGCAGAAGTTTTTTTTTTTTTTGGTCTTAATGCATTCCTTCATGTGCCCCTTCCCCTGATCTCTGTATCAAAATCGATGGCACAACTAAAAGCTCAGCCCCGCATGCCAAGGTTCTAGGTGTAGTGCTGAACTCTCCTTTAAGCCCCACGTCCAATCACTATCCAAATCTTACTGCCTCAATCTCCGCAACATCTCCAAAAAATGCCCCTTTCTAACCAATGACACAACAAAACTCTTGTGTCATTGGTTAATGTACTGTTTGCCCCCATGTTGTACAGCGCTGCGCAAACTGTTGGTGCTATATAAATCCTGTATAATAATATTAATCACCCTTTGATGAAGTCACTTGTTCAGTGACGCAAACGCATCAGGGAGGAGCCAGGTGTCGTCACTTCCAGTCGCGGCCGAGACCGAAAGTACCTTACATTTTAGGACCCACCTATGTTTTTCAACTGTAAGTTACTACTTGTTTTTTAATAAATGGGATTGAACTACAACACTATGGAGCCCCTCTTATGTATTGCATGACTATACTGCATCTGATGAGCCTTGAAGTCACCCTGGTACCGGAATTGCTGTGGATATCTGTGGGAGCTGATGGAATTGCTGAGGATTCAGTGTATATCCATACCAAGGCTTGATTTGACCTGTAGGGGTCATTTTATGAGGTGAGAGGCTGGGACATGGGTGGCGCACCATGGATAGTGAGATCAATTGAATGAAGTGGATTTCATTTGGTTGCTCTGCACATGCATTTTTTTCTATATGGACTGTCGCTTTGGAATTTTTTTCTTTTTTCCCTTTTGTATTGGACTTTTATTGCACTTTTAGAAGATTTCTTTACACCTTATTTCCATGTTTGCACTTTCTTAAATCTTTTTGCATTATGAATATTTATTACTACTTATCATGTTGAAGATAGTCTTTACCTGATTATCAAGCATTAGCTTTAGCATGGTCTTGGGAGTGCTATTTATTTAGTGTGTTTATCGTACACATTTCTATTATTATATTTTTTTAGGGTCAGCGCCACATACCTTTTTATACATGTATTACTCTGTGTGGGAGCACTTTTTTCTATGTTGGCAGCTTCTCATTATAGTCAGTAGAGCTAGTCCAGGTTTTGCTCATTAGTTCTTTTATTTTTTCTTAATAATAATAATAATACTGACCAGCTTAAAGTAGTAATAACCCCCCCCCCCCCCCCCCCCCCAATTTTCAGCTTACCAAAAACCTTACCTTAAAATCTATGTCTATGGTCAAAATATAAAGTGACATTAAAGGCTTGTTGTTTTTTCAAAAAAAATAGCAAACATGTTATCCTTACCTGCTCTGTGTAGTGGTTTTGCCCAGAGCAGCCCAGATCCTCCTCTTCTTAGGCCCCCCAGGGGGCGCTCCTGGCCCCTCCCTCCTGCAAAGGCACCCGAGCAGCCATGCTCCCTAGCCGTAGCTCTGCGTGTCCATTCACAAACAGAGCAGTGGCTCCCGTTGCTTCCTCAGCCAATGAGAAGTCAGAGTCAAGGTTGTTGTGCACATTGCTGGATCACAATGGGGCTCAGGTAAGTATTAGGGGGGCTGGGGGGGCCGCTGCACACAGAAGGTTTTTTACCTTCATGCATCTAATGCATGAAGGTAAAAGACCTTGAGCCTTTACAAACACTTTAAATCATTATATGCATTTCCACATTGTATTTCAATTAATTCTAGCCCTTTCCTATACCTTTACTTTGTGAAGATCGTCACAGAATTACTATCTTGAATTGTTTGATATGGATTCACTTTGCCACATTGATAGGCACTGCTGTGTCAGAATTTACAGAGCGTGGCTTCTGACTTAAAGAGGTGCTGAGAGGAGGTGTTTCATGAGGTGAAGTCAGTACAGGAAACACTGCTCATGGGCATCAAGGTACTGTGCGATATGTAGTCCTTAGAAAGTGAAAGTGAACAGCAGAGGAGAAGCTGAAAAGCATGCATGGAATCCAGGAATTTGTGGATAGAGATGGCCAGGAATATGTTAGATTGTCAAAAATAACTATTGCTTGTATTGCTATTACAATGCTGATGTTATTAAACTAAAGTGCATGCGGTGTCCATAAAAACTCCATTCTTTGTCAGCTGAGCTCAGCATTCTGGATTAAGCTCCAGGCTCTGGATCGATCCTGACTTTACAGTCAGGATCCACCCAGGTGATTGGACTGGAAGCTGGCTCAACCTCTCAGCAAGCCGCTGTGAGACTGAGACAGCCGCTCACCCCCTCCACAGCCCAGTGCTCCAGTGAGCAGACAGCCAGAGACTGACAGTTACCGCTCTCTGCTTAGAGCCGAGGGGAGAATTGAGGGCTGAGCGGTGCAGAGGCAGCGGGGAACAGATGCAGCATCAAATTGATCCTGCATCCACCTAGGTGAGTATAAATAGTTTTTGGAAACCCATCCTTTAATTTTAAATAAGTGACTAATAAATTAAAGGCCTACTTCAGCTAACTTTTTTAACTGCTTGCCGACCAGCTGCCGCAGTTTTATTGCGGAAGAATGGCACGGCTGGGCAAAACAATGTACCTTACGTCACTTCGCCTTTTGGCCACTAGGGGGCGCCCACAGCGTGTGCCTGAAGCCGATGCGAGTGCCCGACGGGTGCGAGTTCCCAACGGGTGCGATGACCGCCGGGCACCCACGACTGCACGTCACAGAGCGAGAACTGGGATCTGTGTGTGTAAACACACAAATTCCGGTTCTTTCAGGGGAGTAGATACAGATCATGTGTTCATACAAACCCAGATCTCTCTCTCCTCCTAGACAGTCCCATCACCCATACAGTTAGAACACACACATAGGGAGCACAATTAAGAAAAATGCATTTCTTTACAAGATTTGCTGTCTTTTTTCGTTTATAGCGCAAAAAAATTAAAATAAAAGCAGTGATTAAATAGCACTAAAAGAAAGCTCTATTTGTGTGAAAAAAAGGCCAACAATGTCATATGAGTACAATGTTACATGACTGAGTAATTTTTAATTCAAAATGTGAGAGCAATGAAAGCTGAAAATTGGTCTGGTTAGGAAAGGGGTTTAAGTGCCCAGTGGGCAAGTGGTTAAGGCTACAGGACATGTTTCTATGAGAAATAAATAAACAATGCTGCTCTCACAATATAACACCAGTGCTGATTTCAGAGTATGCACTTTAAAAGTACATTACACTCATGTTAATTACCACAATAGGTCAGCAGAGGTCACCTAGTTAGGTCATCTTGTTTGCACATGTGGTCAATGCACTCGGGAACAACACACTTTTGGTCTGTAATATTTTAGGTTTCCAAGAGCTTTGCTATGTAAATACATTTGGTTACTGTGTGTGTAGTTAGGTAGACTGCCGATGTAATGTAATGATTTGAATTTTTATTTGTAGAGCAATAAAACAAGCTAAAATAGAAAATTGAAAATGAAAGAAAAAATGAAATTCAAGGGAAAATACTGATATAGTATCACTAAGCTCGGAGGGACCTTGACAAGGCAATGGCGATTCCACATATATTTGCAAATGTTGTGCAACTAAGGGCTCAGTTTTTAAATTGTTATACAATATACTGTTTGTGCTGGCTATCTGGTAAATGTGCCGGTGTTCTGTCGAGAATTGGATAGTGCCCGGCCTGAACTGCATTTCTCGACAGAACACCAGGAAAACTTTTGTTTTAATTGTATATTTCAACGGTATCCTTGCTAGGTTAACTTTGTATTTTCACCAGAGCTCAGATTTAAAGAGGAGCTCTAGTTTCCTATATAACAATTAAAAGTCAGCAGCTACAAAAACTGTAGCTGCTGACTTTTTTTTAACAGCTACTCACCTGTCCCACGATCCAGCGATGGGCTCACCCGAGCTGTGTTCATTTCCTCTCAGTTGTCCCTGGCTCCGGCACTTTAACTGTGGGCACCTGGCTGTTGCGACAGCTTGCAGGAGAACTTCTGCTTCTGATGCCTAGGCCATCAGAGAGTAAGAGGGAGTGGGTACATGTCAAACTCAGGTACCCACTCCCCCCTCCCCCCAAAAGCTCCACTTCAGAAACAGGAGCAGGGGAGGAGGCCTTAAACCAGAACTTCCTCATTTAGGTAGAGCTCTACTTTAAGCCATTATCCTATAGAAATGCAGATTTGTTTTGAAAACATGGTGTTTGTTTGTAGCCTCCACATCAGGGTTCAACTATCAGTGTCGGTTCAAATAGGGGCGGCCTGTCAGGCGACTTAGCCGCCTGACAAGTCGTGCTCCATGCATTGCAATGGAACCGTTCTAATAGGAACAACTCAAGTCGCTCCTACTTCGAAAAAGGTTCCTGTACTACTTTGGGGCAACTTCGGAGGGCTTGCATTGACTTCTATACAGAAGTCGTTTTGCAAGCCGCGCTTAAGTCGTGCTGTACGGAGCGGCTTCAGAGTCGGACGACTTTGAAGCTGCCCATGTGTGAACCGGCACTCAAGGTATCCATCATTTTACTGCCCATAGACTAGAGAGAGAGGTTGTTCATAACTAAACGTTTCTATTGTCCTCACGCTGTCCAAAGCACTTTATAAACTTGTAAGGTCAGCACAGCCCAACTTTTACTTGTCATCAGAACAAGTAAAAGAGAGAGTGGAGGAGGCTAGAGGTGGCTTGTCAGGTAAAAATAACAATTACTGTATGAACTTGGGCACTGCCTAATCATTTGTTCTGTACCACCAGGGAGGACAAACAGATTTGTGGAATGTTGGTGCATTTAAAAGAAAAATGTAATAAATCACTATTGGTAAATGATGACTTTATCTCAATTTATTTGCATTTTAATAACAGGCTATAATTACATACTGAAGCATTACTAAAAATGGAAACCTTTCATTGTGAATTGTTGTATACACCAAGCCTGAACTTTTTCTAGACATGAAATATGTACAATTATCTAGTGGCAATAAGCACATACAACACAGCAACCTGCCCTTTTCCTTTTGCAAGGTGTTTGCAGCTACTTAAAGTGGCATTACACCCAAAAACAAACATTTATTATATTGCAGTTATTTACCATTGGTGGCTGGTAAATAGTTTTCTTTCCTTTATTTTCACCTAGTTATCTATCTAGTAAGTCTGTTCTTTTTTTTAACAGAACAGGCTGTTAAGGGTTGAGACAAACTATTTAGCACTGACAAGGGTATTTACAAGGATCAGCTTTTTTTTCATTTATGTAAAACCTTTATCCCAAAGGAAACAAAACTGTTGCTGTAACTGTTTATTAAGTGTTAACTTTAGTTTGTCTTCATTTTGTTCGTTTATCTAAATCTGCTAGTACATCTAATGCCGCGTACACACGAAGGGACAATCCCGCGGGATTATCCTCTGGACTGAAGTCCAGCGGATAATCCCCTCGTGTGTGGGCGCCGGCGGACTTTTTGGCGCCAAAGTACGGCGGACTAAAGTTTGAAGTTTTGTTTTCAAATTATCCGCTGGACCGCCGTTAGTGGGCAAGTCCGCGGGACTTTTGAAATGAACGGACTTGCCGCTCATCGGCAAGTCCGTTCATTTAGCACGTGACTTCAGGTTACGTAGCTAGCGTAGGCAGTAAATGCCGCCGCGCTAGCTCCGTGACCTGGCATGGATTTAAAGGGACTCCCCACGCCGAAAAAAACGGCGTGGGGGTTCCCCCCAAATCCATGTCAGACCCTCATCCGAGCACGCAGCCTGGCAGGCCAGGAAAGGGGTGGGGACGAACGAGCGCCCCCCCCCCTCCTGAGCCGTACCAGGCCGCGTGCCCTCAACATGGGGGGTGCCCTGGGGAAAGGGGGGCCGTGCGGCCCCCCCCACCCCAAAGCACCTTGTCCCCATGTTGATGAGGACAAGGGCCTCTTCCCGACAACCCTGGCCGTTGGTTGTCGGGGTCTGCGGGCGGGGGCTTATCGGAATCTGGGAGCCCCCTTTAATAAGGGGCCCCCCAGATACCGGCCCCCCACCCTATGTGAATGAGTATGGGGTACGATGTACCCCTACCCATTCACCTAAGGTGTAAAATGTAAAGTAAAAAAAAACACCCACACTTTTGAAAAAATAGTTTATTGCACTGCTCCGGGGGTCTTCTTCCGTCTTGGGGGTCTTCTCGCCGGACTCCCCCGCCATTTACCAAGCTCTTTTACCGAGCGGGGGAAGTCCGGCTACCTTCTTCGTCGTCGCCGCCGTCTGGGGGTCTCGATCCGCCTTCGGGGGTCTTCCGGGGGTCTCTTCTGTTCTTGCGGCGGTCGTCGTCTTCCGCGCCGCCGGCGCCTTCTCCTTCTTCTTGTCCTTCTTCTTGTTCTTCTTCTTCCGATGTTGACCCGACGCTCTCTCTGCCCGGAATGCCTGTGCCGCTCTGCTCTGAGACTTATATAGGGACATGGGGGACAGGGTCACATGTTCATGTCACATGGTGACCCCGCCCCCTTGCGATGTCACAGTCCCAGCATCCTCCGGGACTCTGTCACACTGTGATGGGCACTGAGTGGCACCATCATGTACCAATAATGCCAGTGATGCCCAGCAATGCCACCCATCAGTGTCCTCAGTGCCACCTATCAGTGCCCACCTATCAGTGCCCATCAGTGCCCATCCATGCCACCTATCTGTGCCACCCATAAGTGCCCATCAGTGCCACCCATAAGTGCCCATCAGTGCCGCCTATGAGTGCCCATCAGTGCCACCTATGAGTGCCCATCAGTGCTGCATACCAGTGCCACCTATCAGTGCCCATCAGTGCCACCTTTCAGTGCCCATCAGTGCCGCCTATCAGTGCCCATCAACAGTGGCCGTCAGTGCCACCTCATCAGTACCACCTCATTGGTGCCACCTCATCGGTGCCCATCAGTGCCGCCTTATCAGTGCCCGTCAGTGCAGCCAAAACATACTTATTTTCAAACAATTTTAACAGAAACAAAGAAAAACTATTTTTTTTTCAAAATGTTTTGTCTTTTTTTATTTGTTGCGCAAAAAATAAAAATCGCAAAGGTGACCAAATAGCACCAAAAGAAAGCTCTATTTGTGGGAACAAAATTATAAAAATATAGTTTGGGTACAGTGTTGCATGAACGCGCAATTATCATTCAAAGTTCGACAGTCAATTGGTCTGGGCAGGAAGGTGTCTAAGTGCCTGGTATTGAAGTGGTTAAAGCTCACCTTTTCAGGCAGAATTTCACTTTTCATAATAAGTAGAAGCCTTTTCTTATGTATTTTCTACCCACACCATTTCAATGTGCTTATATCTCCCTTACCTATTCCATGGCAGCTTTGAATTTTCACCTCACTGTTCAGAATTTACAAAAATGCATTCTGAGCCCTGACTTCCTGTGACCATCCAGGAAACTTCATATCCCATCATGCACTGCCTTACTACATCACAGAATAGGGCATCACTTTTACCACTCTGGACCACACCTCCTTCATTACTATACCAACTCTTTTTTATTTCCACCAACTTCCCTACTTCTTCCTTTAAGGTAGCAATACACCATACATTATGATTGTTCAATATACTTTATATCTATCATCAACTATGTAGTGCAAGGGCCTGCCTGATTTGATACAACTTGAATGTATTTTTCAGGTGGGTTGTCTTATTACATAGTTTTAGTAAATCTAAAGGAAATTGCATAGAGATTGTACAATCAGATTGCAAAGTGCATGGCCAGCTTTATTCAAGTATATGGGAGAGAGGCATTCAGCCATCAATGTTCTTGTAACCCAGGTCCAGCTCAGGGAGGGTGAAACACGTACATTTTACTGTCGGTCCCCATTCACACAGTGTAGTGACATGCATAGTGCAGCCCATTGATTTCAATGGGTTGCCCAACACATGGCAAATGCAGTGAAGTAGCTCATGGGGCATTTTGGCAGGTTGCAGTTTGCACATTTTTACTGCACGTTTGTCACATATTTTTGCACTCCAAAAAATGGGCATTTTCTTCAACGTTTGGGGTGCAATTAGCAATTAATGGCACCAAAAGTGCATCTAGTTCATTTTGCGTGAATAAATGTGGCCATACACTATACAAACTGGTTGTATAATCTCTGTACAATCTCCTTTAGACTTACCCAATCATTCTGTATTCAATCAGGCATTGCACTACATAGTTGATGGTAGATCTAAAAGAGATTGTACAGTCAGATTGCATAGTGAGTTTTACAGACTTCCAGGGACACACTTCTCCTGTTTTCAATGCTACAGCTCTGCTCCACATAGGCTGTTATGTGATTGCTCCACTCCTGCACACTCTAACAAATGAACAATCGATGCAAGATGAAGTTTATCTCTTCAGCCCCGAAAGGTTATACACCCTTAATGACTAGGCCAATTTTTGTGATATGGCACTGCGTTACTTTAACTGATAATTGCGTGGTCGTGCGACACTGTATCCAAATAAAATGTATGTTCTTTTTACCCACAAATAGAACTTTCTTTTGGTGGTATTTGATCACCTCTGCGGTTTTTATTTTTTTTACGCTATAAACTAAAAAATACTAACAATTTTGAAAAAAATATATATTTTTTTTACTTTATGCTATAAAAAGTATCCAGTATTCTGCTACATATTTTTGATAAAAAAACAAAAACAAACAATAAGCGTATATTGATTGGTCTGCGCAAAAGTTATAGCGTCTACAAACTATGGGATAGATTTATAGAATTTTTTTTTTTTACTAGTAATGGTGGCGATCATCGATTTTTAGCGGGACTGCGACATTCCGGCATACTAATCTGACACTAAGGGGTTGACTTATTAAGGTAAATAGACTGTGCACTTTGCAAAGTGCAATTGCTCCAGAGCTTAGTAAATGAGTAATGAGTAAAAGCCTTGCTGACTTCCATCCTCCAATCACGTGCAAGCAAAAATGCAGTTTTTTTTTTCCCTGCATGTGATTGGGTATTCTTTTTAAATTGAAGCCTTACCTCATTTACTAAGCTCTGGAGAAACTGCACTTTGAAAAGTGCATAGTCTAGTTGCCTTTAGTAAATCAACCCCTAAAGAGATATTTTTTGGGGACCAGTGACAGCAATACAGTGATCAGTGCTAAATAAAAATGCACTTTCACTGTTCTAATGACACTGGCAGGAAAAGGGTTAACATCAGGGGCGATCAAAGGGTTAAATGTGCTCCCTGGGCGTGTTTTCTAACTGTGTGGGGGTGCTTTGACTGGGGGAAGACAGAGATCTGTATTCCTGCTTAGCAGGAACACAAGATCTCCATCATCCCCTCTCACAGAACGGCGGTCTGCCTTTTTTACATAGGCAGACAGCAGTTCTGCCTCTCTCAGGAACAATTGCGGGGTGGCGGTGAAAATCTGGTCTGCTGGACCCGCTGATTGGCTCCTGCTGTGTCCCATCACAGCGGGAGGGGATCACCAGTGTCGCGCGTGCACATCCCACACCTTGAACTAGAAATCACGTACATGTATGTGATTTTTCCACCCTGCCACAGTATATATGCATGGGGTGGTCCGGAACAGGTTAATAGGACTCAAAATGACAAGGGTTATATCCCTTCTTTACTCTATTCAAAATGAAAAAAATAAGTTTTGTCTTTGGCTCTACTTAAAGTGGGGTGCCCCCTTAAATTTTTTTTAAAAGTCGGCAGCTACAAATACTACAGCTGCTGACTTTTAATAATCGGACACTTACCTGTCCCAGGGTCCAGCGATGCGGGGGAACGAAGACCCCCCTCCCTCCCCACTCCGCTCGTGGTGCCAGCATTCTTACTGTGGGCACCACATCGGCGCAGCGCACGGTGATACGCCGCGCAGTCATCTGGGACCTGTCACGTGTCCCAGATGACTGACTGCGCCGAGGGGAAGGGATGTCAGTGCCCGGGCACTGAAGGAGGCAGACTACGAGGGACCCCCTAGCAACAGGCATTTAGAGGTAAGTAAAAACATTTTTTTCCAATTATTTCTTTATTTCTTTTTTTATGAATTTTAAGCAATTTTTTTATTTTTTTTTGGTGGAAACACCACTTTAAACAATAATACCAGAAATTTAACAAGTAGTACCTGTTTTTTTTTTTTTTTTACCTTTCCGTTTTATCAAGATAGATACACAAGCTATCCAACTGTCACTTGTGCATTCTTTTCAATCACATGAAGATTAATAGAAACATCAAAACATCGAAAAATTATGGCAGAAAAAAGACCAAGTGGTTCATTATAACCACTTAAGGACCAAGCCTGTTTTTCAGACTTGGTGTTTTCATGCTTAAAACATTTTTTTTTGCTAGAAAATTGCTTAGAACCCCCAAACATTATATATTGTTTTTTTTTCTAACACTCTAGAGAATAAAATGTCGGTCATTGCAATACTTTTTTCACACCGTATTTGCGCAGCGGTCTTACAAGCGCACTTTTTTTGGAAAAAAAATCACTTTTTTGAATAAAAAAATAAGACAACAGTAAAATTAGCCCAATTTTTTTTATATTGTGAAAGATAATGTTACACCAAGTAAATTGATACCCAACATGTCATGCTTCAAAATTGTGCCCGCTCGTGGAATGGCGTCAAACTTTTACCCTCAAAAATCTCCATAAGCGACATTTAAAAAACAGAGGAGGTCTATGGCTAGAATTATTGTTCTCGCTCTACCGATCGCGGCGATACCTTACATGTGTGGTTTGACTACCATTTTCATATGTGGGCGCTACTCACGTATGCGTCGGGACGTATCTAGTCGGAACGGGGTGACGGTGTTTTTTTCTTATTTATTTTACTTGAATTTATTAATTTTTACACTGTCTTAAAAAAAAATTAAAAAATGGATCACTTTTATTCCTATTACAAGGAATGTAAACATCCCTTGTAATAGAAAAAAGCATGACAGGTCCTCTTAATTATGAGATCTGGGGTCAAAAAGTCCTCAGATCTCATATTTGGACTTAAATGCAAAAAAAAAAAAAAAAAATGTCATTTTAAAAAATGACATTGGAAAAAAATGTTCCTTTAAGACGTATGAAGTGAAGTGACGTTTTGACGTTGCTTCCGCCCTCCTATGGTATAGAGACGAGTGCGGGCCATCTTAGCCTCACTCGTCTCCATACCCATCACGCTGCAGGACCCGATCACCTCCGCCGCTAACGACGGTTCCGGTAAGCGGCGGAAGTTGCGGGAGAGCGGCGGGAGGGGGGTGGCACCTCTCCTGCCGCCGATAACGGTGATCTTGCGGCAAACCCGCCACCTGTAAAGAAGGATATCTCGGTTGTGGCAGCAGAAGTGCCGACGTATATGTACAGGAGGCGGTCGACAAGTGGTTTTAAGTCTGCCCTTTTTGAGGTTTTTTTTTTGGTTAACTTTTTTGTCTTAAGTATAGATCTATATCTTTATCAAGTAAACATATTGTGCCATGGGTCTCACAGCTATTATTTTCCTTTTAGGCCACACATAAGCATCCTGTTGCAAATCATTAGAGCCAGATAGATCCCAGCAACTGCAGAGAAAGTAGGACAATAACAGACAATATTCTCATTAAAAAGGATACTAAACTTTCAAAACAAATTCCTGTCCAGTTTGGTCATAGCAAGCACTCCATTATAGTCCAATCAAATGTTGCCAATACTTGCAATCATAGTGGAATTTTAGCTTGGCATAAAAATACACCTACATAATGTGCCCTAGTTATTTGAATCCTGTATGCATTTTAACACATATATGAATATGATCCCCATATATTTGCATTCCTTAAATAACTGGTATTTTGTTCCACTCAAATAATTCAAGCTTTCTATTAGATCCTAACATTTATTATACCCACATAGTGATATGATGAAAGATTTCAAATGGTTCAGCTATAAGTAAGACAGTTTCAGTTTCTTGGGAGATTCTTTTATAGTTGCGGGTGTGGCTGCAATTTTCAGTGAAATCTAACAGCACACTCCAAGTACAGTAACACATTGATAACTATAAAATTCCTATAACATAAACAACATGGTTTTATTATTTTTATTACCTGTTTGGAATAGAAAAAAAAATAATGGTTTGTTGTAGGCAATAGTTACAGTATATGTTTTATGTGTTTGCTTTATGGGTTGCTCTATAAAGCATGTTGTCATCACAAAGAAATTTTATATCATTTTAAATCCTGCCCGTATTCATACATGTGATGAATTACATAAAGATGGATTTTACAGGTCATATAAAGTTCCTTTTTAATTCTTTGTTTTTGTAATAGTTGATGTAAAAGTTTCTAGAAATAATAACGATTGCTTAACAAAAAATTAATATTATGAATTAGTTATTAACATACTGTATGTTAATTAATATCAATAATATGAAATGCATTGGTTAATATGAATATTCTACAGGGATATGCAATTAGCGGACCTCCAAGTCCCATGAGGCATAGCGAGACTCTCACAGCCAAAAGCATGACACCCAGAGGCAGAGGCATGATGGGACTTGTAGTTTTGCAACAGCTGGAGGTCCACTAATTGCATATCCCTGTTCTACTACATTCTATTGAGAGCCAGACCTTGTCAACCTTCTGCAAACTTTCATCATCCAAGTTTGGCCCCTTTCACACAGGCGTTCTGTTCTGTCTGTCCATTTTTTATTCGCCGTTGACGTCAACAGCATTACTGAGTGACCCTGCCCCTTATGATGTCATTGACTAAATATAGAGATTTCCATATATAGTCAATGACCCCACCCCTTATTTTATTTTAGTGGCGGGAGGAAGCAGAGTGTAAATTGTTAAGAGACAAGAGGGTGTCGGCTGGCCGGGACGATTTAAAATTTTTTCTTGCAGCTTGGTACCTGAAGGGCCTGGTATGGATTGGGAAGGGGCAGAGGGGGGAGACACACAAAGATTTTTAAGGCCTAATGCACACTGGAAATTTGACGCTAATTTTGGGGGGCGTCAGACATTTTTTTTTATTGCCTCTAAACCCACCTACATGTTATTCTATGTGTTCATGCACACATAGGCTTTTAGCAGTGTTTTGTGGCAGGAATAATAAAAACTAATGCCAGTGCGTTCTGGAACAGCAGCATTTTGGCAACAAAAATGCTGACAGCGCCTAAACGCTGCTAAACACAGGTGCCCAGCGTATTTTTTTTCTAAGAAGAGGCCACCGGCCTGTATACCAGACCAGGGCCGTCTTAAATATTGATTGGACCCTGGGCAAACATTCTCTTGGGCATTCAATTTCACTCTCCACCTGCTCTGAGACATTCAATAAATAGCAGCTAGACTTAAAATCAGTTTACTGAATCAGATCAGGCAGCAATTGCGATTGGTTGCCAGCGGTTACAGCATATCATTACTGCTTACTGACTGGTTGCTAGAGGTTACAGCACACATTACAATTCACTGATTAATTGCTAGAGGTTACAGCAAATTATTTCTGCTTGTTAATTCGTTGCTCGAGATTACTGTGCAGTATTACTGCTCACTGATTGGTTGCTAGAGGTTACAGCACATCGTCTCTTCACTGCAGGGGGGCAGGATATACATATGAATGCCACCTTTATTTACATATCAATGCTTCCGGACGCAGCTATTTACTTATGAATGCTGCTGCTATTTACATATGAATGACGGTTATTTACAT
Organism: Lithobates sylvaticus; assembly: GCA_028564925.1. Classification (NCBI taxonomy): domain Eukaryota; kingdom Metazoa; phylum Chordata; class Amphibia; order Anura; family Ranidae; genus Lithobates; species Lithobates sylvaticus. The sequence continues at coordinate 343,594,719 of CM053030.1, read as the reverse complement.
ATAAACACAGGGCCTGCTGGTGAGTCATCTGTACACAATAAGGCAGAGCTGGGCAGCATTAGTACCAGCACTTTACACTGAAATATTGGGACACAGCACAGGACTAAAACTTCAAAGGACAAGGGAATTTAAACTGGGATAGTTGGCAAGTATGAGGCAGCTGATTTGGGCCCCACAACAATGACAGGGCCCAGGGCAGCTGCCCCTTTTGCCCTGCCTTAAAGATGGCCCTGTACCAGACCAGGTCTGGTATGGATTTTAAGGGGAACCCAATGTCAAAATTTAAAAAAATACATACCAGACTCTTATCCCAGCATGCAGCTTGGCAGGCTAGGAAAGGGGGGAGACGAGGGTGCGATCCCCCCTCCTGAACATACCAGGCCACATCAACTTGGGGGGGGGGTGCTTTGGAATATTGGGGTCGTGGGGGGTGACTTATGGAAATCTGGAAGACCCCCAGATCCCACCCACCATGTGAACATTGTACCCCTACTCATTCATCAAAAAAGCATCAAAAAGTAAATAAAAACACACACACAGTTTTTGAGAAGTCCCTTATTAAAAAACATAACAAAAACAATGTCCCCCAGCTATGTAGATCCATCCAATTACCAAGCCCGCCGTCTGACAGCTCTGCTGTCTCCTGCCGCTAAATAAACTAAGGGGCGGGGCACCCAGTGAGGGGTCGGCGGCCAGCATTCATCGTAATTCACCATGGATCTACACTGGGGGACATTGTTTTTGTTTTTTGTTTTAATAAGGGACTTCTCAAAAACTGCGTGTGCATTTTTATTTACTTTTGGACACTTTTGTGATGAATGAGTAGGAGTACTATGTACCCCATGCTCATTCACATGGGGGGGGGGGGGGTCTTGTAAAAGGAGGCTTCTAGATTCCAACAAGTCACCTCCCACCTCTACAACCTTCGGGCCAGGGTTGTGGGGAAGAGACCCTCGTCCTTATCAATATGGGGAAAAGGTGCTTTGGGGGGGGGGAACCAAGGCATCCTTCCACATTGAGGGCATGTCTGGTATGGTACAGGAGGGAGGGGGGCACTCGCTCCTCCTTAAAATCCATAACGGACCCGAAAGGCCTGGTATGGATTAGGGGGACCCCCATGCTTTTTTTTCTCAATTGTTTTGTTTACATTTAGCTGTCAGCAGGGAGCCCCTCTGATAGCTGATGACTAATCTGTTGATAAAGACACAGCGGCCTGCTTGCCAGCCCACTCCTCAACAACCTGCTCTTCACTGGTTGTTCAGGATGCCGGCGGCCCCGCTCTTTAATGCTAACCCTACTAAATGTAGCTTAACACCAGAAAAAAAACGCAAAAATATTTGCGTTTTTATCCAGCAGTATTTAGCTTCTAGTGTGCATGAAGCCTTAATGTTGGCCTTTTTGTTTACATTCTGCTGTCTGGCAGCAGACATAAGTCATAGTTGTTAAGGAGGATAGTGGGCAGATGTAAAAATGGATGTAAAAGCGAAAAAAACTTAATAAAACTTATGTAAACTGAACTGAACTGAAAACGAGTGTAAACGGTAAACTGATGTAAACCTGAGACCCGTTTCCTGATTGGCCAAAAGGAGAGGCTACCCTATTGGCCGAGGAAGGAGGAGGGAGGAGAGGTGTGATGCAAAGGAAGAGACGCACAGCGAGGACACTGCTGTAATGCCGAGCAGGAGATGCAGGGGGAGCCGGTGTCCTGTCGGATAGTGTCCCCATCGGATACTGTCCGCTGTGTACTGCGCATGACAAGCAGGTTCCGAAAATATCCGACGAGTGACGAAACCGGTCGGATTTTGACTGACTGACGCACAGAAAGCAGGAGGTAGCCAGGGAAAGAGGCGTAGGAGAATCCGAACATTGTTCTACTGGGGCTGCAGATCCGGGAACAGGTGATCCTATCCCCCCCCCCCCCCCCCCCCATCACCACAGCACTGCCAGCACTTTAAAAGTGTTTTTTATCCAATTAAATGTGAGTTTGATGTATTACATGTTTTAAAGAGTATTAAATATTATTGAAGCGGTATTACATTATTGTGTGCCTTTATTACTCTCCCTATGGGATATGTGAGGAGGCTTGGTGGAGACATCTTGGAGAGAGGAGAGCAGCCAGTGTGAGCAGGAGGCTAACAGTGAGAGGTATCCACAGCAGCAAGCACAGGAGAAAAAGAAAGAATCAAGATCCCCGGCTTTTATAAAGTATTTCAGGCTTAAAATGTAAGCCCTTAAGGTGAGGGCACACCTGACAAGGGAGGAGAGCACAATCTGCATGAAGTCACGTGGCACTTTATTTATTTTTTACTATGGACTGTTCATTTTTGTTTTTATTTTAAATTCAATGGACTTGATTGCTTTATATGGAATTATTCACGCCACATAGTTTGGAACCCACGGAGCACGAGCACTTTTTGGCATTTGGCATAGCAGACACCATTTACATTTTATATTTATATATATACATTTATTATTATAGGATTGGTTTTGCACCATTAGCAGTCTGCATAGCAGTTTTAGACACTCTGCAGAGCACAGCGCGACACATTTATATACACCTGTGCATCCGCACAGATATATATAATAACGAATACAGGTTTTTATTTTACAAGCTTACAACCTACACCAAATTAAAAACAGACACAATGGGAAGGTGTGGATATTATGACACAGATCGCACATCCGTGCTGTACACGTTGAAAGATATATAGAAATATGCCAGTGTTGTAAATACCTGCCCAATGCCAAGTGTTTCTGAATATCATTTACTGGCAAAGACAGGTCCTATAGTTAATGTCACAGGAAAATTCAGTACAGCTGACACATATAATTAGGATCACACTCATAAGCATAAACACAATGATGGCTTTTATAGAAGTTTTATGAGAACACTATTACCTTACTAACATCTGTTGTAGGCTGGAATGGATTCTCATTTAAAGAAATATTTCAGTCAAAACTGAAAATTCCAATTTACTGTGCATAAAAAGAACACAGCCTGCCTGATACGTATTTAACCACTTCATGCAAAACAACGTAACCTTACGTCGGTAATTTGACGCTAAATACCGGGGGGTTACCCTGGTATTTTTGGGAACGCTGTGCATTTCTCTTTAAGAAAAAAGTGGTCTCCGTGGTGGATTCGCTGCAAGATCACTTTTATCGGCAGAGGTGCCCACCCCCCTCCTTGTGCGCTACGCTTGTCTCCGCCGCTTAACGGGCCCGCCGGTAGCGGCGGAGATGATCGCTTCCTCTCCCGTGGCTGCCTGGCTACCGACTGAGGGAAAGATGGCCCTGCTCTGCACCATGGCATGGGTGGGCGGAGGCAACGACAAATGTCACTTCTGCCCATAGCTCTTAAAGGAGATATGTTTTTTTTTTTCTTTTATTGCATTTTAGTGTAAATATGAGATCTGAGGTCTTTTTGACCCCAAATCTCATATTTAAGAGGTCCTGTCTGTATTTTTTTCTATTACAAGGGATGTTTACATTCAAAATATATATTAATTAATAACAAGCAGCACTTGCTGGAAGAAATAAATATGGATAATACTTGCTGATAAATAAATTGCCAATAAATAAGAGATCTGATGATTACGAGTACATACAATAAATATGTAAAAAATATGTAAAAAATAGGAAGGTAAAAATATGTGGCGCTTGCCTCTAGAGATTCCTTTGAAAAAGTCACGTGGGCGCGACGATACTAGTGAGGAGATTAGAGTCAGGTGACACTGTGTGTGTGGTCTCGGCTGGGATCACACACGTTCTCAACAACCGCTGCTGTTACTGAATGTTAACTGTGAGTTTTTAATGTTCTTTGAATAAAACCTTGTTTTAATTTACTACACTATGGAGTTCTTCCTTTCCTCTTTCTGCCCCCATGCTTTTTAAATGGTTTGGAGAGGAAATAAGGCGCTGATAAGGACCTGAATGTGAAGGATTCAGAGAAGGAGAAGATCTCTGGCTGTGTCAGTGTAAAGCCCCATACACACGGTCGGACAATCCGCGGACCAGGTCCGTCGGACCATGTCCGTCATACTTTGTCCGATGTTGGTTTTGCGTACACACGGTCGGACAAAGTTGTCGGAAAATCCGATCATTCTGAACGTGGTGACGTTTGTTGCCTACGACGGGACTACGTAGAGGCTAGTAGCCAATAGCTTTGGTCTTGTAATGTGATCTGAGCATGCGTGGCACTTTGTCCGGTCGGACAACCGTACACACGATCGGATTTGGTGTGATCGGACCGTGTTGACGGCAAATCTTTCCAGCAGGAGATAAGACTTTGTCCGTCGGACAAACCGACGTACACTGTCCGATGGTGCATACACACGGTCTGATTTTTCAACAACATTGTCCGATCGGACAGAATCCATGAAAAAGTCCGACCGTGTGTATGGGGCTTAAGGCTGTTTTAACCTTTGCTTAAAGGTAAGAGGCTGGGGGAAACAACAAAGATTGGCACATTATACTGCATGGAGGAGATCACTGCTATTTAGCCTAAGGATCTTACTGCTATTTGGAGGATTCACTTCTCATAAGAAATTACCACACATAGAGACTGCATTGGACTGTTGCATTTGAGCACAATTATTTTGGATCACTGCACTAATCAGCATTTTTTGCAATTGCTGCACTTTTCTTTTTGGCCATATTTGCACATGGTATTTTGGACTTGTTTTGCAATTACTGCACTTTTCGTTTGGCATTATTTGCACACGCTTATTTGCACAATATTTTTTTGGTTATTCAATACCCGTCTTTAATTACGGTTTCACTTATTTATTTATATTTTTATACGATTTATGAATTTTTACGTATTTATGAAAAGTGTTTTTTAAGATATTGTATGCACTTTATTGTCTATTTTGCACAATATTACCTTGCACAGGAATGTTTATTTCACTATTTGATGCACTTTATGATTGAGTTTATTGGTATAGCATTATCTTTTGCTATACATTGTGGATTTTTCAAATCATTAACTTTCAGGCGCTTTTAGGGAACCATCCTTTGGAGCCCCCCCTGAGGATTGGCATCCTTCTTACTAGCAAGCGCCACATATTTTTACCTTCCTATTTTTTACATATTTTTTACATATTTATTGTATGTACTCGTAATCATCAGATCTCTTATTTATTGGCAATTTATTTATCAGCAAGTATTATCCATATTTATTTCTTCCAGCAAGTGCTGCTTGTTATTAATTAATATATATTTTTAGAATTTTTTGCTAGCGCCCCATTTTATATATATTTATATATATTTATTCTTACTAACCTTGGATAATGTTGCGTCAGCCTGAGGTTGAGTCACTTCCCATAGTAGGGTATACAGTATAGGGGAGATTAAGTTGTTTCCAGGGACTCTTTCCATGGGAGGCAGGAGGAAGACCAAGCATGCAACAATGTAGTCGCTACTGAGCAGAGAGTGTTGCCTGGACTTTTGAAACCCAATTATGGGAAAAGAGAGAGAGAGAGTCTAATAGCTATACATATGGGAAATTACAAAGCTACAGGTATGCACACCAGTGCCACAGCCAAAGCCACAATTCATGTAACTTCCTAAAGTATGTTCTGTCCTTTATTATAGAAAAGTCTTGTTAACAACCTGTGTACACCTGAAATGTGTTCCACTTGTGATTTGTAACCTTAGTAAACAAGTTTTGTTATTCAAGAATGTCTGGTCTGTAAAGACATGCTTCTTCTGGTGTGAGGTCTAGTGAGCGGGTCTGCTCAGTGGCCACAAGGAGGTGCTAACTCACACATCAATTAACAAACATCATTTTAGTTGGACGGCATGCAATATAGGTAAGCATATACATCTTTTTTACACAGGTTAGATAGCAAAAGTGTTAGAAGGAGGGAGGTGACAGTTTTAAGTCTAGTTAGGTATAAGCTGTAATTCCACTTTGGGTACTAGTGCGTCCTCTACAAGGATCATCAGAGCTTTATTATGATGGGATACTGCCAGATTAACTACAGGAACAGCCTACTTTTTAATAAAGGCTCCCTCAAACAGGTACAGTATGCAAAACATAGTTTAAACTCTTTATTAGTCAGCATAGAGAATGCCTGCAAATAATAGGATTGGTTTTATAAGGCAAATCGACTGTTCACATAGAAAGTGCAGTTGTACTCTGAAAGGGAATTATTCAAAGTTCGTAGTCAATGTGGTGAAGCTGCACCTTGCTACCCAATCATGTGCAAAACAAAAAAACAGCATTTTTGCTTGCACATGATTAGATGATGAAAGTCCTTACAGAGTGAAATTGTACTTGCAAAGTGCAGTATATTTTCCTTTAGAAAATCAACTCCAGTGTGTGTATGGGAATAGTTTTAGTAGTCCTAGGGCCTCTCAGGGATCCTAGGCAAGTAGCTGCACTAGAAGAAGTTAAAGACTGCATTATCAGGTTGGCATGCACCATGTCAATAAGAGTCAAAATGGTCTCTCTAAGCGTGGGAGTTATGGTGGTTGACTGCCACTTCTAAAAAACAACCACATCTGGCAAGGATGTTTCAAACTCTTCATCAGCATTAACAACCAATAATGATTTTGCAGGAGAATTTGGCCCATAAAATATTGCATAAGGGCTCCAAGGAATGTGAGAACTCAAGCAGTGAATAATATTCTAATCTGTCCTCAGGTTATTGAGAGGGAACACTGCAGGCTACCCTGGGACTGTAAATAATCTTGAGTTGGAGGGACTGCTCCTACTGTGCTTGGGATCCAGCATGTTGCACCACAAACTGGAACAACTTAGCTCTAATACAAGGGAAAACCTTGAGCACTCAAAAAACAAACTGCTAGAACAGCCCTTAAAATTTCCACTAGCTAGCTCGCATTAGGCAAGTAGAAATATGCTGAGGGCGAGTGTGGAGCAGGGGTGGACTGGGCCAGGGGGCAGGGAGGCAATTGCCTCCTGGGCCACTCTGATGCCCTCTAAAAAAGGCTGCACTGCTCCTGCCAGAAGTGATCAATCAGGAAACTGTCGGGAGGAGAGCCGGCCAGAACACACAGAGAGGATCTCCTGCTGTCAAAGTTTTGCCTCCTGGACCGGCTTCTATTATAGGCAGCACACTGGTCCAATGCTAGGAAACTGAATCAGTGTGCTGTCTATCATAGGCGGGACTTTGTTTGACAACGCCGGCATTTCAGATAAAAGCTGTGTCACAGCTTGAGATCCTCTCTCTGTGTGATTCCGGCCAGCTCTCCTCCTGATTCCTCCGCATGATCCCCATGCAGTGATAGGCTGCATTGATGGGCACTGATGGGGCTGTACTGATGAGCACTGATAGGCTGCACTGATGTGTACTGATAGGCTGCATTTATGGGCACTGACAAGTACTGATGAGGCTGCACTGATAAGGCTGCACTGATGGTCAATGATAAGGCAGCACTGGTGGGCACTGTTAGCCTGCATTGATATGCACTGATAAGGCTGCACTGATGGGCACTGATAGGCTGCATTGATGGGCACTGATAAGGCTGCACTAATGGGCACTGATGAGGCTGCACTGATGGGGCTGCACTGATAAGGCAGCGCTGATATGCTGCACTGTTGGCCACTGATATGCTGCACTGATGGGCACTAATAGGCTGTACTGATAGGCTGCACTGATAAGCACTGATGAGGCTGCAAGGATGGCCACTGATGAAGCTGCACTGATAGCCACTGATGAGGTGGTACTGATGAGGCAGCAATGATGGCCACTGATAGGCACTGATGAGGCTACACTGATAAGGCAGCACTGATATGCTGCACTGATGGGCACTGATATGCTGGACTGATGGTCACCGACAGGGCTCTACTGATGGGCACTGATGAGGCTGTACTGATGGGCACTGATAAGTCTGCACTGATGGGCACTGATAGGCTGCATTGATGGGCACTGATAAGGCTGCAGGGAGGGCACAGATAAGGCTGCACTGATGGCCACCGATGAGGCAGTATTCATAAGCTGCACTGATGGGGCTATACTGATAAGGCAGCACTGATATGCTACACTGATGGGCACTAATAGGCTCCACAGATGGGCACTGATAGACTGCACTGATTATACTGCACTGATTGCCACTGATTAGGCTGCACTGATGTCCACTAATGAGGTGGCACTAATGGCCAATGATGATTCAGCAATGATGACCATTGATAAGGTGCTCTGATGGGCACTGATGAGGCTACACTTATAAGGCAGCACTGATATACTGCACTGATGGGGCTGTACTGATGGGCAGTGATGGGCACTGATAGGCTGCACTGATGGGCACTGATAAGGCTGCACTGATGGGCACTGATAGGTTGCATTGATGGGCACTGACAAGGCTCCACTGATGGGCCCTGGTGAGGCTGCACTGATTGCCTCTGGTGAGGCAGCACTGATGGCCACTGATGAGGCGGCACTGATGGGCACTGATGAGGCATTAATAAGCTGCACTGGTGGGGCTGCACTGATAAGGCAGCACCGATATGCTGCATTGATGGGCACTGATAGGCTGCACTCATGGCCACTGATGAGGCAGCAATGATGGGCACTGATAAGCTACACTGATAAGGCAGCACTGATATGCTGCACTGATGGGCACTGATATGCTGGACTTATGGGCACTGATAAGCTGCACTGATGAGGCTGCACTAATGGGTACTGATATGCTTTATGTTAATATTGTTAAAAATGTTGTTAATATTTATTTTTGTAACTTAATTCTGCATAAAACATTTAAAGTGGAAGTAAACCCCCCTATCGTTTTCAGCCAAGGAAGCTGCCATCTTTGCCTCTGTTTAATCTTCAACTGCCACAGTGCTGCACATGTGATCCGTTATGACACCAACCATTGGATGGTTTGACTGTTTGGTTGAGAGCACAGCCAATGTGCAGTTAACATTCACGGCATGCCTTTTTTTTTTAGACTGTTAAATCGATGGGTTTACTCCCACTTTAACAGTGTAATTTCATGAGATAGTTTTACAAGGGCATGTTTAGGGGCGGTATTAGGTGTGGGGCAGGGTAGGGATTGGGTGGGGCAACTGGTGGCGAGTAACTCCTAAGGCCTGGCTACTAGCTCAGGACTTGAAAATTTGAGCCCTGTGCCAGAAGCCAGAAAGATTCAAAAGACCAGAGGTGACTAGGTCACTGTAGGCAGTAGCACAGACTAACTGAGTTCAACAGCGTGCCCCTTGTGATAAAGACCGTAGTGATGGGAAGGAGCTACCTCAATGGCAGGAAAAGAGCATGGAATAAGTACACAAATTACATATAGCTAGTACCACAGCACTCAATTTCTTCCTTTCCATGGAGACCAACAGAAAAGAAGGGATAATAGTTGTACCCAGCGGTTCTAATAAACAAAATAGCCATAGATGCTCGGCCCTATGGTCTACTCATTAAATGAGCCTACAGAGACTGGGTCACACTAGAGGCTGTGCCACAGCTCTGGACCTGAAAAGTGCCCTGTGGCCAGCTAACACAGTACATAGAGGTCTGCAAAACACCACAAGCAAAGGCAAGTGTCTGAAAGGTAAATTTTAGGCAGGCAGGCCCCACAATCCAGTCCAGTCCAGGTCTGGGGTACAGTCTCCAAAGCTTTTGATGAGGATTTGCTGATCTGCATAGGTGAATAAGGCTGGCCATAGATGGTTTGAATCTTGGCCGGCTTAGCAGAAACTGGCTAAGATTCGATCCATGTATGGGCATGCTGAATGTACCAAGTTGATTGATCGATCAACTTGGGTACAACCAGCCTGCTGGATTTACTTGTGATTATCGCTAGCGGCTGCTATAGTCTCTAGCAATAGAGGGAGAATACAATGTCTTAGCAGGAGAGATTCTGCTTTTAGCACTGTCTATGTTGATGGGGGAATCATGGGGACTTCTTTCCTGCAACCACAGGTTGCAGGAAAGATATTTGCACTATCTATGGCCTGCCATCGTTTAGCTTAGATCAAGCAACATGTAGTAGAAGTCTTGACTGAAAAAAAATAATGAATGTCTGATAACATTTTTTTTTCAGCCCAGAGTTTAGATTAAAGCATTTCAAAATAGCACTGAATCATTATCAGAAATCAGTAAATTATACAATTACTTAGCTCAGTCACAACATATATGGCAATCTCATAGTACATTCTGCAGATACTTTTTTATGGTTGCCTATGCACTTTGTCTATAACTAGGCCATAGAATACCTATTAATACAGCTTCATTAAGCCAAGACAAAGAACCCTCTGTTTGTAAGTAAAGCAATGAGCACAAGTGGTAATGAAAATACAGACCAAGGAAACAAAAAATGTAGCACACTATCCAAACCTGAATGTTTCTCATTTGCATGACTCAAATAAGATGGCATTTTGTCTTTCACCCTCAGCTGCTCTCTGGGAAATCTGCTGTTATTTTAAGACTTGTTAGTCTGGTGTCAGCATATACTGTACGTAACCATCAAACATGTACAGTTATATATATAGTGTAAAGATGAAAGCACAAACATTGAAGTAACTTTGCTCAGAGAATCTGATATGGCACTGGTTTCACACTCAGTGTATGATTCTAGCCATGGGCATTTGGGGTTATCATTAGGAACTTGGTAGACATGGAACATGATGCCATGCCAAGTGATTTAAGGCCCAACATACATGCAAGCACTTGTCTAGCTTATTCAAGGCTTGCTATTTATGTTTTAGCTAAAAATACACGTTTCATTTTTACAGTTACTATATAACACAAATCAGAAAGTGCAGGGTTAAAATAGTAAAGGTTAAAGATCAAATTTAACAGTTCAATACTAGGCTTAATATAATGCAAAATCTATATATTAGGCCTGACAGCACATACATGATGGGCCTGTATAATGCTGCAAAAAATAAGCAATGATTGCTCTGCCATGCCAGTAAAAATGATGTTTTGTGCTCAGTAGTTGATGCCGGGATGCAGCTTACTGTGGGCGCATAATCTTTAAGCGGGTAAACAATTTTTAATTATACTGTTTAATTACTCTAAAATGGCAGTATCATACCTCCCAACATTAGAACTTGAGAAAGGAGGACATGGAGACCCAGAGGACATATGGCTTGCGCAAAGGTAGACATGGTTACATTTCTCTGAAAACTGTGCATGGCCTAAAGAGCATGGTAAAATGAAATCTGAACATACTTGCTGTATACACTGGACACCTAAACTGCAGTTCTTGCACCAACTAAAAGAGAATTTTATACCTTTTCCTAGAGTCCATTAAGGGACACAGGATGCCTCAATCCTTTGGGTTATACTGGCCCTACAGTCAGACTGGACACTGACAAAAAAAAACTGTAGGCCAGCCCAGGCTATAACCCCTCTTACTACCAGCATGCCTCAGTTTTTAGCAAAGCAGTACAGAAAGAATGATAAACAACCTAAAACTTGCGCCAATACAGTGTAAACAAATAAACACCGAAAAATATATAAAGACCGCTGCTGCTGCCTGCAAAGGTACAGACCCTAAAAATGACATACAATATATATATCTAGATATATATATAGGCTGCGCTAGCGGATAAACGTGCCCAATGTGGTAATCATTAAAGTGACAAGTGCAATTAAATCAATAATAAATCTCAAATCTCGTGCAAATAGCTGTAGACAAAATAATACTAATAAACAGAATATTTGCTAAAAACACTAAGCAAACAACATGAAAGTGCTGAAACCACTATATATAGAAAAAATGAGGTACTCAGTTGAGAGGAGCAGAATCCTTAAAACGACAATCCCCTCCAGAAACCCCACTCACTGAAAGTAATGGACCTACGGCTTTTCAGTCCTAGTGTCCAAATAGAGGTATGGGGGGATTGATTGATGAATAAAGAAGTTCCTTTCTTGTAAACTCCCAAACGATATAGATCCAGAGGGTTGGTAAGCGAAAATGAGAGAGAGAATATCATGTGGCGTATTGCTACTAAAAAGCCGTCATGCCGCTGTTATTTGAATCACTCACTGAACAGTAGACAGGTATCAGCGTGTTTCCGGACATGTCCTTGATGACGCTCTGGAGGAGGGGTGAAACGCGTCGACATAACTTCCGGTGTTGAGAGCCAGTGACGCTGCTTCCTATTGCCGTGGAACGCACGCCATCTTTGTGCACCCGGAAACACGTTGGTCGGGACCCCCGTGAGGCCGGTCGCAGGTCCCGCGGACACCCGCGATCATCTCACGGGAAGGCTGAACAGGGAGATGCGGAAATAAACAGCATCTCCCCGTTCTGCCTAGCAACTAGTGATGCCGATCTCTGCTCCCTGTGATTGGAGCAGAGATCAGCATTCACTAGCTGACAGCCACGCCCCCCCACAGTAAGAAACACACCCCTAGGCATACTTAACCCCTACACTGCCACCTAGTGGTTAACCCCTTCACTGCCAGTGTCATTTATACAGGAATCAATGCATTTAAATAGCATTGATTGCTGTATAAATGACAATGGTCCCAAAAATGTGTCAAAAATTTTCGATGTGTCCGCCATAATGTCGCAGTCACAATAAAAATCGCTGATCGCCGCCATTACTAATAAAAAATAATTATTAATAAAAATGCTATAAAATATCCCCTATCTTGTAAACGCTATAACTTCTGCGCAAACCAATCAATAATCGCTTATTGCGATTTTTTTACCAAAAATATGTAGAAGAATACGTATCGGCCTAAACTGAGGAAAAAATATTTTTTTTATATATTTTTGGGCGATATTTATTATAGCAAAAAATAAAAAAGAATTTTTTTTTTTTTCAAAATTGTCGCACTTTTTTGTTTATAGCGCAAAAAAGAAAAATCGCAGGGGCGATCAAATACCACCAAAAGAAAGCTCTATTTGTGGGAAAAAAAGGACGTCAATTTTGTTTGGGAGCCACGTTGCACGACCGCGCAATTGTCAGTTAAAGCGACGCAGTGCCGAATCGCAAAAAGGGGCCTGGTCCTTTGGCTGCAAATTGGTCCGGTCTGAAAGTGGTTAACTGATAATTGAGCTGTCATGCAGCGCTGTACCCAAACAAAATGTATGTAATTTTTTCCCACAAAGTTTTCTTTTGGTGGTATTTTAACACCACTGCGTTTTTTATTTTTTGCGCTATAAACAAAAAAAAGACTGATAATTTTGAAAACATTTTTTTTTTTACTTTTATGCTATATTAACCACTTGCTTACTGGGCACTTAACCCCCCTTCCTGCCCAGGCCAAATTGTCACACTTTGAAGGACAATTGCACGGTCATGCTACACTGTACCCATATGACATTTTTTACACAAATAGAGCCTTATTTTGGTGGTATTTAATCACTGCTGTTTTTTTTTTTATTTTTTGCAAAAAAAAAAAAGACAGAAAAAAAAATAAAAAAACAGTTGCATAGTTTGTTATAAAATGTTGAAAGCAGGTATTATTTCTCCTTCATTGATGTGCGCTGATGAGGCAGCACTGATGGGCTGCACTGATGGGCACTGATAGGCTGCACTAATAGGCACGATAAGGTGGAACTGATGGGCACTGATAGGTGGCACTTATGGGCACTGGTAGGTGACACTGATAGGCAACACTGATATGTGGCACTGATGATGAGGAACTGATGGGCACTGATAGGTGGCAATGGTAGGTATTGTTAGGTGGCACTGGTTGGCACTGGTAGGTGGCACTGGTGGGCACTGGTATGCGGCACTGATATGCACCTGTAGGTGGCACTGGTGGGCACAGGCAGGTGGCACTGCTGCCTCCTGTTTGGGACCAATGTCCCTCTGTCAGAAGCCGGGGTAATGGCTTTTTCTTGCCCTCACGCTGTCAGCATGAGGGGAAAAAAGCAGATTACCGATCTTTTGTTTACATAACATGATCGGCTGTCATTGGTTGACCACGTGGTCATTTATTTGGGTTTATTATTATAGTTTATAATAAGCTACAATAATAAATCCAAATAAATATCTGTATGTTTGCATTACCATGAAAATAATATAAAAGTACAGTCACAGTATATATGGTCACTTTAGCTAATTTTCACATCTTCATGCATATTATGATAATATCTCAAATAGCATCCTGATGTCCTAGTGACAATAATAATAGATACATGCAGTATCATTGCTAGCCCTGGGCACTCAGAGAATGTACTCCAAATCTCTCATGGGGTGTCCTGGGTCCCAAGTGATATGATCACTAAAGCTACAGCAGCATCTCTCCCCGCCATTCGCCACATTTCACAAAGGTTAAACAGTGAACTTTAGAGACAAGGAACACTTTCCCCAACACATAAATATGTGGAAGTGAACTGCTAGCCGGAGGGAGATCCCGTATTTTGCAAGCACCATAGAGCTGCCGATCGCCTCCCTCCTGCCCCCTCCACTGCACAGTGAACTGGAAAGATGTTCAGCGGAGTGGCCATGGGGTGAAAGGGGGGGTGGGGTACAGAGATGTACTGGGGGTTGGAGGTGCACATCAAGTGGGTACAGAGCAGAGATGTGTTAGGCCCCTTTCACACTGACGGACCGATCTGGACATGTGTTCGCTGACACCTGCTGCAATCCAAACTGATCCTGTCTGCTAAAAAAATAGATCCATTCTCCATCTGTCCATCGGATAGGATAACAGGCGGTCTGTTTCCATCCGACAGCCCATAGAGAGCAGAGGGCTGTCCGTGTCCACTCTGCATCAGTGGAGCGGACATGGACCTGTCATCCGTTTGCTCAGCGGAGAGATCTCACATTCAGCAAGCGGATCCCGCTGACGGGTCTGCCCCGTGTCAAAGATATGTAGTTAAGATACATTCTCTGCCTACAACAGCTGGCTGAACACACAGAAAAAAAAAGTGTCCCTTAAATTTTTGGGGAAAAGTTGGCAACTATACAGGAAGGGGTCCCGCTGCAGAACACGTGAAAGGGTCCTGCTTTGGGACTGCAATAAAGGGCCCTGTGATGGGAGTAAAGGTCCTAGTTACGCCTCACGTTTGAACAGAGAATCAGGTGGCAGCTTTGAAAATGTCAGAAACAAAGGCCTGATGCCTGCACAGTGGTCTTGCTGAGCTACTTTCCTGAGTCCATCCAGGGTGACAAAGGGAATCAGACTTCCTGAAAGAACCAGTAGCTGAAAGACTCGCACAGCCCGAACCACATGTAAACAATAATAAAAATAAGAGAAATAGCTGCGCTATAATAAAACAATAGCATACAGCAGCTAAGCACTATAAGATAGTAGGCACAGAAGCAGATATATGACAAAAAGTCCAGCGCTATAAAATTTAAATTAGTTGATACAGATATGCATGTACCAAAACTAGATATTAAAGTGCAAAAGTGCAAATATTAACCGTGATTATTAACCTCCCTGGCGGTATGATTATTTCTGATTTTAGGTGCTGAAAGCGGTACAGTTATTTTGCATGGAAATTTGGCGTTTTATATTGTAGGCCTGCAATTCTTAGGAATAACTCACTTAAATCCGTCCAAACCAGAGTCTAGTAGACATCCCGGGTATGATAAAGTTTGAAACACAAAATCATAAATTATAATATTATAAATAACTATAAAAATTATTCAATAATGTAATCAAATCAAAAACACTGAAATTTGCTCAGTTGCAGAATTGTCGCTGTCATTAGATTTAGTGTTTGATGACGAATTTCCCCACAAAGCGCTATCGCTCAATTCTGCAAGTGATTCTAATTTATTATGGCTGTTTTCTAGCTGGTCTAAAATCACTTTTGACATAAAGGGACATTTTTTGGTTGCTATGGACAATTTCCAAATTCCAGGCAATTCCAGGCAAATTCCAGACTACTAGGGACAAAGGGGATGTGTCATTTTTTTATATAGTACTGTAATCTGTAAGATTACAATACTGTATGTGTATTGTGTGTTTTTACTTTTTTGAATTTGGTGCCGATCTCCGCTCCCGTGCGTCGCAACGTCGCAGGGAACGGAGCTCAGCAGCACTGTGAGTTCAGTGAGGTGGATCATTCATGAAATGTGAAGCATAGAAAATAAATTTGACCACGTGAAACCCGTCACCACGGAGAGACAAGAGGCTTACCGGAAAGCCAGTGACCACCCTTACTCAGGGGGGTCAAACAAGGCTTGTTGGATCTTGGATCTGTTGGAAAGATATCCTGATGTATTAGGCTTTCCCCAATGGAAAATTTCAACAGATGCTAAGCGGTAATTGTATCCAATCCCACAGCATCAATGACAGAGTGCAGGTAAGTGAATATGTAAAAAAAGGAAGGAAAAACTCCAATAGTGCAACACTGCTTTAAAATGCTTTATTGCAGGGTAATGCAATGCTGCCTGTAACGAAATGACGCCCAGAACTGGACAGCATACTCCAGGTGCGGCCAGACCAGAGTCTTGTAGAGCGGGAGAATTATCGTTTTATCTCTGGAGTTGATCCCCTTTTTAATGCATGCCAATATTCTGTTTGCTTTGTTAGCAGCAGCTTGGCATTGCATTCCATTGCTGAGCCTATCATCTACTAGGACCCCCAGGTCCTTTTCCATCCTAGATTCCCCCCGAGGTTCTCCCCCCAGTGTATAGATTGCATTCATATTTTTGCCACCCAAATGCAATATTTTAAAATTTTCAACAATAAACCTCATTTGCCATGTAGTTGCTCACCCCATTAATTTGTTCAGACCTTTTTGCAAGGTTACATCCTGGGGAGAAGTTATTGCCCTGCTTAGCTTAGTATCGTCCGCAAATACAGAGATTGAACTGTTTACCCCATCCTCCAGGTCGTTTATGGACAAAATAAGCGTTGACTTGGGACCGCAAAGTCTGAAGTTTCTTCGGAGGAAGGGACACCCTGGTGGCCCAGCAAGTGTCCAGGACAAGCCCAGGATACTTCAGTCGATTAGCTGGAGCCACTCGAGATTTTAGAAGGTTCATTATACACCCTGATCTGCAATGTCTGGACAGTCAGAAACACAGTGTCCTCAAGACACATGTCTAAAGCACTGGGGGGAATCCAAGTACCAGTAAGCATTCTAGCTTTGAAGGAAAGGTGGCTGCTATAGCTTAAACCCTGTGTTCAATAAGAATAAGGGCAGTTGCTCAGCATAGAAACCAGGAGCTAGTGGAGATCACTGTGTGGCAGTGCCTACTACAGTGATTTCTAGCTTCCAGGGGCATCAGCCAGGTATGGTATATTTATAATTACATTGTTCCAAGCTGGACCAATGTAACCATGTAAAAATATTTATATCTGAAATTCCTCTTTAAAATGCATATAATGTGTTTTAAGACTCAAGTCACACCTATGCTCCTTGTGATTATGCATTTTCTGGCACGTTTTATGTTTTTCAACACACATTTTTGACACATTTTTTAGGACAGTTCTGTTCATTGAGTGCGACTTTGATGCAACTTTACACTCTCTGGCACTCAAGTCGCATAATATTTGCATTAAAAGTAATGCAGGAACCTTTATGTGACTAAAGTCACATGTTAGGGTTAAGGGCTAGGGTTAAGGTTAAGAGTTAGGGTTACAGTTGGGGTTAGAACTAGAGTTAGCGATAATTCTTATGCCGCGTACACACAGGGGGATTTTCCATCGGAAAAATCTTGGATGGTTTTTCCGATGGAATTCCGCTCAAGCTTGGCTTGCATACACACGGTCACACAAAAGTTTGCTGAACCTTTAACCATTAGGAACACTACGACGAGCCGAGAAAATTAAGTTCAATGCTTCCGAGCATGCGTCAAATTGTTTCCGAGCACGCGTAGGAATTTTGCGCGTCGAAATTGCTACAGACGATCAGAATTTCCGATCTGAACTTTTTCTGACCGAAAAATTGAGAACCTGCTCTCAATCTTTTGCTGGCGGAAATTTGGCCAGCAAAATTCCGATGGAGCATACACACGGTCACATTTTCCGATCCAAAAGCTCTCCATTCCGATCGTGTGTACGCGGTATTAGGGTTAGAGTTCTAACCCTAAGAATTACCACTAAGCCTAATCCTAACAATTACTGCTAACCCTAACAATGGCCCCTAAGGCTAACATTTAACCCTAACCCCTAGCCCCTAACCCTAACATGTGACTTTGGACACATAAAGGTTCCTGCAGTACTTTGATGCAACTTTAGTGCCAGAGAGTGTAAAGGTGCATCAAAGTCACATTCCATGAACAGAACTGTTATACTTTACTATTAGCCATAAAATAATTGCATCAAAAATGCATAAAAAATGTAATCTGCTGCAGGAAAAAAGTCCTTGACCCTTTCCAAAAAATGCATCGGCTCACAATACACAGATCTCAACTAGATCCTTAGGAAACCAAGTTAAGTGGACTGTAGTGCGCTTTTGTAAAATGCACTAAAAAACACATAGGTGTGAACCAAGGTTTTAATGATTATATACCTAGATATTTTCTGCCTAGAGTCCTTAAAACCTAGATTGTAGATTGGGGAAGTACATTAAGTTTTGCCTATCAAATGGAATTTTTTTTTCCAATATTTTTTTATTCATTTTTAAACATTTCTCTTAAAATACCAACAATCGTACATACCAATCTCTTAGTTACAATTAAATGTCAATATGATTGTAAGCCTTCTAGAAATTATTTATCCAAATACCTTCTTTACCCCCCTGGCGGTATTCCATAGTCTGGCTCGGGGTGGAACTTCAGTACAGGGGGTCCCCGAGTTACGAACTCGTTAGGGACTGCCCGCCTGTACGGAAGTCGGAAATGTTCGGAAGTCGGCCGCGCATACGCAAAATACGACAAATACGGACATTTCCGGACATTTCCGATGTTCCGTCTAATGCCATGCGCGGCAAATTACGGACATTTCCGAAGTTTTCCAGCATTTTCCGAGGCTCCGTATGGCCGCGCATGCGCAGAACGGCCGGAGGATGGCGAAAAATGGCGGAGGGTCCCCGCAGCGCCCCGTTCGTAAGTAGGGGATGCTCGTAGGTCGGGCGTTCGTAAGTCGGGGACCCCCTGTACCATAATCGGCAACCCCGAGCCAGATCCTGCGATGTCTTCCCGCTGTGTGTGCGAGCTCCTCCGTTCGATTCGCACAGTGCCCGAGTGCCGCTGAGCTCCGTTCCCTGCAACGTTACGACACACGGGAGCGCAGATCAGCGACAAATTCAAAAAAGTAAAAACACACAATACACATACAGTACTGTAATCTTATAGATTACAGTACTGTATAAAAAAATTACACATCCCCTTTGTCCCTAGTAGTCTGTCCAGTGCCCTGCATGAAGTTTTATATTATAAATACATTTTTTTCTGCCTGGAATTTGGAGATTGTCCATAGCAACCAAAAATTGTCCGTTTATGTCAAAAGTGATTTTAGACCAGCTAGAAAACAGCCATAATAAATTAGAATCACTTGCAGAATTGAGTGATAGCGATTTGTGGGGAAATTCGCCATCAAACACTAAATCTAATGACAGCAACAATTCTGCAACTGAGCAAATTTCAGTGTTTTTAATTTGATTACATTATTGAATAATTTTTATAGTTATTTATTATATTATAATTTATGATTTTGTGTTTCAAACTTTATCATACCCGGGATGTCTACTAGCCCAATATAAATTTACTAAACACCAAAACAAAAACACACACTCAGTGCCTTGCCTTCTAAATCCCACATATATTTCACACAGCCAAAAGCAATATAATAACTGGCTGCTCATCATTACAGGGGGTCCCCGGGTTACAAACGAGATAGGGACTGTAGGTTTGTTCTTAAGTTGAATCTGTTTGTAAGTCGGAACAGGAAAATTTTTAAGTGTAGCTCCAGCCAAAAAATCTATTTTTAAGCTTTTTGGAGAACATTGGGAGGGGTTATCACCCCTGTAACATTTGTTTTGCTGTCTGTGCCCCTGTTCAGAAGATTTCACCTCACCTTCCGTCCCAATGAAAATTGGATTTTGAAAATTTTGGGTTGTTAGGGAAGCATGGACTGGTGATAAAGCATCAGTGTAGACACCTTTTTCCCATATTAACACTTACAGGAGTGAATTTCCCTTCCTAGGGGTGGATTTCCTCTCACTTTCTGTTGTCTCCCTCCGTTTGTAAGTAGGAGTCGTTTGTAAGTCGGGGACCCCCTGTAATACCTACGTACCCTCCAATATAGGACACACCAGCCAGTCTCCCCCTCTTTTAAGACAATAATCTATTTAGAATTAATGAAGTCAGAGTTAAATCCGGGGTAACAAGCGACCTATTCCAAATTTTTTCAAATTTGTTTGGGCAATTTCTGTGTTGGTAGATTAACTTTTCTTTAGATATGATTAATTTGTGTTTTCAGTTCCTCCAGGGATAACCATTTTTCGGCAATTCATTTTCGGGCTTCAAATAACACTCGAGTGATAGGGACATATATATTTTCTGGTAAAGTAGCCTCATACAACATGTTCAATAAACATATCCCTGGACCTTCTGCTAAGGAAACCTGAAAGACGGATCTTATGGAGTTTTGGGCATCTCTACATCATGTGGATCAAGGTGTCATTGTTACATTTAGGACAAAAGGGATTCTCTCTACGATACCAAGCAAACAGTTTTACTGGAGTGTGGTATGTCCGATGCAGAAAAAATAACTGAGTTTGTGGGTGGGAGATAAACTAATCTGTGAGAATGCAGACAACACCATCTCCCACTGGTGTTCTGTTACAGGGCCCAAATTAGACATGTGCAATTCGTTTTGTTCCGAATTATTTTTTTAACGAATTTCTACAAATGTGTTCATTTGGAAACATCCAAATGAACGAAAACCTGTTTAACAAATTTTTCTAAATATTTGGAAATTCAAATATTCTAAATTTCGGAAATTCGGACAACCAGAAATTAGAAAATAAGAATGAAAAAAAAACAAAATTCAAAAGAACGAAAATAAGAACGAAAATCCAAAAATAAAAATGAAAATGACAAAATTATAAAATCTGAAATAATAACTAACTAAAAATAACTTAACTATTACTAAACTAATAAATTATAGGTATTGGAATTTCCTTTCAAATTTGCCTGTTATGTGAATGTAACGAATACGATTTTATCCGAAGTTACGGATTATCTGAAATAACGAATGCTGTATCTAAACGAATGTAACGCAACAAATTACTTTTTATAATTATTTATTATTAATTCATTCCGTTCCATTTGTTTAGACGCGGCATTCGTTATTTCGGATAATTCGTAACTTCAGATAAATTCGTATTCGTTACGTTCACTAACAGCCACATTTAAAAATGAAATTCTAATACTTATAATTCAATAGTTAGTTATTATTAGTTAGTTAGTTATTATTTAGAATTTTCAGATTTTCTTTCTTATTTTCGAATTTCCGAATTTTTGAATTTCCAAATTTTTGAATTTTTGAATTTACGAATTTCCGAAAAAGACAAAAAACAAATAAAACTAAAACTAAAACGAACAAATTTTTCGGCAGTGCACATGTCTAGCCCACATCTTTGGACCACTGTTTTTTAACCAGAACAACCACCAATGTTTGAAACTTAGTGTGAAGAGTGGAATAAAATTGGGAAATAAGACCTTTCTTAGTATCACCACTCTGAAGTATAGAGATAATAGTGGACCTGCAATATTGCAATGTATATGAACGAGTTTGAGATTGGATGGCATGTCTTAACTGGAGGTACTGAAAAAACCTCTGACGTGGGAGATCGAATTCCCCACACAGTTGATCAAATGATTTCATAGAAGCGTTTTCATACAATTGTACCATATACCGTATCCCTTTGTGATACCACAATTCAAAACCCTTCAACTTATTCAGCTCCCCATATTCCCTATTATACCATATGGGAGTGTAGTCAGTGAAACCTTGGATACCTGTAATTTTTCTTTATTGTTTGCCATATTTTATCTAATAACGAAATGGAATTTAATAAAATACAGCTGTTCTCTCCTATGTGTGCTAGTGCCTACTCTATCATTATGACAAACCTATTGATTCAACAACCAAGGATTTTTAGGTTTACAATGAACCATATTTAGTAAGGACATAGGGGGTCACTTCACTAAGAACTGAATACTACATACATTTTTGCCTTAAAATAACTCATACAGCATTTATCTCAAAATAAATCTATTCACTATAAAATACATCTTTTATAGGGAATTGGGGCTATTATAAATTTTTAGTGTGATATTTAGTCCTTAAATTTAGTGTTTCTTAACGTTGTTTTTCCACAAGCTAACATTGCACCAGAGGGGGATTATGTTAATAAAGGCACAAAGAACTATGATGAAAATATGAAAACATTCTTAGGGCTTTTTGTGAATTTACTTTATCTCAATTATTCTGTGATACTTCACATATTTACCAAATTTGCAGTATTTACTTACTCTTTTATTATCACATGCGACATTTCCAAAAATACACAAATATCACATGCGATAACCATTAATGAATTGAACACTTAGTGAGTACAGAACCATCCCTAAAAACCAACCAGAATGATGTGTCAATAGGCAAGCTAGTATACATAAAGTGATTGTAAAGGCTACATTTTTTTCTAAAATAACAAACCTGCCCCAAACCTGCTCTTCTCCTGGGGGGGGGGGGGGGGGTGTCATACTGCAGAGGGGCACAGAGCTGGTAAGTATACAGGGGGGTGAGGGGGTGATTCAAATACTGGGATATTTTTTATTTGAATGTCTCGCATTTAGAACCACTTTAACTTATTTTTATGCTGAACAGAATACACTAAACCCAAATGCACTTCTTTGCAAAGCCTTTAGGCCTCGTGGGGCGGGGTTACCAGGTGATGTCATTCGATGACCCCACCCCGTATGAGGTCACAGTCCCGGGGTATGATGGGACTGTGACGTCATAAGGAGCGGGGCCACTGGATGACATCACCCGGTGACCCCACCCCATAAATATATAAGTCATTGCGCTCTGCGCACATGGCATTACAGCGGGAGAGAGTGTCGAGTTAACATCAGAAGAAGAGAAGAGGGTAGAAGACAACGAAAAAGACTGGGCAACCGCTAGCAAAAGAGCGGGAAAAAGAGCAGAAGATAACGGAGGAGGCCGGCAGAAGACACCGGACAGCGGGAGAAGAGGCCGGAGAGTGCAGAGAAGTCGGAAGAGACCCCCGGAGCTGCCTAATAAATTACTTTAAAAACCTGTGTAGTGTGTTTTTTATTGACACTTTTTTCCCCAGGTGAATGGGTAGGGGTACGATGTACCCCATACTCATTCACATAGGGTGGGGGGCCGGGATCTGGGGGCCCCCTTATTAAAGGGCCCTCCCAGATTCCGATAAGCCACCCACCCGCAGACCCCGACAACCAACGGCCAGGGTTGTGGGGAACAGGGTGCTTTGGGGTGGGGGGCGCATGCCCCCCCTGCCCCAAAGCACCAACCCCGCCATGTTGAGGGCATGTGGCTTGGTATGGTCCAGGAGGGGGCGCTCGCTTGCCCCCCCTTTCCTGACCTGCATGCTCGGATAAGGGTCTGGTATGGATCTTGGGGGACCCCCACACCATTTTTTTGGTGTGGGGGTTCCCCTTAAGATCCCTATCAGACCGAAGGGTCTGGTATCATCTTGGGGGGGGGGCTCATGCAAATTTTTTTTTACATTTTCGTGGGGTTCCCCCCTCAAGATTCTCAGCACACAAGTCGGATCCTCTTGATCCGACTTCTGGTGCGACCTCTATTCAAATCAATGGGCTCCCATAGGAAACCATTGATTTTAAATAGAGACAGCATGGAGTAGCGTGCATTGAATTCAATGCAAAACGTGAATAAAATCAGGTTTTTAAAACCGATTTTTTTCTGGCGTCTGTACTGGCTTTACATCCAGTTTTTTAAAATGTCCGTGGACATGTATCCTTATAGTTAATCAATGTAAATGTATCCATTAGCCCAGGGTTATGCAATTAGCGGACCTCCAGCTGTTGCAGAACTACAAGTCCCATGAGGCATAGCAAGACTCTGACAGCCACAAGCATGACACTCAGAGGCTGAGGCAGGATGGGACTTATAGTTTTGCAACAGCTGGACGTCTGCTAATTGCATATCCCTGCATTAGCCCTTTCACTGACTAATTATTAGTGTATAAGTAAAAATGTAAATTAGTAAATACTCTACTAAGTTGTATTACCTTACCTTATGAATCTCTAGCTAAGACTAACTAATTTATTTTAGTGAAAAATATTTCCAAAATTATCATTATGACTGATACTAAACTAAACTTGAAGGCTAAAAATAATGAATAAATATCATCACATCATACTAAAAGTAGTACTTGGCTTTGGATCATCAAGCTACTCCTAAGGATCACATTCACATAGTCAGGACTGCCAGTGATTGGCCTTACTCAACATGTTGATGATTTGTATAATCGGATAGCAAATGCATTCCAAAACAATGACAAAAACATTGTTGCATTGGATGAACGTAGAAATAGGAGTGTGTTATGGCTACATTGTATCTGTATCGCAAACACAAAAAAAAAAAACACATACATATGCATTTGTCTTTACTAGACAGCTGGTGAACTGCAATTGCATTGTTCACTACATATAAACCATTTATAAGTATGTATTAATATCTGCCTTCTATATAACTAGCGTCGATTGGCTGCCCTGCAGCTTGTAAAAGGCGCCAATACATCGCCGAACACCGGACCCGAACCCGAACATGCAGCCAATAGTTCGGGTTCGGGTCCGGGACCCGGACACCCAAAAGTCCGGTACGAACCCGAACTTTACAGTTCGGGTTCGCTCAACCCTATACATAAGTGTCATAAAAACCTTTTATCTATATGAATCAACAGATGAAAGTAAGAACGAATAATACTTGTGTGAAAACTAGGGTAAAACTATAAGAGACAATAAGTAATATATAATCATTTTTAATGTCTTTTAAATAAACAAATTTGTTTGATGTACATATATATGAGTGTGCGTTAAGAACCTTAGATTGTAAGGGCAGGGACTGATGTGAATATATAATAAATAAGTAAAGTGCTGCATACATTGACAGCACTATATAAGTACATGTAAAATAAATAAATACATAATCAAATGTATATGTTAATGTTTTAAAAACCTTATTTGTATGTGCAATTTGCAATTGTTTATGAGGACAGTCATTTTTTCTTACTATATTTGTCGGCTGTGCTTCTTGCTTTGCAGTGCTACCCAATAGTTGTGCTTTACTGTCCCTTCTCACAATGCAAGCCTAAGGAGTTGGTATACTTGAAAACAATGCACTCGCTATGTGGTTATTTTATCTCTATATTTGTGAGATACAGAGCAATTGCACTGAACTACCGAAAGCTCTCTCTAGTGGATAATCTTGAAATTTTTATTTTTAATAGAATATCAAGATTAGGGCAAATGAAAGAAAAATAATTTGAGTGAGCCAATGCAGGACTAAGCATCAGGTTAAATAAAATGCCAGACCTGTGTAACATTTACAGTATATGAAGCTTCCTAGAGATCATTTCTGCTCATCTGTTGGAGGAAGAGTAGATGCCCTGTGTAAGTTACAGGTTTCTGTGGTTGGAGCCGCAAGCAGCTAAGGACTCTCTTCCTGCTCCAAGATGACAAACACGAGATTAGCTATTTCAGATCTCCCCCCGCTGTATCATAGTAAAAAGTGGGAAAAGCCATACCCGTGGGAGCTCCCAATATAAGTACGGGGTGCTTACCTTTGCTTCAAGCAGCCAAACAGAGAGCTGGGACTGTAGTTTAATGACTGGTTGTGAATGGCCACACATTTTGTTGTGATAGTAAGCAAAAGGCTAAAGCCCTGTATTGAGGCATGTACCTTCAGGTTATCCAAAATGTAGAGAATGTCAAGACAACTGACAAAAAATTGATTAAAAATTGCAATTTTAGGTAAAATGGCAGTATAACCCAAGTCATACTTAGGTGTGAATGTGTTTGCCACCCATTGCCTCTCATTAATAACTAGACATGTGCATTCGTTTTCGTCCGAATGCATTTTCGTCCGAATTTCAGGTATTTTCGTTATCGTTTTAACAAACGATAACGAAAGTGCAGAATCCAAAAAACGAAAGATCCGACATAAACAAATGCTTTATTTTCGTTGTGACAACAGTTCGATATAGATAGGAGATTCAACGCTGACAATAACTGTGGTCTCTCTACGGTGGTTGAGCATTCCTTTCACTAAAGCTGGCCAAAGATGGATCAAAATTTTGAACGGTTCAACAGGGACCGGATGAATTTTAATCAATCTATGGCCATTCTTGCTCGGTAGAAATCGATCTACGATCAACTTCTTTCGAACAGGAGTGTTGGAAATCTTTAACTCAATTGGCAGCTGCAGCCAATTATCTGCAGTGCTGGTCAGTGTATTCTCAGAGTGGAGGAGTTGTCAAAATACAATAGCACAGCCGAAAGGATTCATACTTTCACCTCACAATTTTCTGGGGGGTTTTTTGGATAAGCTTTCTGGCTGATCCAAAAACAAAACAAAAAAACATCCATACCCAGCCTAAGTCACAGTCAGAACTCTTCAATCAGCAGAAAGTGTTAGCTTTGCTGATTGCAAAGCTGTAGCTTTGGTTTCCAGGGGGTGGGTTGGTCTTCTGCAGAAACTAGGCGAATACAAGGTCAAGGATGTTGCCTTCAGAGTGAGTACAAGTGTGTCCATTGTGGTAGGTCAAAATATGAGATTAGGTTTAGCAGTTGAGCGGTAGTTCGGACTTCTGCAGAGAGACCAGAAAGAACAACAGGGTGCCTTCTCTGCAGGCTACTGGTAAGGAGCGGGCTTTGGGGGCAGTTGTTTTAGGTGAGCTGGAGCTGCTTTTTAACCACTTCAGTACCCGCCCATAGTCATATGACGCCCACAAGGTGGATCTACCATCCTGGGTGGGCGTCATATGACGTCCTCGGGTTCCCGGCCGCCTGGGGGGCGCGCGCGGCGCGGCCGGCGGCGCGCCGCGCGCGCCCGCGGCATCGCTCGGGACCCGGTGCGAGTGCCCGGCGGCCGCGATGTCCGCCGGGCACCCGCGATTGCCCGTTAAAACAACGGGACCGGGCGGGACCGTGGAGCTGTGTGTGTAAACACACAGCTCCACGTCCTGTCAGCGGGGAGGAGACCGATCATGTGATCCCAGTACAGAGGATCACATGATCGGTCTCCTCCCCTTAAGTCCCCTCCCCCTACAGTTAGAATCACGTCGATTAGGGAACACATTAACCCCTCCAGCGCCCTCTAGTGTTAACCCCTTCCCTGACAGTCACATTTACACAGTAATCATTGCAATTTTATAGCAACGATCGCTGTGTAAATGTGAATGGTTCCAAAAATGTGTCAAAAGTGTCCGAAGTGTCCGCCGCAATGTCGCAGTCACGAAAAAAAAATCGCAAATCGCCGCCATTACTAGTAAAAAAAAAAAAAAAATAAATTCAATAAATCTATCCCCTATTTTGTAGACGCTATAACTTTTGCGCAAACCGATCAATATACGCTTATTGCGATTTTTTTTACCAAAAATATGTAGAAGAATACGTATCGGCCTAAACTGAGGAAAAAAAAATGTTTTTTTTTTAAAAAATGGGATATTTATTATAGCAAAAAGTAAAAAATATTGTGTTTTTTTTTCAAAATTGTCGCTCTTCTTTTGTTTATAGCGCAAAAAATAAAAACCGCAGGGGCGATCAAATACCACCAAAAGAAAGCTCTATTTGTGGGAAAAAAAGGACGTCAATTTTGTTTGGGTGTAACGTCGCACGACCGCGCAATTGTTAGTTAAAGCGACGCAGTGCCGAATCGCAAAAAGTGCTCTGGTAAGGAAGGGTGTTTAAAAGCCCTGTATTGAAGCGGTTAAACCAAAACAACCAAAATCTACAACAGTAAGACTTTGCACACTTGTTTGATGCAACCTAGTACTAAATGTATTTATTAGAAAAGCTAAATTGGGCTTTAAACCTAATGGCCCTGTGTAATTTTTTTATGAAGATGACCCAGCAGGTTTTCTGCACACAGAAATAGTGCTATTGCTTTCTTTCTGCTCTACATATACCATGGGGAATTCAGGTAAATTTTAAAGCTAAAGCTGAACTCCAGGAAAAGTACGTTTTCTTTACAGCAGGGCTGTGTCTGCACTACAAAGGCTGTTTGTTAATGTCTAGGGGACTGGGTAAAGCAGGCTCTTCCTCACTGCAAGGCCGGTCCCTGTAGCCTCGTCTTTCCTGCATTTTGGTTCACATGAACCTATGCATGTTTTCCACAGTGCAGTAGTGGTAACAAAAATGCACCAGGCACACCACCAGTCAATTTCCTGCTGCTTTACTGCATAAAACTGTAGAAGGCCCTAAACCTGATTCTGTGGAGATTCCCTGACTGCTGACAGTGCATGCACTGAATAGACTCATTAGCTTCTACGGTGACATCCTGTTTGCAGGCAGTGCATGTGCCAGAGAGGGAACGACAAAGCATGCTCTGGACCTGAATTATTAAAACGTGGTGTTTACAGCACGAGGAGCAGAACTGGATAGGGCAGAGAAAACAAAATGTGAGGGACAAATTAAAGTTGTTGCAAACTTCTGAAATGAAAATTGTTTGTGTATTTTAGAAGGCTGTACAGGAAAGATCGATGCAGGTAAACGGGTACAACTTATGTTGGAGGATTTGTTTCATCTCTGTGTATCACCTGAGGCATGTCACTTCACTGAGTATATGTAAGGGTTTACAACTACTTTAAGTCCCTATGCAATTACACTTGCAATATGAATGTAGAGCAGGTTTTAATGTATTACAATAGCTATTCAACGAAAGAATTGCAAATAGGTCACACCTAAGATCTAATCTTGACTTGATCATATCACCCAAGATTAATTAAAACATTTCAGACAAGGTATAGCTACTAAGAGTCTTGTGGGTTATAGCTTGCTTTCTTTTTACGTATCATTTTTAGCTTGCTGTAAGGAACAGCACAAATAGTTTTTTCTAGGTACAATGTAACCACAGATCCAGGTGTATTTTTAGAAATCCTTACTGATTTACATCCCTTTGCTCATTCCTCTGGGAATAACCTGATCTTGCATGAAATGCACAAATTCCAGGGGGAGTTTTATGTGCTGTGAAATGCAATATTCTGTTTCTACTAAGGTAAGACGATAAAGATGAATAGGCAAGCAAGAAACTGTTAACAAATCTGCCTTCACTCACATAACACAAACCCCTGTTATGTTCTAGTTATCAGTCCTAATGAAACATGATTAAAGGGTAGCTTTACCGTTGCTAATTTTAGTGTGCTCAATGCACTGCATATTTTTCTGTTGCTTTTTTTTTCTTTTACTGACAAAAAGTTGAGATGGAAAATCCAATTGAATTTTTTTTAAAAAGAGAATACTTACAGAGTACAATTAAAGGAGAAGTGCAGGCTAAACAAAAATAAACACATACTTACCTATCTGCTGCAGCATTGATCTGATGCTGCAAGCTGCCTTTCATCGGCACTAAGCCTGAGAACTGAGCAACCACATGACCACTGATCGCTTAGTCCTTAGGCTTCACTCTCTGCTCTGCTCCACCAGCACTCACTGAAGCACTGTAAAGCCCCATACACACGGTCGGATTTTCCGATGGATTCTGTCCTATCGGACAATGTTGTCGGAAATTCCGACCGTGTGTAGGCACCATCGGACAGTTTCCATCGGATTGTCCGACGGACAAAGTTCTATCTCCTGCTGGATAGATTTTTCGACAACAAAGTCCGATCACACCAATTCCGATCGTGTGTATCGAATTCCGACGGACAAAGTGCCACGCATGCTCAGATCACATTACAAGACCAAAGCTATTGGCTACTAGCCTCTACGTAGTCCCGTCGTACGCAACAAACGTCACCACGTTCAGAATGATCGGATTTTTCGACAACAAAGTCCGACCGTGTGTACGCAACACCAACATCGGACAAAGTACGACGGACATGATCCGACGGACCTGGTCCTCGGATAATCCGAGCGTGTGTATGGGGCTTAAGGCATTTGAGTGGATCCCAACATTATTGTCGGAATCCCTCCAGAGTCTGGAGCAGGTCTGTGATGTCAACTGTCAGTATACAAGTAAATGCGCAGTAGGGTTAGTGTGGTGTCAACTGACAGCGGGCTTTAGCATGCTTCATCTGCTGACAGGAAATCACCATAAAAGTTAATGGGTTCCCTCTTTGGAACATGTGATGCCTGCAGACAGGATGCCACCATAGAAGCCACAGAGTCTATTCAGTGCATGCACTGTGAGCAGACAGGAAATATCCACAAAATCAGGGGCTTAAAGGAGGAGTTTGAGGTTGTTTAAAAATAAACCTTTATACTCACCTCCATGCTTCAACATCGGTCTGAGTCTGCAACTGTCCCTTGCCAGTTCTATCTAAGCCTGAGAACAGAGCAATCACATGACCTCTGATCACTAGGTTCTCAGTCAGCGCTGAGCAGGGAGCAGCAACTGGACACTGCTATCTGCTCTGCTTCTCTAGCGCTCACTGGAGCACCTGGCTGGGGAGGGGGCAGAAGTGGCTGATTCTCTGTCTCAGTCATGTTCCAAGAGGCTGAGCCAGCTGCCAATCAGACATCTGGGGTGGGTCCCAACAATATGGTCAGGATCCTTCCAGAGCCTGGAGCAGCTCTGTGACGTCAGCTGATAGTAGACTTTATCCCACAGTTGGCTGATTCTGGGTCATAGGAGTGGACAAGTAATTGCACCCCTGTGACCCACACGCTAAAAAAGCTTTGGCCATACTTCTCTTTCAACCAGTTAAGGACCACCCACCGCATATATACTGCAGCACAGCGGCTCTATTGCATGAAACAACGTACCCCTATGTAATTTCGTGCATAATGGGGGAGCCGATGCGCGGGTCCGGCGGCTGCGATATCTGCAGGCCACGCGCGATCGCTCCTCAGGGGGGCAGAACAGGGATCTGCCTTTGTAAACAAAGCAGATTCCCATTCTGACAGGAGAGTACAGTGAGATTGTCTGTTTCTAGTGATCAGGAACAGAGATCCCTCTGTACTCCCAGTCAGTCCCCTACTCCCACAGTTAGAAACACCTCCCTAGGACACACTTAACCCCATGATCGCCCCCTAGTGTTAACCCCTTCCCTGCCAGTGTCATTTATACAGCAATCAGTGGCTATTTTTAGCTCTGTCACTGGTCCCAAAAAAGTGTCAAAAGCGTTCGCCGCAATGTCGCAGTCCCAATAAAAATTGCTGATCACCACCATTACTAGTAAAAAAAATAAAAATAAAATATTAATAATAAAAATGCCATAAATCTATCCCCTATTTTGTAGACGCTATAACTTTTGCGCAAACCAATCAATATATGCTTATTGCGATTTTTTTTTTAACAAAAATATGTAGCAGAATACATATTGGTCTAAACTGATGAAGAAATTTGTTTTACTTTTTTTTTGGATATTTATTATAGCAAAAATTTAAAAATATTGTTTTTTTTTTTTTTCAAAATTGACTTTTTTTGGTTATAGCGCAAAAAATAAAAACCGCAGAGGTGATCAAATACCACCAAAAGAAAACTTGCACGACCACGCAATTGTCAGTTAAAGCGATGCAGTGCCATATCGCAAAAAATGGTCTGGTCATTAAGGGGGTAAATCCTTCCAGTCCTTAAGTGGTTAACTTGGCACAAGAAAATATAAAGGGGATTGCTACTATCTTTAACAGGAATTTCTAGGGTCCACTCGGTGCATTCCCTGCCAGAAAATAGGGAATCAATTAAGAAATGTGTTACCTAGCAGTAAAAAGGGTCGCTGGTTCGAATCCCAACCAGGACACTACCTACCTAGAGTTTGCATGTTCTCCCTGTGCCTGCGTGGGCTTCCTCCGGGTACCCCGGTTTCCTCCCACACTCCAAAGACATGCTGGTAGGTTAATTGGCTTCTGTCTAAATTGTCCCTAGTATATGAATGTGAGTTAGGGACCTTAGATTGTAAGCTCCTTGAGGGTAGGGACTGATGTGAATGTACAATGTATACCGTATATACTCGAGTATAAGCCGAGATTTTCAGCCCTTTTTTTAGGGCTGAAAGTGTCCCCCTCGGCTTATACTCGAGTCACCGCTGTCTGCCTACATGATCAGCGTGTCATGCAGACAGACGGCAGTGTTCAAAAGCCGCGCCTTCTCCTCCTCCCCGTCCATGATAGGAGGAACACTAATTTTCCCAGCAGTAAGTCAGTGTGCAGTGTTCCGCCTATCACGGAGGTCCTGTCATTCTCATCTCATGGACGAGGATGAGAGGATGTCCGTGATAGGCGGAACACTGAACACTGACTGCTGGGAAAACAGAGTGTTCCTCCTATCACGGACGAGGACGAGGAGGAGGCGCGGCTTTTGTATATTGGAATGTTGCCTTACACGCTGATCGGCAGGATCAGCAATGGGGGACACAGGACACAGATCGAACAGGGAGGCATCTAACGATCGGTGGACACAGGCGGCATATCGCACAGGGAGGCATACACAGGACCCAGGGGATGCAGATCGGCACAGGTAGGCTGCAATGAACAAAGGGGGGTATGTACAGGAAACAGGGGGGTATGTACAGGACACAGGGAGACATGCAGCTGCAGATGGGCATTTGCTGACCCTCTTTTCCACTTACAGTAGCTGCTGCATTTTTCGCCCTCGGCTTATACTCGAGTCAATACGTTTTCCCAGTTTTTTTGTGGTAAATTAGGGGCCTCTGCTTATATTCGGGTCAACCTATACTCGAGTATATACGGTATGTAAAAAGTGCTGCGTAAATTGACGGCGCTATATAAGTACCTTAATAATAATAATAATAATAATAATAATAATAAAATGAATTAGTCTACCTAGCTCATGCTAGCCGTGCTGTCTGATGAAAGGAAATAACCATAGGAATCTCCAGTTGTCTGAAAACAGGGAATCTCTATAGAATCAAAGGATCACATGTCTACATAAATATAATGAGATCACTATTGCCTTTTACAGGAATTGCCTTTCTTCAGAAATGTATGCATGTTTACAAAGGCAGCTGCAGGACAGGTGCAGTGCAGCCTCTTGAATAGGTTGCATTCGGTTGCAGAAAACTGGGACTGACCCCTATGATAAGTAACAAGTCACTGCTATGTAATAATTTGGTTCTGTTAGTAAATGTAATCTTCAGCTACTAATCTTTGTAAACATTGGAGGGATAAATAGATAGGGATTGGGATGTGAAAAGGTGACTGAATTTCTAACTGCTGGCTGAAAAAGTGAATATAATATATTAACAAACTTTATGGAGACTCATAAGCAATCCACTGCATTTTCCTTTCATGGAACACTCTTTTTTGGGAGGTTATTCATACAGCCCTTAGATTTATTCTCCATGATGATTGGGTCCTATTGCCTATATTTCGGATGTATGCATGGGTGGATGGCCTCTAGACGTACAGTTTGATACCAAGATAACATTGTGTTTTAATGGTGGTGGAAGGTGGTCTTTGTTTAAATAAATTTTGTGTTATTTTTTGTACTTTAATAAAGAATTTTCATATTTGCATTGACTTTGTACATTATTATTTTGGGTCATTTCAAGCCCTGTAGGCTCAGTAGCATTGTCTTGTTTAGGTAGACTCTACCTGTTTGCCATAAGTTTGTGTGGTTTCATAATTGACCATGGAGCCCCACCATTTATTTATTTAATAGGTCAGTGGGCATTTGACCATGGAGGTGGTCATTTTTGGTACCCCGGTTATTGTTTTGAGCCCCTCTGTTTTTTAATGTTTATTATTAGGTAATAACAAAAAAAACACCTTTGCCAATAATCTACCAAATATTGAGCAGCTGCCTAAATTCTTTATTCATTTGAATACAGCTGTCATTCTTTTTTATTTATTTATTTATTTTTTTCTTTATTCTCCTTCATTTACACTAGTTGGCCTGCTCAGCAGAATTGTCATCCTGTGAAAAGAATGATGTCAGATACTGACTACAACATTTGCAGACTACAACGTTTAAGTCCCCTTTCACACTTGTGCGACATGGGACTGTGAAGTCTCATGACACGTCGTATCCCATGCTTTCCAATGAGTACTGTTCATACCTGTGCGACTTCAAGTCGCAGCGACTTCAAAGCAGTCCCTACACTACTTTCGTCCGACTTTGATGCGACTTGAGGTCAATAGTCAAATGTCAAAGTCGCAACAAAATCGCGGCAGAATCACAGCAAAGTCATGCGACTTTCAGGTCGCACAAGTTGAAAATTAACTTTACATAAGTGACTAACAATTTAAAGCCTAAATCTAGCTTTTTTAAGCAGTTACATGTTGACTGGATGGAGGATGAATTGAGAAGGTGGACCTTTCATTCACCTGTCCCTCCTCCACTCATAGAAAACGTTTCACTGTGGGAACCAAATAGTACATCTTCGAGCAGGGGGGGCAGAAAGGGTGGGTATAGTCAGCTTATTTGATAAGCACTGAGTCACAGCTGCAGTAGCTCACATTAGCCCCCAAAGCACCAAAAGATCACAGCTACGGGGGTATCAAGGGGGCAGAGGACAGAGGATTTTAGGGAACAGAGCAGCCAGCTGCACATAGAGCACTCGACATTTATGTAAGTACTGTTCCTGGTGCTGATTTAAAAAAAAGGTCACTAAACAGCTTTAAATATATGCACTGACCATGACTAACTACTCAATGTATTTAGTATTCCCTTCTTATATATTGCAAATGCACTACAAGCGTGGCTTTAAATAGATACATGATACACTGGACATCCAGATTTATTACTTTGGCTCCCACACCTGTACCACCCTTATGGACCAGAGCAATTTTTACATTTCAAGTCCACCAGTGGCAAAAATATGGACAATTATACTATTTACCTATTCATATCAAGCAGAAAAAGGAAAAAATATATATAAAAATTATTCAATAATGTAATCAAATCAAAAACACTGAAATTTGCTCAGTTGCAGAATAGTCGCTGTCATTAAATTTATTGTTTGATGATAAATTGTGATTCTAATTTTTTATCTGTGTTTTCTAGCTGGTCTAAAACCACTTTTGACATAAAGGGACACTTTTTGGTTGCTATGGACAATCTCCAGTTTCCAGGCAGAAAAAAATCTTTTTATTGTGTAGCGGGGTCGTACCCCTTTTAGGGGAAAAGACTACATTCCCCATAATCCCCCAGGCTCCCGGGCTGCTTGTTTCCGCCCGAGAGGCTGCTGGGGGAGGTTATAAAAAGGAAGAGGAGAGACCGCCTCTTCCTCTTCTGACACTTCCTCTTCTGAGGTCTCACCTGACTGGTCTCCCTCTCATGACTGAGCTTGTGACGCGGAGACTGGTTCCTGAGGAGACACCTGTGCGGACCGGGACTGCTGAAGGCCTGAAGCCTGGGCCTTGCAGCAGGTGGAGAGAGACTCTCATCCCTCAGAGTCAGCAGAGCGGAGCGGAGACTCTTCCCTACAGTCGGTCGGTCGGAGCTGAGGACCGGAGCGCAGGGGCTGTGACGAGGAGACCGGACGCCGCCATTAGAGGGACCGGAGCTGAGGACGGTACCCCAGGATTGGTGAGAGAGCCGGAAGGCTCATCCTGCATTGATACACACGTTTGTTACATATGTGTGTACATGTTTAAGTGCATATTGCAGGGACCTGCTAAAGTATTGTAAGTCAAATGTTTAAATGCATGTTACTGTTTCTTTTCCTTACTGCCAAAGTAAAGCCAGTTATTCTTATCTCAGCAGTCTGCTTGTGAGTTCATACCCATTACACTTAGAGTATAAGTGATATTTTTATGTGCATAGATACATACCCCTTTACTAACTGTGCCAGAGCGGGTAGAGCCAAATTGCCGGGGTCTGGTGGAGCTGTACTCAGGGACCCAAAACAAACCAGCGGCTCTCTTAACTGGGGGTAGCGCTAAAATTATATAAAATGACATGCAGGGCACTGGGCAGACCACTAGGGACAAAGGGGATGTGTATTTTTTGTATACAGTACTGTAATCTGTAAGATTACAGTACTGTATGTGTGTTGTGTTTTTAAACTTTTTTGAATTTGGCGCCGATCTCCGCTCCCGTGCGTCGGAACGTCGCAGGGAACGGAGATCAGCGGCACTCGGGCACTGTGTGAATCAAGCGAGCGGACGGCTCGCACACACAGCGGGGAGACATTGCAGGATCCAGGTGATAAGGTAAGTAACTTCCCCTGTATCCTGCAACGCAAGCCCGAGTCTGGCTCGGGGTTACTGCTCCTGGTAGAAAAAACTCAACCCGAGCCAGACTCGGAACACCGCCAGGGAGGTTAATGTGAAGTTATTCTTTTTCAGAAAATCTAAAAAAGGGTAAAGAGCCTAATTTCATTCCATTTAATGGTTTAATCACACCAGTGGTTGCATTAAGGTGCACATTTTGTGCAGGAACGCTGTGATGCATTGTTAAATTTCATTGTAGTGCTTGCTTTTGTTTTCCTTAATTAACATTTAGTTCATTCAACAAACAGCAGCGTGTTGCAATGAGTTATAGCATGATGGAGTCTGCTGTGCTGCGCAAAAATCCAACATGTTTTATTATTATCTTTTTGCGCATGCTAACACAGCATATTGGCGTGAACTAAGGCAAATTGCCTTGTCTGTGCATTGGGACTGCAACAGGCAAAGCTGTAATGGCCAAAGCTGCTAAACTTATTTCCTATTTAAACATCCTTGTAAGTCTTGTTAGACAACTTTGTTCAGCACATGAGCTTATCAGTAATTTTCAGATGTCATCTTATCTATCTGCATTGTTTTTTACTCAACCAACGGGTTGAACGAAAAATACTGATCTGTTGTCATATGTTTTTTGTTTTGAGAAAAGGTGGGATTTTTTTGTGGATAGGTTTGATACCTTTCTGCTCATATTTTTTCTTTTTGCTACTTTGGTGTAAAAGCTCTGTGATCTTTATTTTTTTACTTTTGTTTGAGGCCTGTCCCACAAGTTTTTGCATTGTAGTTTTAAAGTCATAGGCTCACCCCTCATAGGAAAAGGAGCACACATTTGGTCTTACTTTGCATTGGTTTGATAGTGGAGCTACACACTGCATGCACACATTGTGAGCGAACAGCAGTGGTGTCAGATTTGTACTTTGTTCAAATGAATGGCCAGGGCCACAGACAGTGTGTGTCTACGGATGGCGTGTCTGTAGAGTTTATGGCTGTATATAAACTGGCTGCAGTTAATCAGCTAGTTTGTATGTGGCATTAGCCACCTCTGAATGTGCCAAACTATCTGTCCCTGACTGTCTATGCAAATGTAGCCTTATGCTGCGTGCACACAATCTGATTTTCTGATGGGAAATGTTGGGTGTGAGCTTGTTGGTGGTAAGTCCGACCGTGTGTATGCTCCATCGGACATTTGTTGTTAGACTTTCCGCCAACAAATGCTGACTAGCATGTTCTCAAATTTTCCGCCAACAAATGTCTGTTGTCGGACTTTCCGATTGTGTGTACACAAGTCCGTCAGACAAAAGTCCAAAGTACAAACACGCATGCTCGGAAGCAGAAGTGGTCGGTATTGTAAACTAGCATTCGTAATGGAGAATTAACATTCGTGACATGGCAAATTATGAAATCTCCAAATACAGCGCACAATTCTCTTCTTCTTTAATGGGATAATAATGAAGCTGCGTTGCCGGTGATACTGATGGAGTTATTGCAAACTAATTTTCAAAGGCTTTTTTTTTCTAGTGATATCAAGAATAATATTGTTACATTTTTTTTTTTTTTTATATATATTTGTACAAGTTACCACAACACCATTATCCCGTAGTTTTTAAGAACACAGATACAACTATGTTGGTGTCCCTTGTCAATTTTACATGGTATTTTTTAAAATGTAACCACCTACTCCCAAACTGTCATTTGAAGTAAAACACATAGCCAAGTATTATTCTCCACAGTTTTTTTATTGTGCATTAAGAAAAAAAAATTAGACATGCTATCTACCAATAGAAAATAACCAAAAAGTGCATTCTATGCATATCCAAAAATATAGAAAATATACCAAATCAAATCATTATTCAACCAAAAAAATTATGTCAAAGCAATAACTCCAAGGCCAATAATAGTAGTACGTCACTACATTCGTAATTGTTGGCCAACATTTGTATGACCGTGTGTATGCAAGAAAAGTTTGAGCCAACACCATTCGAACACAATTCCACGGTTTTGTTGTCAGAAAGTCTGATCGTGTGTACGAGGCTTAAGTTTTACTTTATTGCAGGAGAGATCAAACAAATATCCTGCACTGCCAACAAGGCTGTGCTCTCTGGCAAAGCTGTGAAAATACCATCACTAGACAGACATAAATACAAATCCTTTGGCAGGCTAAACAGCTCCATTATATTTATTTAATTTGTATATCTAGCTTTTACCTGGAGTTCAGCTTTAACTGTCTGCCGGGAGTTTCACATGAAATGTACTTAAAGTGGAGCTCCAACCAAAAGGGGAAATTCCGCTTTATGTCCTTCTCCCCCCTCCTCTTTATAATTTTTTTTTGAGGGGGGAGCAGGTACCTGGTTTTGACAGGCACCCGCTCCCACTTCTGCTCGGATTGCCTAGGCGATCCAAGCAGAAGTTCTTCTCCCCCTCCCTCCCTGCAGTCTTCTGAGGCACTTTACTGGTCCCAGAAGACTGTGCGACCATTTACAAAGAGTGGCTCCTGCATGCCCAGTGGGCATCCAGCTGTGAAGCCTGCAAGCGCTCACAGCCAGGTGCCTACAGTTGAGATGCCGGCGCCAAGGATAGCACATTTCTGGATCGTGGTACAGGTGAGGGTCTGTTAATTAGAAGTCCGCAGCTACAGTTTTTGTAGATGCTGACTTTTAATAAACACAAATATCACTGGAATTCCTCTTTAAGGATAAATCCCTTTGAATTAATTTGTACAAATAGAGGAAAGAAAAACTAGAAGTGTTTTTTTCTTATAAGACCTCGTTCACACAGGGTGTCCATAACCGTAACCCAGTGGAGGGCCATATTTACCTTCACGGCGATGCACAGGTGCATCCTCATGCCGGCAGCTCCATTGTGGTCAATGGGACACAGCTCTTGCATGGACACAGTTGCTACTCCCAATGTGACATGGGTGCAGGTGCACGGCCATGAATGCACCCTGGATGCTGTCATGTAAGGTATATTCAATATAGTATTCCCTTTCACTACTCTTCCTAAAAAGTTATGTCGGTGGTAAATGGAGGAGTGGAGGACTTGCACTAACAAAGAGAACAATTAGACACTTCCAGAAGAGAACAGGGTTATGAAGTACAAGTAGGGAGGGGGCCGTGCCAGGTAATTGACTAGTCAAATGTTCTAGCAAGGTCAAAGTCACATTGTAAGCAAATAAAAATCATTTTTGGAAAGCAAAAACACCACAAGAACGTAAAATACTTGAATTTTCTCTGCTTTTACCTGCAATAAAAAAAAAAAAGAAACAAATTCAAACTTACCATCCCTAGACCTCCGGAATTAATCTGCAGTAAACCCCCTACTCCCACTGCTTACTTATTTCTTTTAGGTATGTCACTCTTCAATATGACATTTGATCTAATTTATGTATAGCTGCCTTGATTTTTTTACTTTGAACTAAATAAAGGAGAAAAACAGGTAAAATGACTTGACAATGAGTGCCTAGTTGCATTCTACAAATGTAAAAGGCTGAGTTCTGTATAAATTTACTTTAGCACTATGGATTATTGGGATATGCAAATTTAACATGAAAACATAGAATGCACCACTGCCTGATCCCTGGAGGGATGTAAAATGTGAAAGATAAATCAAAGTATAATTTAAGGGCATATTACACCTTTTGCAAAAAATCTAAAACTGAATATTATTAGTAATAATAATAATAGTAATAATAATAATAATAATATATTTATTTTGCATTGAGCCTGTAAGGCACCCATGACCAGTGTATCATGAGTGCAATGCACTGGTTCTTTCATGCTCTTAGTCCAGCCATGGGTTACAAGGCTGGAGGAGATATATGATTTAAAACAGTAAGTTTTTAAACAGTAAGGCCAAAAAGCAATCTCACATTTTTGTAAAGGTTTTATGGCTTAAATATCAATATTTCCAACACAGTTGCCAGGATATCACTAAAAGACAATTATAGACCAAAGCAGATAGCACATATGTCAATAAATATATCTCATCTTTGAAGGGAAAGAAGGCCACTTGTGGAACAGTAATATATCTGAAAGCATGAATATTAATAAATAACACATTATCAAAAAAAGGTGAAAAAGGTGAAATAGACAACTACATTTGTGCAATCACATTCTTTGCGTGTTACCGAGGTCTGCACTGACCCATTCTTTTTACAAATGTTCTATTTGCTTGCAAGGTGACATTTCCTTTGTACATTAGAAAAGATATATGGTATGACAAAGATTAATTATCTTAAAATACAATTGTAAGTATATATTTGCTAATGATGTATGTGTTTGTTTGTAAAATATCTTATGTCATACTGTATATAATATATGAAATCCTTATATAAACCATTTGTAAAGTTTACACACTGTACACTTTCAGTTACCCTTTGTCACTGGGAAAAAATATTGCACCTATACACCCATCACATGATCCCCACATTTTTTTTTCTTTTCTCAAGCATGGTCCTGTCCAACCCTGGTCTGTACAATCTTCTCTTTAATAACATTTCAGAACAATAAGCAATCAACTAAAAAGGTATATCCCACACAATAGACTTTACTCCTCTTACTGGTGCCCCCAGGTAATATAGTTGCAGATAGGCTAATTATCTTCTGAAGCTGTCAATACTACATATAGCAGGTGGCACGTGTGTTCAGTCTATAGATACCTTTAGGGCAAGTTTCCATTATATGGTTCTCTTTTGAACTGATCCTAAATCACTTACGAAGTTGATGTGTTGGTTCCCACAAGCATATCTTCCACATGGTATGGAAAGTAGTTCATTCAGCTACACATAACATGCAAAATATCCTTCATCCTTCGTCAAAAATGCACACAGATATAAATTTGTAGGATAAACATCACTGCACTACTAACTTGGTAATGTATGCCAGGATTCCTTTATTTACAGTAGTCAACTGGGCACTACAAAAGAATCAAAATAATCTAATGATGGTACATTACCTATCCATATCTCTAAGGCATTCTGAACAATCCACAGGGAGATAAAAACTGATGTAATCTTCACACTCTCCCATAATTAGGGCTAGTATACACAATGAGAAAATTGGACAAAAAAATACAGCTTTCAGAGTGATTGTCCGATAATCTGATCATTAGTACCCAGCTTGCAAGAGATAATCATGACAGGTTATAAACAAAATATTCAAAGGGACAAACACGTAAATGTTTCCGGTAACGATAACAGAACGTACAATTTTCATATAATCAGTACAGAAGAATGAAGAGACCAAGTCCACACATGCTCGGAAATAAAAGAATGCATTACTAAACAAAACGA
Organism: Lithobates sylvaticus; assembly: GCA_028564925.1. Taxonomy (NCBI): domain Eukaryota; kingdom Metazoa; phylum Chordata; class Amphibia; order Anura; family Ranidae; genus Lithobates; species Lithobates sylvaticus. The sequence continues at coordinate 343,553,278 of CM053030.1, read as the reverse complement.
TACATTACATCTCTTCCAAAGTTGTATTCTGTCTTACAATAATCTAGAACGCAAAAAAAAAATAAGCAGACGATCATTCGTCTGATATTCTTAGCATGTGTACAAGATTTAATAAAAACCTACTGAACGTATTTATATTAACATCTACTGATTAGTCTTAAGGTATATATGCCCTGGTATTTTATGAGGCATATTATCTTGTCTACTCCTTCACCTTTATCTAAACTGAGCCATCCCAACTTCCACCCTGACTTTGTGTACAAAAAATGTCAGGGCTGGTTAAAGGTAGGATACTCCAGAGTTCTCAATCCTTAGGATGTCATAGGAACATGATATGATATGTTCAATATCAGGTCTGGCCAAACATGTCCTCTCGATAATGTACTGCAGGCATGTCCAAAGTCCGGCCCGCGTTCCGGTTTGATGGTGCCCCCACTTGGAATTTGCATATATATACATCTGTGGCCCCCAAAGCTTGCGCGTGTTATGTTTTTTATGCTGTTAATATATCTATCTTCTTTAGTCTGACAAATCCCGTGTGCCGCACTCATTCTTATGCCCCATACACACGGTCGGAAATTCCGACCACAAAATCCGTCTGAGTTGTCCGACACTGGTGTTGCATACACACGGTCGGACAAAGTTGTCGGAAAATCCAATCATTCTGAACGTGGTGATGTTCGTTGCGTACGACGGAACTACGTAGAGGCTAGTAGCCAATAGCTTTGGTCTTGTAATTTGATCTGAGCATGCGTGGCACTTTGTCCGTCGGAATTCGCTACACACGATGGGAAAAAGTCCGATCGGACTTTGTCGTAAAATTTGAGAGCAGGATCTCAAATTTTTTCCGACGGAAATTCCGAGGGAAAAAGTCAGATGGCGCCCACACACGGACGGATTTTCCGACAACATGGTTCGATAGGACATTTTCCGTCGGAAATTCCGACCGTGTGTACTGGGCATTAGTATGAGTCGGGGCATGTGGCTGGGTGTGTTCACAAGTCTATGTGCCCGAGCCCCTATGAAGCTGACAGCGCGAAGAGCCAATCACAGGCACAGTGACTATTCCCGATTTCCCGATCGGGGAAATGTCACAGTGCCTGATTGGCGGTGGGGATGCGCGCTGTCAGCTTCCTTGCGGGCTCGGGCACATAGACTTGTGAATACACCCAGCCACGCGCCCCAGGTCATACTAAGAATGAGCGTGGCGCTCGGGATCTGTCAGGCTAAAGAAGATAGATATATTAACAGCATAAAAAACAAAACATGCTCAAGCTTTGGGGGCCACAGATGTATGTATGTATGTATGTATATATATATATATATAATATATATATATATATATATATATATATATATATATATATATATATATATATATATATATATATATATATATATATATGAAAATTCCAAGTGGGGGCCTTTCCTTTTGAGAGATAGATAGAGAGAGAGAAAAAGAGAAATAGAGAGAGCGAAAGAGAGAGAGAGGGAAATAGAGAGAGAGAGAGCGAGAGAGAGAGATTTATATATATTTTTTTAAACATAACACGCCTGAGCTCATCGTTACCCTGAGTGGAGAAGAGAAGATCTATATATTATATATCATTATATATTGTCATCAATGTTATGAAATGAATAGTATGCCGTTTGCAATAAACTTTGCATAAAATATTTCATTTGCATTTCATTTTAATGGTTCAAAAAATGTCAGGCAAAATGGTCAGCCCTCACACATGTTCACTTCATGAAATCTGGCCCTCTTTGAAAAAAGTTTGGACACCCCTGATGTACTGTATTCTCTGCTTGCCTACAGCACCTTACTCTCCAGCCTAAATTCAGAAAGAGAAATCAAATCTAGGACTCAGTTTTTTTTTTTTATCAGAATAGCAAGATAGGCCGTTGTTGATTTAGTAAAGAAGTAGACCACGTTGACCGTACAAAATTAATTGCGGCTTACCTTAGTGAATGTGGTGAAAATTCACTTTGCAAACAATGCCCAATCACACTGAAGGATTATAAAAAAGAAAAGAAAAGGCTTAGATATGAGTGAATGATTGAAATCAGCTTAGTTTAGATCCCATTTGGGGTGGTCGTGTGGTCTGGAGGCATGACTCAATTGATGTACAGATAACTAAGGGAATTTTATTTTTGTCTCCATTTTAATTTTTTTTTTCTTAGGGTCTTGTACTCTCTAATAATAGGAACGAGTTTGTTCTTGATTCTTTTTCAACTTCTTTTGCATATATTTAAGCTCTTTCTTGTATTATCTAAGTGAGATGGTATCATCAAATGTATGACAATGTTCCTTAATTTCCAAATCTTATGTACATGTCAATATAATGTTATATTCTTCTTTTTATTGTAAAATTCAATAAACATATTGAACAAGAAATCAGCGTAGTTTCATTACATTCACTAAACTAAGTAGAAATTCCCTTGCAAAATGAAAATTCACTTTCAATCTCTTTTATAAAATCAACCCCACTGTGTCTGCACATAAATCTTCCATCTCTAACTACTATCAATAGGTCAAATACAACATTTGGCACACATGCATTAGGTTTCCTCAGTTAATTTCATGCTTTTTTCTTACATTACCTTAAACACATTCCCAGGACAACATATACAGTATCTCACAAAGGTGAGTACACCCCTCACATTTTTGTAAATATTTTATTACATCTTTTCATGTGCCAACACTGAAGAAATTACACTTTGCTACAATGTAAAGTAGTGAGTGTACAGCTTGTATAACAGTGTAAATTTGCTGTCACCTCAAAATAACTCAACACACAGCCTAATGTCTAAACCGCTGGCAACAAAAATGAGTACACCCCGAAGTAAAAATGTCCAAATTGGGCTCAAAGTGCCAATAGTTTGTGTGGCCACCATTATTTTCCAGCACTTAAAGTGGAGCTCCACCCTAAAGTGGAACTTCCACTTATCGGATTCCTCCCCCCCCTCCGGTGCCACAATTGACACCTTTCAGGGGGAGGGGGTGCAGATACCTGTATAATCCAGGTATCTGCACCCACTTCCGGGACTAGCTAGCCGCCCCTAGCCGCAGATGCCCCGCCCCTAGCCGCAGATGCCCGCCCCCCAGTTGTGTCCTGAAAAACATACAGTTCCCAGGACAACAATGGGACCAGTAAAGACGCGCAGCACGACTCGCGCATGCACAGTAGGGAATCGGGCAGTGAAGCCGCAATGCTTCACTTCCTGATTCCCTGACAGAGGATGGCGGCGGGAGCAGCCGAGAGACGAGCGATTGCTTGTCATCTTCTGCCGACATCGCTGGAACCTAGAACAGGTAAGTGTCCATTTATTAAAAGTCAGCAGCTGCAGTATTTGTAGCTTCTGACTTTTAATATTTTTTGTGCAGGTGGCCATCCTCTTTACAGAGGGAGTCCGGCAAAATTTTTTTTTTTTAAAAGTCAGCAGCTACAAATACTGCAGCTGCTGGCTTTTAAAATATGGACACTTACCTGTCCAGCGCGCCTGCGATGTCGGCACCCGAAAGCCGATCTGTCGATCTGCTCTCGGGTGCTGCCGCCGCCATCTACGGTACGAGAATCAATTAGTGAAGCCTTGCAGCTTCACTTCCCGGTTCCCTACTGCGCATGCGCGAGTCGTGCTGCGCAATAAGGATGCTCCCTGCTGTCTCTGGGACCTGTGTGTTTCCCAACAGACAGCAGGGGCCCCGCAGGAAATGGCTTAATTACCCACAGATTCTGCGGATATCTAAGCCCGGAAGTACCTTCCTCCCCCCTGAGAGGTGCCAATTGTGGCACCGGAGGGGGGGAGGGTTCCAATGAGCGGAAGTTCCACTTTAGGGTGGAGCTCCGCTTTAAGCCTCTTGGGCTTCACAGGTTGCCACTGGAGTCCTCTTCCACTCCTCCATGATGACATCACGGAGCTGGTGGATGTTAGAGACCTTGTGCTCCTCCACCTTCCATTTGAGGATGCCCCACAGATGCTCAATAGGATATAGGTCTGGAAACATACCTGGCCAGGCCATCACCTTTACCCTCAGGTTCTTTAGCAAGGCAGTGGTCGTCTTGGAGGTGTGTTTGGGGGTCGTTATCATGTTGGAATACTGCCCTGCGGCCCAGTCTCCGAAGGGAGGGTATCATGCTCTGCTTCAGTATGTCGCAGTACATGTTGGCATTCAGGGTTCCCTTAATGAACTGTAGGTCCCCAGTGCTGGCAGCACTCATGCAACCCCAGATCATAAAACTCCCACCACCATGCTTGCCTGTAGCAAGACACACTTGTCTTTGTACTTCGTACTTCTCACCTGGTTGCTGCGACACACGCTTGACACCATCTGAACCAAATAAGTTTATCTTGGTCTCATCAGACCACAGGACATGGTTCCAGTAATCCATGTCTTCAGCAAACTGTTTGCAGGCTTTCTAGTGCATCATCTTTAGAAGAGGCATCCTTCTGGGACGACAGCCATGCAGACCGATTTGACGCAGTGTGCAAAGACAACCTCTGGATATGACGCTGAGCACGTGTACTCAACTTCTCTGGTGAACCATGGCGAGGCCTGTTCTGAGTGGAACTTGTCCTGTTAAACCACCGTATTGTCTTGGCCACCATGCTGCAGCTTATTTTCAGGGTCTTGGCAATCTTCTTATAGCCTAGGCTATCTTTATGTAGAGCAACAATTCTTTTTTCAGATCCTCAGAGAGTTATTTGCCATGGGGGGCCATGTTAAACTTCCAGTGACCAGTATGAGAGAGTGAGAGCGATAACACCAAATTTACCACACCTGCTCCCTATTCACACCTGAGAACTTGTAACCCTAATGAGTCACATGACACGGGGAGGGAAAATGGTCAATCGTGCCTAATTTAGACATTTTCACTTAGGGGTTGTGTGTTGAGTTATTTTTGAGGGGACAGCAAATTTACACTGCTATACAAGCTGTACACTCACTACTTTAAATTGTAGCAAAGTGTTATTTCTTCAGTGTTGTCGCTAAGGACGAGCCGAATACCCCACGTTAAAGTCTATGGGACACGAACATGAAAAATTAAAAGTGCTAATTTTAAAGGCTTACATGCAAATTATTGTCATAAAAAGTGTTTGAGGACCTGGACATGTATCAATGCAAAAAAAGTTTCAAAAATGTCAGTTTTTTTCGGGAGCAATGATTTTAAGTGAAACAATAAAAATGAAATATTCCTTTAACCACTTCGCGCCCGTAGGGCGTCCAGGGACGTCCTTGACTTCCAGGGGGTATATCTGAATGATGCCTGCAGCTACAGACATCATTCAGATATTGCCGTTTTCAGCCGGCGATTCCCTGCACCATAAGAACGATCATATCGGCTGTTCCACCGCTTGATCGTTCTTACGGGCAGTGGGAGGGGATGTCCCCCCCTCCCGCTGCCCTCTGGTGCTTCTTCCGACTCACCGCTTCCATCGGTGAGTCGGACACAGGACCCGCCGGCCCCCGGATGGTGATCATAGAGATTTCCGGTGGACCAGATGGTCGCTGGAGTCTCTATGATCGTTCGGAGGCCGTCACGCCCGGCCTCTGCATTCAAATAACGGCGCTGCCTCGGCTGGGAAGCCGTGATCGTATTTTTTTTTTTATTTTTTTATTTTAGGCTTCCCAGGCTAGAGGTGAGATGTGGGGTCTTATTGACCCCACATCTCACTGTAAATAGGTCCAATCATGTCATATTCCTATTACAAGGGATGTTTACATTCCTTGTAATAGGAATAAAAGTAATAAAAAGTAATAAAAGTAAAAATAAAAGTAAAAAAAGAATAAAAGTAATCAAATTTTTTTTTTTAAAGTGCCAAACTAAAAAAATAAAAGTAAAATTAACAATAAGAATTTTTTTTTTTTTTTTTAAAGCGCCCTGTCCCCATGAGCTCGTACGCAGAAATGAACGCATACGTAAGCCCCGCCCACATATGAAAACGGTGTTCAAACCACACATGTGAGGTATCGCCGCGAACGTTAGAGCGAGAGCAATAATTCTAGCCCTAGACCTCCTCTGTAACTTAAAACATGTAACCAGTAAAACATTTTAAAGCGTCGCCTATGGGAATTTTTAAATACCAAAGTTTGGCGCCATTCCACGAGCGCGTGCAATTTTGAAGCGTGACTTGTTGGGTAAAACGTGTTCGAAAAATTGCTGCGCAAATACCGTGCGAGAAAAAACGTTGCAACAATGGCCATTGTATTCTCTAGGGTCTTTGCTAAAAAAACATATATAATGTTTGGGGGTCCTATGTAATTTTCGAGCAAAAAAATTATGAATTTTACATGTAGGAGAGAAATGTCAGAATTGGCCTGGATGGGAAGTGGTTAAATATCGTGCCTAGGGGGTGTCTATAGTATGCCTGTAAAGTGGTGCAGTTGTCCTGTGTTTAGAACAGTACCACAGCAAAATTTAATTTCTAAAGGAAAAAAAGTCATTTAAAACTGATCACGGCTGTAATGAATTGTCGGGTCTCGGCAATATAGATAAAACTCATAAAAAAATGGCATGGGTCCCCCCCAGTCCATTACCAGGCCCTTAGGATATTAACCACCTGATTACTTTGCACTTAAACCCCCCTCGTGACCAGACCAATTTTCAGCTTTTGGCGCTGACGCACTTGGAATGACAATTGCGCGGTCATACAACACTGTACCCAAATGAAATTTTTATCATTTTTTTCCCACAAATAGAGCTTTCTTTTGGTGGTATTTAATCACAGCTGGGGTTTTTATTTTTTGCGAAACAAACAAAAAAAGATGGAAAATTAAAAAAAAAAAAAACTTGTTTAATAGTTTGTTATAAAATTTTGCAAACAGGTAATTTTTCTGCTTCATTGATATGCGCTGATGAGGCGGCACAGGTGGGCACTGATAGGCTGCACTGGTGGGCACTGATAGGCTGCACTGGTGGGGACAGATAAGTCGGTACTGATGGGGACAGCAAAGATGGCACTGATGGGCACTGATGGGCACGGATGGGTGGCACGGATGGGTGGCACGGATAAGTAGCACAGATGGGTGGCACCGATGGGCACTGATGGATGACACTGATGGGCACTGATGGGTGGCACTGATGGGCACTGATGGGTGGCACTGATGGGCACTGATAGGTGGCACTGATGGGCACTGATGGCACTGGTAGGTGACACAGATGAGCACTGGTAGGTGACACAGATGAGCACTGGCAGGTGACACTGATTTGCAGCACTGGCACTGTGGTCACTGAGAGATGGCACTGTAGGCACTGAGAGATGGCACTGAGAGATGGCACTGTGGGCACTGAGAGATGGCAGTGTGGGCACTGGTAGGGGCACTTTAATGGGGCAAAGGTGGGCACAATGTATTGGGCACATCGCTGGGCACATTGCAGTGAGTGGGACTGATGTCCCTCTCACTGCCGCCGGTGATCGGCTTTTTTTTTTTTTCTCCTCGCGCTGTCAGACGATTACCGGCTCTGTTAGTATCACAGGATCAGCTGTCATTGGCTGACAGCTGATCACGTGGTAAGGGGTCGGGATCGACCCCTTACTCGGATCTGTGATCCAGCGAGTCTCACAGACTCGCTGATCACAGAGCGCGCCGCGCGCGCCTTTCAGGGGGCGCGCAGACAGCTTGTGGCCGGGACGACGTCAATAGACGTCGTCCCGGCACAATAGATCCGCGCTGTAGCCGTCATTTGGCTATAGCGCTGGTCTATAGTGGTTAAGGGGAACCCTTAACCAATTTTTTTTTTTAAATTACGTGGGGGTGCCCCCAAAATCCATACCAGGCCCTTTAGGTCTGGTATGGATATTAAGGGGAACCCTGCCCCAATTTTTTTTAAAAATGGCATAGGGGTCCCCCCAAAATCCATACCAGACCCTTATCCGAGCACGCAACCTGGCAGGCCGCAGGAAAAGGACAAGGGAGCACCCCCCCCCCTCCTGTACCGTACCAGGCCACATGCTCTCAACATGGGGAGGATGCTTTGGGGTACACGTGCCTGTTGGTTGTGGGGTTCTGCGGGTGCGGGGCTTATCCGAATCTGGAAGCCCCCTTTAACAAGGGGACCCCCAGATCCCGGCCCCCCCCCCCATGTGAATTGGTAAAGGGGTGCATTGTACCCATACCATTTCACACAAAAATGTGTCAAAAATAGTAAAAAAGACAGGAGACACTTTGGGACAAGTCCTTTATTAAAAAATAAAAATGTCCTGCGATGTAGATCCATCTCACACCGCCTGACCGAAAAAAGGAAAAAAAAAAAGCTGCAACAGCTCAGCCTCCATTGGAGGCTCCCGCCGAGTGATGCTTCTTCTCAGTGACAGCTGTTATATTTCTGAGGGCGGGGCCACCCAGTGACGTAAATGGGTCAGAGGAACGCGGGGTTGCCCATTTACGCCACTGAGTGGCCCCGCCCTCAGCTATATAACAGCTGTCATCGAGAAGAAGCATCACTCGGCGGGAGCCTCCCATGGAGGCAGAGCTGTTGCAGCTTCTTTTTTTTTCCGGCTTGTCGGGCGGCGTGAGATGGATCTACATTGCGGGACATTTTTATTCTTTTATTTTTTAATAAAGGACTTGTGCCAAAGTGTCTCCTGTCTATTTTACTATTTTTGACACTTTTTTGTGAAATGGTAGGGGTACAATGTACCCATTACCAATTCACATAGGAAGGAGGCCGGGATCTGGGGGTCCCCTTGTTAAAGAGGGCTTCCAGATTCCGATAAGCCCCCCACCCCCAGACCCCCACAACCACCGGGCAAGGGTTGTGGGGATGAGGCCCTTGTCCCCATCAACATGAGGACAAGGTGCTTTGGGACCCCAAAGCATCCTCCCCATGTCAAGGGCATGTGGCCTGGTATGGTTCAGGAGGGGGGGCGCTCTCTCGTCCCTCCCTTTTTTCCTGCGGCCTGCCAGGTTGCATGCTTGGATAAGGGTCTGGTATGGATTTTGGGGGACCCCTATGCCATTTTTTTTTGGTGCAGGGTTCCCCTTAATATCCATACCAGACCTGAAGGGCCTGGAATGGATTTTGGGGGGACCCCCCACGCTATTTTTTTTTACATTTTTGGTTCTGGTTCCCCTTAATATTCATACCAAACCCAAAGGGTCTGGTAACGGACTGGGGGTTGGGGGACCCATGCCATTTTTTTTCAATGATTTTTACCTATATTGCCGAGACCCGGCAATTCATTACAGCCATGATCAGTTTTAAATGACTTTTTTTCCTTTAGAAATGTAATTTTGCTGTGGTACTGTTCTAAACACGGGAAAACTGCGCCACTTTACAGGCATACTATAGACATCCCCAGGCACGATATTTACAGGAAGATTTCATTTTCATTATTTTACTTTAAGCATTAGTAAAATCACTGCTCCTGAACAAACGGCCGTTTTTAAAACTTTTTTTTGCATGGATACATGTCCCCTGGGGCAGGACCCGGGTCCCCAAACACTTTTTTATGACAATAACTTGCATATAAGCCTTTAAAATGAGCACTTTTGTTTTTTCATGTTAGTGTCCCATGGACTTTAACGGGGTCCGCGGCTTTCAAATTTGCTGCGAACACGGCATAATGTTCGTTGTTCGCTGAACGTCTGAACAACCAAAGTTTGTCCCGAACCTATGCTTGGGCTGAACCGTTCGCCCATCCCTAGTTGTCATATGAAAAGATCTAACAAAATATTTACTAAAATGTAAGGGATGTACTCATTTTTGTAAGATACTGTATATAATCTCTGCTCATTTAGTTGTTAAACACTGCCAGATCTTTATATTAGAGACAGACCTCATGCAGATGAAGGATCCTACTATATCTCCTCTCTACTTGATAAATTCCCAGCATTCGGGAAAACATGGTAACAAGGCACCACTGACTAGAATTCCACAATTTATCTATTTATCCTTTCACGAGTGCAAGCCTACTACCAAAGTTTCAGATACCTCAGTTTGGCATGTCATAATCATGAACATGCCCCTACCAACACCGCCACTGATTTTTTTTAAAGATTTATTTCCCTTAATTTCTTTGCTACTTTTCTAACTAAGAAGTAATAAAACAGAAATAGGCCATATAGGCCAAATAGGTCATATATAAGTAATCACTAGACTACATAGTATGGATTGAGAGACTTTAAAGCAAATCTTTGCAAATATATTCCAAAAAACACTGTAAAAGAAGAAAGGAATTTGGGTAATGCTGTGTTTAAAAATGGCAGGCCTGAAAGTAAATGTTCCAAAATTACAAGGCCTTTGCTCTAGTAGAACATCTAAAGCCCCATACACACGGTCGGACTTTTTCATGGATTCTGTCCGATCGGACAATGTTGTTGAAAAATCAGACCGTGTGTATGCACCATCGGACAGTGTACGTCGGTTTGTCCGACGGACAAAGTCTTATCTCCTGCTGGAAAGATTTGCCGTCAACACGGTCCGATCACACCAAATCCGATCGTGTGTACGGTTGTCCGACCGGACAAAGTGCCACGCATGCTCAGATCACATTACAAGACCAAAGCTATTGGCTACTAGCCTCTACGTAGTCCCGTCGTAGGCAACAAACGTCACCACGTTCAGAATGATCGGATTTTCCGACAACTTTGTCCGACCGTGTGTACGCAAAACCAACATCGGACAAAGTATGACGAACATGGTCCGACGGACCTGGTCCGCGGATTGTCCGACCGTGTGTATGGGGCTTAACTGTGGACAGTACTATATTGGTCCCTTTCTGATGAAGTCCATGAGACTGAAACAGCATTGGCCAAAAGTTGTCTTTCTATTTCAGCAATGGCCATGTGATTGTATTATTCGTTCACAGCTTTGGAGATTCAGGTACAGGTTTTGCAATGTAATATAAGCTATTACCTAGACGTTTTTTCCTCTTTAGGAGAGGGTGGTTTGCATATGTACAGTAAGAGAAATGTAATCTATTCAAACTCAAAAGAAGCTAGAAAGGTTGAAAATGATTTCCTTATATAAATAGAGTAAATGGTGCAAAAATAAAATACATATGCAAAAATTAAATACATGTTTATTTTGACAGTTTTGCTGCTGAGCACTACCACTTCTGCTTATGTTCACATACACATTACAAACCTCCCAAACCATACCACATACCTCCTGAAAAAAGCATTGCCTGCTAAATTAAAGAAAAATACTGTTCAATATGTATAGCTCATGTTATTGTGCAAATGTTTTATCAAAACAATATTTTTTGTGGGTAATGTGTACAGTGTAATAGGCACCCCATGTTGTTTGTCATAATTATGCGTAAATGCGTTATCACTGCACAACATGACTGCGCAGGGATGTTGTGTGCCTGTGGATATTTGTGTTATTTTTATTCTTGCATTTTTTTAATTATTTAACTTTATTTTTATACTAGTTTAACTTTATTATTGTCACTGTGGGCCACTCTAGTGACGTATATTTTAACTTGATTACTATCACCTGGGCCCCTGTAGGGATGTATAGTTTAACTTTATTTCTGTCACCAGGGCCCCTGTAGTGATGTAAATGACTGCTGATGGAACCACAGAGTGCAGCGGGGTCCAGGCACCCACCACACTCGGAAGTGTGTAAGGTGGAGAATTATTTTTTGGTGATCGTAACTTCTGAAAACAGCGAAGCTCAGAGACAGCTCCAACCGAAGAGGTAAGCATAAAGAATCTTCTTTTGCAAATAACGTTTTTTATTTGATATAGTAGTGATGGAGTCACTTTAAAACAATTCCACACTGGCTTCTGTAGCAGAAGACACTGTGCAGCAGAAGAAGCACTGAAGAACTTCAGTAAGAATGACCTGGATTACTTAAAGGGGTATTAACCTCCCTGGCGGTATGATTCTGTCTGGAATTTAGTGCTGAAAGCGGTACAATTATTTTGCATGGAAATTTGGCGTTTTTTATATTGTAGGCATGCAATTCTTATGACTAACTCACTTAAATCTGTCCGAACCAGAGTCTAGTAGACATCCCGGGTATGATAAAGTTTGAAACACAAAATCATAAATTATAATATAATAAAAAATATATATAAAAATGATTCAATAATGTAATCAAATCAAAAACACAGAAATTTGCTCAGTTGCAGAATAGTCGCTGTCATTAAATTTATTGTTTGATGATAAATTGTGATTCTAATTTTTTATCTGTGTTTTCTAGCTGGTCTAAAACCACTTTTGACATAAAGGGACACTTTTTGGTTGCTATGGACAATCTCCAGTTTCCAGGCAGAAAAAAATCTTTTTATTATATAAAATGACATGCAGGGCACTGGGCAGACCACTAGGGACAAAGGGGATGTGTATTTTTTGTATACAGTACTATAATCTGTAAGATTACAGTACTGTATGTGTATCGTGTTTTTAAACTTTTTTGAATTTGGCGCCGATCTCTGCTCCCATGCGTCGGAACGTCGCAGGGAACGGAGATCAGCGGCACTCGGGCACTGTGTGAATCGAGCGAGCAGACGGCTCACTCACACAGCGGGGAGACATCGCAGGATCCAGGGGAAAAGGTAAGTAACTTCCCCCTGTATCCTGCAATGCAGCCCGAGTCTGGCTCGGGGTTACCGCTTTTGGTACTGAAGTTCCCACCCCGAGCCAGACTCGGGATTACCGCCAGGGAGGTTAAAGCTTGTTTTGTTTTTTAAATAACAAACATGTTATACTTACCTGGTCTGTGCATTGGTTTTGCAGCTCCAATCCTCTTTTTTTTCGGGTCCCCTGCTGGTGCTCCTGGCTCCTTACCCTTCGAGTAATGCCCCCAAAGAAAGCTGCTTGCCCTGGGGGCACTACTGCATGCTTGCTCCCCTATGTATCCATGAGACACATAGAGCCGTGGCTTGGCCCCACCCCCTCGCTCTCTCCTCATTAGCTCACTGGCTATGATTGACAGCAGTGGGAATGGGCTCCCGCTGCTGTCTCAGCCTATGAGGAGGGAGAGTTCTGGGACAGCCTTGGCTATTGTTAACATCGCTGGATTCGAGGGAGCTCAGGTAAGAATTGGGTGGGCTGGGGGAGCCTGCTGCACACAAACATTTTTTTGCATTCGTGGTATATTGGTACATAGAGGAGCTGGATTTTAGCAAAAAAGAAAAGGTCAACTTAGCCTTTAAAAATGCAACCTTTCAGAATATGTTAGATTCCTTCCTTAGGAAACCTAGCCTATTAGCCAATAAAGTATATCAATTAAACTTCAAACTTTCCACATTTACAAATAGCTAAGATGATACAAGACTCTACTACTACCCCTATATGCAAGCTAGCAACAACATGGTGAGAATTTTAGATTATTGCTATCACTTCACGTTTACCTGAGTTGCTACACGTACTGGTGTTCTCTACTATTGTACCTTTCTTTTATATGTAAAATACGTGTGGCCAATACACACACTGCCTGAGCCTATAACAAAGCTGAACAGAAGCTATATTTGTAAAACTGGCCCCTTTTGACTTTCTTTGTGCTTAGAAATGGAGGTGGACTTAGCCCTTTACACTAGTCACAAAATTGCTGATATTAAATCATTTGAACTGAATTGTTCTTTAAAGGCTGGTTTAGCACTAATAGTATTTATAGAGTACTGTTTTAATGAGATATGATTGTCAAACAAAAGGAGCTGTGCCTTTCCGAACAGATCTACCCAGGGCTGTACTGCTGATAAAAGCCAGCTGTACAAAGTACAAGGTATTTAATCTTTCATCTTGAATCTGGGATTCACTTTGTGACCTTACCTATTTGTAGAATAATGAGTGGCACACATAAAATATAAAAAAATATTTGTGTCAGTGTGATGATTATAGGTAATAATCGATTGCATCAACAACTGGCAAACTGATAATAATGTCCTTAGTTTCTTTTTTATTAGAAATGTATGAAATTATGCATAAAAAAATAACTTGCATGTAATATAAAACGATCTCCCGTTAAAACCTTTTAATGCAAGTTTTGAGGGCTGGTATTTAGAATAAAGTTTAAAGAACAAATAATAAATGTTGTTGTCTGCCATTTGGTTGTAATACTGTATGTATTTTATTTTAATCATTGTATGTTGGTTTTCTTATGTCTTCTAAATTACTGCCCCATCCACATTTTGCCCAGGCATACCACTTTCATTCTTCATTCCACTGCTTCTGTTATTCCAGGCTCAGGAGAGGTCTACCATAATTGAGGTAGGAGAAAGACTTGTGAATACTGCAGAGCCACAATTGGTACTTTGTAGGTTTTAGGTGTAGTCCAGAAGTTACTTAAATTTTCAATGTTTAAATCCTTACTAAGTTGATAAGGATTGTAAGACACTTAGAAATACAAGATATACAAAGTTACAGTAAATGGTTGACTGATCCAGGGAGATGTCTCTACATGCATGTTAATGTACAGTATGTGTATCTAAACCAAAAACCAAAAATGTAATATATTGCAGCTTACCAGTAATTAGATGGGGTGGCTGCATATAGGTTTTTGCTTTTCAGGCTAACAACATTTTCAGCAGGTACAGAAAACACCTGTTGATCTTGTCAGAAATATATTTAAATATTTATTTTTTAAGGTAATATTTTTATTGAACTTTAAAATAAAGTGAACAGCAAATGAACATTGCATAGCTGTAGAGCAGGGATCTTCAAACTACGGCCCTCCAGTTGTTGGAGAACTACACATTCCATGAGGCATTGTAAAACTCTGACATTCACAGACATGACTAGGCATGATGGGAATGGAAGTTCCTGAACAACTGGAGGGCCATAGTTTGAAGACCCCCTGCTGTAGAGCATTTTCATCAGAAAGAATATTTCAGTACACAAATTATATATTATCCAATCAGTCAATGATCTGTACAATATCAATGTGTCAAAAATAAAGATATACAGTAAGGAGTACTGTCATTATCGTCTCTTTTTTTCCTTTTGCCCCCTAAAAAAAAGGGGGGGAGAGCCAACATACACAAAAGGTGTAAAACCATTGAAAAAAAAAAAGGAAAAACACAACACAACACAAAACACCTGAGCACTTTTTACCACACCAATAGGATACTAGTGCAATCCACACCATAAATTTACCTGAATAGCTTAAAGTGTTTGTAACCCTAAAAAAAATAAAAAAAGAGATCCTGTTCCCTTATATCAAATTAAACAGCACAGCACTTGTGCTGTCTAATCTGCCCCTCTCTAAACTGTAAAAAACCTGGCTGATCCTGCCACTTCCTGTCTACAGTGGTCAGCTTATGTGCCTCCATCATCCACTCTCTACTCTGTCCTCCTCACCCCCCCCCCCCCCCGCCTGTCAGCTCCCATCACTGTGTCTCTGTCCCCTTCCTGTTACTTTTCGTAATAAAAATGTAAAAAATATCCTTCCAGTCGCTCTCCTTTAACTGGCTGTAGCCCTGGATCATAGTAGCAGAGCAGCTGGGAGTCACGTGACCGGCCTGAAGATCTCAGGAAAAAGGTATTTAGAGGCATCTTTTTAAACAAACACTTGGAGAGTGAGTTATTGCCAAATAAAGGAGAGGGGCTGCTAGCGAAAGGCTTTTTTAGGGTTACAACCACTTGAACTAACAGCAATTGTTCCATATTAACATATATTTAAATATTTAAATCTATTATTACAACAAATTAAACAGAACATAGAAATGGCTCTGCAATGTACTCGATTATAAACGCAGTGTCCAAATTTCTGATGATAAAACTTTTAAAAGCTATATTTAGACTACCAGTAACATAAGTATTTGTGGATGAGAAAACGCTTTAACTATGTGAAAGGGATGTGCTGTGGATTATGGAGCACAATGTAAGAATAGGTTAATAGCTATATATTCTCAACATGAAGGCTCACATACTGTAGAATAGAGTTAGGAACACACTGTACAGAGGGGCCTTGAAGAGGCATTGAGGCTTCCACATTTATGTATTTGCAAACATTCTGCATCTAAAATCTGTTTTAAATCAAATTGTTGAACAGTATAATGTGTTTTTTTTACTGGCTAGCTGGTAAGTTTGCTGGGAAATACTATGTTCTGTGCCATGCCCTTTAATGTGCACCTAACGCTGGCCACTAATAGAATTTTGTTAAATGTTTTTAGTTTTAAGACTGTTTATTTGATTTTTTTTAATCCTTAGTGGGTTCAAATCAGCCTTCCTTTTTGACTACAGTGACAAGAAAATTCAAAGGAGCGGGGAAGAAAGTTTCTAACACTGTATGTTTCCAAAATCACATATTAAAGGCAAACAAGATAATGAAGTACTTTTGAATGATTTTCGTCTAGTCTTCAAATGCACTGAGAATTTTCATATAAATGTTCATACAAATGTTTGTTCATAAATCTACTAGATTATGATCAGCTTTATCCTAAAAGCTAATTATAAATTGTGGAGGTTGTCATTTTTTTTAATAGCCTAAGATGGCTAAAGCATATAAAGACATGGAATGAAGAAGGCCCAAGGAAGGGATCTATAGATATAGACATATGATTTAAGAAACACTTAAAATGCTGTATCTCAAAATTTACAGCTGGAAAAAGCAAAGCAAGAGATATACAGGAATGTGTAAGTAAGGAGTAAAGAGCCCGCCTACAAGAAGACACATATTAGATATGCAATGCTCTTTTTTAGTTACAGGATCATTTAAGGTTGTAAATATACTTTGGTATCTCCGTGGCAGTTGCCCACCATGTCTAAAATAAGTCAAATAAAACTGCTGTAGAACAGAGATTCTCTGCAGCATCAGACATAAAATAAAAGCATATAAGTATAACAAACATCCTGTAAGGTAGCCTGCTTCCTACTTTTCAGATTTGCACTTTAAGTTCAACCGGTCCTGTACCACAGAACTCAAAAGACGATTCATAAATTTATGAATGGAACTCCAAGAAGGAACTGGCAGCTACACTAGAAAAACAAAATTAAATGTGAAAAGCTTTTCCCTTTGCAGAAAGGAAGATGGTAACACACCTCAGCACCTGTTACATAAACAAGGGCTCCTTTATTCCTCTTAAACACTTAATTTCCTCACAGTATACACAGCCAAAGCATCCTGACAAAGTAACTGTGCATGTGAGAATGTGTGCAGTCTTTTCTCCTAAATACGAGCAAGGCCTTGGATCCACGATTCATAAAGATGCAGTACAAAACCAAATCTGGACAGTACAGTATGTCCAAGCATTGACAGTTGATTTATAACTCATTTTAGGGCATGCAAATTTTGTTATAAATGCTTTGTTTTACAGATAATATTTCAGAAGTTCCTATTACACAAGAATAAACACATGTGAAGCCAGCAATTAATTGTACATTTAGATCCTTACAGGGAATGCCCATTAAAGTTAAAGATCAGTTGCTTTCTACAATTGCTGGCACCCACATCACCTCTTCCCCACAATTGGCATTACTGGGTTTAAAATGAGATAATCTACCTAGGTCATGCCTCACTGTGGCAGTGAATATTTGGACGGGCGCTCGTCTCACAATTCTTAGCAAATGGAGATTAGATGTTTCGTCTAATTTGTCAGAAGTCATACAGATGGTCCATTTGTACTGTTCTTATGAATTTTTTTTTTTTTGTTTGTTGTTATATGAGTACTGTTACTGAACAACTCTACTCACACTATGTTTCTATCAGTGGTGTTTAGCGATTCACATCTCTTCTGTGTACAACAGTATGCTTATTGTTTGGATCTGTTATTATGCTGAACCCTATATACCTCTTCTTCCAATTCTGCATCGATTTTTGTTTGTGCCACAGAAATATGGTAATTTTGTACTTAATTCAGTAAGATCTGTACCTAAATGTGTATCTGAGCTGCCATGGAGACTTATGTTTTTTCCTTGTTAAATTTTTAAACAAAAATCTTAACGTTTAAAAAAGTTAAATATCAAAAACAGATTGATTTGATGTAAACAATGTTTTAAAAATCCTGTGTGTATATACCGTATATATACTGTGTGCATAAATCAATATGAATAATGAATACAAAAAAAAAAAATTTGGGGGGGGATACACTTTTTTTTGATTTTTAATGTAAAAAAACAAAAAAAGACAAAAAAAGATAATGTTACACCGAGTAAATAGAAACACTTTACATGTCACAACGGCGACATACAATGTCGATTTTACTAGCTAAAGGCGACGCTTTAAAAGCCTTTAAAGGTTACCACTTTAGACTTACACAGGAGGCCTGGTTCTAGAATTACTGCCCATGATCTGATGCTTGCGGTGATACTTCACATGTGTGGGACGATCGCTGTTTGCGTGTGTGTGGGAATGATCCATGGACTCGCATTTGCGTGCAAGCAGGGGAGGGTCTTTTTTTTTTTGTTTGTTTATTTATTTATTTTTTTACACTGTCACCTTAATTTCTTCTTTTTTTTTTTTGTAATCACTTTTATTGCTCTCACAAGGATAACACCCCTATTGACAGCAATGGGCATGTGACAGGTACTCTTTATGGAGGGACCTGTTGAGATCCCACCTCTGCCCTAAAAAGCATTTGATCACACCAAGATCGGTGAGATCAAATGCTTTTTAACTTTTAAAACTGGAACCATTTACATCCGGGTAACCGAAAAGTGATGTAACATCATTGCTTCTGGGTTACTATATCATAGAGCCCAACAAAGTGTCGGGGGATCCCGGTAAAGCAGTAGAATAAGTTAGCCGCCAGGAGTCGGCTTGTAAATTGTAGACATCCTGTAAGGACGTTATTCCACTGCATAGCTTGGTGTCATCTTCAAAGATAGAAATGTTACTTTTAATCCCAGACCCAATATCATTTATAAAGATATTAAAAAGTAAGTGTCCCAGCACTGAACCATGGGGTACACCACTGATAACCCTAGACCATTCAGAGTAATGCCCCGTACACACGGTCAGAAATTCCGACCGATTTTTTCCGACGGATTTTGGCCGTCACTGGTGTTGCATACACACGGTCGGACAAAGTTGTCGGAAAATCCGATCATTCTGAACGTGGTGACGTTTGTTCCGTACCATGGAACTACGTAGAGGCTAGTAGCCAATAGCTTTGATCTGAGCATGCGTGGCACTTTGTCTGTCTAAATTCTCTACACACGATCGGAAAAAGTCTGATCGGATTTTTTTGTCGGAAAATTTGAGAGCAGGATCTCAAATTTTTTCCGTCAGAAATTCCGACGGAAAAAGTCCGATGGAGCCCACACACGGGCGGATTTTCCGACAACATGGTCCGATCGGACATTTTCCGTCTGAATTTTTCCGACCGTGTGTATGGGGCAAAAGAGTCATTAACCAGTACTCTCTGATCTCTGTCTTTTAGCCAGTTTTCTATCCATTTATAAATGTATCTTTCCAAGCCTGTAGACTTTACCTTACACTGTGTGCGGGGAACTGTGTCAAACGCTTTTTCAAAATCCAGGTATACCACATCCACAGCCACCCCTCTGTCCAAGGTTTTACTTACCTCCTCATAAAAAGAAATCAGGTTTGTTTGACAACTTCTGTCTTTCATGAATCCATGCTGTCTGTTTCTTAAAATATTTTTTTCCAGCAAGAACTCATCTATTTGGTCTTTTATTAAACTCTCCAGTATCTTCCCGACTATAGAAGTTAAACTAACAGGTCTATAGTTACTTGGTAAAGACTTTCATCCCTTTTTAAATATGGGCACCACATTGGCCCTGTGCCAATCCAGTGGTACCATTCCAGTCATTAACGAGTCCTTAAATATTAGAAAAAATAGTCTTGAAATGACAGAGCTCAATTATTTTAGGATCTTTAGGTGGATTATAACCACTTCCCGACCGCCCCATGTACATATACGTCGGCAGAATGGCACGTACAGGCAGAACCACGTACCTGTACGTGCCATTCTTCAGGCGCGTGGGGGGTCCGATCGGACCCCCCCCGGCCGGCGGGGGACGGTCGGGATCGCTTCAGGAGCGATCCGGGATGAGGGGACGGCCAGTGGTTTCTGGCCACACCCTCGCGATCGCTCCTGGCGAATCAGATGCTTCCTCTGTCTGTGTCAATCAAAACACAGGCAGAGGAAGTGATGTCACGCTCGGTGCGCCGGTCTATGTGACCGGAACGCCGAGCTGTCAACATGTACAGGTTAGTGCACCAACAGTACACTGACACCAGTACACATAGGCACACAAAACACCCCCCTGTCACCCCCAGATCACCCCCCAGATCACCCCCCCCCCCCCAGTCACAGTGTCACTAATTGCAGTGATCATTTTTTTACTGATCACTGCATTTAGTGTCAGTGTGACTGTAATAACTGTCAGTGCAGTTAGTTTTAGGTCCAAGGTAGCCCCCTACCCCCCCCCTAATAAAGGTTTAACCCCTTGATTGCCCCCCAGGTAACCCTTTCACCCCCTTTTGCCAGTGTCACTAAGCGATCGTTTTTCTGATCGCTGTATTAGTGTCACTGCTGTCGCTAGGTAACCATTTTTTTTTTTTTAGGTAACCGCCATGTTTATATAGGTTCATAAATAGGTTTATAGGTCAGGTACCCCCATATTACAACCTAAATAAAGGTTTTAACCCCTTGATTGCCCCTAGAGTTAACCCTTTCACCAGTGATCACTGTATAACTGTCACTGGTGACGCTGGTTAGCCAGTTAGTTATTTCGTTATTTAGGTTCCCCGTCAGGTTTTTATATAGCGTCAGGTACCCCCATATATTACCTAATAAAGGTTTTAACCCCCTGATTGCCCCTAGTTAACCCTTTCACCCCCTTTTGCCAGTGTCACTAAGCGATCGTTTTTCTGATCGCTGCATTAGTGTCGCTAGGTAACCATTTTTTTTTTTTAGGTAACCGCCATGTTTTATATAGGTTCATAAATAGGTTTATAGGTCAGGTACCCCCATATTACAACCTAAATAAAGGTTTTAACCCCCTGATTGCCCCTAGAGTTAACCCTTTCACCAGTGATCACTGTATAACTGTCACTGGTGACGCTGGTTAGCCAGTTAGTTATTTCGTTATTTAGGTTCCCCGTCAGGTTTTTATATAGCGTCAGGTACCCCCATATATTACCTAATAAAGGTTTTAACCCCCTGATTGCCCCTAGTTAACCCTTTCACCCCCTTTTGCCAGTGTCACTAAGCGATCGTTTTTCTGATCGCTGCATTAGTGTCGCTAGGTAACCAGTTTTTTTTTGTATTACTGTTACGGGTGACGCTGGTTAGTTAGCTTTTTTTTTTATACTGTCAGGGCACCCGCCATTTATTACCCAATAACGGTTTAACCCCCTGATCGCCCGGCGGGTGATATCAATTAGGTTTTAGGGTCAAATAAGGTCTGCGTCGCCCCAGGTTAGTGCCAGTACCGCAAACACCCACGCGCAAAGCATACACCTCCCTTAGTGGTACAGTATCTGAACAGATCAATATCTGATCTGATCAGATCTATACTAGCGTCCCAGCAGTTTAGGGTTCCAAAAAAAAAAACGCATTGTTAGCGGGATCAGCCCAGATACCTGCTAGCACCTGCGTTTTCCCCCTCCGCCCAGCCCAGCCCACCCAAGTGCAGTATCGATCGATCACTGTCACTTACAAAACACTAAGCACACATAACTGCAGCGTTCGCAGAGTCAGGCCTGATCCCTGCGATCGCTAACATTTTTTTTGTGGTAGCGTTTTGATTCAGTCGCTTCAGTCAGGAGCTTTTTTACCTGTGAATCTCAAAAAAAAAAAAAAAAAATAAAATAGTTGTCGTTTTATTGTTCTCTCTCTCACTCTATTCTCTCTCTATTGTTGCTCTTTTTTTACTCCATTCTATTCTGCAATGTTTATTATGTTTTATTATGTTTTATCATGCTTGCTTTTCAGGTATGTAATTTTGTTTACTGTGTTTTAGTGTTAAGCATTTTTTTGTTTTCAGGTGCGCCATTCAGTTGCAACGCGGATTTATTTATCTTGACAGCAACAGCGTTTGCTCCCACGATACATAAAGCCGCGACTCCAACGCTGTAGGAGGTGATTTCACCACCACAGTTAAAAAAAAGAGCATATATGCCGAAGCATGGGGGCAGCAGGGGGGGGGAGGAGCGATTGGCTCCTAATGCCACGTACATACGGTCGAAATTCCGACCGTGTGTACACGGCATAACTTTTGCGGGAGGATGCCCCCATGCATCGGCATATATAAATGGTGCATGTATGCCCATCATTAGAAGTGGGTGGATGAAGGGAGGTATTCTAATGGTGGGCATACCCACCAATCAATCTCTTTTTTTCGTTCAGCCAAGAGGCTGCATGAAAAAAAAAAAAAAAAAGATTACAATATATGTCCAGTATGTTGCTGGACTTTGAATGGTTATACCAGAATGATGCCTGCAGGTTTAGGTATCATCTTGGTATCATTCTTTTCAGCCAGTGATCGGCTTTCATGTAAAAGCAATTCTAGCGGGTAATTAGCCTCTAGACTGCTTTTACAAGCAGTGGGAGGGAATGTCCCCCCTCCCGGATATAAACCGCGCCATTGGGAAATTGGGAAAGCATTTTATCACACCAATCTTGGTGTGGTCAGATGCTTTGAGGGCAGAGGAAAGATCTAGGGTCTAATAGACCCCAATTTTTTCAAAAAAAGAGTACCTGTCACTGCCTATTGCTATCATAGGGGATATTTACATTCCCTGAGATAACAATAAAAATCATAACAAAGAAAAAAAATGGAAGGAACAGTTTAAAAATAAAATAAAAAAGCTAAATAAATAAAAAAAAAACCAAAAAAAAAAAAAAAGCACCCCTGCCCCCCCTTCTCTTGCGCAAAGGCGTACACAAGCGTTGGTCTGGCGTCATATGTAAACAGCAATTGCACCATGCATGTGAGGTATCACCGCGAAGGTCAGATCGAGGGAAGTAATTTTAGCAGTAGACCTCCTCCGTGAATCTAATGTGGTATCATGTAAAGGCTTTTAAAGGCTTTTAAAAATGTATGTAGTTTGTCGCCACTGCGTGTTTGTGCGCAATTTTAAAGCATGTCGTGTTTGGTATCCATGTACTCGGCCTAAGATCATATTTTTTATTTCATCAAAAATTTGAGCAATATAGTGTGTTTTAGTGCATTAAAATAAAAAAAAGTGTATTTTTTCCACAAAAAATGCGTTTGAAAAATCGCTGCGCAAATACTGTGTGGAAAAAAAAAAAATGCAACACCCACCATTTTAATCTGTAGGGCCTTTGCTTTAACATTATATATAGTGTTTGGGGGTTCAACGTAATTTTCTTGCAAAAAAAAAATATGTTTTCATGTAAACAAAAAGTGTCAGAAAGGGCTTTGTCTACAAGTGGTTAGAAGAGTGGTGTGACGTGTGACATAGGCTTCTAAATGTTGTGCATAAAATGCCAGGACAGTTCAAACCCCCCCCAAATGACCCCATTTTGGAAAGTAGACACCCCAAGCTATTTGATGAGAGCAATGTTGAGCCCATTAAATATTTTTTTTTTTTGTCCCAAGAGATTGAATAATGAAAAAAAAAAAAATATATATATTTTTTTTACAAAAAGTTGTCACTAAATGATATATTGCTCAAACATGTCATGGGCATATGTGGAAATACACCCCAAAATACATTCTGTTGCTTCTCCTGAGTACGGGGATACCACATGTGTGGGACTTTTTGGGAGCCTAGCTGCGTACGGAACCCAAAAACCAATCACCGCCTTCAGGCTTTCTAAGGGTGTAATTTTTTTATTTCACTTCTCACTGCCAATCACAGTTTCGGAGGCCATGGAATGCCCAGATGGCATAAAAACCCCCAAAATGACCCCATTTTGGAAAGTAGACACCCCAAGCTATTTGCTGAGAGGTATGGTGAGTATTTTGCAGATCTCGCTTTTTGTCACAAAGTTTTGAAAATTGAAAAAAAGAAAAAAAAAATTTTTTTTCTTTACTTTCTTCATTTTCAAAAACAAATGAGAGCTGTAAAATACTCACCATGCCTCTCAACAAATAGCTTGGGGTGTCTACTTTCCAAAATGGGGTCATTTGGGGGGGTTTTGTGCTATTTTGGCATTTTATGGCCTTCGAAACGGTGATAGGTAGTGAGGAGTGAAATCAAAAATTTGCACCCTTAGAAATCCTGAAGGCGGTGCTTGGGTTTCGGGGCCCCGTACGCGGCTAGGCTCCCAAAAAGTCCCACACATGTGGTATCCCCATACTCAGGAGAAGCAGCAAAATGTATTTTGGGGTGCAATTCCACATATAACTATGGCATGTGTGAGCAATATATCATTTAGTGACAACTTTTTGAAAAAAAAAAAAAATCTTTTTTATTTTTGTCTTTATTCAATCACTTGGGACTAAAAAAAAAAATATTCAATGGGCTCAACATGCCTCTCAGCAAATAGCTTGGGGTGTCTACTTTCCAAAATGGGGTCATTTGGGGGGGTTTTGTACTTCTCTGCCATTTTAGCACCTCAAGAAATGAAATAGGCAGTCATAAATTAAAAGCGGTGTAAATTCCAGAAAATGTACTCAAGTTTGTAGACGCTATAACTTTTGCGCAAACCAATAAATATACGCTTATTGGCATTTTTTTTACTAAAGACATGTGGCTGAATACATTTTGGCCCAAATGTTTGACTAAAATTGAGTTTATTAGATTTTTTTTATAACAAAAAGTAGAAAATCTCTTTTTTTTTCAAAATTTTCGCTCTTTTTCCGTTTATATCGCCAAAAATAAAAATCACAGAGGCAATCAAATACCATCAAAAGAAAGCTCTATTTGTGGGAAGAAAAGGACGCAAATTTCGTTTGGTTACAAAATTGCATGACCGCGCAATTACCAGTTAAGGTGGCAGTAGTGGTGGTGTGGGGGGGTATCAGTGGCAGTAGTGGTGGTGTGGGGGGGTATCAGTGGCAGCAGTGGTGTGTGAGGGGGGGGGGGGAATGAGTGCAGTAGTGGTGGTGTGGGGACCAGTGGCAGTAGTGGTGGTGTGGGGGGGTATCAGTGGCAGCTGTGGTGTGGGGGGGAATGAGTGCAGTAGTGGTGGTGTGGGGATCAGTGGCAGTAGTGGTGGTGGTGTGGGGGGTATCAATGCAGTAGTGGTGGTGTGGGGATCAGTGGCCGTAGTGGTGGTGTGGGAGGGGGGTATCAGTGGCAGCTGTGGTGGTGTGGGAGGGGGGTCAGTGCAGTAGTGGTGGTGTGGGTGGGGATCAGTGGCAGTAGTAGTGGTGGTGTGGGGGGGTATCAGTGGCAGCTGTGGTGTCGGGGGGGATCAGTGCAGTAGTGGTGGTGTGGGGATCAGTGCAGTAGTGGTGGTGGTGTGGGAGGGGGGTATCAGTGCAGTAGTGGTGGTGTGGGGGGGTATCAGTGCAGTAGTGGTGGTGTGGGGGGTATCAGTGCAGTAGTGGTGGTGTCTGGATCAGTGGCAGTGTTGATATTAAGGGATGGGTGCCACTCACTTGCAGATCACTTGGTTCCGAATCCCCCTCCTTTCTGGGTCTTGCTAGGGTGAACAGAGGGGATGGGCGGGGCCTGTGAGTGCAGGCGGAGCTGGAGAAGATGGGCGGGGACTGTGCCTGTGAGTGCAGGTGGAGAGGTTGGGCGGAGCCGCGGAGAGGATAGGCGAAGTGGGCGGGGACTGTGCCCCTGAGTGCGGTATGAGAGGATGGGTGGAGAGGATGGGCGGAGCCTGTGCAGTGTGCACAGTGCGCTCGGGGAGGATGGGCGGAGCGGCCGGAAAGGATGGGCGGAGCGGACTCCCCGTGAATGACCAGTGCAATGTACTATCTCCCGGGCAGCGGCGGGCCCCCCTACAGTGGCGGAACCCGAGGGCCCAGTCGCAAATGCGACTGGTGCCACCCTGGTAATTCCGCCACTGCAAATGGATAGATTCATGCATTGCATTGCATAGCATGAATCTATCTATGGCCGCTGTAGCCACCTCCTATTCAGGCATTCGGCCCCTTTCGGGTCACTGGGAGCCTGAATTCCAGTGGCGGGGGATGTTTTTTTGAAGCACCTGCATAGGCTCTAATAGGCTTCAAAAAAGGTGAACACCCAGGCGTGTTAGAAAAGCAAATGAACATTTGCTTTTCTAACACTGAAGCACCTCTCCGCCAATCAGGAGGAACTGGTCTAATACCTGTCACCTGATTGGCTGAAGGCACAGGCGATCCCAATGGCCAGCTAGCAGAAGCGAAGAAGAGATGCACGGAGGACACAGTAGCCATCGCCTGACCCGCACTACCTGTCTCACAGCTTGCCGCTGTCACCCGCTGCCTGATCCACCACCAAGATGGGGTAAGTGCCGGTCAGACAACGAGCGGGTGGGAGGGGCACAGTGGCTGCATATGATGGGCACACAGGCTGCAATTGATGGGGCACAGAGGCTGTGTTTCTTGGGCACAGAGGCTGCATATGATGGGCACAGTAGCTGCAATTGATAGGCACAGTGGCTGCAATTGATGGGCGCAGAGGCTGCATACGATGGGCACAGTGGCTGCATATGATGGGCACAGAGGCTGCATTTCATGGGCACAGAGGCTGCATATGATGGGCACAGTGGCTGTATTTCATGGGCACAGAGGCTGCATATGATGGGTAAAGTGGCTGCATTTGGGCACAGTGGTTGCATTTGATGGGGCACAGTGGCAGCAATTGATGGGGCACAGTGGCTGCATATGATGGGTGCAGTGGCTGCATATGATGGGCACAGTGACTGCATTTGAGGCGCACACTGGCTGCAATTGATGGCACAGTGGCTGCATTTGATGTTTTTGTTTCAGTTTTTTTCAGAATTTTTCAGTTTGTTTGCTCGCCCCCCAAACATTTTGAGCACCAGCTGCCACCGGATAGGTAGTGTGTTATTTCCATGATTACCAGTGCTGTCCTGTGTCCTGCGTATCAGGAAGTGTGTTGGGACTACAGAACACCTCCTCCTAAGTTACGGAAAAGAGGGGGAGGTGTTCTGTAGTCCTAACACTTTTCCTGTCCTATGATGAAAATGTTACTATCATCCCTAGAACATGGTGTATAGTACCTGTAGGATCACCAAGTGAAAATAAAAGAAAAAAATTTGAAAAAAGATAACTAATAAAGGCACCACATCTAAGAATTGGTAAACTGTAATATATAAAAATTTTCATTTTGGGGTTTAGATACATTTAATCTACAGAACTCAGAAAACAGAGTTCCATGTTAAAAGTAGGTAGGAGAGATACTGTCAGGGCTAATGGGGTTGATTTACTAAAGGCTAATCCACTTTGCACTACAAGTGCACTTGAAAGTGCAGTCGCTTTAGATCTGAGGGGAAGATCTGAAATGAGGGGAAGCTCTGCTGATTTTATCATCCAATCATGTGCAAGCAAAAATGCTGTTTTTTATTTTCCTTGCATGTCCCCCTCGGTTTTACATTGGCTGCACTTCCAAGGGCACTTTCAGTACTTTAGTAAATAAACCCCATGCGTCTCTGTTGGTGATTTCCCCTCTCTTCTTATTCTCATGACAATGTTGTCACCAGAACTGGAGGAAAGGGAAAATCTCCCCAGTGGAGCCACAGACTGCAGTAAAAATCTAAAATAGGATTTTGTCTTCTCTGCTCTCTCTAAAATTACAAAAACACTTTTGGTTGGCAATATCATTCCATTGCACATGTTAGTCTATCATCATCATATAATAAATGTAGTATCATTATAAACTAATAAACAAATATATTCAAACTTCTTGCAACTTGTTCTACATTAGAACAGCTGTTGAGGCTAGTACCCAACTGTTACAAGCGTTACACCCTTGTCCTTAAGTGGGAGCTGACATATTAGTTCTAAATTTGGTGGACGCTAAAAACTCATGAACCGTGGAGAACAGGTGCAACTGCTATACGCTGGCTATATTCTGCACAATGTCTTCTTTGTTTCCAAAATAGGTGCAAGATGAGCCACTGTGAGAATCGGTAAAAGTTAAGGTCTTTAAGATGGTATAAAAATAAACAGTGTTGTTTTATTCACATCCACAAAACCATGAGATGTGTCCTTCTTTTCAGCAGTTATTTATATGTTTATAGATGTGTCTATACTGTATGCTCCTAAACTAGTCATTGATTTATTTGTCTCCTCTTCTAAACACCCTAAAAGAAGACGAAGTCTGGGGATGTTGCTTTTATTTCAATAAAAATCTTCCCATAAGATGTGTGCATTTAACATGACACTAAACTCTGGTTTAAAAAATATATATTCTATTCAAGTATGTAGTCTTAACTCAGAAAAGCACCTTTTATTGCTCTCAGCCTCTTTGTTTGTAAATTCCTGAAGAAAAATCTTTGCTTGCTGACTCTACATAATGGCCCGTACACACGATCCGAATATCGTACGACAGATCGTATGACTTTTTTTGCTTAATAGTCACAAGTAGAAATTGAATAGCTTACTAAATTTAAGAAAATTCTACGACAGAAAAAAAAAAATCGGATGTCATGTGTTGTAATGTATTTGTATTGTATTTTCGGACGACAACTGTACTGACTAAACGAAAATTATACAATCTGGTATCGTACGAGGAAAATATTTGTGCTTTTCTGGTCGAATTATATCTGATGAATTTTCGTGATTGGCTCTCGAAAACTCTGTACTAACGATCCAATTATGGTACAATCGCGTCGAAATCTGTATTTTTCGTCCAATTTTTGGATCGTGTGTATGGGCCATCAGTCTTATACCAATGACAAAAATTATAATTTGTGCATCCAAACATTTACATCTGAACTGCGGTGGTATCAGCCTGTCATTGATATGACTCCTGGGCGCAGAAATACTCTCCTTCATGACAGTGTATGCCCCTCTGTGGCAGTGTGAATGAGGCATTAAAAAACATATATCTGAAAAAGCTGTTGACAAAAATTGACAGTTTTTTGCACTGGTGTTTAGGAACGTTTAGCATTTTTTCTGCCAGAAATTAGCATAAATGGGCTCTCAAATAAGCAAATTAGAAGAGTTTTTTCCTGCCTCTAAACGCTGAGCTTAAAAAATGCCTCTAGGTAATTATATATGCTAATTGTTAAAATTCAATAAACACATTTTTTTTTAACCAGGGTGCCCAGGCACCCTGGGATGCCTTGAGGTTTCTTTAGAGGTGCCTTGGCAAAATGCCTAAAAATTGCCCCACAAGCCGGTGGGTGGATGAAACCTGCCTTTTAATTGCACAAAGCCACAGGTTTTCATTATGCACCATTACTACCTTCTTAGCTGCCAACCTCCTAATGACCAATGACATCATCAGTTGATAAGGAGGATGCCAGTTGCCTGCATATCATCCTTGGTTGACCCTTCCTTGCCCCTCTCCATCAGTTTTGGGGTCTTATTAGCTGAGTGATGGAGAAAAATTGAGGGAGAAGAGAAACAGAATACTAATCAGTACCAGTTTGTAAAAGTGTATTTGCTTTGGAAGAATAAATCACCTCTCACTTCGGATGTCCTACGTGTATTGACGTGCATTATGTGAAACTAAGAGTTTTTACATTTGAGAATGGGGTGCCTCGAGATTGTCTATGATTTTATAGGGTGCCTTGACTGAAAAAAGGTTTAGAAACACTGCTCTAGACTACCTAATGTGCATGGACACATGGGATAACATTAGTTGTTTCTACGAGCAAAAAAATTGCACATCTTTTGAATACACTATTAAGGCTCATTCACACGGGCACTGGCATTGCTGCCACTTTGAAAAGCAATCCACAGTGGATTGCTTTCCAGAGGAGCAGGGACGGACAGCTGGAAGGTGACATTTAATCTCCTCACTTCTTGTCTGAATTAATAAAGTGTAAATTGAAACTTAGTTAAAGTGAACCTGTGTTCATGTTAAAGCAATGTTCAGCTCTGGAAAGTTTTACCCCCTTCATGACCAGACAATTTTTTGCTATTCAGCAATGTGCTCCTTTAACTAGCAATTGCATTGTCATGCAACACTGTATGCAATATAGCAGGTGGACACAGCGGTCATGGGACTGGCATGCTGCATGTGCCCCTTACCCAGAACAGGTTGTATGACGTACATGTACATCATCCAGACTGCCCATTCCAACCGCCCACAGTAAATGCTCTGTGGGCAGTCAGCAAGTGGTTAAAGTGATTCTAAAGGCTGAAGGTTTTTTATGCATGAAGGTAAAAAAAAAACATCAGTATGCAGCTACCTGAGATGCAGTTTACCTGAGCCCAATCTCGATCTAGCAATGTGCAGGAAAGCCAAGGATCTCTCTGATTTCTCTCTCCTAATTGGCTCAGCTACAGCAGTGGAAGCCATTGACACTGCTGTCAATCACAGCCAGTGAGGAGGGAGTAGGTGGCGGGATCCAGCCCCGCTCTATGCTCTGGAGTGAGCACACATGAGTGCCCCCATAGAAAGTGACTTGCTATGGGGGAACTCATCAGGGGGGAGGAGCAAAACCATTGCACAGGGCTGCCAAGTATGACACATTTGTAATTTAAAAAAAAAATTGCCTTTGGTATCTCTTTAAACGCAAAAGCAAACATTATTATATTGCAGCTTACCAATACTTAGATGTGATGGCTGTATTAGTTTCCTTTTTTACTTTCAGTGTTTTTATTGGATTAACCCAAAAGGATTACAGAATAAGACATTGTAACAGGAACAAACACCATCAACATCATGAAAGGACTTGAACATTTAAATCAACCTTACTAACAAGGTATTATACCTTCTGCTAATATAGTGACTGGAAGACAAGATATAAGTTAATAGATCAGAAGTCAAGTGGTAATTTTGTTTCCTTTTTTATGCTTTCTTTCTTCTATTTTCATCTGGTGATCCAGCCAGTAACTCTTTTTTTTTCAACAAAAAACCTTTCTTGCAGTTTCAGAGATGAGACAAACCATTAACCACTGACAAGGGTGATTAAAATGATCAGCTTTTATTTATTTATGTCAAACCTTTATTTCAAAAGGAGAAAAAAAATCCAGCTTTAGTTTCCTACTGTACTTAAATCTGCTAGTACTTCTAACACTCCCCGTCCCCCAGACTGACAGTGCTGTCAGACAATGCTCCAGATTGACAATGTCCAAATCTTCCCCCTGTTCTCCCTCATCCAGAGTGGTTTCTGTATAATACAGGAGGTGTGCTACTGGCCAGATCACCAGGGGAAAACAAAGGGAAAAAGCCTAATGCACCGTACACACAAGCGGATTTTCCGTCTGAAAAAAACTTGGATGGTTTTTCCGATGGAATTCCGCTCAAGCTTGGCTTGCATACACATGGTCACACAAAAGTTCTCAGAACTTTCAACCGTCAAGAACGCGGTGATGTACAACACTACGACGAGCCGAGAAAATGAAGTTCAATGCTTCAGAGAATGCGTCAAATTGTTTCTGAGCATGCGTAGGAATTTTGCACGTCGGAATTGGTACAGACGATTGGAGTTTCCGAACTGAACTTTTTCCGACCGAAAAAAATTAAGAACCTGCTCTCAATCTTTTGCTGGCAGGAATTCCACCAGCAAAAGTCCGATGGCGCATACACACAGTCGGAATTTCCGACCAAAATCTCACATCGGACTTTTGCAGGCGGAATTTCTGATCATGTGTGCGGGGCATAAGAAAAGAAAACTGATGCAGCGACCACATCTAATGATTGGTAAGCTGCAATATATTACATTTAAATTTTGGGTTTAATACTGCTTTAAATATCCAATCATAGGAAGGAGATGCTCCATATTTTTTGAGGCATGGGCAACAAACGTGGAATGAAACGTTTTGACTTTCTAGATTAGGTCAGTACTTGCTTAATAGATGTCTCAAGATTTTGGGGCTCCCAAGAAGCTCTAGAGCAGGGGTCTCAAACTGGCGGCCCTCCAGCTGTCGCACAACTACAAGTCATTGAGGCACTGCAAGGCTGACAGTTAGGCCCCTTTCACACTGGGGCGGTGATCCGCGGTGACGGTAAAGCAGCGCTATATTTAGCGCTGCTTTACCGTCGTTTTCACCGCGGTTTTCGGCCGCTCGCGGTGCGGTTTTACCCCGCGAGCGGCCGAAAAAGGGTTAAACACCCCCCGCAGAGCGCCGCCGTAGCCGCGGTATTGCCGCGGTAACCGCGGTATTGCCGCGGTTTTACCGCGGTCTCCCATTGTAATCAATGGGAAGGAGCGGTATCCAAAGATGCTGCTAGCAGGCTTTTTTTGTCATCCTGCTAGCGCACCGCTCCAGTGTGAAAGCCCGCCGGCTTTCACACTGGAGTTAAAGGGGCCGGATTTTTTCATGCGGTGAACAGGCGCTATTTTTAGCGCTGCACCGCATGAAAAACGCCCCAGTGTGAAAGGGGCCTTACAAGCATAATTCCCACAGGCAGAGGCATGATGGGACTTGTAGTTTTGCAACAGCTGGAGGGCCACCAGTTTGAGACCCCTGCTCTAGAGGATTGTTGAAGCTACATAGTCAGGTTAAAAAAATAAACTAGTCCGTCTAGTTCAACCAACTGAAAAAAAACACACATAAATAGAAAACCTCCATATACACTAACCTTTACCAATAGTTGATCCAGAGGAACGCAAAAAAAAACAGCCTGATCCGATTCGCTCCAGTGGTGGGGGGGGGGGGGGGGATCATTCCTGAAAGTGATGGTGTCTGTCTGCATTCAGACTTATTCATAGTTCAGATTTACTTTTAACAAAACAACCTACTTGACCTATAAGGAGAACTACTAGGACTGGTCATAGATGTACTCATCTTTCACTAATACACTGTGTTGTGATATTATATACTGTAATGTGCTACAAACTATGTGTAACACCTCAGTATAGGCATGTCAGTGTGTTTAGATGTGTGCAATATGATAACCCAGAGAAAGGCGGAAGCTGGAACTGTGATTTGAATATAACTCCTTCACTGAAGACTTCAGGGCAGACGAGGGAATTAACTGGATGCAAATATACACCAGCAGGCTTCTGCAGCCACATTAATACACTGTGGCACTAATAGACCCACTGACCTAGAGGTTGTAAAATAACAGATGTTTTTTTATAGCACATAGACATTCCCAAAATGACTGGCACCAAATATTTATATCATGGATGATTTAGTAATGGAGTGGGCATAGGTTCACTGGTTTCGTGTAAACATGATTCTTCAATGTGAACCTGTACTGTGCCCATGCAGAACAACAGATTTACTTATCTGCCACCTTACCGAGATACACACTCATCTTATTCTTCCCCCTCTATCTGTTCAGCCCCCAAGAGCAAAGAGAGGACTCTCTCCCCACCCATATGTCACAGTGCTGGGTGCCTAAGTGGTCAGTGCTGCCACTTGGAAAAAAAGTGACTAACATGCTCCCCAAAGTTGGAAGTATTGGAAATTTCTCTTTGCACCTGGTGGCCAAAAAAAAAAGTCATCTGTGAGGAAGTGAAGGTAGGGTGAATATGCATGTATCTCTGGAGGGTGGTACTTAAAGCAGAACTAAACTTTAACGATTTGCCAAAACAGGTACATTTATGGCATGCCTTGAGTGATAACTGGCCAGGGCTTTTCCACCACTATCATTTGTAAATACAGAGGTCCGGCTTCTGCGTTTACAAGAGACAGCTTGTTTCTCCAATGGCTCCCACTGAATTTAGGATGAGGACAAAAGAGATGCAGGTGCCGTGCGGATGCCAACACCCCCCACTGGATGATCTCCCTGCAAGCCAAGCAAGAGAGCCAGAGCCGCCTACAAAGTGCGGGGGGGGGGGGTACTAGAGCTGTCTGGGTGCTTCAGCTTAATACAGCAACAAAAGTAAGACATGTGGAAGATGGTGTAGCTTTTAGGGAGGGTGGGGGGTAGCGAAGATGGGGGCAGTGGAGGGGGGGTTACATGCAGAGGTCAGAGCTGAAGGGGGGGGTAGTGAGATGTGGATGGGGGATGCAGAGGTAAGCAGCTGCGGAAGAAGGCTGAACTCTGCACTCTGTATGCAGCGCACCCCTGAACTCTGCACTTTGTACGTAGCACACCCCTAAACTCTGCACTCTGTGTGTACCCCCCCCCCCCCCAAACTCTGCACTCTGTACATAATGCACTCCTGGTATTTAATACCCCTTTAAAGACCCTTCCACTGTTAGTGAAATTTGACCACACCCACTATGTGATGCAGTTTGGAGGGTGTGTGTGGGGGGAGGGGGGTTTGGGGGGGGGGTCATGGTTGACTTCCTGCAGCTATTTTTTGAGAAAAAAAGCCCAGACTGGTACAGTTACTAGTTGCTTATGTTAGCTCTGAACCGAACCGTCAAGCCATCAAATGGCTGATCTCATAGCTGATCACATGTGCTTCTCCGTGGCAAGGCTAAGAGGACCACTTTCTTGGCTGTAAAGCATAGGAGGGATTAATTCTGTTTTAAGTGAACCTGCACAGGCAAAGCACTTGTTCACTTAGTAGTTCACGCAAGTAAACTACTCCATATTCCCTTCCACCTGTCACAGAGACATACCATGAAGTGAGGGGAAATCCTACCTTTAACAGTAGTCAATAGGTGTCCTTTGGACAGGTATGTATCTTTTTTATTCATTACAGGTATTTATAGAGTACTGACAATTGACGCACCACTTTACAGATTGTACTTTCACATCAGTCCCTGCCCTGAAGGAGCTTGCATTCCAAGGTTGCATTCCAATCTTACCTACATACACAGACTAGGACCAATTCAGATAGAAGTCAATATATTGACCAGCATGTCTTTGGAATGTGGGAGGAAACTGTGGAGTACTCAGAAAAAACGCACAGGAAATGACACCTGCACATCCTAAAACATGCTTTGGTCATCCACATGATATAGCCATCATGGAGTAGTGACATGCATGGTAGAACACTTCCTTTCCTTTACTGCATGGCAAGAAAAGGACCTGACTGTTCTTGTAATCGCTAGAAAACTCCTACAAGGTCAGTTTGTT
The DNA here is from genome assembly GCA_028564925.1 of Lithobates sylvaticus. Lineage (NCBI taxonomy): Eukaryota > Metazoa > Chordata > Amphibia > Anura > Ranidae > Lithobates > Lithobates sylvaticus. The sequence goes on along the minus strand of CM053030.1, from coordinate 343,518,439 downwards.
ATACTAAGCCATTGAACTGGTATTAGTTCAGGCTGTGTATGGTCACACTAGCTCTCCTTACATATACCGATAACAATTTGTATGCACAGCACACTTTACAAAGCAGTAGGACAATAGACTGAGCATATTACAATATAACAATTACAGGTGCCCTGCAAAAAGCAAACAGGAAACGTTCTGCACACAGTGAGAGAACAATGTGGCACACAGACATTAATAATACTTTCATAAATTCAAAGCAGCACTGTGATACAGTGAAAGAAATAAAGAGATCCTGGTAAAAAGAAAATCATAATGATTGAAGCCTAAAGAACCATTTACTAGGATAACGATCAGACACAATTGTATAAAAAGAGAAAAGCAATATACCAAAAACATTAAAACAGTCTGTGCTAGTATACGTCTTTATAGCAGCTCGCAAAAAGAACAATTTATGTAGCTCTTATTTACATGTCAAAATAAATTGCAGTGCTAGAAGACTATAGGGGTTATTTACAAAAAATGCAAATCCACTTTGCACTACTTGGAAATGCAGTCGCTGTAGATCTGAGGGGAAGAGCTGAAATGAGGGGAAGCTCTGCTGATTTTATCATCCAATCATGTGCATGCTAAAATGCTGTTTTTTATTTTCCTTGCACGTCCCCCTCAGATCTACAGCGACTGCACTTGAAAGTGCACTTGTAGTGCAAAGTGGATTTGCCTTTTGTAAATACCCCCTATGACTCCCACCAATCACACTCAGAAGAAGAAGAATACTGTGACCGCCAATATTGCGACCATGCCCCTACAATCACTGTGGAAGAACAGACACCATAACCTTTGGTTGTAAACTCTCAAATGGTGAGACACCCCAAGTCACAGTAAACCAAAAGGAGGAAACTCAAATTGTGTATTACCCTTTTATTAAAGTTATAGATGTAGCATCATCCTCCATAAAAAGCCAGCAACAACGCACATAAAACTGCTATCAGAACAGTCTGGGCGTCAACTCAGAACGTTAGGAATATGCCAAAAATTGTGTCGTAAATACTACACTATACACCAATCAAGTTGTTAGAAAACATAAAATTGTATCTTTTTGGGGACCAAATGCCAGTTCTTTACTAAGAAATACTCATCAAATATATAAAATGTATACAATGTTTACAGTATTTAAAAGTCCACTTCCTTGGCAAAGAAAATCATCCCTTGCAGGGGGAACTGCCCCCCACTGTGAGGGTTAAATGCTTGTTTGGATCTAGGGGACCAGAAAACACTTATCTGATACCTACTTCTCCCCTATTCTCCAGTGGGGTCCTTCCATGTTGTACTTGATGATGTCAGAGGGCCTGCAACCACCAGAGCATAAGGGAGAAGTGGGTGCAGGGACTGGTCTAGCAGCGTAGAGGGAGACTGCGGGGTACAGTTTATTATGCTGTAGTTATGAATGAACACAGTGAGTGGTCGGTACAGATCACACATTATGTTCATTCGTAAAGGGAAGGGGCTGGCAAATAGCAGCTGGCAGGAGAGGAGGAAGCGGGCAGTGGTCCTGGTCAAGGAAGGGGATAGGTGGAGGGGGGGAGGGGGGGGGGGGGGGGGATTACAGAATCCTATTCCCGTGTGTTTCTTCCTGCAGCAGCTGAAAATCGGGTGGGAGGGAAAGGTGGAGAAGCCAACTTTCAGCCTCTGCAGAGAATGCCATACAGATGCAAGTGATTGGTTACTGTAATTGCACCCCCCCCTCCCTCCCGTTGCACCGATCAGCCCCTCTCCTGCCAACATCCATTTCTCCTGCTGCCCAGGCCTGGTACAGGAGGAGGCATTAGGGTCTACTGTGCAAGCACCATAAATTTAGCTCCAACGTGTAGTCTCATATTTCGATTTCAAACACAATTGCAGGCTGGCCAAACAATTTGATTGTCCAATCTCTGTAAATCTCCTTTATATTTACCTACATTATGTTATACAAGCACACTTCTAAACATTCAATTGTATCAACTGTACTGAGTACAAGCTGCACTACAAAGTTGACGGTAGATCTAAAGGAGATTGTAATATCAGATTGTGCAGTGTATGCCCGACTTAAAAAATATTTTAGGAAGAAATCGTAGAAAATGGTAATGACTAATGACCAAAATGGGCTCACCTTGCATATAATAGTACACAATTCAGCACATTTTTTTATCCATCTACTATACATAAGGTATAATATATAAGAAAAGTCCACTTGTGAGCTGTACTATATTAGCTACATGTATGCAGACAAGATACATTATGATATTGCTGGTATTTAAGGTACTTACCCAGTGGGTGGGATCTGTGTCGTCTCCATGAATACTTCTTCCAGTAAAATTCTTCAGTTAAATTGTGGAATATACAATCATGGTAGTAAATGTTCCTTTTCTGTCACCTGGTTGTATTGTACATCCCTGAGCTAAATGAATAAACAAATAAGTCAACAAACAAAATATTAGTACAACATAAAGTGTATGTAAATCCTAACAATAAATTGCTTTTATTATCCCCTTTTGGTCTATTAAATATTGGAAGTGTTTTATTATATCTGTTTGACAAGTAGCTGTCCGTCCAACCAGATATCTTGTGAGTTGATAACTTCCTGTACTCTCTGCCTCTAGACTGTTATAAATCAGCATTGTTCCTTGCTATAGTCATAGACTACAAAACACATTTTGTTACTGATGATGGAGTTTGGGACCCACACATGGGCCTGTACAGCATAAAAGCATTTTTGAGCCTGAGGGAGGCAAGGTGAATCGAACAGTCCGCTGCTAGCAGCCAGTCCAATGACAGGTTAGATGTGTTAGGACTACATGCCAGACTACAAAACACATCCCTCTGTTAAGAAAGGGATGTGTTATGTAGTCTGGCATGTAGTCCTAACACATCTAACCTGTCATTGGACTGGCTGCTAGCAGCGGACTGTTCGATTCACCTTGCCTCCCCCAGGCTCAAAAATGCTTTTATGCTGTACAGGCCCATGTGTGGGTCCCAAACTCCATCATCAGTAATATAAGAGCTGAATAAGTCAAATGAAAAGCATTAAGCTCAAACATATAGTACATGATTCCTTATGAGATTAAAGAAAGCAGTATTAAACCCAAAAGCAAACATTTATTATATTGCAGCTTACTGATTATTACATAGCATGGCTGCATTCGTTTTCTATTTTAGGCTTTCTTTCTTTTATTATCACCTGTTGATCTGGCCAGTAAGTCTGTTATTTTTCGAAATAACAAGCTCTCTTTCAGATGAATTAGTTTGCAGGGATGAGACAAACCATTTAACACACACTTACAATGATCAGCTTTTATTTATTTATTTATTATATATGTAAAACCTTTATCCCAAAAAAGGAAAAAAACTGTTTGCTGTAACTGATTATAAAGTGTGAGCTTGAGTTTGACAATGCTAACAATGCTGTTGTCTGCTGTGTCCCTGTGCTCCTTCATCCAGAGTGGGGACACTAATACAGGAGGTGTGTTACTGGCCAGATCACCAGGGGAAAACAGGGGAAAACAAATGCAGCCACCACATCTAATGATTTGTAAGCTGCAATATACAAGATTTTTGGTTTTGGGTTTAATCCCGCTTTAAGGCCTTATTTTCATAGGTCTAATATGACAGCAGAAGTTAAAGTATAACTTAAAAGCAAACATTTATTTAGTTTTTACAGAGAGAATAGAATACCTGTCAGGTTTTGATTGCTAAAGAAAAAATGGCCAACATGCCAAAGAAAGATCTCAGATTTTTTGCATTTTTTCATGTGATCCCCTATTGATATCTTTGTAAAAATGTGAGATATTTCTTTGGTGTGCTGGTCATTTTTGCATTTAGATTGGTGTGGTGTCTTTGTTGGCTATGCACCCTTAAAGTGGTTGTAAACCCTTACAGACCACGTTTACCTACAGGTAAGCCTAGATTAAGGCTTACCTGTAGGTGCAAGAAATATCCCCTAAACCTACACGGTTTAGGAGATATTTGCAAAAGACATGCGCCATAGACAGCGGTGCGCATGCGCACTGAGCATGCCGTTGCTAACGGCAATCACGGAGCTGGAGTGACGTCATCGCGGCTCCGGCCAATCACAGCGCCGGAGCCACGATACCCAGAGGGAAGATGGATGCTTTGTGGAAGAGGGGACAGCGGTGACATCGCTGGCTCCTGTGTCAGGTAAGTGACACATAATGGGCTACTATGTGATGCATAGTAGTCCATTATGCTTTACCTTTGCAGGGAAACAAAGAGGAAGTAAAACCCATCAGGGTTTACTTCCCCTTTAACAGTTGAATATTCTTATTTCATCACAACAGCGATTTTAATAGTGGTTGATACAGTATGTGTGCATGCAACATCTTATAAAGTAAGTAAAAAGTTAGGGAGGGTTATAACGCCTATCAGTTTTTTTTGGACCTTTGTGTCCCATTGGGGAGATTTCCCTTCACTTCCTGTCCCATAACCCCAACAGGAAGTGAGAGGAAATTCCGCTAAAGTGAAGGAATTTATTTTTGTCTACTAGTGTCCCTATTGAAAGATTTCAGCTCTCTTCCTGTATGGGGACAACCCAAAATGTATTTTCTTTCAGTTTCATGCTTGGTGATAATAGTAATCAAGCTGGCAAATCTCCCTAAAAGGTAAACAGACAGTAATAGAAATCTGACAGATACTACTGTAGTATATTCCTGCACGTTCACCTTTCACACCTAATAAAAGTGGTTGTAAACCCCCAATGCAGAAGTTATACCTATAGGTAAGCCTATAATAAGGCTTACCTATAGGTACAGTAAATATCTCCTAAATGTGCAGCGTTTAGTAGATATTTACCTTGTGAAGAAACGGGCCTCCGTGGCGTTTCTGCACTAGCGAATGCCGTGACTGGCGGCTCCATCGCGCACTCCGGCTCTGTCACAGAGTCACAGAGCCGGAGTCCGCGGTCCGGAAGGAAGAGGGGCAAAGATGGATGCGGCTTCCAGCAGGGACATTGCGGGCTTCGTTTGCAGGTAAGTGTCACATAATGTGCTAGTATGCAATGCATACTAGCACATTATGCTTTTACTTTGCAGGGAACTAAAAAGGAAGTAAAACCCACCAGGGTTTACTTCCTCTTTAAAGAAGTAAACCCTGATGGGTTTTACTTACTCTTTTTCCCCTGCAAAGTAAAAGCATAATGGGCTAGTATACATTGCATATTAGCCAATTATGTTGCACTTACCTGCAAACAAAGCCCGCAATGTCCCCGCTGGTGGCCGCATCCATCTTCACCCCTTTTCCTTCCGGGGCCGTGGACTCAAGCTCTGTGACTGGCCTGAGTCGTGTGACGTCACTCCCACGAATGTGTGCGGGAGCCGCCGGTCATGGCACGGGCCCTGTAGAAACAGCATGATCGTGCCCTTTCTTCAGTGCGCAGGCGTCGATTATGGCGGCACAAGCGTATATATGGTAAATATCTCCTAAACCGTGTAGGTTTAGGAGATATTTCCAGTACCTACAGGTATGCTTTATTATAAGCTTACCTGTAGGTAAAAGTGGTGCAACTAGGTTTACAACCACTTTAAAGCCCCATACACACGCACGGATTATCCGAGGACCAGGTCCGTCAGACCATGTCCGTCATACTTTGTCTGATGTTGGTTTTGCGTACACACGGTCGGACAAAGTTGTCGGAAAATCCGATCATCTTGAACGTGGTGACGTTTGTTGCCTACGACGGGACTACGTAGAGGCTAGTAGCCAATAGCTTTGGTCTTGTAATGTGATCTGAGCATGCGTAGCACTTTGTCCGGTCGGACTACCATACACACGATCGGATTTGGTGTGATCGGACCGTGTTGTCGGAAAATCTATCCAGCAGGAGATAGGACTTTGTCCATCGGACAATACGACGTACACTGTCCGATGGTGCATACACACGGTCTGATTTTTCAACAACATTGTCCGATCGGACCGAATCCATGCAAAAATCCGACCGTGTGTATGGGGCTTAAGGCTTCATTCACACCTCACAGATGTGACGGGGTGTGCACACTTTTTTTTGCATGTTCCCACGCATCATGTTTAGAGCAGCCCATTAGCAAAATGGGGGTGGCATCAAGAATCAATAGCAACACTCCGGTTCCGCAAAGGGGCAGCGTGTTTATGTGTGTTGCTGGAAAGTGTGCGATTCCTGCAATGCACTGGTGTGAATGAAGCCAATGGACCTGTTTGCATTGGCCTGCACAATAAACCACAGCAGATTATTGGGCGGGCAGCTGTTTTGGACTGTAGAAATGTGTGACAGGGGTGGTGTGATGCAAATTTTATCGCATTACATAGCTCCCACTTTTTTTTTTTTTTTTTTACTTTATAAAAAGTGCACAAAGTAACACTCAATGTCACTGAACAATATAGCGAGGTGCCCTGCGCTTACTGTGGGGTGACATGCAGGACCATCCAGAGAGGTGTGAAACTATGCAAACATGTTGCATATTATCACACAGCTCTGGAGCTCAGAGAAAACACCACGTTCTGGTGTGCACATGACACACAGAAAACGATTGTTTTTTGTACAGTTACCTGCGTTTATCCATGAGGAAAAACGCAGGTAACTGCACATAGTGTGTCAATCCATGGATCAAAATTCGGCCAGTTCAGCAGGGATCGGCTGATCGGCTGATCAATGTATGGGCACCCAGGTTGTACACAAGTGAATCTATCGATTGACTTGTGTACAACCAGCCTGTCTGTTTATTTCCCTCTAACAAAACAGTGCTGCCAGCTATAGACAGCAAAACTGATCATTGTATTCTGCTGGCAGGGAAGGCTCCCCACCCAGTGGTGTATTTAGGTTATGTGCTGCCCTAGGCCTGACTAAACATGTGCACAACCTAATTTAAATATGACCCACCCCTTCCTGACAAGGCCACACCCCTTCCTGTTTAAGACCAATCATGTCATCTGTAAACCACACCCCTTCCTCTTTAGGCTCCACCCTTTCCTCTTAGAGCTTCAACTCTTCCTCTCTGTATATTAAAAGTGGATACCAAGTGCTTACTTGTATATTTTGTGCAGTGCATCAGTCAGCCTCATTAGTGTCTATCAGTGCAGCCTTTATCAGTGCCCATCAGTGCAGCCTTTCAGTGCTTATAAGTCAGCCTCATCAGTGCAGCCTTATTAGTGTTCATCAGTGCATCCTATCAGTGCTCATCAGTGCAGTCCCATCAGCAGAGCCTATCAGAGCCCATTAGTGCAGCCTATCGGTGGAGTCCCACCATTGCCTGTAAGTCAACCTCATCAATGCCCATCAGTGCAGCCTTATCAGTGCCAATTAGTGCAGCCTATCAGTGCCCATCAGTGCTGTCTTATCAGTGCAACCTCATCAGTGCCTATCAGCACGGCCTCATCAGTGTGGCTTTATGACCAATTTGCCTCCTGGACCCTGCCCCCTGGCCCAGTCCACCCCATAAGACTGGCACTAAACTAAAATTGTACACTATAAGCGCACAGGGACTCTTTTCATGCAGGGGCTGGGAGGAGGCTGTTTTGGGCAGCTTTTTTGCTGCCCCCCTGCAAAGTGCCGCCCTAGGCCTGGGCCTTGTTGGCCTAGGCCAAGATACAGCGTTGTTCTCGCCATCAGAATATAATAGCTCAGTAGAAGTGATTCCCACATCCATATTGAGCCTATGTTCACAGCGGGTCGTTTTGACATGAGGTTTGACATGTCAAATCGCATGTCAAATTGCCAAGTATTGCCGCAAATGGCACCGTCAGAATTCCCAAAAGTAGTTGCTGTAATACTTTTAGAGACTTCAGGGGAGATTTGAATAGACATATCTGTGCATGATAAATGCTACATACAATAAAATAAATATATGTAAAACACTGAAAACAATCAATAAAACAGTCCCCAGTGAGAAAGTGCTTGTGGAACAGTATTGGAGATCTCATATACAGTACTTTGACTTGAAGTATAGATGAGTAGTTCCGTGCTCCTTATGTGCTTAAATAGGGTGTCCCCCTAGTAGATGTGCACTCACCCTTGGGATTGGACCAACTATCACTAGTTAGGTCAAATGCATATGCGGGGCGACCCCCTGTAGATATCCTCTGGACCGGTGGTTGGCTATGGTGAATGTTCCTCATATAGATGGATACAATAGAAAAAGCCTCATTGCGCAGTACCGTTTAAAAATAACTTTTATTCCAAAAAATTAAAAGAAGGTATTCAACTCACATGTACGAGTGCCTGATATCCTGGCACCCGGAGTGAACAGCAAGTCAAAAGTCATCCGTGAAATCTGCCTAGTCAGTTCATGAACCTAATATGTGTATATATATATCTATATAGATCTATCTATCTATCTATCTATCTATCTATCTATCTATCTATCTATCTATCTATCTATCTATCTGTCTATCTATCTAACTATATATGTGAATTAAGCTGCCCATAGACAGATCAATTCTCTTTATTTCTCCCTGCTGGGAGAACACAATGGATCTGCGGAGGGATTCCCTTATCAACACTGACTGCGTTGATGGGGAATTCAATTGATTTTCTTGCAGGAAAGAAAATTGCTCCAGCTATGGCCTGGCCTAACTCACATTCCTACACATATTAGGGTGAATCAGGGCTATAACAGCCACTAGCAATAATCAAATGTAAAATCTGACAGGCTGGTTGTACCCAAGTTTATCAATCATTCAGCCCACACACAGTTTAAATCTTGGCTGGTTACTGCTGACCCAGCTGAGATTTGAACCATCTATGGCTGGCTTTAGGGACCTTAGATTGTAAGCTCCTTGAGGGCAGAGACTGGTGTGAATGTACAATATCTATGTAAAGCCGTGTGTAAATTGACCATGCTATAAATGTCGCGCTGCATGGAATCAGCACCATGTGGATTAGCGCACATGAAAACGCGTGCATTTTGTCGATGTGAGGGGGTAACATTAGGAATTATATGGTACCCCCTCACGCCTCCTAAAAAGCATTGTGTTTTCGCCTGTGAGTGAGGAACACGGGAAATTTTGCCAGTGTCCCTGACATGTACAAGTGTGAACCCAAATTTATACAGAATTTCTATAGCACCACAGCACTTCACAATATACAGGGTGACAGTACAGTTACTACAGGGTGACACTACACATACAATATATAGAGCGACAGTACAGTTACTACAGGGTGACAGTACACCTACAATATACTGGGTGACAGTACAGGTACTATAGGGTGACAGTACAGTTACTACAGGGTGACAGTACACATACAATATACTGGGTGACAGTACAGTTACTATAGGGTGACAGTATCGTTACTACAGGGTGACAGTACACATACAATACACTGGGTGACAGTACAGTTACTATAGGGTGACAGTACAGTTACTACAGGGTGACAGTACACATACAATATACTGGGTGACAGTACAGTTACTATAGGGTGACAGTACAGTCACTACATGGTGACAGTACACATACAATATACTGGGTGACAGTACAGTTACTATAGGGTGACAGTACAGTTACTACAGGGTGACAGTACACATACAATATACTGGGTGACAGTACAGTTACTATAGGGTGACAGTACAGTCACTACAGGGTAACAGAACACATACAATATACAGGGAGACAGGACAGTTACAATATACAATGTGACAGAACAGTTACAATATACAGGGAGACAGAACCCATATACAATATACAGGGTGACAGGACACATACTTACACTTTGTTCTTCACCTCACTATATAAACTCTAATCTACAGAAGTCTGTCATTCTACACCTCCCTGTACTGCCTGGTACGCATACAATATACAGGGTGACAGAACACATACAATATACAGGGTGACAGAACACATACAATATGCAGGTGACAATATACAGGGTGACAGAACACATACAATATACAGGGTGACATAACACATACAATATACAGGGTGACAGAACACATACAATATGCAGGTGACAATATGCAGGGTGACAGAACACATACAATATACAGGGTGACAGGACAGTTACAATACAATTCAATACCATACGGTTGGGAGGTGAGTGTTTGTTGTTACATGTGACTGATACAATGAGATAGTTTGTTGATAGTTGTGGTTATTTATTGATACATTGTGAATGTTTCCTGCACTTGCACTTTGTTCTTCACCTCACTATATAAACTGTAATCCACAGAAGCCTGTCATTATACACCTCCCTGTAGAGCCTGACACACACAGTGTCCATGTAATGAGTATGTGCTCAGGTTGTACACCCCGTACTCCTAGTCTGTCAGTCTCCTTACACACACCCCCGGCCCCCCTATCATTATCACACAAGTGGAATGTGGAATTTCTTTCCCAGCTTCTTCTCTAGGAGCCTCTCACATCTCAGTTCAGCTTCCATCAGCAGTGTCCCCGGCAACCCAGAGACAACATGAGCACATGGTAACAGGACACCCCACGCTACACACCGACAGGTATCGGACAGACTCACCTCCCCTCACCCAGCCCTCATCACCTACCTGGAGAAGAAGAAGGGTGCTGTGCAGGAGAGTGGCTTCCCTCAGCTGTCACTAGGTCGGACCTGTTGCTGGATGGGTGTTGTTATCCTCCCGGGCTCTCCCTCCTCCTCTCCTGTGATCTCCAGGGACAGCTCCCCTCCCCCGCCCCTTGGCAGCAGCTGCCAGCCCTGAGTACAGAGCAGCTTACTTCTCCCAGCCCTCCCCCCCCCCCCCCAGGCTGAGCCCTACAGGGAGCAGGGACAGGACACTGAGCATAGACAACTCACACTCCTCTACTACACAGCTACTACATCCAGGAGAGAGCAGGGACAGGACACTGAGCATGGAAAACTCACACTCCTCTACTACACAGCTACTACATCCAGGAGAGAGCAGGGACAGGACACTGAGCATGGAAAACTCACACTCCTCTACTACACAGCTACTACATCCAGGAGGGAGCAGGACACTGAGCATGGACAACTCACACTCCTCTACTACACAGCTACTACATCCAAGAGAGAGCAGGGACAGGACACTGAGCATGGACAACTCACACTCCTCTACTACACAGCTACTACATCCAAGAGAGAGCAGGGACAGGACATTGAGCATGGCCAACACACACTCCTCTACTACACAGCTACTACTTTAAGGAGAGAGCAGGGATAGGACACTGAACATGACCAACACACACTCCTCTACTGTATAACTACTACTACATCCAGGAGGGATCAGGAACGGGACACTGAGCCTGACCAAAACACAGGGTTCTAATCACTAAAGCAGATTCAGTATTTAGGTGTACAGGCACATTTTCCCTAATAATCGCATGCAATCCTGAAATTGTCATTTTACTATGCCGTTTTGAGTTATTTAGCACAAAACGCTCAGTAAATACCGCATGAAAAGGGGTTAGACCCTATTCACACTGGGGTGCTTTGCAGATGCTACAGCACTAAAAATAGTGCCTGCAAAGCGCCCCGAAACAGCCGCTGCTGTCTCTCCAGTGTGAAAGCCACAACAGGACGTAATAAAAACTTATGCAAACAGCATCTTTGGAGTGGCGAAGGAGCAGTGTATACACCGCTCCTAAACCGCTCCTGCCCATTGAAATCAATGGGGCAGCGCGGATATACCCCCAGCAAAGCGCCCCTGCAGCGGCACTTTGCGGGCGGTTTTAACCCTTTTTCGGCCGCTAGCGGGAGTTAAAACTGCCCGCTAGTGGCCGAATAGTGCTGCTAAAACGACGGGAAAGCGGTGCGGTTTTACCGCCGGTGCCCACACTGCCCCAGTGTGAAAGGGGCCTCAAAGTAAAGGAAATTAATAATTAAATGCATGTGGTAATTAAGTAGTGGTTCAGGCATGAGGTATTTTAGAAATGTAAAAATATAATATTTTTGAGTAGTCTGCTTTTTTGGATCAGTTCTCACAACAGTAATGCATATAAACCTAAATATGGAAATCATTGGGGTTGATTTACTTAAAATATAACTAAAGGGAAAACTTTATTTTTTATTTGTTTTGGATATGAGGTGGATTAACCACTTCGCGCCCGCGCTATAGCCGAAAGACGGCCACAGCGCAGATGCCAAGTGCCGGGAGGGTGTCCCTGGACGTCCTCCTGTTTACTTACGCAATGCGCGCTCCTGCGAGTGCCCATCGGGGAAGTTCTGTGCTGGCCGTGTCCAGATCGCTCTAAATGGCCAATCACAGCAGCCATTTACAGCGCGATCGGCGTGTCCAATGAGAGATGATCTCATATGTAAACATATGAGATCATCTCTCATCGCCGGCTCTCCCTCCTCACACAGAGACCGCATGTGAGGAGGGAGAGATGAACTGCTGCAGCGGTTAGTGAAAAAAAAAAACGGAAATAAAGTGCCCATAGCAAATGTCAGTGCCATCTGTCCCCACTGCCACCTGTCTCCAGTGCCACCTGTCAGTGCCATCTGTCCCCAGTGCCACCTGTCAGTGCTATCTGTCCCCAGTGCCACCTGTCCCCAGTGCCATTTGTCCCAAGTGCCACCTGTCAGTGCCATCTGTCCCCAGTGCCACGTATAAGTGCCATCTGTCATCAGTGCCACATCAGTGCCATGTGTCATCAGTTACACATAGTGCCATCTGTCACCAGTGCCATATCAGTGTCACATGTCATCAGTGCCACATATTAGTGCCATCTGTCATCAGTGCCACGTATCAGTGCCATCTGTCATCCGTGCCACCTGTCAGTGTCACGTGCCATCTGTTATCAGTGTCACGTGTCATCAATGCCACGTATCAGTGCCATCTGTCATCAGTGTCACGTGTCATCAGTGCCATGTATTAGTGCCATCTGTCATCAGTGCCACGTATTAGTGCCATCTGTCATCAGTGCCACATATTAGTGCCATCTGTCATCAGTGCCACATATTAGTGCCACGTGCCATCAATGCCACGTATAAGTGCCATCTGTCATCAGTGCCACGTATTAGTGCCATCTGTCATCAGTGCCACGTATTAGTGCCATCTCTCATCAGTGCCACATCAGTGTCACGTGTCATCAGTAGGGATGAGCCGAACACCCCCGGGTTCGGTTCGCACCAGAACCCGCAAACGGAAAATTTAAGAACCCTATTAGTTACAATGGACGCGAATGTTCAAAATCAAAAGTGCTAATTTTAAAGGCTAATATGCATGTTATTGTCAAAAAAGGGTTTGGGGACCTGGGTCCTGCCCCAGGGGACATGTATCGATGGAATTTTTTTAAAAAAAACGGCCGTTTCTCAGGAGCAGTGATTTTAATCATGCTTAAAGTGAAACAATAAAAGTGTAATATTCCTTTAAATTTCGTACCTGGGGGGTGTCTATAGTATGCCTGTGAAGGGGCGCATGTTTCCCGTGCTTAGAACTGTCCCTGCACAAAGTGTCATTTTTGCAGGAAAAAAAGCTATTAAAAATCACTCGCGGCTAATGAATTGTCGGCTCCCGTAACACAGAGAACAGTCATTCATTGAAAGTCATTGATAAAAAAAAAGTCATTGAAAAAAATAAATAAATAAAAAAAAAATAAAGCGTGGGGGTCCCCCCAAATTCAATTACAAGGCCCTTCAGGTCTGCTATGCATATTAAGGGGAACCCCGGCCAAAATAAATAAATAAATGGCGTGGGGTCCCCCTCAAAATCCATACCAGACCCTTATCCGAGCAACCTGGCAGGCCACAGGAAAAGAGGGGGGGACGAGAGCGGCCCCCTCCCTCCTGAACCGTACCAGGCCACATGCCCTCAACATTGGGAGGGTGCTTTGGTGACCCTGCCCCCCTCTGACGTCATGGGGAAAGCCATAGGGAATTCCCCATGACTTCCCCGTGCATCAGAGGGGGCGGGGTTACCAGATGGCCCCGCCCTCCATTATAAAAGACCTGTCAGGCGCAGCGAAGCCTCACACAGTGGGAGCCTCCCATTGCGCGGAGCGGCCCAGAAGAGACACCAACGCCATGGAAGAAGATACTGGACGAGAAGACCAGAGCAAGAAGAAGTGGATCAGAGGAAGAAGATGATGGAAGAAGAAGATGCCGGAAGGAGAAGATGAAGAAACCGAAGGATGAAGAAAGGAAGAAGGAAGAAGACCAGAAGAAAGAAGATTTTAATAAAGGAATTGTCAAAGACTGTCTCCTGTCATTTTTACCATTTTTGTCACTTTTTTGGTGAAATGGTAGGGGTACTTTTGTGCCCCCTTACCATTTCACAACGGGGGGGGGGGGGATCTGGGGGTCCCCTTGTTAAAGGGGGCTTCCAGATTCTGATAAGCCCCCCACCCGCAGACCCCCACACGCTCTCGTCCCCCCTCTTTTCCTGCGGCCTGCCAGGTTGCGTGCTCGGATAAGGGTCTGGTATGGATTTTGAGGGGGACCCCACGCCATTTTTTTTTTTGGGCCGGGTTCCCCTTAAAATCCATCCCAGACCTCAAGGGTCTGGTATGGATTTTGAGGGGGACCCCACGCCATTTTTTTTTTGGCCGGAGTTCCCCTTAATATTCATAGCAGGCCTGTAGGGCCTGGTAATTGAATTTGGGGGCACCCCCACGCTTTTTTTTTTTTAATTTTTTTTTTATCAATGACTTTTTTTTTATCAATGACTTTCAATGAATGACTGTTCTCTGTGTTACGGGAGCCGTCAATTCATTAGCCGCGAGTGATTTTAAATAGCTTTTTTTCCTGCAAAAATGACACTTTGTGCAGGGACAGTTCTAAGCACAGGAAACATCCTGCCTGTGGCCAATTATTGCTCTCCTCGCCGCTGGCTCTATGATTGGCCAAGCATGCGGGTCACAGTGCATGCTTGGCAAATCATCAGCCAGCAATGCACTGCGACTGGCGCAGTGCATTGCGGGCCACTCGCATCACACGAATTTGATGCGAACGGCCCAAATAGTTCTGGGCTCGCCGAGCGGGCGAACGCCCGATGTTCGATTCGAACATGGGTTTGAATCGAACAACGGGCCCATCCCTAGTCATCAGTGCCACATATCAGTGCCATCTGTCATCAGTGCCACGTCAGTGTCACGTGTCATTGTTCTGGTGCTCCAGGGCCTTCAAGAGTGTAATAGGTAGTCAACAAGTTAGATGTGTAATTTATGCTCCTAGAACACCTGATGGTGCTCCCTGCATGTTGGGCCTCTCTATGTGGCTAGGCTGTGGAAAAGTCCCACACATGTAGTATCGTAATACTCAGGAGCAGTAGCAGAATTTATTTTGGGGTGTCATTTGTGGTATACATATGCCATGTGAGAGAAATAACCTATTACAATGACAATTTTGTGGAAAAAAAAAAAAAAATCTTAATTTTGCAAAGAATTGCGGGAAAAAATGATAACATAATATCCACTAATTTGGGTTATTTTTACCAAAGATATGTAGCAATATAAATTGTGGCCAAAAATTATGAAGAAAAATAAAAAATTTGCTAAATTTTATCACAGAAACGTAGAAAAATTCGCTTTTTTTCAAAATTTTCAGTCTTTTTTCATTTATAGCGCAAAAAATAAAAAACCCAGAGTTGATCAAATACCACCAAAAGAAAGCTCTATTTGTGGGAAAAAAAAGGACAAAAAATTAATTTGGGTACAGTGTTGCATGACTGAGTAATTGTTATTCAAAGTGTGAGAGCACCGAAAGCTGAAAATTGGTCTGGGCAGGAGGGGGGTTTAAGTGCCCAGTTGTCAAGTGGTTAACATCTGTCAATTTATTTTTATTTTTTGCCATCTGTGTCCCATTGGGGAGGTTTCCCTTCACTTCCTGTCCCATTGCTAGAATAGAAAGTGAGAGGAAATCCCTACAAATTAAAAGAATCCCTTGGGGACCCTCAGGTCACCAGAGCCAGTGTCCCCATTAAAAAATTGTCCCCTCTAGTCAGTGGCCATAAGGGCGCAGGTGCGCTGCCCCCTCTCTCCTGCCACCCCCTCTAGCACGAATAGATTGATTCATGCATTGCATGAATCTATCTATGGCTGCCGCCGCTGCCACTCCCTGTTCAGGCGCCCAGCCCCTTTTTGGGCGCGGGGCGCCTGAATTACAGCGGCAGGGTTTTTTATTTTGAATCACCTGATTAGAGCCATAGGCTCTAATAGGCATCAAAAAAGGTGACCTGCGAGCGCCATGCTGGGCGCTCAAAGGTCAGTCTGCTGTGTTAGAAAAGCGAATGAATATTCACTTTCCTAACACTAAACCGCCTCTCTGCCAATCATCTGATTTGCTGAAACGACAGGCGCTGTAATTGGACGCATATCATGTGTCAAATCATATCAGAGGATGGGAAGAGAGGACGGGAGAAGACATTGAGGAGCTGTCCCACCGAGACAGGGTAAGTACAGATGGCTGGCAGGGGGCACACTGGCAGCATTTGATATGGCACAGTGAGGCTGCATTTGATGGGGCACAGTGAGGCTGCATTTGATGGGCACAGTGAGGCTGCATTTGATGGGCACAATTGCTGCATATGATGTCACAGTGGCTGCATATGATGGGCACAGTGGCTGCATTCAATGCTGCACAATGGCTGCATTTGATGGGGTACAGTGGCTGCATAAGATGGGCACAGTGGCTGCATAAGATGGGCACAGTGGTTGCATAATATGGGAACAGTAGCTGTCTTTTATGGGGCACAGTGGCAGCATTTGATGGGCACAGTGGCTGCGTTTGATGGGCACAGTGGCTGCGTTTGATGGGCACAGTGGCTGCGTTTGATGGGCACAGTGGCTGCGTTTGATGGTACAGTGGCTGTGTTTGATGGTACAGTGGCTGCAGTTGATGGGCACAGTGGCTGCGTTTGATGGCACAGTGGCTGTGTTTGATGGTACAATGGCGGCAGTTGATGGGCACAGTGGCTGCGTTTGATGGTACAGTGGCGGCAATTTATGGGCACAGTGGTTGTGTTTGATGGCACAGTGGCTGTGATTGATGGTGCAGTGAAGCTGGAATTGATGTTTTTTTTTCAGTTTGTTTGTGCCCCCCCAAAATTTTTTGGGTACCAGCCGCTACTGCCTCTATTACTGGTCTGGGGACAACCCAAAAATTTAGATTTTCCTTTACTTTCACTTTCAATGTTCATGGTAAACAGGACAAATAGGGAGGGTGAATCGCCCAATCAGGGGCACAGACAGCAATACAACCTGACAGGTCTTCTATCTAAACCACCTCCACTCTATCCAAAACAAAAAAAAAAGCTTTTCCTTTAAAGGGGTTGTAAAACCTCATGTTTTTTCTCCTCAATGCTTCCTTCTGGCACTGACCGCCCCCCCAGCCCCCCCCCCCCCGTTTTTCTTACCTGAGCCCCGTATTTCCCTCGGCAGAGATGCGCTGTCCCTCTCTGAATGGGGTCCCGGCTCTTGATTGGATAGATTGATAGCAGCGCAGCCATTGGCTCCCGCTGCTGTCAATCAAATCCAATGACGCGGGCGCCGGGGGGTGGGGGGTGGGCCGGGTTTGGCATTCGTGTCTCTGGATGCCAAATGCTGAACTCAGGAGTGTGCCTGCAAGGTAACCCCCCGGGAGAGCGCTTTTCCTAGGGGGTTATCTGATGTGGGGAGGTGTCACGAGAGCTGCCGAGGGACCCCAGAAGAGGACGATTGGGCCACTCTTTTCAAAACTAGCTTCACAGTGGAGGTAAGTATGACATCTTTGTTATTTTAAATAAAAAAAAATGAAGGCTTACAATCACTTTAAGTAAATACAAAATATCTTTATAAGTGTAAAATATTGAATGAAAATAGTATCAAAAATCACATACATATACATAAATACTCTTCTTCCACCAATAAAAAAGACATTGTTGCAGAAGAACGGTATTTACATGTGTGTGTGATTTTTGACACTATTTTCATTCAATAATTGACATTTATATAGATATTTTGGATCTACCTAATTTAACTTAGTTCTTTTTGATACATATTCATACATTATTAATACATAAGTTGCAGGGACCACACTGACTCAGTGACTTGGCATTTTTCTACCTCTTTATTAGCTATACAAAATGACAGGGGTTCTAATTCTTCTCCTGTATATCCATGCCCCTGGATATCACATGAGATAAAATATTGCTTGGTTTCATTAGATAAATACTGCATATTCCAGAAAAATACCACATGCAGTATTTTAGAAATCTTTCTTGTGAATGCCCAAATTTTTATTTTTTTAGAAAGTTAAGCAATATTTTACTCCAATTCTTAACCACTTCAGCCCTAGAAGATTTGGCTGCTCAATGACCAGGCCATTTTTTGCGATATGGCACTGCCTCGCTTTAACTGACAATTGCGCGGTCCTGCAATGATGTACCCAAACCAAAGTGACGTCCTTTTTTTTCCAACAAATAGGGCTTTCTTTTGATCATCTCTGTGGTATTTGATCATCTCTGTGGTTTTTATTTTTTGCACTATAAACAAAAAAAGAGCAACAATTTAAAACAAAAAAAAAAACACAATAATTGCTATTGCTATAATAAATATCCCCATTTCTTTTAAAAAAAAGCTAATTTTTTTCCTTATTTTAGGCGGATATGTATTCTTCTACACATTTTTTTTGTACTAAAAATCACAATAAAGTGTATATTGATTGATTTGCACAAAAGTAATAGTGTCTACTAAATAGGGGAAAGATTTATGACATTTTTATTATAATTAGTTTTTTTACTAGTAATGGCGGTGATCAGCAATTTTTTTTATCAGGACTGCGAAATTATGGCGGACAGATCGGACACTTTTGACACATTTTTGGGACCATTGACAATTATACAGCAATCAGTTTCTAAAAAAATGCACTGAATACTGTGTAAATGTCACTGGCAGGGAAGGGGTTAACACTAGGGGACGATTAAGGGGGTAAATGTGTTTCCTCGTGTGTGTTCTAACTGTAGGGCGATGGGACTGACTAGAGGAGATGACAGATCGTTTTTCCTAGCTAGTAGGAACACACGATCTGTCTCTCCTCTCCTCCCCTATGTTTACACATACATGTCCCTGTTCTGGCTCTCGTGCCCACGATTGCACGTGCCCGGCGGTCATCGCGACCACCGGCCACGTGCATCGGCACCCCCGCAGTGCAGCAGGCGTGTGCGTGCCTGGTATCCCCACTTAAAGGGCCGATGTACAGTTATGATGGTTTGTGGGAACATGCCGACCTGCTGCAGTATAATGACGGTGGCACATCAGCAAGTGGTTAAAGCGGTATATACTGCTTCGGAAATGGAGCCCACTGACCAGCAATGGCGGCGGCAGCACCGGACAGCCGAAGGAAACATCAGCTGAGGTGCCGACATCGCTGGATTCCAAGACAGATAAGTGTCCCAATATTAAAAGTCAGCAGCTACATTATGTGTAGCTGCTGACTGAATTTTTGAAAGGGGGGTTGGGTGGAACTCCGCTTTAACAAACAGTGTAAATAGATGGTTAACAACCAGTAAATAACTTGGTTGTTAGGGAGTGGGCAGCCACAGTGTCCTTAACAACCAATGAGTCATCAGCTGTGAGCGGGGTTACCTGCTCACAGCTGAATTTAAAAAGAATTGCCAGCAATTAAATTTGTAGAAAAAAACGTCATGGTGCCCCCCCCCCCCCCCACACAAAATCGGTACCAGGCCCTTATCTGAGCATGCAGCCCGGCAGGTCAGGAAAGGGGAGGATGAACGAGCACCCCCCTCCTGATCCATACCAGGCCCCATGCCCTCAACATGTGGGGGGGGGGTGCTTTGGGGCAGGGAGGGCTCTGCCATTTCATCTAAGGCTCCATTTACATTTTGCGTTCTGGATCTCAAATCACACTGCAATCACAAAACAACGTGTTCAGGTGTCATTCATTTTCAATGGATCCTAAAACTCAGAAAATGCGTTTTGCGATTGCTGTGCAATTTGAGATTGTGGGCAGAATCACAGCGATTCTGCCCAAGATCCTAAAATGCAAAATGTAAATGGAGCCTAATGCCGCGTACACACGAGCGAAATTTCCGTCCGGAAAATCTTGGATGGTTTTTCAGACGGAATTCCGCTCAAGCTTGTCTTGCATACACATGGTCACACAAGTTCTCTGAACTTTCGACTGTTAAGAATGCAGTGACGTACAACACTACAACGAGCTGAGAAAATGAAGTTCAATGCTTCCGAGCATGCGTCAAATTGTTTTCGAGCATGCGTGATTTTTTGCGCATCAGAATTACATACAGACGATCGCATTTTCGGATAGGAACTTGTCCTGTCCGAAAAATAGAGAACCTGCTCTCAATCTTTTGCTGGCTGAAATTCCGCCAGCAAAAGACCGATGGAGCACACACGGTCGCATTTTCTGACCAAAAGCTCACATCGGTCTTTTGCTGGCGTCATTTTAGATCGTGTGTATGCGGCATAAGGATTGATAAGCTGCAGTATATTAAATTTTTGTTTTTGGATTTAATACTGCTTTAAAGCATCCACATAGTGGAACAGTGCAGTTACAAACAATTGTGTTTTATTAAAGCAAAGAAGGGAAGGAAGGGAAAAGAAGTGTGTTAATCACAGAATTACTAGGTGAAAAAAAAGGGAAAGTAAACTAAACAAAAAAAATGCAGCCTTCACAATTTAGGACAGGTTAGCTGCTGCACGCTGCTAAGAGCCGAAGTGAGCGCCGGACTAGCAGAGTGGAGATCGGTGACTGACACCTCTCAGTTACTGCTCACCTCTCCCAGGGGCCTGAGAACCGAGTGATCAGCAGTCACGTGATTGCTCAGTTCTCGGGCTTAGAGCCGATAGGGGACAGCTGTATAGTCAAATCGATGCTGCAGCATGGAGATGAGTATGTGTGTTTGTTTTTTTTTAAACCTCAAACTCCTTTAAAAAAAATAACAAAGTTCTCTTTGCTTATGAGGGGGCCCAACAGCTGTGTTTAAAGCGTTTGTAAAGGAAAACATTTTTTTTTTTAAATATCAAACATGTCATACTTATCTGTTCTTTGCAATGGTTTTGCACAGAGCATCCCCAATCCTCCTCTTCTTGAGTATCCTGCCGGTGCTCCTGGCCCCTCACCCCTGCTGCTTGTTCTGGGGGCACGCGTTCGTGCTCGCTCCTGAGTCACCTCTGTATGTCCATGAAACACACAGTGCATTCCCTTCTTACTGGCTGTGATTTACAGTAGTGGAAGCCAATAGCTCCCACTGTTGTGCCTCGGCCAATGAGGAGGGAGAGAACAGGGAGAGCTTCTTCTCTTGTGTACTTCCCTGGATCTGGATAGAGCCCAGGTGAGTATAAAGGAGGGTTGGAAGTGGGGCTGAGGGGGAGCTGCATACTGAAGGCTTTTTAAAAAATGTTCAGCCTTTAGAACCACTTTAATGTAATTAATCCTATCTGTACTGTGCAAGCAGATCATATTTATCAGTTGAAATCCAGAAAGGACCAAAACACATGCTATCATTCTTTAACTGATTTGAATAAATTTATATTGGAGTGCTGAAATCCTGCACTGTTTACGCACATGTGGTATATTCCTCTCGCACACTGTCAGTGGTGGCTGGTAGAAAAAAATTTTTGGGGGGTGCAAACCCCCTCCAGGTCCTTACCTGCAAATGTCACAGCTCCCCTAATACCCGGCGGATTCCGTGTTCCAAATTTTTAGCCTCTTGATTTGCATAGTGTGCAGCTAGAGTAGGGACAGCTCAGATAGTTTCACTGTAGTGAAGTGAGACCGTGTCATTCATACATACATTAGTGTAGAGTAGGCACAGCTCATATAGTTTCAGTGTAGTGTAGTGAGACCGTGTCAGTAATCTTTACATTAGTGTATAGCTAGAGTAGGGACAGTTCAGATAGCATCAGTGTAGTGACGGTTGAACACCATCTATTTGATTGCGTTACTGCCAGTTTAAGGCCATTTACTTATGTGTGCGTTACTGCCAGTTTAACGGCATTTACGTCTGTGTGCGTTACTGCCAGTTTAACTCCATATAGTTCTGTGTGCGTTACTGCCAGTTTAACGCCATATTGTTTTGTGTACGTTACTGCCAGTTTAACACCATATAGTTTTGTGCGTTACTGCCAGTTTAACGCCATTTACTTCTGTGTGCGTTACTGACAGTTTAAAGCCATATAGTTTTGCGTGTGTTACTGACAGTTTAATGCCATATAGTTCTGTGTGCATTACTGCCTGTTTAACGCCATATCGTTTTGTGTGCGTTACTGCCAGTTTAACACCATATAGTTTTGCGTTTGTTACTGACAGTTTAACGTCATATCGTTTTGCATGCGTTACTGCCAGTTTAACGCCATATAGTTCTGTGTGCATTACTGCCAGTTAAATGCCATATAGTTTTGTGCGTTACTGCCAGTTTAACGCCATTTACTTCTGTGTGCTTTACTGGCAGGTTACTGCCATATAGTTCTGTGTACGTTACTGCCAGTTTAACGCCATATAGTTTTGTGCGTTACTGCCAGTTTAACACCATTTACTTCTGTGTGCGTTACTGCCAGTTCGACGCCATATAGTTTTGCGTGTGTTACTGCCAGTTTAAAGCCATATAGTTCTGTGTGCATTACTGCCAGTTTAACGCCATATAGTTCTGTGTGCGTTACTGCCAGTTAAACGCCATAGCGTTTTGTGCGTTACTGCCAGTTTATTGCCATATAGTTTTGCGTGCGTTACTGCAAGTTTAATGCCATATAGTTTTTCATGCGTTTAACGCCATATAGTTCTGTGTGCGTTACTGCCAGTTTAACGCCATATAGTTTTGTGTGCATTACTGCCAGTTTAATGCCATATAGTTTTTCATGCGTTGAACGCCATATTGTTTTGTGTGCATTACTGCCAGTTTAATGCCATATAGTTTTGCATGCGTTACTGCCAGTTTAACACCATATAGTTCTGTGTGCGTTACTGCCAGTTTAACCACTTGCCTACCAGGCACTTAATTTACACCCCCTTCTTGCCCAAGCAATTTTTCAGCTTTTAGTGCTGTCACATTATGAATGACAATTGCTCGGTCAACAAATTTTTTTATCATTTTCATCACACAAACAGAGCTTTCTTTTGGTGGTATTTAATCACTGCTGGGTTTTTTATTTTTTACAAAAAAATAAAAATACCAAAAATGTTGAAAAAAAAATGTTTTAACTTTTTTGGCAGTAAATTTTGTAATTAATTATTCGCCTTCACTGATGTGCGCTGATGAGGCGAGACTGATGGGCACTGATAGGCTGAACTTGTGGGCATTGATGAGGTGGCACTTATGGGCACTGATGAGGCGGCACTTATGGGCACTGATTAGGTGGCACTGATGAGAAGGCACTAATATGCCACACTTATGGGCACTGATAGGTGGCACTGATGAGCACTGTTAGGCATCACTGATGGGCACTGTTAGGCGACACTGGTGGGCACTAATAGGCAGCAATAGTGGGCACTTATAGGCAGCACTGGTGGGCACGGATAGGCGGTACAGATAGGCAGTACTGATGGGCACTGATGGACATTGATGGGTGGCACTTATGGGCGACACTGATGGGCATTGATTGACAGCAGTGATGGGCAGCACTGATAGGCAGCACTGATTGCCAGCACTGACTGGCATCGCTAATGGGCACTGATTGGTGGCACTTGTGGGCACTGATTGCTGTTATGCTGTTACTGGTGGGCAGTGATCGCTGGCATTGGTGGGCATTGGTGGGCACTGTATGGTGACACTATTTTTCACTATTGTAATCAGGGCACTGATGATCAGTGCCCTGATTACATTCCTAAATATCCCACTGCGTGGAGATGCCACTGATCGCCTCTCCTCACCACACACTCTGTCAGTGTGAGGCAAGGAGCGCCGATTACCAGCACTTCCTTGTTAACAAGTGACCGGCTGTGATTGGACACAGCTGACCACATGTTTAAAGAGTAGCGGACGCAGACAGATCGAGGTTGCGCCGTGCCCTATTAACTGCCAGTTTAACGCCATATAGTTCTGTTACTGCCAGTTTAACGCCATATTGTTTTGTGTGCGTTACTGCCAGTTTAACACCATATAGTTTGGAGTGCGTTACTGCCAGCTTAACGCCATATAGTTAACACCATATAGTCACACAAGCAGAGACAAGTGTGCAGTCCTATGCAGTTGCCAGAGTGGATAAACCTGCCTCCTTGTCCACATCTTTTCCTGCCATAGCCCCAACATCAGCCATTGAGGAGTCAGCTGAGTTATTTGACCACAGCATCAGCCACTTGCGCCTTGATGATGCCCAGCCATTACTGGATTCAGATGTTGGTTCTGAGGTTGAGGATGACAGGAACATGAGCATAGAGAGAGGGAGGAACACTGGTAGACAAATTGGCAATCATGCTCCCCAAGCGGCAGCGTATTGCCAAGTTGTCTCGAGTGGTAATGATGAAGATGGAGGAGATTGAGATGATGATGATGAGGTCACTGATGCAACTTGGATGCCAGATAGAGCAGAGGAGGAAACTGAAGGTGAGGCGGCACAACCCCAAGGAGGCCGACATCAAGAAAGAGTAGAGAGCAGCCACCCTATTCCATCACATTTTGTGGCTGTTATCTCCCGGCCCACTCAGCCCGTTGGCAAGAGCACCTAAAAGCCACACAAATCTGTCCCTCCTCCTCCTTACCCACTTCAGTCTGCCCCTGCGATACCAAGTCATTACCTTTCAGCAGCCTCCACTGACAGGGATGATGGTATAGCACAGGGTGCTACCACCCACATGCCCAGCATCTGAATGCAAGCTTGTGAAAGCTGTTGACAAACTTTGACAAGCTTCTGCCTTTCAGCCTGGTGGAATCTGCCCCTTGCGTAAATTCGCACAATGTGCTGTACCACAATGGCAGGTTCCCAGTCGCTATTACTTTTCACGTAAAGCCGTTCCATCTCTCTACCATCAGGTGAAAGGGAATGTTCTGGCATCGTTGGGCAAGGCAACCAGCTGTAAAATCCACCTTACTGCTGACACATGGTCCAGCAAGCATGGGCAGGGACGATATATTTTGTTCACAGCACACTGGGCAACGCTGCTTGCAACTCGAAAAGATGCAGGACAGGGCTCGGTGCTGCAGCTTGTTGTGCCCCCACATCTCCATTCAGCTGGTGGTGATAATGCCAGACCTGTGAGCTCTACCCCCCTCCTCCTGCTCTGCCACCTCCATGCCCTCCTCTGCAGAATTGTCCTATGAACATCAGGTAACCCCTAAGCATTCAAAGGGCTATTCCCAAAGTGAGGCTAAAAGGTGCCATGCAGTGCTTTAACTGGTGTGTTTAGGGGACAGGAACCACACCGGAGATTCTTGCATCTCTGCAGGGACAGGCCCAGAGGTGGTTCACACCATGCCAGCTGGAGCCAGGAATGGTGGTGTCCAATAATGGCTCAAACCTCCTGTCCACCCTTAGACAGGGAAAGTTGACACTTGTGCCATGCCTGGCACATGTCCTCAATTTGGCAGTGTAGTGTTTCCTAAGTACGTACCCAGGGTGGCAAGATGTACTAAAGCAGGCCAGAAGAGTCTGTAGCCATTTCAGGTGGTCATACGCAGCCAGTGCATGGTTGGCTGAAATTGAGGCAGGAATTTCACCTGCCCGTAAACCGATTTGTGACATGCCCACCAGGTGGAACTCAACTTCAGGAATGCTGCAGTGGCTATACATGCAGCAGAGGGCTGTCAACGAGTACCTGTGCCAGTACGGCACTACGACAGGCTCAGGCCGCCTCTGCTTTTTTTCCCACGCCAATGGCTGATCATTAAGGATGCATGCAATGTATTTTCACCATTTGAGGAGGCCACAAGGATAGTGAGCAGTGACAGTGCATGCATCAGTGACACAATCCCTGTTGTGTTCCTGCTGGAGCAGACTCTGCGTGGCATTATGGACAGGGCACTGGCGACAGAGCAGCAGGAGGAAGAGGAGGACTTCCTTTCCTCTCAAGGCCCACCTTATCCAGACACCATCATTCCTATGTCACAGAACACACAGGAGGAGAGAGGGGAGGAGGATGAAGAGGAGGATTCTGGCACTTTCATAGGCTTCGAAGAAGAGGAAGACATGTGTCAATCTGTAAGCGATGGCTTTACAGCCCCAGGACCCTTGGGAGTAGTACGTGGCTGGGAGGTGGAAGTTCCAGATGCTGTCATCCTGAGTGGCCCCAAGGAATCTGCTTCTACCAGCTATAAAGCCCCTGATGCCGATGTCACTGATTCAGTCTTTTTGGGATGTGGAATCTCTGCAGGACTTCGAGGCTGCCTAGCTTTGAGGGTGTTCAATAATTTCATCTGGAAGAATGTTTTTGGTATAGGTTTCATGGGCACTATTAACACCCAAAGACCAATTTTTCAGCACCTGTTTGACAGTTGGATATCATTGCAATTTTTTACAGCAAGGCCAATTCTTGCTATCATCAAGAGTACATCTATAGGGTTACGGTGGGATGGCGCCACCGACACCAAAAGACCAATTTTTCAGCATCTGTTTTACAGGTGCTGAAAATGTTTTGAAGCCAATTAGACATGTTTTGAAGCCAATTAGAGCCTCATGTACTTAAAAAAACAAAAAACAAACAAACATTGAAATACATGCGTCCGGCGCCCTGCATGTAGATTAGGGGCTGAGCGCATGGATTAGGGGGGGTGGCGCCCCTGCGCCCCTAATGGAGCAGCCGTCCTAATGGAGCAGCCGCCACTGTCTTTACCAGTGCACTTTGTATGCTGAACTGTATGTTACATACTCCTGACCACTGCGCTCTGTACATTGGGCATAATTCAGACCAATTTCTGTGCTGGAAGTGAAGCAGTCAGGAATGTGCAAACTATACCACAGTGTACAGCAGTGGCAGCTGGTGCTAAAAAAAATTGGGGGGGTGCACACATCTCCCAATTCAATTCCAAGACAGCTCTCCCCTGCCTGTCTACCCTGTACAACCATATCTTCCGTACAACTCCCGACCTCCCAGGACCCCCTCCCCACACTCAGACACTCACCATGCTCCCAGCCCATAAACAATCATCTTCCAGCAGACTGAGGAGAGTGGGGCCGGGCCAGCTCTGGAGCTCCGGGGCTGAAGATGAAGTCACAGCCCAAGGAGGAGGCGTCCGCTACTCGGGGGACTCCAAGCTTCTGCCACCCTCATCACCATCACCGAGAAACTGGAGATCAGCCAGACACATGGAGGAGGAGGAGGAAGAGACCGCCACCGCACACACCCGACAGCCCTACTGCCATCTCTATCATACAATGCACTGGGAGGAGAGCCTGGGTCTTCTCCTCCTGGCCGAACAGGAAGTGGGTCCTAAGAATCCCTGGTCAATAGGGTCTCAGGACCCGCTTCCTGATCACCCGGGAGGAGAATCAGGAAGACAATAGCAAATATTAATTCCCTATTTCACACAACTGGGTGGGCTCTGGGAGCATGCCCCTGCTCCCCTTATGGATGGGCCGTTCAGTAGTCAAATGTATGTAATCTACAGCATTGCTGACAGAGTTTAGTGGTTAGGAGTACTATACAGCCTAGCATAAAGGGAACAGAGGTCAGATTTAAAAAATGTATAGCACAGCATAAAGATTGCAGCAGTGAGGATTACATAACATACAGTGTACGTACTGTAGACTATACACTGTATGCTAAATACCTTTTACTGTTTTATCTTACATACTTATTGCCACCGCATTCTATACTCTAAACTGTAAAATACCTATCCCTGACTGCTGCACTCTGTACGCTGGTCTGAACATAACAGACTACTGACTAGTGCACTCTGTGTGCTGGCCTGTACTTGACATACTGTAACAGAAACTCAGTACAAGTTGGAATAAGAAGGCTGGCTCATACTCTTGTGCATGCTTATAAGTTTGAGCATAAGTTCAATGCAAAACAGGCATTGTCACGCTTGCGCAAACATATTAGCAAGTGGAGAAAACATATGCGCATGCATAGATGCATGTGCACACGTACGGGTATTGCCGCCAAATGGCCTATTTAACCTGGGCTCTGACATGGATGGATTGCCGAGTGGTCTTCAGCTTGTTCCTGGTTTATCTGAGCCTTGACCTGCCAGGCCTGCTTCTACCTGTGTACGACTCGGCTTGCCCCTGACCTGTCCTTGGATTTCTGCCTGCCTGCTGTGACCTTGGCTTGTATTCTGACTCTGCTTCTGTCTTGTGTTCCTGTACCTCATTGCCTGGCTGTGTACCGATCCCGGCTTGTGTCCTGACTCTGTCTCTGCCTGATGTTCCTGTATCTTGCTGCCCGGCTGTTGATGACCTTTTGGCTTGTGTCCTGGCTACATTCCTGTCTGCCAGTCAAGTGTCACTGTGTTCCAGTTCCTGGTTCCTGCCTAGTGATCTATGGTCATCTCCTTCCTGTAAACCCTAGCTGGCGCTACCTGCTACACTGGCCCTCGTGCCACTCTGTGCCCTCACACTTCGTGTCATCACTATCAGGGGTGTTGGACAAGAGGTGCAAGAGAAGCCCCCACTCCAGCTCGATCTCCACCAGGTACGTGACACATACTCCTGACCCCTGAAATTTATATGCTATATTGTAATTACATATTGCTGATCAAAGTGTTTATCAACTTAGTGTGGGACTGTGACAGGGTGGAAGGCAATCTAGCGCTAACAGACACTATCTGGGAGGGCCACCAACTGTGACTAATGTTACTAGTGACACTAATACAGTGATAATACTGTACAATGACACTGTATTAATGACACTGGCTGGGAAGGGGTTAACATCAATCAAGGGATTAACTGTGTGCCTAACAAGTGTAACGAGTTTAATGTTTGCTGCTTTTGCTTTCTAATCTGGCTGTTTTTTATCCTAGCTTTTCAGGGAGAAGAAACAACCAGATCACTGCTCCAATGCACACAGAGTTCTATGTGTTTGGACACAGCCGTTCAGCTGATTTCAGTCAAAATCATTGTCTGAAATCTGCTGCCAAACTCGTGCTGTGTGGTGGTGCACACAGAAGGCAGGCAGCAATGTACAAGTACATTATCCAGCCTGCCTGTAAATCTACTGTGGGCGGGCAGTAAGTAGTTAATGTCAGTGTAGTGAGGCTGCACACACTGCTCGCTGTGGCACACTACACAAGTTTCTTTATTCTTCTTCTTGGAGTGCCCAGGGGTGCCCAGGTCATTCTCAATTCAATACCCCCCTGGTAATTATATATTTGCTTGGAGTTTAGCATTAATGTAAACTTGACCCACCCAAACGTGTTTTTAAGGTTGTAACAACTGTAGCGGCCATAACCCCTTGAGGGGGGGGGGGGGGGGGCTTGATTTCTTGGGCTTACCAGTTACCTCCTCACGGCTTGTCGGCGACTGTCTAGGGGTTCCCAGGGTTAGTACCCAACGACTTCAGATGCTAACACATAAAAGTCCTTTTCAAGGTTTTTATTTGCAGTGGTAACATCCAACATAACACAGTCTCTGATGGGAATAGAGGGCACGGGTGATAAACTCAGGCACTTTGAACTGCTGACATCCACTGAATGTCTCTAATCAACCCAGAGAGTAGCCACTCGCAGCTGGGTGCTTCACTGCCAGATAAACCTCTAGCCAGAGATCTAGCAGTCAACATGTGATCTGGAAACTTTGCAAAAGTCTCTGCCACAGACTAAGGTGTAACTGAAGATGAATAGGAACCTTTCTCACAGTACCTGGGACTTTCTCTGTCTCCTTGGCGGCACTGTGGAAGTGTGGATTCTTTAGTGTCCATACAACTCAGCTTCCAGGCTCTTACTGAGTAGCCAGCTTGTTGGCCCTCCTCCAAAGAGTCCTCCCCTGGTCACTTGTACGAGTTGCTGTGTCCCTCCAATACCGAGAGCACACCGGGACGCCTTTGAATCCTCCTTCAGCTACTGGGCCTCAGACCAGCCAGTTCCGAGACTCGGGAACAGACGGATCCCCGCCCCAGACCATGAGGGCCTTTGGGGCTGGTCAGATTGACCATGCTTGCGGGACGGCAAGCGCTCCTAGGCCCGGGACCCCTCGCAGGGCTGCCCCGGACCAGAACCAGGAACAAACAGCTAAGGCCGAACCCCGAACATGTGACTTCAGCACCTTAAGTACCCATTCCCAGACTACGCAGCAGGGCCAGATGCGCCCACTGATTGGCTCCGGGAAAGATTGGTACCCAAGACGTCCAACCAGGCCTGGTTCTCGGCCTGTCATGGGTGCCTCACTGCACCTATGACCAGGCAGAACCTTAGCTCGGCCCAGTCAGACTGATGCCGAAGTAAACCTGCACAATTAACCCCCAGAACTCATTACAGTTCTGGGAAAAAAATAAATTTCCGTTTATAGCGCACACTTGTTGAAGTGTGAGCGCTACACAACATTAAAGTGCACCTTGTGGTGACTACAAATGCATGTTCGTTTTTAAATCAACCCCTGTGTACTTATGGAGTGCCTTAGAGCCAGGATATGCAAAGGGGTGCCTTGACTTTGCCCAAAGGTAGATAAACATACCTCCCAACATTTTGATATGAGAATGAGGGACACCTACTTACAAATGTATGTAAGCATAGGATACGCCCCCTTCCTTCCCTTAGGGGGTGTGAATTAACCTGAGGAAAATTAACCAAAAAAAAGGTTAATTAAATCCTTTTTTACCTCTACTATTCCTTTATATTGGCTTTTGAAATGTACAAATGCAGCAATTTAGAAATTGGATGAAAGGTTTAGCTCTGGGGAACACTTTTTGAAAGGAAAAAAGTGAATTTTTATATACAACTATACTGATCAGACCAAAATGAGGAACAAATGAGGGGGGAAGAGGGACAGAGGGACATTGGTTCAAATCAGGGACAGTCCCTCGAAATCAGGGACAGTTGGGAGCTATGGATAAATGCTCAAAATTCTCCATGCTATGCTCTATCCCATCATTCAGCTGTCAAATACCAGACCCTCTAAAGTCCACTGAAGCTCTGGCATTCTGTTATATGCTGCCCAAGCGTAATCTCAGCTTGAGCAGAAGATGAGGTCCCATGTATAGTCTGAACCTAAAATCTAAAAAGTTCCATAGGGATAAATCTCAAAGCAGGTTCCTTCAGGCACCACTTAAGCATTGCTGTTACCTTAGAAATGTTTTGCCCAGGTCAGGCTCTCTTTAAGGCTATTACCCTGCTTGGCAATATTGTGAGTACTATTCATAATTTAGTATTAAACTGATATTGTATGCATATATTTACCACGTATATGAGATCTGTAGTTTGAAAACAACTATTTAATACAGGGTGTACCCATTCCACTGGTATTACAGAGCATTTTTCCCTGTACACACGAGCGGAAAAAACTTGGATGTTTTTTCCGTCGGAAAAAACTTGGATGTTTTTTCCGACGGAAAAAACTTGGATGTTTTTTCCGACGGAATTTCGCTCAAGCTTGGCTTGCATACACACGGTCACCACAAAAGTTCTCTGAACTTTCGTCTGTCAAGAACGTGTTGATGTACAACATTATGACGAGCCGAAAAAATGAAGTTCAATTCTTCCGAGCATGCGTCAAATTGTTTCCGAGCATGCGTAGGAATTTTGCGCGTTGGAATTTGTAATTTCTCATTTCTTACTTCCTCTGAGTGATTGGTGAACAAAACACCAGTCACGTTTCTGTTAATTTGGATCCGAAATTTGTAAACGAAATTTTGTATTTCGTACAGAATTCGTATGCATGAAAATTTGTATTTTTGATTCGTACGAATGTAATCGCACATGTCTAATAGAGGGTAAAAGTTCCAGGGGGAACACTAATTCTGGCGAGTCTGATAACCAGGGATCCCTGTTATGACCCTCCCTAAAGCCCCATACACACGGTCGGACTTTTGCATGGATTCTGTCCGATCGGACAAGGTTGTTGAAAAATCAGACCGTGTGTATGCACCATCGGACAGTGTTCGTCGGTTTGACCGACGGACAAAGTCTTATCTCCTGCTGGAAATCTTTGCCGTCAACACGGTCCGATCACACCAAATCCGATCGTGTGTACGGTTGTCCGACCGGACAAAGTGCCACGCATGCTCAGATCACATTACAAGACCAAAGCTATTGGCTACTAGCCTCTTTGTAGTCCCGTCGTAGGCAACAAACGTCACCACGTTCAGAATGATCGGATTTTCCAACAACTTTGTCCGACCGTGTGTACGCAAAACCAACATCGGACAAAGTATGACGGACATGGTCCGACGGACCTGGTCCGCGGATTGTCCGACCGTGTGTATGGGGCTTTACTCTGTCCAACATAAAAAAAAAAAATGCCTTTAGTTCTACTTTAAGCACCAAGAGGCCACACAGGATTAGATATGAGGTTTGGTTTTGCTACTACTATAGGATCAAGATGAATCCTGCATGCATCCAGGCGAATTTATGGTACATTTCGCCATGTCAAATCTTTAATGCACTTAATGGCCTTGGAACCGAAGTCAGCTTATTCATCCTCTTTTATTTCAGGGTAAAAACTTTTTTTTGGGGGAAGGTATATTTGATTTTATTTTGATAGGGCCTTATTTTTAGTATAGGGTTTCGTTTGCAGCATTCACTTGTTGCTGGCACAAGCAACATTGTGTGTAGAACATCACTGCATACTTGTGCGGTAAAGTTGTGCGCACCAAAGAAGAAAAGAACTGTGACCAGGTGCCTAATGTATCATGCCTGCATCCCCATATATAACACGCACACAACCAAATATCACCCATGGGACTTTAAATGAGGCATAATACAATAGTCATAAAATATCAATTTATTATACAGGATTTGACACATAAATGTATAAAGTACACATAAATAATGTTTGGTATATCAAGCCAATGGGTTACACATAACAATATATAATGTACATCAAGCTGGTTTATTTTAAGTAAATGCTTTATGTAGCGATACCCCCAGTTAAGAGGGCCGCAAGTTTGTTTTGGGTCCCTGAGTACAGCTCCACCAACCCCCCGGCAATCTGCTCTACCCGCTCTGGCACAGTTAGTAAAGGGGTATGTATCTATGCACATATAAATATCACTTATACTTTAAGTGTAATGGACTCAAACTCACAAGCAGACTGCTAGCTGAAATAACTGTCTTTACTTTGGTAATATGAAAAGAAATGGTAACATGCATTTAAACATTTGACTTACAATACACATGAACAGGACCCTGCAGTATGTGCTATAAACATGTACACATATGTGGGCCTGGACAGCAATGGGGAACGGAACGCCAAGTGTAGCGACCGTCTGCTATGCACCCCTGAGGTGCAACAAATCTAACTGCGCCTACCTAACGGACCAGGCCTGATCCCTAGCAATAGAGCTCAGTCCTTGAGAAGATACAGTATTCTTCACCGGCAAGAGAACTGTAGAGGTGGTGCACATGTAGCTTTAAATGGTGTGTTTGTAATCCACAGAAAGAAACAATCTGCTGCTCTGAGGTAATTGTGCCTTGGCAGTTCAATAGGCATAGAGTTAAAGTAACAGTGTAGGATGAGCCTTTCAGCTCGCTCACCACTCCTGGGGTACCGTCCTCAGCTCCGGGACCTCCACTGGCGGCGTCCGGCCTCCTCCGTCACAGCCCCTGCGCTCCGGTCCTCTCTCCGACCGACCGTCCTCAGGGAAAAGTCTCCGCTCTGTTGCTGCTGACCATGAGGGGTGAGAGTCTCTCTCTGTCTGCTGCAAGGCCCAGGCTTCAGGCCTTCAGCAGTCCCGGTCCGCACAGGTGTCTCCTCACTCAGTAGTGTCTGCGTCACCAGCCCAGTCAGAAGAGAAAGAGGCGGTTCCTCCTCTTCCCTTTTATCACCTCCCCCAGCAGCCTCTCGGGCGGAAACAAACAGCCTCCCGGGAGCCTGGGGAATTATGGGGACTGTAGTCTTCTCCCCTAAAAGGGGAACGACACCGCTACATTTACATAACCAAGATAATTGAAATATGGGAGAGGAATGCATCTTGTAACTCAACGCAATTCGTGAATGCGGGAGTAGTGGAAGCGGACCAAGACATAAAATGGGAAAACCAATGAGGTGGCACAAGAGTTCATGGCTGTGGTAAAAGAAATACCAAAGTACCAAAAACCAACATAGTGTTTGCAATAGTGAGTGATGATTCGCCAACCTGTTCGCCAACCGCCATGGTCTTTCAAGTGGGGATGGTAGTCTCAGGGCAGGTGCCTCTCCCAGAGCTACTGGAGCAGAAGAAAAACATGTCCCCAAAATCAGTGTCTTAATGCCAGCTTGGAAAATCAGCTGGCTTTGCAGTTGCTCCCATTCATGCTCTTGGAATCAGCCCCTTCTAAGAGTATGGCCTGGGCTACACCACAGTTATGCAAGGACGCTGCATATCTTTTATGGCAGACAGGGTTAATCTACTGGCTGCTGGGAAGGATACAGGATGAGGCACAATGTTGGAGCTGGTAGTGCCACCACATGTCTGGCCCTATGGTGAAAGTACAGTTACTGTACCCTGTCCTCCTTAATGGCCTCATCCTCCAACTCCTTGGAACCAGTAGTCTCCCCTCCAGCAATCCATACCATGTGTGGTATCCAGGGCCGTCATTGTTGTGGGAGCCAAATCAGCTGCGCCTGGAGCACACAAAAGCGGTGAGTGAGGGCACAGGAGTCGGACACACTGTCAGCAGGATCTCTCACTTACAAATTCTATGAACAGAAGAATATCAGCAGGTCTTTCAGGGTCTGGGACAGCTGTGCCAAAAGATAAAGAGGAACACACCTGACTGGAGCTGGACAGTAGCAGTTCATTCAGCATGGTGGGCATGCCGGCGGCTACACTGCAGTCTTCAGCGATCTGCGCTCCAGGTCCTAGGCAAAGCTCCTCCCTAGGCCTGCAGTGGGAAGCAGCACTGCAAGGCAATGGAAATAAAGGCCATAGAGAACAGGGGGCAAGACGACAGGTGCATCCCACTTTCACTGTGCTCAGTGTGCACAGCTGCCTAGTCATTAGTAGATCATCTGTCAACCTCAGACAGCCCAACAGTGAGTGCAGTGCATGCCTACTGCTTAGTGTGTTATTTTACACACAAACACATGATGCTGGCTGCTGTATTATTATTACAATCCACCACTGACTGCTGTACTGATGCTGTGAGCAGTGGCGTTGCTAGGGGGTGGCTATTTGGGGCCCATAACCCTAAGTCTCTTGCCACAGGGTCCCTGCCTAACCAGTGGGCCGCGGCTGCAGGGGACAGGCTGCATGAGAGAGGCGGATGAGAGGAGAGAAGCCAGCGTGCGGACGAGCAGAGATGACATCATCTCTCACTGCCCGCCACACATCAGCACTCTTCCGCCCTCACAGCACGGGCCTCTTCAATGTCGTAGGTGTGGCGGGGAGCAGCAAGATGACATCATCTCTCACTGCCCGCCCCGCATCACTGCTCTCCTACCCTCACTAAATGGACCAGTGCTGCCAGCCGGCCACCAATGCAGCTCCAATGCACATTTTGTGGCACTGGCTGGAATGGCAAGCGACAACCCACATCTGGTGGCAGGTGACATGGCAAGTGACAATCAGCAAATGGTGGCAGGTGACGTGGCAATAACAATCTGCAAATGGTGTCAGGTGATGTGGGAATTTGCAAATGGTGGCAGGTGACGTGGCAAGTGACAATCCACATCTGGTGGCAGGTGACGTGGCAAGGGACAATCCACATCAGGTGTCAAGTGACAGTGGCAAGAGACAATCCACATCTAGTGGCAGGTGACGGTGGCAAGTTACAAGCTGCATCTGGTGACAGGCGACCGTGGCAAGTGACACGCTGCATCTGGTGGCAGGAGATGTGGCAAGTGACACGCCCAGGGCTCCCACTGATTCTGCATTATGGTGAATTGAACCACTTCATTATATATTAGAATGTTACAATAGAAACAATGGGCTTCAATCACCCAGACACCATATAAACCATGGTGCCATGATGATTGAAGCGTCACTAGCCATTGCCCGTGAAAAATTGCTTACCACCAGAGTGCCCCCCCGGGCCTGCAAAAAGGTTTGTGGCCGCAGCTATGGGCTCTAGCCCCAGATCTTTTGCAGACCTAGCAATGCACCTGGCTGTGAGTAAGGACGCTGAACACATTGATACGACTGACAGCAGGGGAGCTGGGGTACTGTGAGGGCTGTGAGTACTGAATCAGGGGAGAAACTGTGGCACTGTGAGTAGCGTGGAGTACAGTGAGTATTATTTGAGCATTATGATTAACTTGGAGTACCTGGAGTAACTTGGAGTACTGGGACTAACTTGGCATACCCTTAGTAATTTGGAGTAACTTGGAGTATTGGGAGTAACTTGGAGTACTAAGAGTAATGTGGAGTACTGTGGAGTACTGTGAGTAACTTGGAGTATTGCAAGTAACTTGGAGTACTGGGAGTAGCTTGGAGTACTGTGGATAATTTGGAGTAACTTTGTGTATTGTGAGAATAGGGAGTAACTTGGGGCATTGTGAGTGACCTGGACCTGGTGTACCTTGGAGTGCTGTGAGTGATCTATAGTAGCCTGGAGTGCTGCAAGTAATTTGGAGTATTGTGAGTAATTTGGAAGTATCTTGGAATATTGCGAATAACTTGGGGTATTTGTGAGTAATCCAAAGTAACTACAGAGACTGTGAGTAATTTGGATGAACTAGAAGTATATGAGTATAGTGAGTAACTTCGAGCATTGAAATTGCCTGGGGCATGTGATACTAAGCCGGAGGAGAGGTGCCCTGAGGCCAGTGAGCAAGAAAAGGCTGCCCATTGAAAATAAATGAGGATGAAGTACAGTCCTCATCAAGCTTTGCAGTAAGGAGGAGAGAACCAGATTTGCTCCTCAAGTTGGCTACCTGGGCAGAGTGTGTTAGAGGACCATGCTGGGGATGCCATCTAAGAGAGAGAGAGAGAGAGTCTGTACCAGCAAAAGTTCACTGCCATGTATTGGACTGCCAGAGAGTGCAGAGGGAGGAAGCTGCTGCCAGGATAAGGACCTGTTGTGGCGCCTACCATAGTCGCCACGGGCAACCCAGAGTGAGCAGACACCTGGTCGGAGGGATTACTGCTGTTGTGTTGCTAGTTTTAGGGATCTTAAACCATAGCATTCAGGCCCAGCTGCAGTCTACTGTCATTACCACCACTATAGACTGACTGACAGCTCTTCAGGCCCAGGCCAAGATGTGGTTGAAGCCACACCATTTTTAGCTATGCAAGCTTGCGTGTGACAATGGTGCTAACTTTCTGGCTGCTCTTCGCCAGGGAAAATCCACATATGTACTTTGCCTTGCACATGTTCTTAACCTTGTGGTGCAGTGGTTCATTATGAACTTCCCTGGCTTCCAGGGGGTCCTTCTTCAGGCCAGAAGGGTTTTGTGGTATCTATAGCTGGCTAACATGGTTGTTTGTGAACCGCCTCATCAGTGACATCCCCATGCACTACAACTTAATGTTGGCCATGCTGTGGAAGCTGAGCCAGCAACAGTGTGCCATGCTATGAGGACAGGCTATGGAGAGCTGGGGTTCTTTTCATTGCATCAGTGGTTTATAATTTAGGAGATGTGCAGCCTTTTGGTACCTTTTGAAAAGACAGCCAGAGATGCACTGATAGACTGAGCAGTGGAGGCACAGCAACAGGAGAAAGAGGAGAACTTGCTACTGTCTCAGGGTATGCTTACTGCATCTCTCCCTGTAAGGCACAGACAGAGAAGAAATCATAGCAGGAGATTTTTAGTGCTAGCAGTGAGGAGGAATTGGAGCAGGTTTCAAGGGAGATGTTTTACCTCTTCCAAACCCCAGGAATTGCATGTGGGTGGGGTCAAATTGTTGAGATTGTTGTTTCCAGTTACACCAATGACTCAGGGTCCTTGATTGCAGGCAATTTTGTGGCAAATAGGGTCTATTATGTTCCAATGCCTGTGCATGGACCCCTGGATTTTGGGCAGTTATTGGGTGGCAACACAATTAAATCCCCAGGATAAAAGTAAAAGGACCAATCCACAGCCAGCATCCCAGAAGGGGCTCAAAATGCAGAAATGCAGGCAGGTGCTGCATAATAACCTCTTTTCTGCATTGCCTGATGGTGGCACAATACCCTCTGATGACCAATTTACTTATATCCAATTATACACATCTTCTGTTTAGGGGTTTTCTGTCTGTACCACATCCGATCCTTGTGGACGTCAACGTTTGTTTGCGCACCTTGGCTTTACAGGATCGTTCCTGGTGTTCATTGACACTTTTCAATCAGCATTTGACTGATGCTAACCCTAGATTGATACACCCCCAAATATCTACCATTATTCAAACACGTTTGGTAGTTACGGAAGGGAGTGTCACACCAGCCTTGAGAATAGCTCCACATGTGTATGTGCATCCATATACTGCATGGTCATCATTAGTAAGTGTTTTTAGATTCAAATTAACTGCCTCCCAATAACTGTCATAATGTGTGTTTTCCCATTCTTTGCATATGTACCGTTTGTTCATATAAAATTTTCTCTCATGTACTTTCATATTAGACTATACAGCCTATCTTCAACCCCTGAAGAAGGAATTTAGCAATTAACTCCAAAACATGTTGGGTCTTCTGAAAACCATATGATTGATTTGGGCCTCTTACTTGGAGACCTTCTCTTATGCTTCAGAATATAGCTGTATATCGTATTGTATATATGACCAGCATCATTGTTTTTTATGATAATGTTCTTTATGTATATTTTTGTATAAATACATTTTGAATATCTTTCTATATACTTGTTTTCTCACCACCTTACTCTCAATTAAACCCTTACCCATACAATCCCTGGGGCATCCCTCCCAATCTTTTTCTTTTTTGTGGGGTGTGGTTTGGGTTTTACTACTGTTATAATTTCAGGTAGTGTCAAACTTTCTATGCCTCTAAAGACCAATGTGCCTCACATCCTCTGAAAGGAGGAGCAGCAGCTACTTCAACTCTGGTTTTAGAGTTTTAAACCTTCAAATTTAGGTCAAGTCAGGCGCCTGAGCTACAAGATTTCTGACTATATACATGGTCCAGGACTGATGTGGATACAATCAGAAATGAGGAGTGTTGGGAGTACAGGATGGATCACTGGCCAGAGTTTGCACAGTATGCAGTGGAGTTTCTGACTTCCCCTGGGGCAACTGTGCTGTCTGAGAGGACCTTCAGTGCAAAAGTAGATTTTGTTATGAATCCACCTGTTACCTAACAGTGTGCACATTTAGGCTGGGTTTACACTATTGCGAATTGGATGGGGGTTCATACATGTACACAGCGGCTCCGGTGAGAATTGCACAGGAGCCCTTTGTGTCTTTTAGTCTGTTTCAGGTCCGAATTCAGCCCAAAATTCAAGCTTAATTAAAATGAACCAATCTAGGATTACCAATGCATACAAAACCCCTACCTATTGGTACTACCAGTCACTTTGTTTCATTGTGTGCTTTTATGAATTTGTTAGCTTTTTATATTAGTTCATATTAAGTAGTTTTATTTATTATAGGAGGTTAATTGTTTAGTAATTGATTATATTTAGGTCAGCATCAACTCATTATCACTTGTATTGCTGTTAAACTGTACGTAAACTGTAACAATAAACTTCTCTTATTTGCTACCTTTTGGTCTGTTAAATTTATTAATAAAAGCAATTTTCTATATCTATTCGATAATTGCAAAATAATCCCCCTTGAGCATGTCAGAAATTCAGAGCTGTTCTGTGCCCTGTGACACTTCCTGTGCTATCTAATTAGTACCTCTCCCGTTCTTATCTTTACAGAATCATGTGTGTCTATGTTGTAGAGCTGAGTAGAGTGGAAGGGTTTCAGTAGTTTAGCAACCACTGGGCAAGGCTGGCAACATTCAGTCCAAAAAATGCTGTGTGCCATCAGCCCATAATCTGAAGACATTTCTGGCACATCAACAGGTATTTTTCTGTACTTGCAGGGTCTTCAACCCTTTTGCTGCTAGGTTCATACGTTGTACGGACCTGACAGTGGGGGCTTACGCACATTTGCTACATGCACTAGGATTGTGTGTAAATATGACAAGCAGACTCCTGCCTATCAGATGGAAGCATTACGAAGACTGTGCTTCCACACACTCTCGATAACGGTGTCTCCCCCCTCACACACCCCCTGTCATATATCCTGGCTCTGCTTTCCCATCTGCTGGCCCGGGACCGGCATAGTGGGTGCCGCCAGGTAGAGGGGAGGGAGCAGAGCAGAGACACGTCCACTCTCCTTCCCTCTGTGTTTCTGACCCAGAAAGCGAGGTGTTTGACGTCACTCATTGTCCTCGGCCAGCATACCCTTGAAAGAATGTAATGCAATGCAATCTGCATTGAACTACATTCAGTGGAGCACAGAGGAGACTTTTAGACCCTGGATGTCTCAATAAAGGGAACCTGTCACCAAAATATCATTACATAGGGGACTTTTTGTCCCTTATGTGATGAAAAAAGTTAAGTAGAAAAAAAAAACATTTTTAAATTGTAAAATATTAAAGTTACACCCAAGCACAGAAAATACCCCCCCAAATTTTTTTGAGGCCCCCCACCCATACATATAAACACGTACAAATGTAAACACATGCGTTTGGGGCGCCTAAGCATGAACACGCTGATTGCGATTCACATTTTGCATATCGCAATGCACGCCAGAGTGAGAGAAATATTTCTAGCACCAGACATACTCCCTAACACTAAACTGATGACCTATAGGGGGGTTTTAAAGTGACACCTATGGAAAATATATTTTTTACCATATTCTGATAGAGGAGTAGAGAGAGATTGTCTGTTCCTAGTGATCAGGAACAGCGATCTCGCTCCTCCTCCAGTCAGTCCACTCCCCCCACAGTTAGAAACACCTCCCAGGGAACACATTTAACCCCTTGATCGCCACCTAGTGTTAACCCCTTCCCTGCCAGTGTCATTTATACAGTGATCAGTGTGTTTTTATAGCACTAATCGCTGTGTCAAAAGTGTCCAATCTGTCCGTTGCAATGTGGCAGTCCCGCTAAAAATTGCTGATACCCAATTTTGTAGATGCTATAACTTTTGCGCAAACCAATCAATATGTACTTATTGGGATGTTTTTTTACCAGAAATATGTAGAAGAATACATATTAGCCTAAACTGAGGAAGAAATTATTTTTTATATATTTTTGGGGGGGATATTTATTATAGCAAAAAGTAAAAAATATATATTTTTTCTAAATTGTTGCTCTTTTTGTGTTCATAGCGCAAAAAAAAATAAAAAATGCAGAGGTGATTAAATACTACCAAAAGAAAGCTCTGTTTGTGGGAGAAAAAAAGGACATACATTTTGTTTGGGTACAACGTTGCACGACCACGCAATTGTCAGTTAAGGCAACGCAAAAAATGGCCTGGTCATTAAGGGGGTAAATCCTTCTGGTCCTTAAGTGGTTAAGGTACTGAAGTTTGTGTAATGTATTGCGTTTGTGTGCCCAAAAATTCACTTTTGAATTTTGCTTTCCTAGACCTCTATGGTAATATTGTGTGACATAAAAAATTGGAACTACCTCTACTTTATTCTCTAGGGTGTCTGGTTTCAGAAAATATATAATGTTTTGGGAGTTTTATGTACTCTTCAGGCCTAAAATAATTTTTTTAAACATGTGTGCAAAAAAAAAATGCAAAAACGGCTCTGGCAGCGAAGGGGTTAATGGGATAAAACATGCTCAACATGAGGCCAAGTGGCGTAAACTACTTATGCAGGGAAAAAAAACTGTTACATAGCCTTGGTAAAATAAGCATGGCATAAAGCAAACTGCTGAATTAAAATGTTGAAGCCTGGTATGTCCTAAAAAACAAAAACAACGTTTATGCACAAAACAGAAGGATCCTCAAGAGAAGATATGCATAACAAATTACGATTTGATTTGGACAAAAAGGTTTCAGAGCTGAAAGGGTCTAAATGTGCATGACGTTACAAAAAGTCTGAGAAAAATTGGCTAAAAAAATCTAACAATGAATGAGAACCAAGTTAACTTTAAAATAAGTAATCTATAAAATGATTTCTCAATGTGACATTAAATCAATAATGTCAACGATGCTAACATTTTCCTGTGTGAAAATCTGTGTGTCGTTTATATTGCCTAAAAAAGGAGTAATGCCGCATACACACGATCGGAATTTCGGCCAGCAAAAGACCAATGAGAGCTTTTCGTCGCAAAATGCGACCGTGTGTATGCTCTATCGGACTTTTGCTGGCCGAATTTCCACCAGCAAAAGTTTGAGAACATGTTCTCAATTTTTCGGTCAGAAAAAGTTCCAATCGGAAATTCTGATCGTCTGTAACAATTCCGACGCGCAAAATTCCTACGCATGTTTGGAAACAATTTGACACATGCTCAGAAGCATTGAACTTAATTTTCTCGGCTCATCATAGTGTTGTACGTCACCGCGTTCTTGACGGTCGAAAGTTCAGAGAACTTTTGTGTGACCATGTGTATGCTAGCCAAGCTTGAGCGGAATTCCGTCGGAAAAAACATCCGCTTGTGTGTACGGGGCATAAGAGTGTTCCTGTCCCAGGACTAACACTTTTTAAAAAAACTTTAGGTTTGTTACACTACAGGATAACTTATACGGCATACTAAGGCATACTCATTTTATTATTTTTATTTTTGCAATTTTGTGGTATTTTATATATGAAAGTCAGTTAACATATGTTAATGTGTAGATTTTTGAATCATTGATGGACCTTGGGCCTATACATACTGTATGTACTGACCTATCCTAAACTGTGAGTGTGCCTAATTCAAGCGGTATTAAACCTAAAAGCAAACATTTATTATATTTTGAAGCTTAACAATTCTTAGATGCGATGGCTGCATTTGTTTGTTTTTCAGGCTTTCTTTCCTTTCTTTTTTAACTGGTGACCCAGCCAGTAAGTTTGTTGTGTTTCAATAGAACAAGCTCCCCTGCAAATGTAGCAGTTTGAATATTGGACAAACCATTTACTACTGACAGGGGTCCTTACAATGATCAGCTTTTATTTATTCATGTAAAACCTTTATCGCAAAAGAAAAAACACTGTTTGCTGTAACTGCTCATGTAACTGCAGTGCGAGCTGAAGTTTGATTTTAATTTGTTTGTGTGTTCTAAATCTGCTAGTCCATCTCACACTACCCTCCCCTAACACTGACAATGCCACTGTCCAAAGGTGCCCCTATGCTCCTTCATACAGGGTGTAGGCACCCTTACACAGGAGGTGTGTTACTGGCTAGATCACCAGGTAAAAACAGAGGGAAAAAAAGCCTACTGCCGCGTACACAAGAGCAGATTTTCCGTCGGAAAAATCTTGGATGGTTTTTCCGACGGAATTCCACTGAAAGTTTGCTGAACTGTCGACCGTCAAGAACGCGGTGACGTACAACACTATGACGAGCCGAGAAATTTAAGTTCAATGCTTCCGAGCATGCGTCAAATTGTTTCCGAGCATGCGTAGGAATTTTGCGTGTCGGAATTGCTACAGACGATCGGTCAGACGAGGTCCAGTGTGTCCCTTTCCGGTACAATTCTTTCCGCAGGCACCCTGAAGACGTGTGAACCGGCTCCATTGAGAGGCGGTCACAATCCCTTGACATGCGAATTGGATGTGGAGAAACCTGCATCCAATTCGCAATAGTGTGAACCCAGCCTCAGGACTGACTCCCTTTTAGTGGGACAACACCAACCTGACAATTAGTCTCATACCTGTTCAGAGACCCTGTACACACTGGTCAATGCTTTAACTGCATTTTTAGACAGTGAGAGACTGTCACATATTCTCCCCCTCTGTTTTGACCTGAGAGGGCACATGAACCCACTACCCCTACCCTTAATGTAAGCACATTTAACAGCAACTTCTGGCACCTTTCTCATGACATGTCTGACATCTTTTGTAATCATGGGTGTTTTTCTGCCTTTTCCTGTTCCTTTCCTGTCCACTATAGGACCTGTATGGTTTCTCACCAGGACTATTTTCCCCCATAATTTTTCAGTTCATTAACCACTTCAGCCCCGGACCAATTGGCAGCCAAAGAACCAGGCCCCTTTTTGCAATTCGGCACTGCGTCGCTTTAACTAACAATTGCGCGGTCATGCGACGTGGCTCCAAAACAAAATTGGCGTCCTTTTTTCCCCACAAATAGAGCTTTCTTTTGGTGGTATTTGATTGCCCCTGCGGTTTTTATTTTTTGCGCTATAAACAAAAATAGAGCGACAATTTTGAAAAAAAATGCAATATTTTTTACTTTTTGCTATAATAAATATCCCCCAAAAATATATAAAAAAACATTTTTTTTCCTCAGTTTAGGCCGATACGTATTCTTCTACATATTTTTGGTAAAATAAATCGCAATTAGCGATTATTGATTAGTTTGCGCAAAAGTTATAGCGTTTACAAAATAGGGGATAGTTTTATAGCATTTTTATTAATATTTTTTTTTTTTTATTAGTAATGGCGGCAATCAGCGATTTTTATTGTGACTGCGACATTTTGGCGGACACATCGGACATTTTTGACACATTTTTGGGACATTTGTCATACAGCAATCAATGCTATTTAAATAGCACTGATTCCTATGTAAATGACAGTTGTAGTTAGGGGGGTTAACCACTAGGGGGCGGGGAGGAGTCAGTGTGACGTGTTGTGTTTTTTTTTTACAGTAGGGGGGCGTGGCTGTACGTCTGACGTCATTGATCGGCGTTCCCGATGACAGGGAACCGCCGATCACTGACAGTCAGTGTAGGAAGCGCGGGGAGAGGTTTGTTTACATAGACCTCTCCCCGTTCTT
This sequence comes from Lithobates sylvaticus, assembly GCA_028564925.1. Classification (NCBI taxonomy): domain Eukaryota; kingdom Metazoa; phylum Chordata; class Amphibia; order Anura; family Ranidae; genus Lithobates; species Lithobates sylvaticus. The sequence continues at coordinate 343,473,743 of CM053030.1, read as the reverse complement.
CAGCTCCGTAACCCGATCGCGGGATACCAGCGGCGATCGGATCCGCTGGTCCCGCGGCCGTGGTCACGGAGCTCCCGACCGGGTCGCGCGCGCGCCGCTGGCGGCGCCCCCGCGCCCCCCGGGCAGGCAAATTAAAGGGGACGTACAGGTACGTGCTTTTGCCTGCCCTTGCCATTCTGTTGACGTATATCTACAGGAGGCGGTCGGGAAGCGGTTAATTGATATATATTCTACACTTGTTATGACTGCACTGGCATAATCTCCCAAAGGCTTCAAAAGTGTGATGTCTGACTACTTCCATCTTGGTCACACCAGTCATATTACAATCATGGCATTTATGAGGCCTGATCTCTTTTAGGGTATAAGGGCAACTACTACGCTGCAACGTTGCATGTGCTGACAGAGCTTTGAGAGTTTGGGACAATTAAACTTACAAAGCTCACATTGGGATGTTTTCTCTCCATTGACATTTTCAGCTTTAAAAGGGTGTTGCCACATACACACGATCGGACTTTCCGTCAGACTTGGTACGGCGGACAATTCGCCGGACTTTGCAGCGGAGGTCCGCCGGACTTTCCAAATGAGCGGACTTGCGCACACACAAATGGACTTTCTGGCGCACTAGGTCCGACGCACAATCCGCTGGACTTTCGGCGGAGGTCCGACGGACTTTCCAAATGAACGGACTTGCCCGCACACGGACTAAAGTCCGTTCATTTTGAACGTGACTTCAGGTACAACGGGACTAGAGAGGGAAGTCAATCTCGTCGATTTCATCGGCTAGATTGACACCTAGACGAAAAAACGTTGTGGGGGTCCCCCCAAAGTCCATACCAGATCCTTGTCCGAGCACGCAGCCCGGCCACCCCCCCCCCCCCAAAGCACCTTGTCCCCATGTTGATGAGGACAAGGGCCTCTTCCCGACATCCCTGGCCGTTAGTTGTCAGGGTCTGCGGGCGGGGGGCTTATCAGAACCTGGGAGCCCCCTTTAATAGATCCTGGCCCCCCACATGGTACCCCTACCCATTCACCTAGCGAAACAAAGTCAATAAAAAAACACACTAGACAGGTTTTTTAAAGTAGTTTATTAGGCAGCTCCGGGGGTCTTCTTCCGACTTCGGGGGTCTCTCTGTGCTTTCCGGCCTCTTCTCCCACTCGCCAGTTCTTTTGCCGGGCTCCTCCGCTATCTTCTTCCAGCTGTTTTACTAGCATTGGTCCGGTCTTCTGGTTCGTCGTCGTCGTCGCCGCCGCTGCCATCGCCACCGCTGCCGTCTTCTTCTTCTTCCTTCTTCTCTTCTTCCGATGTTGACACAACGCTTTCTCTTGCTGTAATGCGGTGGACACGCTGCGTATCGACTTATATGGGCATAAGCGGCCCCGGGACTGTGATGCCATAAGGGGCGGGGTCATCGGGTGAAATCACCCAGTGACCCCGCCCCGTGTGCCTATATCAGTCGATACGCAGCGTGTCCACCGCATTACAGCGGGAGAGAGCATTGTGTCAACTTCGGAAGAAGAGCAGAAGGAAGAAGAAGACGGCGGCAGCGGCGACGGCGACAATGAACCAGAAGACCGGGCCAACACTAGTAAAAGAGCTGGAAGAAGATAGCGGAGGAGCCTGGCAGAAGAACCGGAGAGACCCCCAAAGTCAGAAGAAGACCCCCGGAGCTGCCTAATAAACTACTTTAAAAACCTGTCTAGTGTGCTTCTTTATTGATTTTTTCCTAGGTGAATGGGTAGGGGTACCATGTCATCGCCCTGCGGCCCCCCCACCCCAAAGCACCCACTCCTCCATGTTGAGGGCATGCGGCCTGGTACGGCTCAGGAGGGGGGCCGGGCTGCGTGCTCGGATAAGGGTCTGGTATGGACTTTGGGGGGACCCCCATGCCGTTTTTTCAGCGTAGGGGGTTACCCTCAAATCCATACCAGGCGACGGGGCTTGCAAGGTGTCAATCTCGCCAATGAAAGCGGCGAGATTGACTTCCTTCTCTAGTCCCGTCATACCTGGAGTCATGTTCAAAATGAACGGACTTTAGTCCGTGTGTGGGCAAGTCCGTTCATTTGGAAAGTCCGTCGGAACTGCATACAGACGAGCGGACTTCCCGACAGGAACTGGGTCTGACGCGAAGATTTAAATAATGTTTTAAATCTAGGTCCGTCTGACTTTTGGGAGGAAAAAGTCCGCTGGAGCCCACACACGATCGGAATGTGCGCCGGACTATGGTCCGCAGGAAAGTCCGATTGTGTGTACGCGGCATTACATTTTCAATTCCCTTGCCAAAAGCAGGTATGGGCCGTTTTAACTGGGAATCAAATTCCTTTCTGTCAGTTTTCACTAGCAACACTGGGAAGGGAAGAGACTCAGCACTTTCAGACGTTTCATTAAGCATATTCTTAACCACTTCCTGTTCGTCATGCGTATACATACGTCCTCAGATGAGAGTGGTGATATCACGATCATAGCTGGCTTTCACCCCTTCAAACAGGATTCCCCCTACGTCCTCATCATTTTTCTACCCTTTAATCTAGTGACGACTTTTTGCTGCCACAGCAAGCACTCCCTTTATTATAAGCTGGTCATCAGCACCTTAGGCATTAAAAAACAGAAATCCTTTTTGTCAAATTGTTACATGGAGTGGCCTCCAGCATTTTTGCTTCATTTTTATGTGTAGCACACCCCTGAAGCACCTGGTTCAAGTGGTCCTATGATACTAGTCTCAACTGTGTGGTTACCACTGGCACTCTGACACACCCAAGACAAAACAGCATTTGTGTGTGTGTAAACACACAAATCCCCGTTCTGTCAGGAGTGGAGAGACAGATCGTCTGTTCCTACTAGCTAGGAACAACGATCTGGCTTCTCCTCTAGTGAGTCACATCCCCCCACAGTAAACACATTTAACCCTTTGGTCTCCCCCTAGTGTTAACCCCTTCCCTACCAGTGACACTTACACAGTAATCAGTACATTTTTATAGCACTGATCGCAGTATGAATGTCAATGGTCCCAAAAATGTGTCAAGTGTCCGATCTGTCCGCCGCAATGACGGAGTCTCGATAAAAATCACTGATCGCCGACATTAGTAATAAAAATAAATAATAAAACTGACATAAATCTATGCCCTATTTTGTAGATGCTATAACTTTTGCGCAAACCAATCAAGCTTATTATATAAGCTTATTGCAATTTTTTTTTTTCTTACCAAAAATACGTAGAAGAATATATAACGGCCTAAACTGATAAGGAAATTTTTTTTGGGGGTTTTGGGATATTTATTATAGCAAAAACTAAAAAAATATTTTTGTTTTTAGCGTAATTATGTCAATTAAACAAAATTGACATAATTACGCTAAAAACAAAAGGTACCACGTCGCACGACCACGCAATTGTCAGTTAAAGCTACGCAGTGCCGTATAGTAAAAAATGGCCTGGTCATTAAAGTGATACTAAAGCTTAATTTTATTTTTTTATTAAATAACAAACATGTCATACACTTCATACCTCCACTGTGCAGCTCGTTCTGCACAGTGGCCCTGATCATCCTCTTCTGGGGTCCCTCGGTGGCTCTTGCAGCTCTGCCTCACATTAGATAACCCCCTAGGAGAAGCGCTCTACCGGAGTGTTACCTTGCGGGCGTGCTCCCGAGTCATTCATTTGGCGTCCATAGAAGCCGAATGTATGACTCGGCCCTGCCCCCCAGCGCCCGGGTCATTGGATTTAACTTACAGCAGCGGGAGCCAATGGATGCGCTGCTATCAATCTATCCAATTAAAGCCGGGACTCCGTAGAGAGAAGGACGGCGCATCCCCGCTGAAGAAGATGAAGGGGCTCAGGCGGGGTGGGGAGGCCGGTGACTGCCAGGTGTTTTTTCACCTTAATGCATAGGATGCATTAAGGTGAAAAAACACGAGCCTCCACAACCCCTTTAAGAAGTGGTTAATAGATACATTTTATTTCACTTATCCATCTGTTCTTTATTCCTTTATGGTGCAGCCTACTGATCTGATCAGGTATAAACAAGGCCAAGGATAAATCCAAGGTAAAAACCAAGCTTAATGCGGGAGTTCCCCCCAAATTTTTTTTTTTTAAAGTCAGCAGCTACAAATACTGCAGCTGCTGACTTTTAAAATAAGGATACTCACCTGTCCAGCGCGCCCGCAATGTCGGCACCCGAAGCTGAACTGTCGCTCCGCTCTCAGGTGCTGCCGCCGCCATCTTCAGTATGAGAATCAGTAAGTGAAGCCTTGCGGCTTCAGTTCCTGGTTCCCTACTGTGTATGTGCGAGTAGCACTGTGCAAAAAGGATAGTCCCTGCTGTCTCTGGGACCCGTGTGTTTCCCAGCAGACAGCGGTGATGGGGGGGGGGGGAGCAGGAAGTGGCGTAATAGCCACAGAATCTGCGGCTATCTATGCCCGGAAGTGGGTGCAGACACCTTTATTATACTGGTATCTGAACCCCCCTCCCCCCTGAAAGGTGCCAGATGTGGCACCGGAGGGTGGAGCTCCGCTTTAACTTACCGATCAGCTACAGACAACCAAATAACCTGTCTAACAGTATGTGTTAAAGCAGGGGTTTTGTCTACACACATTTGCAAATGCATGCGTAAGCCACAAAGCCTCATCAAGGCACCCTGGTATCTGTGGTACCTAACACTAAGGGCTCTTTCACACGGACGTGTCCGCGTACGGAGCCCGCTCTGCACATCGGGGGATCGCCCCGTCGATCCCCCGCTGTGCAGGAAGATGACAGGTCTGTCTCTGCACTCTGAGCAGGGATGGACCTGTCAGAGCGCCGCTCTCCCCTATGGGGGATCGAATGACGACGGACCGTAGAGTCCGTCGTCACCCGATCCTATCCGCAGGCGGTTGGAAAAATAGCTTTTTGCTCCATCACACTTTTTCGGATTGGAGCGGTCGGATGTCAGCGGACATGTCACCGCTGACATCCGTCCCTCCATAGAGGTCTATGGAGGGTCCGTTCAGGTCCGCCAAAAAAATTGACAGGCGGACCGTGTGAAAGGGGCCTAACTGATAAGTGTCCGCACAGTGGAGGCACATGCATTCTGATGGATAGCCACCCCTTCTTAAGGGTACAGAGGCACACTGAACACCCAGCATATAGCACAATGGCTGCAAAGGTGTCAGTGCGTTGCCTGACCAAAAAACACGACAGTGATACAAAAAAAGACACCACTTGCTCCCATCTATAGATGGTTATCGCAGTAATAAGCATTGGAAGGCTAACAGGTATAAACAAGGATAAATCCAAGGGAAAAACCAAGCTTTTTTACATTTTAGGGTGCCTGCAAGCCGGCACTAAGCTGATCCAGCCTTGTATGTATGCAGGGGTACAAGTGTATTCCCTGTTCTGGCTATCCCCCTCTGTATAGCGGGCTGCTGGGAAAATTTGTCCGTCACTTCCGGTCCGAAAACGAGGCGTGGAACGCACGCCGGTCGTAGTGGAATGCACGCCACTATACAGAGGGGGATAGCCAGAACAGGGAACACACCTGTACCCCTGCATACATACAAGGCTGGATCAGCTTAGTGCCGGCTTTAAGGCACCCTAAAATGTGAGTTTAATGTGCTACTTTTAAATTTTCATTTAAATACATTTTTTTGATATACTGCACCATGATGGTTATTTATATATCCCTATGATACAATACCGGAGTAAGGATCATATAAATATTGCCGGGAAAGATTGGTGGTGAAGCCCATAAGTGGATTGGTTATCATAGGTGTCTATTGGGGCAGAAGAGCATGCTGGGGAGTAAGTGAAGGGAAAAATGCATGAAGGAGAAAGGGACACAGCATATTAGAGCATTTTGTAATTAGTATCAAAAATTAGCAAACAGAGCACATAGAAGGGAATAGTAAAGTAGAAATGTTACCTTAATATGTCCTCCTGCAGGACCTCGATGATGGCAGAAAGAATAATGATTCCCAGGGCCAACTACTTCAAATTGACTTCTCCCTTGCAGTACCTCAACGTGGACGGAGTAATGGGTCTCAAATAAAGGGGGTCAGCAAAGCCAAAAGATGTGTTCCGTCATCCGGAGAAATTCCTGAAATCATCAGGATTATTCTCCCCTCACGTATGTGCGAGAATTGGTCACTGAAGCAACCAATTCTTTTCACATATACGGGTCTTGGGTCAAAGAAACACAATTCCGCGTTCCACGATGGAAACATCGCTCACAAGGTATTCAGAACGGACAAACAGAAAGCACAAACATAGAATACAGAAACGAGCAGACAATGTGTCTCCATAAAGGCCGCTGACCGCTGCGCTTAAATTAGCTGGTCTTGTTGATATCTTAAGTCACCAAACTTTACTCGCGTAAACACGGAGCCCAACGGGTGCCTGACGTGGTGCTGAACTTCCCTTTTCTAATCTCGTGGAAGACGACTTACGTCATGACGTTCTTGCAGACCGGATATTCCGACAACGTAGTCCGACCGTGTGTACGCAACACCAACATCGGACAAAGTACGACGGACAGGATCCGACCGGCCTGGTCCGCGGATAATCCGACCGTGTGTATGGGGCTTTAGGATTATAGGAGCACAAATTCTTTTGATTATTCACGGTGGACATTTATTGAAAGAAAGAAGAAGTTAATTTTAATTTCAATTTTAATTTTGATACTTTAACTTTGCGTTTTTTTATTTAATTTTATTTTCATATAGTTTTTTGCACAGCGCAGCACTTTAATGATGAAGGTTCAATAAGTGAAATGCACTTGGGGATTTTATTTTATATATTTTTCGTATGAATAGGCTGATGGTATTTAATTGTATAGGTGTGATATAGAAAAACAGCTCAAAAGTAATTCTTGACCAATTTAGCATAAATAACCACGTTGGGTATATCCATATTTTATTATAAGAGATGTTCGGTGGCAACAGTTAGCGCAATCTTTATTTTGCATACCAACTTTTGGTATCTTTCACACCTTGTGGGGTGAAGTTTTCAACTATTTGATTGCAGCAGACTGGGCCAAATGTGAATGGTTCCTCATTGCGCCTGTAGTCCACTGGATTTACATATATTGTGAAAACATTCCAATGAACTATTAACAAACATAGACAGAACTGTGTCTCCATAAACCTGCTGCTTAAATTAGCTGGTCTTGTTGATATGCATTAGTATTGGACAGAAATAATGGAATTTATGGAATTTAAATAATGCCAGACTCCCCCTGAGGGGCAATGGACCGCTAAGGATACTGAAGCCAAAAAGAGGGTGTTGCTCTGTAGGTAAAGATAAGATGTATAGCAGAGAGTAAGTATAATTAGGATTTTGTTAGATTGAAATAAGTGCTATAACTATATATTTAGATAGATAATGCATCCTACCTGTGTCAAATAGGGACAGGCTGGTGGTGCAAAGATGGAATGAAAGTATGGAGATGGTATATACTAAAAAAGTAATAAATGCATAGCAATGAATCAGTCATTTAATATGATAATAAAGATTTGCATGGGTGCCTGGTTTATTCTGTGTATGCATTGCCATAAATATGTCTCTATATCATCACATTACTAGTTACAGTTGTATGCAAAAGTTTAGGAACCCCTGACAATTTCCATGATTGTCATTTATAAATAGTTGGGTGTTTGGATCAGCAATTTCATTTTGATCTATCAAATAACTGAAGGACACAGTAATATTTCAGTAGTGAAATTAGGATTATTGGATTAAAAGAAAATGCGCAATATGCATCAAAACGAAATTAGACAGGTGCATAAATTTGGGCACCCCAACAGAAAAAATCACATCAATATTTAGTAGAGCCTCCTTTAGCAGAAATAGCAGCTTCTAGACGCTTCCTATAGCCTGTAATGAGTGTCTGGATTCTGGATGAATGTATTTTGGACCATTCCTCCTTACAAAACATCTCCAGTGCAGTTAGGTTTGATGGTTGCCGAGCATGGACAGCCCGCTTCAAATCACCCCACAGATGTTCAATGATATTCAGGTCTGGGGACTGAGATGGCCATTCCAGAACATTGTACTTGTTCCTCTGCATAAATGCCGAGTAGATTTTGAGCAGTGTTTTGGGTCGTTGTTGAAATAAACAGCCTCGGCATAACCTCAACTTTGTGACTGATTCCTCAACATTATTCTCAAGAATCTGCTGATATTAAGTGTAATCCATGCGACCCTCAACTTTAACCAATTCCCAGTACCGGCACTGGCCACACAGCCCCACAGCATGATGCAACCTCAACCAAATTTTACTGTGGGTAGCAAGTGTTTTTCTTGGAATGCTGTGTTCTTTTGTCGTCATGCTAACGTTATGACCAAATAACTCAATCTTTGTTTCATCAGTCCACAGCACCTTATTCCAAAATGAAGCTGGCTTGTCCAAATTTCGCATACCTCAAGCCACTCTGTTTGTGGCGTGTGTGCAGAAAAGGCTTCTTTCGCATCACTCTCCCATACAGCTTCTCCCTGTTCAAAGTGTGCTGAATTGTTGAAGGATGCACAGTGACACCATCTGCAGCAAGTTGATGTTGTAGGTCTTTGGAGGTGGTCCGTGGACTGTTTTTGACCATTCTCACCATCCTTCGCCTTTGCCTCTCCAATATGTTATGTGGCCTGCCACTTCTGGCCTTAAGAAGAACTGTGCCTGTGGTCTTCCATTTCCTCACTATGTTCCTCACAGTGGACACTGATAGCTTATATCTCTGCAATAACTTTTTGTAGCCTTCCCCTAAACCATAATGTAGAACAATCTTTGTTTTCAGGTAATTTGAGAGTTGTTTTGAGGCCCCCATGTTGCCACTCTTCAGAGGAGAGTCAAAGAGAACAACTTGCAATTGGTCACCTTAAATACCTTTTCTCATGATTGGATGCACCTGTCTATGAAGTTACAGGCTTAATGAGCTCACAAAACCAACTGTGTGTTCCAATTAATCAGTGCTAAGTAGTTACAGGTATTCAAATCAACAAAATGACAAGGGTGCCCAAATTTATGCACCTGTCTAATTGCGTTTTGATGCATATTGCACATTTTCTGTTAATCCAATAAAGCTCATTTCACTACTGAAATATTACCGTGTCCGTCAGTTATTTGATAGATCAAAATCAAATTGCTGATCCAAACACCCAAATATTTATAAATGACAATCATGGAAATTGTCCTAAACTTTTGCATACAATTGTAATAAATCCTATTGTTTAAGCTTCTTGTGAAACTATCATATATGAGCCTAAAAATTCTCATTTGTTCCTTATGTATAATTCAGTATTGATTAGACAGTATTATCAGTAGATAAATCATTTGGCTCACAAGTATGCATAAGTGAAATGCATATCACCCAATTTGGGCCTATAGTATCAATGAGAGAAAAATTACATAAGTGATATATCATACCTTGCAAATAAACGGCAGTCACATGGAGACAGGTCCTGGCATCCAAATCAAAAGGTGGATTTCAGCTGGTTCAGCTGCGCCCGAGAGGGAAGAAAAAAACAAAAGCGTGCCTGTGCTTGCTTCCTATCCCGACCGCTCACGCGCAACATTGGCACGACCGAATGACGGAATGTGCATGCGGACCACCAACACAGAAAGCTACCCCAGCAGACTGCGCATGTCCGCTAGAGTAGTAAGCCTGCTCACACGGTGCCTGCTAAACTGGTTCCTGATGTCCAGCTTGCCTCTGATGTTTTCCTGACTGATACCCATCTTGCCACTACTGCCTCTCTGCCTGATGCCCAGCTTGCAGCTGATGCTTCTCAGCTGAATGCCCAGCTTGGCGCTGTTTCTCCCCTGCTTGATGCCCAGCCTGACTGTAATGCCCCTGTGTGGTCTGCCTCTGATGGGTTCATGCCTGTTGCCCTGCTAATTTAAATTTCCGGACCCAAACTGCCTGACCCTGGTGGTGGGGTGCATGTCCCATTTTCAGACTTGGGTGGCACACCTCCCAATGTGTTAAAAGACTCTAGCCTGAAAAGTGCAAACAAGTCTGCAAACTCAGTGGAGACTCAGTGGAGCTTTTTTGTACCCACTTGGACTGTCAAGTCATGGGCAGAATGGAGCTTCCGGAGGCCACTCCTTAAGGGGGGGGGGGGTCTGTCAGGAATGGTGTCATTAGCCAAGCCCCTGTCTTAAGAAAGTGGACAATGCAGATGAAGGGTGAAACCTTATATACAGTATTAAGACTAGAAGCTTGTAGACATTGACTATGTAATGAACATCGAACTAAAAAACTGGACTGGTCAGTAGGTAAAACTGAGTAGTACACTGTATACAATTTAGAATAGATTTATGCAAGATCGCACATGTGTGTCAGGAACGGTGTAATTGCTTGGGTCACCTGCTGGTGGCACTGTTGCATTCAGCACTGAAGGGTGTAGTTCTGGTGGCCACCAGAGGGTGTCTCCCAGCCAAAGTACTAGCTGACATTTAAAGGGGAGTTCCAGGCATTTTAAAAGTCAGCAGCTACAAAAAGTGTAGTTGCTGACTTTTAATAAACAGACACTTACCTGTTCCACGGTCCAGCGATGCGGCCGAACGGGGTGTCGCTCCTCTCCCCCTCCTCTTCGCCGGCACCTCCATTGCCACTCAGGGCACCCGGCCGTGACAGCTTTTGTCTTCACGGCCGGGCACGCACAGCGCATGCGCTCCCAGAGTGGATAGGCGATCTCCTGGGACCTGTCACGCTTCCCAGGAGATCGCCTAGAGGGAGGAGTTACCTAGGCGGTTCCTGGGCGGAAGGAGGAAGTGGGAAAGGAAGTCCCCCTCCTAATGAAGCCCCCACTCCCCCCCCAAAAAAAATTACATGCCAAATGTGGCATGTAAGGGGGTGAGGAGTGCTTAAAGCGGAAGTTCCATTTTTGGGTGGAACTCCGCTTTAAGCTACACCTGATGTAGGACTGCTACAGTTAAGTGTGGGCTTATATAGTCCAGCAGTTAAGGATGATCTCAGTCGTGTTCGCATACGGCACATACAGCGCCCGCCAGGAAGTCGGCACTGCACAGCGCTAATCACAGGCAGTGAGACATTTCTGATCTCTGCAGCCCTGCATCGGGACAATGTCTCACTGCTTGTGATTAGCGCTCCTCAGTGCCGACTTCCTGGTGGGCTCTGCACGTGCCGTATTCAAACACGCCTAAGCTCATCCTTAACTGCTGGACTATATAAGCCCACACTTAACCAAGGCTCAGCGCTTCAGTACTCCCCCTGCAAGCCTGATTCCTGCCTGAGCCTGACCTGTACCTGTCTTCTGTCCTGGACCCTGTATCCCATGTCCATACCCTGAGACCTGTCCCCTGGTACCTGTTTCCTGTTCCACTTTATCTGTTATCCCTGTTTTGTTCCTTGCATTTGTATACACTAAGTTAAGTGTGTATAGGGTTGCCGTGTTCTTGTGCTTTTTCACTTCTTTGGCTATGTTTATTGGTGTTGGTAGTTTAAAGGGGTTGTAAACAGGGCTCAAGTCCTGCGGGAATGCAGGGAACCGAGTTCCTGTACTTTTTCCACAACAGGAACTCAGTTCCCGTTAGCAGACTTTGAAGTATGCAAGCTGTGTGGCAGGTGCTACACCAGCAGCTGCCAACACAGCTCGCAATAGTAAGTGCCGCACACCTGACCATTCAGGCATTGCCAATGGGGGGCCCATTGACGGCTTCCTCTTCGATCTACCTGTCAATCACAGCTAGCTGACGGGTAGATCAGGTCCCTGCTGCTAAGAGATAGTATTTAGTCAGACCTCTCGTGATGCGCTCCTCCCCGCCGGCCCCTCCTGATTTTCTGTCTCCTCATCACCCCCCCCCCCCCCCCAGTCTCCTGCATACTTGCTCTATGTGTCCCGCTGAATCCCCCCTCCTCTATCTTCAGTGCCATATGATGAGAGAACCCAGAGGAGGAGCACAGCTATTCTGCTCACAGGACATGCAGGGAGAGAGGTGAGCTGAGGGAGGAACATCAGTTTGGGTGGTAAGCTGAGCACAATACCTGGCAAAGTTTAATGCCAGGAGGGAAGTTTATATGGAAATATGTGAAGGGTTGGAATAGCAGCGAGTGTGTGTTTGTGCCCTGCGGAGTTTGTAGCCCCCCAAGCTAACATCTCCTAAGCAGGCACACATCACTATCTCCCCAAGTATTCTGTCCAGATAATGTGCAGTTCATTTATGACCTTTCCATTTAACCCTGTGTTATCCAAACCTTGTTCAATGAAACGTGTAAACTCACCACATAAACACTATATACAAAATAAAAATCCCCAATAAAGATCAGAACATGATATTCACATTTGCATGGTAGCACAATTGAATGAATGCTGATTATTCAGAGAAATACTGTATTTATGTTTATTGAGGATTGTTTTTTTTTTTTTTTAATGTATTAAGCTTCATACACCCAATACGAAAATTGGATGAAAAATACCACTTTTGAAGCATTCGTGCATATGAGCGTATCATTCAGCCTTGGATGCCTGGGACGGGGGTCCCTTATGGAACGATGACTTGAGCTACGGTGAACCCACACAAGGAATGCTGGTAATGCTGTTGATGACTGCTTTCTTCCTCCAGAGCATGCTGGTTTAGATATACAGAAGTGATCCCACGTGGCTAGCGGTATTGCTGCACAGGAAGCGTTGTTAGTGGTGACCCCAATTGGCTTGACATGCTAACCCGGATGTCTGTATCCTCCCCTGTCCTGGCGCCTACTGCCCCGAACCCTACTGGGTGAAGCACTGTGAATCTCTCCACTCCTCCTTTTCACACCATAGCTTCCTAGAAACAGTAGTTCTTCTTCAGCATTGGAACAATAAAACCACCATGCAGCAGAATAATATCTCCCACAATCCTTTTCTGCAGCATCTCCTCTTTCCTAGCCCAAGGTCGCCCAATCAGGGAAGGGCGTAAAATTTACTGGAGGGAAATCCACATGGGACAGTTTTTGGGAACCCTAAACTATTGGGACGCTAATATAGTTCTGATCAGATTCGTTCAGACACTATACTACTAAGGGAGGTGTATGGTGCGTGCGTGGGTGTTAGCGCTACTGGCACTAATCTGACTCTGCCTGGGGCGACGCAGACCCTAACTGACGCTAACACCAATTGATATGGGGGGGCTAAACCTTTATTAGGTAATATACGGCAGGTGCCCTGGCGCGATAAAAAAATAACTAACCAGCGTCATCCGTGACACTAATACGGTGATCACTGGTCACAGGGGGTGATTAAGGAGTTACACCTTTATTAGGGGGGTTAGGGTGGTCCCTAGACCTATATGGGCCTACTACTATGTACCCCAACACTGATTATTGTCACGAATGATACCAGTACAGTGATTAAAGAAAAGTATGAACACTGTACTGGGTGACACTGTGACAAAGAGTGAAGGGGTTAACTGGGGGGGGGGGGGGGGGGGGGGGGGGGGGTGGTGGGGGGGGGGGGTCGGGGGGTGACAAGTATGTCTATGTGTACTGTGTCAGTGTAGTGTTGGTGCAACTTACTCTGAGATGTCTTCTCTTCTCTCTCTGAAACGAAAAGAGTCCCATGAGGGGAGATGACATCACTTTCCCTGCCTGTGTTTACACTTATGCTGCGTACACACGGTTGGAATTTCCGATGGAAACAGTCCGATGGGAGTTTTTCATCGGATTTTCCGACCGTGTGTATGCCCATCTGTCTTTTTCTGTCGGAATTTCTGACGGACTTTGGATTGAGAACCTGTTCTTAATTTTTTAAGACCTTTCTATTGGATTTTCCGATCGTGTGTATGCAATTCCGACACGCAAAATTTTGACGCATGCTCGGAAACAATTTGACGCATGCTCAGAAGCATTAAACTTCCCTTTTATAGTGCAGTCGAAAGTTTTTTAAGGCGTGGTGTTTATTGACCATCGGAATTTGGTGTGACCGTGTGTAGGCAAGACAGTTTGAGCGAAATTCCGTCGGAATTCCGACGGGAAAAACATCAGAGCTTTTTCCGACGAGAATTCCGACCGTGTGTACGCGGCATTACACAGGCAGGGGAAGGATTTTCTTTTGCCAGAACCGACCAGAAATCATTGGCCTGGGCCTGGAGAATCCGCTGTAGAGTAATGTCACTTTGCCCAGCTGAACTAACCTGCCGCAGTACAACTGCGGCGGCTGGTCCGGAACTGATTAAAATGTATCCTGTTCTCTTTGAATTGCTTGTGTGAAATACCTGGTTTTCCTGCCAGTCCCTCTGCTTTCCTATTAAACACTGACCACACTAGGCATGATAGAACAGTGTGGTCAGTATTCTGGCTGTGCTGGGAACTCAGCCTGCTCTCCTCCAATGATCAGATTTCTGCTGACCCCCCCCCCCCCCCCCCCCCCCTCTCCCACCTGCATGGTTATTCACTGGGAATATCCAAGTGCTATTCTGTTTCTCCCCCCCCCCCCCCCCCCCAGCTCTCCAAGATCCTTATGCCGCTGAAAACAGAGGGTATGTGATCACTTATAAAAAAGGTGAAAACATGCACTTAGAATATTAATATAAAATAAATATATATATATATATATATATATATATATATATATATATATATATATATATATATAATGTCTTGCCTTTCATTTCAATTTTACACTGAATGGGTTGTTTTACAAGGCGAGAGTAAACATACACTTTAACCCCTTCATACATTCCTGGGCAGTCTGCTGACTCACTAAGACATACTTTACTACAATACAGTGCAATATATTCAGATGTGCGCCCAGAAAGTAGGCACCTGCCTACAGACTTGCTTGTTCCCTCCCTGAACTTTTGCTCATTCCTTCATTATTCTACATTAATTTTGTTACTGTTTTATTGTGTTTGTTATTTTAACACTCAATGCAAATGACTATAACATCGAATACCAATATTAAATTCAGTTTTCAAAAAGTTTTTTACATTTATGGTTATAGATTGAACTGCACTTCCTAAACTGAAGCATTGTGAAAATACCAAATAATTCATTTACAGACAGAATGGCATAGCTTAAATGCCTGAGGACTTGTGAATCATTTATAGAAGCTTAGAGAATGAAGAATATTTATTGGTCATTAGTATAGCCACTGTGTGAAATAAGAGAAGGAATGTTGGAGTGATAGCATGAAAAATAACAATCCTTCTGTTATCTACAGTAAAATACTGTACATGGGGGAACTATATATATTGTTTTAAGGCTAGGCCCTGTCCCTGTGTAAAAAGAGGTAAATGGCACAGAGTTTTCTAGGAGGCAGATTTGTGGGTGCCAGAAATGCTAATGTGAGTGGAGTTTTTCAGGTTTTTTTTTTCAGAGTCTCTAATCCTGTGTCTGGAGACCAGTGGGCTGTATGTGCAGGTGTGTACAGCCCTTATAACCAAGAACATGACAGTATTTAAAGGTTCCACCCTGGAGACAGGAGGTCCCCTGTCCAGGCAAGGGTGTGGGCCAATGCAGCAGGCAGATGTGAAAGGGCAGAGAGCTGCAGAGTTGTGATACCATAGCTCCCAACTGTCCCTGATTTCGAGGGACTATCCCTGATTTGGAGCAATGTCCCTCTGTCCCTCTTTCCTCCTCATTTGTCCCTCATTTTGGTCTGATCTATATAGTTGTATACAGGGCTTTTTATCCCCAGAGAATAGGTGCAGGAACTCCCCCTTTCTGAGCCACCCCTATTCTCCACCCCTACCCATCTCCGAGCACCGTTCCTTGGTTCCATCCCCTACCCACCTCCCAGTACTGCCCTTTTAGACAATACAGAACTAAGTATCAATTTGTGGTGCTAAGTAATCCATAAGGAATTTGGTAATTTTAACAAGAAAAGCAGTAAAATAGAACCCCTGCAGCCAGCAACAATAGGGCCCTCGCCAGCAACAATAGACCACCCCACCACAAAAAATTCCCCCAGCAACAATAGACTCCCAGCAGCATTAGTAGAGCTCCCCACAGCCATCATCAATAGATTCTCCGGCAGCCAGAAACAATAGACCCCTCCCTCAACAGTATATCTCTCCCAGCAACAACTGACCCCCCAGCAATATAAGACCCACCCCCAGCAACAGTAGGTCTTCCACCAGCAACAATAGACTTCCTCAGAAACAATAGACCCCTATGCAAAAATAGATACCCTCCAGCTAGAATAGATCCCTTAGCAGTGAGTATCAATAGACCCTGCAGCACACCCCAGCAACACTTGCTGTCAGTGGTGAAGGTGCCAGAACTGCGTTCCCCCACGTTCCTGCTGAAAAAAAAACCTGGTTGTATATAAAATGCACTTTTTATCTTTCAAAAAGTGTTTCACAGTGCTAAACCTTTCATCCAAATTCTAAATTGTTGCATTTGTAAATTTTAAAAGTCAATATAAAGGAACACTAGTAGTAAAAGCAAAGCACTTTTTTGGGTTAATTCTCCTTTAAGGGGTGTGTGGCAGGGGGTGTGTCCTATGTCTACATACGTTTGCTAGTAATGTCCCTCATTCCCATCTTAAAATGTTGGGAGGTATGGTGATACTGAGAGATGGTCATAAGCATAAATGTAAGGCTCGTCATTTTTCTTTGTGCTTGTAATAATGATGGAAACCCCTCCAAGGGCAACTATTTTTTATTTTTTTTATTAAAGTGGGCCAACATTCCCTAAAATGGTATATTCTGACTGGACTGAACTCACTGGAATGCACTACACACATATATATATATATATACAGTATGTACAGTATCTCACAAAAGTGAGTACACCCCTCACATTTTTGTAAATATTTTATTATATCTTTTCATGTGACAACAATGAATAAATTACACTTTGCTACAATGTAAAGTAGTGAGTGTACAACTTGTATAACAATGTACATTTGCTGTCCCCTCAAAATAACTCAACACACAGCCATTAATGTCTAAACCGCTGGCAACAAAAGTGAGTACACCCCTAAGTGAACATGTCTAAATTGGCCCAAAGTGTCAATATTTTGTGTGGCCACCATTATTTTCCAGCACTGCCTTAACCCTCTTAGGCATGGAGTTCACCAGAGCTTCACAGGTTGCCACTGGAATCCTCTTCCACTCCTCCATGACGACATCACAGAGCTGGTGGATGTTAGCGACCTTGTGCTCCTCAACCTTCCGTTTGAAGATGCCCCACAAATGCTTAATAGGGTTTAGGTCTGAAGACATGTTCGGCCAGTCCATCACCTTTACTCTCAGCTTCTTTAGCAAGGCAGTGGTTGTTTTGGAGGTGTGTTTGGGGTCGTTATCATGTTAGAATACTGCCCTGCGGCCCAGTCTCCGAAGGGAGGGAATCATGCTCTGCTTCAGTATTTCACAGAACATGTTGGCATTCAGGGTTCCCTCAATGAACTGTAGCTCCCCAGTGCTGGCAGCACTCATGCAGCCCCAGACCATGACACTCCCACCACCATGCTTGACTGTAGGCAAGACACACTTGTCTTTGTACTTCTCACCTGGTTAGCGCCCCACACGCTTGACATCATCTGAACCAAATAAGTTTATCTTGGTCTCATCAGATCATAGGGCATGGTTCCAGTAATCCATGTCCTTAGTTTACTTGTCTTCAGCAAACTGCAGGCTTTCTTGTGCATCATCTTTAGAAGAGGTTTCCTTCTGGCACGACAGCCATACAGACCAATTTGATTCAGTGTGCGGCATATGGTCTGAGCACTGACAGGCTGACCCTCCCACCCCTTCAACCTCTGCAGCAATGCTGGCAGCACTCATACATCTATTTCCCAAAGACAACCACTGGATATGATGCTGAGCACGTGCACTCAACTTCTTTGGTCGACCATGGCAAGGCCTGTTCTGAGTGGAACCTGTCCTGTTAAACTGCTGTATGGTCTTGGCCACCGTGCTGCAGGTCAGTTTCAGGGTCTTGGCAATCTTCTTATAGCCTAGGCCATCTTTATGTAAAGGAACAATTATTTTTTTCATATCCTCAGAGTTCTTCGCCATGAGGTGCCATGTTAAACTTCCAGTGACCAATATGAGAGAGCGAGCGTGATAACACCAATTTTAAGACACCTGGCCCCCTTTCACTCCTGAGACCTTGTGACACTAACAAGTCACATGACACTGGGGAGGGAAAATGGCTAATTGGGCCCAATTTGGACTTTTTTACTTAGGGGGTGTACTCACTTTTGTTGCCAGCAGTTTAGACATTAATGGCTGTGTGTTGAGAGTTATTTTGAGGGGGCAGCAAATTTACACTGTTATACAAGCTGTACACTCATTACTTTACATTGTATCAAAGTGTAATTTCTTCAGTGTTGTCACATGAAAAGATATAATAAAATATTTACAAAAATGTGAGGGGTGTACTCACTTTTGTGAGATACTGTGTTTGTGTGTATGTATATATATATATATATATATATATATATATATATATATATATATATACACAGGTGCATAAAAATTTGAATATCATCAAAAAGTTAATTTATTTCAGTAATTCTATTCAAAAAGTGAAACTCGTATATTATATATAGATGTGTTACCCACGTGATATATTTCAAGCATTTCTTTCTATTCATTTTAATTATGGCTTACAGCTAGTGAAAACCTAAATTTCAGTATCTCAGAAAATTTGAATATTTCATAAGACCAATAAAAGGATTTTTTAATACAGAAATGTTGGCTTTCTTACAGTATAGTATGCACTCAATATTTGGTCGGGGGTCCTTTTGCATGAATTCCTAAATCAATGCGGCAAGGCATGGAGGCGATCAGGTGTTATGGAAGCCCAGGTTTGCTTTGATAGCGGCCTTCAGCTTGTCTGCATTGTTGGGTCTGGTGTCTCTCATCGTCCTCCTGACAATAGCCCACAGTTTCTCTATGGGGTTTAGGTAAGGCGAGTTTTCTGGCCAATCAAGCAGTGATACCATGATCATTAAACCAGGTATTGGTACTTTTGGCAGTGTGGGCAGGTGGCAAGTCCTGCTGGAAAAAAGCTGGTCAGCAGAGGGAAGCGTGCTCTAGAATTTCTTGGTAGAGGGCTGCGCTGACTTTGGACTTGATAAAACACAGTGGACCAACACCAACAGATATCATGGCTCCCTATGAGAGTATGTTGCAGAACTGACTTGTTTAATCTGGGTGTGCAAGGCTTTGCCCAACCAGGGCACAGAGCACAGTGAATAGCTGGTTGTAAAGGAGCAGGACTGGAAGCCGGCCGCTGGGTCCTTAACACTGTATGAGTCATCAGCTGTCAGTGCCCCCCCCCCCCCAAATCTATACCAGACCCTTATCCGAGAATGCAGCCTGGCAGGCCAGGAAAGGGGGGGGGCAGGCGAGCTCCTGAACCATACCGGGCCATATGCCCTCAATTTGGGGGGTTCTTTCAAAGAACCTTGTCCCCATGTTGATGGGGACAAGGGCCTTTTCCCCACAACCCTGGGTGTAGGTTGTGGGGGTCTGTGAGCAGGTGGCTAATCGGAATCTGGAAGTCCCCTTTAACAGGGCCCCCTGATCCTGGATCCCAGCCCCCCTATGTGAATGAGTATGTAAATAAACACACACAGTTTTTGAAAATTCCTTTATTAAAAATGAAAAACTTCCCCAGATGTAGGTCCATCATCATTCACAAGGCAACCCCCTTGCCCCACCACAAAGTACCCCCCCAAGTTGAGGGTATATGGCCTGGTATGGTTCAGGAGGGGTGGGGCGTTCACTTGTCCCCCCCCCTCTTTTTTGGCCTGCCAGGCTGTATGCTTGGATAAAGGTCTGGTCTGGTATGGATTGGGGAGGGGGGCCCACACCTTTTTTTCACATTTTTGTATTGCCGACAATTTTTTTTTTTTTCATTCAGCTTTCAATGGGGAAGCACTTGCACTAAAATGTGGCCTCATCATACAGACTGGCTCTCCAAGCTGTTTACAAAATAAATAAATCAATTTAAATGTCATTTATTTTTCTTTATATATGTCAGTTTTGCTGCAGAAGGTTCTATAAGCGGTACAAATGTACCACTTTTCAGGCATAATAAGGGGCCACCTCAGGTACTATATTTAACTGCTTCAATAATGGGCACTGTCACGCCCTTCTTACTCAGGCTGATTTTCAGCTTTCAGTGCTGTTGCACTTTGAATGACCCAAACAATTTTTTTTTATTTTTAGACAAATAAAGCTTTCTTTTGATGGTCTTTATTCACTATAAATGTTTTAGATTTTTTGCTAAAAAAAAATTAAAGACTGAAAATTTTGAAAATTTCTAAAGTTTCTGTAAATTTATAAATATAATTATGCAAATAATTAAAAAAAAATGTCTCCTTCACTGATGTGTGCTCATGAGGCGACACTGATGGGGACTGATGAGGTGGCACTGATGAGGAGGCACTAATAAGCAGCACTGATGGGGTGGCACTGATGGGCACTGAGAGGAATCACTGATGGGCACCGATTAGCATCACTGATGGGCACTGACCGACTTTGTTGCTGGGCACTAATTAGCATCACTGCTGGGCACTGACTGGCATTATTGCTGGGCACTGATTGGCATCACTGCTGGGCACTGTTGGGGCTTCACTGATAATCAGGGCAGTGATAATCACTGCCCTGAATATCTGTGCAGATCTCCCCTGGGAGGAAATGCCAGTGATCGCCTCTCCTCACACGCTGTCAGCCGATAACCAGCATTTCCTTGTTTACATGTGATCAGCTGTGATTGGACACTGCCCCCTCCCCCCACCTTAAAGCACCTTGTCCCCATGTTGATTGGACATAGCTGATCACATGGGTAAAGAGCCTCGTTATCAGCTCGATGATTAGCCGTGTCCCAGGGAAACAGCGCACCACTGATCGGCACGCTGCATGCCGGTGAGAGTGGGATGACGTCATATGATGCCACCCCAGGTGCCACCTTGCGCCCATCATTTTATTATATGGCAGACGGGAGGTGGTTAAAAGAAATTTTTAATTTTTATTGTTCCACTTTAAGCATCATTAAAATCACTGTTCCTTTAAAAACTATATTTTTTAAAACATTTTTGTGCATTGAAACATGTTTCCCAGGGCAGTACCTGGGCCCCCAAACCCTTTTTTGGCTAATAACTTGCATATAAGCCTTCAAAATGGAGAGTTCCTGTCCCATAGACTGTAATAGGGTTCTGGATTCCGGTCTGAACTTTTTCCCTGTTCAGGAGTTCTGGTGTCGAACTGAACTGGGGGGTGTTCGGCCCATTACTACTGGCAGAGAGGAGTACACGTTGCAGTCAGTGGTGCCAATGGATCCAGTGGGATCAAAAGGGACTTGTCCCAGTTAATTTTGATGCCTGAGTAGCCAAAAGCCAACGTAGACATCATCTGCGTAGAGGAAAATTGTTTCCTCCCACTGGCACACGACCCACCGGCAACTCCCTGATCAGCGCAGAGTCCTTAATCTGTCAAATCAGAGGTTCCATAGCTAGAGTGAATAGCCCTGGAGAAAACAGGCACCCCTGTCGCATACCCCTAATAAGTAGAAATTGTAGGGATGTGGTTACGTTAGTGTGGACAGCATACAATATTTGCAACCAGGAGATGAACTGAGGACCAAAGCCAAATCTGAGCAATATTTCCAACAGAAAGCCTGAGTGAAACGTTTTTTTGTCATCGAGAGATGCCACCACACCTCTGTGCCCCCGTTGTCACGACACAGATATGTTCGAATATTAATATCAGTTCCCTTGCCAGGCATAAAACTGGTCTGTCTGCGTGGGTAACCAAAGGCAGTGCATCCATTAGGCAACAATGATGCCAGTCAGTGCCCAGCAGTGATCCCAATTAGTGCCCAGCAACAAAGTCGGTCAGTGCCCATCAGTGATGCTAATCAGTGCCCATCAGTGATGCCTTTCAGTGCCCATCAGTGCCACCCCATCATGTTTTATATAACTCCGCTGGGAGGCCATCAGGACCCGGCGTTATCCCTGGTTGTGGAGAGTGGATAGCACTCTTTTTTTTTTTTAATCCTGCAAGGCAATGCCACAATGTGCTAGTATGCGTCACATACTAGCACATTATGTGAAACTTGCCTTAAAACAAAGTCCTCCAGCAACACATTGTCACCGCTGAAGGCGCTTCCATCTTCACCCAGTCTTCCTTCTGGGTTTGTGGACTCAGGCTGTGTGAGTGGCCAGAGACCCACAATACATAGTTTTTAAAAAAAGAGAAAAAAGGGGTATGTAACTCTGTAGGTTCACAGATAAGGTGACACTGGAAAAGCTGACATTACCAATTCATCCTATAACAACTGTGCATTTACGTGCTCGACTTGCAGAAATAGTCAGCACTTCTTCAGGCGCTTCTTTTGTATACAAATGATGTTATAAAACAGAGATAATTATCATACTACAAATACAGTAGAAGAGAAAAGAAACCTTAATCATAACATCAATAGAACATTTGAAGTCATTAATTATAATAGATATAACATGTGTGGTCACATCCCCCATAAGCTGCCTTACCCAGAGCAAAACCATGTGCAAAAGTCCCAAAGGAATAGATTCGCCCCGGCGGGTGTGGTCAACTATAACAGCTATGGGTACAGATTCCGATAATCCCTCTGTCCCCATACCCCCACAACCACCAGCAAGGGTTGTGGGGATGAGGCCCTTGTCCCCATTAACATGGAGCCAGAAAAGTGGTGGAGAATGCTTTCGGGATAATGGCCAGTCAGTTCCGCCTATTTTGGACACAGATCCATATGGCGGAATATAAACGGAACCATATAGTGCTTTCCTGCTGCATTTTGCACAATTTTTTGAAACAAAACCCAACGAACTATGTGGCCTCAGTTGGGCCTGAGGCAGACTTTCCCGAACTTGCCAACCTGACGGCACTTGAAGCTGACCGTCCTGGCTTGCCTCTCCAAAGTGTTTGCGAGGTCAGAAACCAATACATGGAGTACTTTGCGGGTAGGGGGGCCATTGATAGACATAGACATTTTTTAAATACATTTATCTTTGAAACTGCAATATTTGTTTTCGGCTTGGGTTTATTTTAGGTGTCTCCTAGGTTTTTATTTACAATATTTTTGGGCCTTTTTCTTCAACAGTGCAAACCAAATTTCTTAGCGAGATGAGGTGACAGTCTCTTCTTCAGATAATATTATTATGTTGTGTGTCTGCTACACACACCTTATTTTTGTTCTTAATGTATGTAATGCATTACTGACAAAAATATTCCTCATTTTCAGCACCATGACAGAACTGTGTGGAGTCATGAAAATGGAGTGATTGGGGAAAACTTAAAATCACTGTCGGTGTTGTTTACTAAAGGCAAATCCACTAAGTACTACAAGTGCACTGCAAAAGTGCACTTGAAACTGCACTTGGAGTGCAAAGTGGATTAGCCTTTAGGAAATAACCCCCATTGACACTGAAAACAACAACTTTACTACAAATCCTGCTTTTTAACATTAAAAAAGGAAGCCACACTTTGTTGATGATCACATTTTTTTTTACTCAAACCACATTCACATGTGCGTTTATCAAAGGGTTTGACAACAAACCAACATATTTGGTGTATATAACATTATTTTTGGTAACATTAATAAAACTTGCCGTTTTTGAGGAAATTTGGCTTTGGTCAAAATATAAAACTGGTTTTGAAAAGAGAAAATCAATGCTAGCTAGTTTTGTGTGTTTCAGATTTCCCATAAAACATCAATGATGTTCTTTATTTTTTGTTGAACATCATTGATGTATTTCTTGAAAATATCTAAATCGCGATTGCACCCCATTATCTCCCCGATGAGGATCTGGGCACTTTCAATGTAAAAATGCGATTCTTCTTCCACAACATCCACATCACCTACAAATAAACAAAAAAACAAAGCGTGTATTTTAAATATGCAGGCATCCATCTATTACCTTACCTGAAGCTGTGGTCTCTTCCTCCTCCTCCTCCTCTGCTTCTGGTGTTGGTATTTCTCCTTCTTAGGGAGTAGGGATGAGCCGAACACCCCCGGGTTCGGTTCGAACCAGAACCTTCGAACGGACCGAAAGTTCGCGCGAATTTTTCGAACCCTATACGTTATAATGGACGCGAACGTTCGAAATCAAAAGTGCTAATTACAACGGCCAATATGCATGTTAATGTCATAAAACAGGTTTGGGGACCCGGGTCCTGCCCCAGGGGACATATATCAATGCAAAAAGAACTTTTAAAAACTAACGTTTTTTCGGGAGCAGTCATTTTAATGATGCATAAAGTGAAAAAAAAAAAGTGACATTTTCCTTTAAATATGGTACCTGGGGGGTGTCCAAAGTATGCCTGTGAAGTGGCATGTGTTTCCCGTGTTTAGAACTGTCCTTGCACAAAATGACATTTGTAAAGGAAAGAAAGAAGCCATTTAAAACCACTTGCGGCTTTAGGTTTGATCTTAAGTAGAATCTGAACAGGTACATTATGAAGTGTAGCTCCATCCCAAAAAAATCTATTTTTAAGCTTTTTGGAGAACATAGGGAGGGGTTATCACCCCTGTAACATTTGCTGTCTTTGCACATCTGTTCAGAACATGTCACCTCACTTTCCGTCCCAATGACAAATGTTTTTGGAAAAGTGGGTTTTAATTGAAACAAGGATTGGTGATAAAGTATCAGTAGAGAGGAGATACCTTTTTCCCAAATTAAATCTAACAGGATAGAATTTCCCTTCCTAGGGGTAGATTTCCTCTCACTTCCTGTTTTCTCTTTCCATTTGCAAGTAGGAGTCGTTTGTAAGTTGGATGTTTGAAAGTAGGGGCCTGGCGTATATACTCTGCAGAAATTTGCCCTATTAGATGTTGGTGTAGCCACAAGACTGGTGGGCACAGGAATGGGCCCTGCTGTGAGTTAATAGATCAAGATTTGTAATTGCATGCACCTGTTGAACAGGGCAGAAAAATTGGGGGTGGTGGTGGTGGTGGTGGTGGACGGTTTTGCCACAAGACTGTAAGCTCTCACAGTTACTCTTGGTGGGCGCAGGAATGGGCCCTGCTGTGAGTTATTAGATCAAGATTTGTAATTGCAAGCACCTGATGAACAGGGCAGAAAAATTGGGCCTTTGGCGGTGGTGGTGGACGGTGTTGCCACAAGACTGTAGGCCCTCATAGTTACTCTTGGTGGGCGCAGGAATGGGCCCTGCTGTGAGTTATTAGATCAAGATTTGTAATTGCAAGCACCTGATGAACAGGGCAGAAAAATTGGGCCTTTGGCGGTGGTGGTGGACGGTGTTGCCACAAGACTGCAGGCCCTCATAGTTACTCTTGGTGGGCGCAGGAATGGGCCCTGCTGTGAACTATTAGATCAAGATTTGTAATTACCCGCCCCTGTTAAACAGGGGCTGAAAAATTGTGCCTTAGGCACTGGTGCTGGTGCCACAACACTGCAACCCCTCACAGAGACTGTACTTGGAGCACAGCAGTCACACGTGTTGCGAAGCATTTTTTTAAAAAATTGTAAGTACACGCCCCTGTTAAACAGGGGCTGAAAAATTGTGCCTTAGGCACTGGTGCTGGTGCCACAACACTGCAACCCGGCCCTCACAGATACTGTACTTGGAGCACAGCAGTCACACGTGTTGCGAAGCATTTTTTTAAAAAATTGTAAGTACACGCCCTGTTAAACAGGGGCTGAAAAATTGTGCCTTAGGCACTGGTGCTGGTGCCACAACACTGCAACACGGCCCTCACAGAGACTGTACTTGGAGCACAGCAGTCACACGTGTTGCGAAGCATTTTTTTAAAAAATTGTAAGTACACGCCCCTGTTAAACAGGGGCTGAAAAATTGTGCCTTAGGCACTGGTGCTGGTGCCACAACACTGCAACACGGCCCTCACAGAGACTGTACTTGGAGCACAGCAGTCACACGTGTTGCGAAGCATTTTTTTAAAAAATTGTAAGTACACGCCCCTGTTAAACAGGGGCTGAAAAATTGTGCCTTAGGCACTGGTGCTGGTGCCACAACACTGCAACACGGCCCTCACAGAGACTGTACTTGGAGCACAGCAGTCACACGTGTTGCGAAGCATTTTTTTTAAAAAATTGTAAGTACACGCCCCTGTTAAACAGGGGCTGAAAAATTGTGCCTTAGGCACTGGTGCTGGTGCCACAACACTGCAACACGGCCCTCACAGAGACTGTACTTGGAGCACAGCAGTCACACGTGTTGCGAAGCATTTTTTTAAAAAATTGTAAGTACACGCCCCTGTTAAACAGGGGCTGAAAAATTGTGCCTTAGGCACTGGTGCTGGTGCCACAACACTGCAACACGGCCCTCACAGAGACTGTACTTGGAGCACAGCAGTCACACGTGTTGCGAAGCATTTTTTTAAAAAATTGTAAGTACACGCCCCTGTTAAACAGGGGCTGAAAAATTGTGCCTTAGGCACTGGTGCTGGTGCCACAACACTGCAACACGGCCCTCACAGAGACTGTACTTGGAGCACAGCAGTCACACGTGTTGCGAATCATTTTTTTTAAAAAAATTGTAAGTACACGCCCCTGTTAAACAGGGGCTGAAAAATTGTGCCTTAGGCACTGGTGCTGGTGCCACAACACTGCAACACGGCCCTCACAGAGACTGTACTTGGAGCACAGCAGTCACACGTGTTGCGAAGCATTTTTTTAAAAAATTGTAAGTTCACGCCCCTGTTAAACAGGGGCTGAAAAATTGTGCCTTAGGCACTGGTGCTGGTGCCACAACACTGCAACACGGCCCTCACAGAGACTGTACTTGGAGCACAGCAGTCACACGTGTTGCGAAGCATTTTTTTTAAAAAATTGTAAGTACACGCCCCTGTTAAACAGGGGCTGAAAAATTGTGCCTTAGGCACTGGTGCTGTGGCATGGATCATTGAGGAGGAGGAAGAGGATAGTCAGTGAACATAAGAGGACAGTCACTCAGCATCAGCATAGGCAGTCTTGAAGGGATGTGACATTAAAAATTATTCGGTTATATCCGCCTCAGGTGCCTGGTAGCTGGTGGTGATCCAAGACTGATTCATTTTGATGAATGTCAGTCGATCAACCGAGGCGGTGGACAGGCGCACCCTATGATCAGTCACAAATCCTCCAGCAGCACTGAATGTGCGTTCGGAAAGAACGCTGGAGGCAGGACAGGCCAGTAGCTCAATTGCATACTGTGCAAGCTCTGGCCAGTGATCCATCCTCAGGACCCAGTAAGCCAGAGGATTTTCGGTGGGAAAGGTGTCCAAGTCTGACCTTGCCCCAAGGTATTCCTGCACCATGTATATCAGACGCTGGCGATGGTTGCTGGAACCGATCATACCTTGGGGCTGCGGACTAAAAAATTGTCTGAACGCATCGGTCAGACGTCCACCTTCCCCACCGCTCCTTCTGCCACTGACCGAAGCCTCAGCAACTCGTCGCCCAGGACCAGGAGTTTGTAGCCTCCCAGTTTCTGGGAACGCGTTGCACAGACCTTTCTGCAAGGCCTCCCTGAGATGTCTCATCCTCTGCTCCCTCTGCGACGGCAAGATAAGGTCCGCAACCTTACCCTTGTACCGCGGATCAAGGAGAGTGGCCAGCCAGTAATGGTCCCTCTCCTTGATCCGAAGAACACGAGGATCCTTCCGCAGGCTTTGCAGGATCAGGGAGGCCATGCAGCGTAGGTTAGCTGAGGCATTCGGTCCGGAGTCTTCTGGGTCACTGAGGATGACATGATCGCCAGCCACCTCCTCCCAGCCACGTACAAGTCCACTGGCTTGTTGGGACTGTACATCATCCCTAAAAGACTGCTGCTGCTGATGCTGAGTGCCAGGCTCCACCTCCATGCTCACACAATCCTCCTCCTCCTCCTCCTCCTCCTCCTCCTCATCCTCTTCCTGTGTGATGGGTGGGACAGAAGGAACACTGTCCGGATAAAGGGGGCCTTGAGAGGCAAGGAAGTCCTCCTCTTCCTGCCTCTGTTCTGCCTCAAGTGCCCTGTCCATTATCCCACGCAGCGTATGCTCCAACAGGTGGACAAGAGGGACAGTGTCACTGATGCATGCACTGTCACTGCTCACCATCCTCGTGGCCTCCTCAAATGGTGAGAGGACAGTGCATGCATCCCTGATCATGCTCCACTGACGTGGGGAAAAAAAACCAAGCTCCCCTGACCCTGTCCTGGTGCCGTAGTCGCAAAGGTACTCATTGATGGCCCTCTGCTGCGTGTGCAGTCGCTGCAGCATGGCCAACGTTGAGTTCCACCTGGTGGGCATGTCAGATATTAGGCGGTTCTTGGGCAGGTTCAGCTCCTTTTGCAGCTCAGTCAGCCGAGCACTGGCATTATAAGATCGCGGAAATGCACACAGACTTTCCTGGCCTGCCTCAGGACATCCTGTAAGCCTGGGAACCTGCCCAAGAACCGCTGCACCACCAGTTGAGGACGTGAGCCATGCAGGGCACATGGGTGAGCTGCCCCTGTCGCAGGGCGGAGAGGAGGTTGGTGCCATTGTCAGAAACGACCATTCCTGGCTTAAGCTGACGTGGCGTCAACCACCTCTCGGCCTGCCCCTGCAGAGCTGCCAGAACCTCTGGCCCAGTGTGGCTCCTGTCCCCCAAACACACCAGCGCAAGCACGGCATGGCATCTTTTTGCCTGCGTACTTGCGTAGCCCCTTGTACGCCTACGGAGCACCGCTGGTTCCAAGGACAGAGCACTGGAGGAAGAAGAAGAGGAGGGGGTGGAGGAGAGAGGTGTGTCACAACCAGTAGCAGTAGTCGCGTTTTGGAGGCGTGGTGGCGGAACAACCTCCAACACTACTGCACCTTGTCCTGCATCCCTCCCAGCTGCCAATAGAGTGACCCAATGGGCCGTGAAAGAAAGGTACCGTCCCTGTCCATGCCTGCTGGACCATGAGTCAGCGGTAATATGCACCTTACCGCTGACCGCCCTGTCCAGCGAGGCATGGACATTGCCCTCCACATGCCGGTAGAGAGACGGAATCGCCTTCCGCGAGAAAAAGTGGCGTTTGGGAACCTGCCACTGAGGAACCGCACATTGAACAAACTCACGGAAGGGGGCCGAGTCTACCAACTGAAAAGGCAGCAGTTGAAGTGCTAGCAATTTAGCAAGGCTAGCATTCAACCGCTGGGCATGTGGATGGCTGGGAGTGTACTTCTTTCTACGGTCCAGCAGCTGGGGCAGGGAAATTTGCCTGCTGCATTCGGACGTCGGTGTACTGCAAGTACTTGGTTGTGACACACCGAATTCTACACCTTCAGTCCTCTCAGAGCAGCTTTCAGAGAGGACTGAAGGTGTAGTGGGGATGGAGATCCCAGCTGAGGAGGAGCAAGGAGAGGTCCGCTTAGTTCTTTGGTGTGGGTCTTTTATGTGTGCCTGCCAACGAGCTGCATGGCAGGTCGCCATATGTCTGGTCATGCTTGTCGTGCCCAAGCGGCTGATGTTTTGGCCACGCGAGATACGCTTGAGACAAATATTGCAAATAGCAGTGGTGCGATCTGCTGCACTCGTCTCAAAAAAGGCCCACACCAAAGAACTTTTCTGATAACGTGCAGAGGCAGCGCCCTGCACAGGCGGAGCTCTGCGGTGTTGTACAGTTGCTGTGCTGGCCTCTACCTGGCCTCCAGGGGGCATCCTGCCTCGTTGGACATGTGACGCCGCATCCTCCTCCTCCTCGTCCTCCTCCTCATCCTCTCTCCCTTGAGGCACCCACGTGGAGTCAGTGACCTCATCATCCCCTCCCTCTTCACCACTAGAGCAAACCTGGCAGTAAGCTGCAGCTGGTGGAACTGTACTGCCAGATTCCTCAAGCTGGGTATCGTCATCCGAGCCTTCGAATCGTTGGGCATCCTCCTGGAGCATGTACCCAACACTGTGCTCAAAGAGTTCGGGGGACTCCTCAGGAGGACATGGTGGGTCTAGGGAAGGGGTGGCTGATGATGCTCTGTCAGTACCCTGAGCCTGGGTGAGAGAGGATGAGGAGGATGAGGAGGGCTTGGTCATCCATTCTACCAAGCCTTCAGCATGATGCGGCTCCACATGTCCAGCTGCCGAAAACAAAGACGCGCGTGTCCCATGGCCACGTGCTGATGACGATGCACGACCACGTCCACGTCCACGGCCACGTCCACTAGAAACAGAGCCTGCCTGCCCTGTGTTCTTGGCTCTGCACGCTCTGCCTCCCCTTGGCGGTCTTCCAGCCATTGTAGTCGGTAGTCCTGTGGGTGCTGCTGAGAAGAAAATATAGGAGCTCTGTGTGATGCCACTAACACACTAGAAGTCCTATGGGTGCTTCTGCAAAGAAAATAGAGGAGCTCTGTGTGATGCCACTAACACACTAGAAGTCCTATGGGTGCTTCTGCAAAGAAAATAGAGGAGCTCTGTGTGATGCCACTAACACACTAGAAGTCCTGTGGGTGCTTATGCAAAGAAAATAGAGGAGCTCTGTGTGATGCCACTAACACACTAGAAGTCCTGTGGGTGCTTATGCAAAGAAAATAGAGGAGCTCTGTGTGATGCCACTAACACACTAGAAGTCCTGTGGGTGCTGCTGAGAAGAATATATAGGAGCTCTGTGTGATGCCACTAACACACTAGAAGTCCTATGGGTGCTTCTGCAAAGAAAATAGAGGAGCTCTGTGTGATGCCACTAACACACTAGAAGTCCTGTGGGTGCTGCTGAGAAGAATATATAGGAGCTCTGTGTGATGCCACTAACACACTAGAAGTCCTATGGGTGCTTCTGCAAAGAAAATAGAGGAGCTCTGTGTGATGCCACTAACACACTAGAAGTCCTGTGGGTGCTTCTGCAAAGAAAATAGAGGAGCTCTGTGTGATGCCACTAACACACTAGAAGTCCTGTGGGTGCTTATGCAAAGAAAATAGAGGAGCTCTGTGTGATGCCACTAACACACTAGAAGTCCTGTGGGTGCTTATGCAAAGAAAATAGAGGAGCTCTGTGTGATGCCACTAACACACTAGAAGTCCTGTGGGTGCTGCTGAGAAAATATATAGGAGCTCTGTGTGATGCCACTAACACACTAGAAGTCCTATGGGTGCTTCTGCAAAGAAAATAGAGGAGCTCTGTGTGATGCCACTAACACACTAGAAGTCCTGTGGGTGCTTATGCAAAGAAAATAGAGGAGCTCTGTGTGATGCCACTAACACACTAGAAGTCCTGTGGGTGCTTATGCAAAGAAAATAGAGGAGCTCTGTGTGATGCCACTAACACACTAGAAGTCCTGTGGGTGCTTATGCAAAGAAAATAGAGGAGCTCTGTGTGATGCCACTAACACACTAGAAGTCCTGTGGGTGCTGCTGAGAAGAATATATAGGAGCTCTGTGTGATGCCACTAACACACTAGAAGTCCTATGGGTGCTTCTGCAAAGAAAATAGAGGAGCTCTGTGTGATGCCACTAACACACTAGAAGTCCTGTGGGTGCTTATGCAAAGAAAATAGAGGAGCTCTGTGTGATGCCACTAACACACTAGAAGTCCTGTGGGTGCTTATGCAAAGAAAATAGAGGAGCTCTGTGTGATGCCACTAACACACTAGAAGTCCTGTGGGTGCTTATGCAAAGAAAATAGAGGAGCTCTGTGTGATGCCACTAACACACTAGAAGTCCTGTGGGTGCTGCTGAGAAGAATATATAGGAGCTCTGTGTGATGCCACTAACACACTAGAAGTCCTGTGGGTGCTTCTGCAAAGAAAATAGAGGAGCTCTGTGTGATGCCACTAACACACTAGAAGTCCTGTGGGTGCTGCTGAGAAGAATATATAGGAGCTCTGTGTGATGCCACTAACACACTAGAAGTCCTATGGGTGCTTCTGCAAAGAAAATAGAGGAGCTCTGTGTGATGCCACTAACACACTAGAAGTCCTGTGGGTGCTGCTGAGAAGAATATATAGGAGCTCTGTGTGATGCCACTAACACACTAGAAGTCCTGTGGGTGCTTATGCAAAGAAAATAGAGGAGCTCTGTGTGATGGGACTAACACACTTCAAGTCCTATAGGTGCTTCTGGGAAGAAAATATAGCTCTGTGTGTGTGATGGGACTAACACACTTCAAGTCCTATAGGTGCTTCTGGGAAGAAAATATAGCTCTGTGTGTGTAATGGGACTAACACACTTCAAGTCCTATAGGTGCTTCTGGGAACAAAATATAGCTCTGTGTGTGTAATGGGACTAACACACTTCAAGTCCTATAGGTGCTTCTGGGAACAAAATATAGCTCTGTGTGTGTGATGGGACTAACACACTTCAAGTCCTATAGGTGCTTCTGGGAAGAAAATATAGCTCTGTGTGTGTAATGGGACTAACACACTTCAAGTCCTATAGGTGCTTCTGGGAAGAAAATATAGCTCTGTGTGTGTGATGGGACTAACACACTTCAAGTCCTATAGGTGCTTCTGGGAAGAAAATATAGCTCTGTGTGTGTAATGGGACTAACACACTTCAAGTCCTATAGGTGCTTCTGGGAACAAAATATAGCTCTGTGTGTGTGATGGGACTAACACACTTCAAGTCCTATAGGTGCTTCTGGGAACAAAATATAGCTCTGTGTGTGTAATGGGACTAACACACTTCAAGTCCTATAGGTGCTTCTGGGAACAAAATATAGCTCTGTGTGTGTGATGGGACTAACACACTTCAAGTCCTATAGGTGCTTCTGGGAAGAAAATATAGCTCTGTGTGTGTGATGGGACTAACACACTTCAAGTCCTATAGGTGCTTCTGGGAACAAAATATAGCTCTGTGTGTGTGATGGGACTAACACACTTCAAGTCCTATAGGTGCTTCTGGGAACAAAGTATAGCTCTTTGTGTGTGATGGGACTAACACACTTCAAGTCCTATAGGTGCTTCTGGGAAGAAAATATAGCTCTGTGTGTGTAATGGGACTAACACACTTCAAGTCCTATAGGTGCTTCTGGGAACAAAATATAGCTCTGTGTGTGTAATGGGACTAACACACTTCAAGTCCTATAGGTGCTTCTGGGAACAAAATATAGCTCTGTGTGTGTGATGGGACTAACACACTTCAAGTCCTATAGGTGCTTCTGGGAAGAAAATATAGCTCTGTGTGTGTGATGGGACTAACACACTTCAAGTCCTATAGGTGCTTCTGGGAAGAAAATATAGCTCTGTGTGTGTAATGGGACTAACACACTTCAAGTCCTATAGGTGCTTCTGGGAACAAAATATAGCTCTGTGTGTGTAATGGGACTAACACACTTCAAGTCCTATAGGTGCTTCTGGGAAGAAAATATAGCTCTGTGTGTGTGATGGGACTAACACACTTCAAGTCCTATAGGTGCTTCTGGAAGAAAATATAGCTCTGTGTGTGTATGGGACTAACACACTTCAAGTCCTATAGGTGCTTCTGGGAAGAAAATATAGCTCTGTGTGTGTGATGGGACTAACACACTTCAAGTCCTATAGGTGCTTCTGGGAAGAAAATATAGCTCTGTGTGTGTAATGGGACTAACACACTTCAAGTCCTATAGGTGCTTCTGGGAACAAAATATAGCTCTGTGTGTGTGATGGGACTAACACACTTCAAGTCCTATAGGTGCTTCTGGGAACAAAATATAGCTCTGTGTGTGTGATGGGACTAACACACTTCAAGTCCTATAGGTGCTTCTGGGAAGAAAATATAGCTCTGTGTGTGTGATGGGACTAACACACTTCAAGTCCTATAGGTGCTTCTGGGAACAAAATATAGCTCTGTGTGTGTGATGGGACTAACACACTTCAAGTCCTATAGGTGCTTCTGGGAACAAAGTATAGCTCTTTGTGTGTGATGGGACTAACACACTTCAAGTCCTATAGGTGCTTCTGGGAAGAAAATATAGCTCTGTGTGTGTAATGGGACTAACACACTTCAAGTCCTATAGGTGCTTCTGGGAACAAAATATAGCTCTGTGTGTGTAATGGGACTAACACACTTCAAGTCCTATAGGTGCTTCTGGGAAGAAAATATAGCTCTGTGTGTGTAATGGGACTAACACACTTCAAGTCCTATAGGTGCCTCTGGGAACAAAATATAGGAGCTCTGCCTGCCTGCCACGAACACACTACAAGTCCTATAGGTGCTTCTGGTAACAAAATATAGGAGCTCTGCCTGCCTGCCACTAACACACTACAAGTCCTATAGGTGCTTCTGGGAAGAAAATATAGCTCTGTGTGTGTAATGGGACTAACACACTTCAAGTCCTATAGGTGCTTCTGGGAACAAAGTATAGCTCTTTGTGTGTAATGGGACTAACACACTTCAAGTCCTATAGGTGCTTCTGGGAAGAAAATATAGCTCTGTGTGTGTAATGGGACTAACACACTTCAAGTCCTATAGGTGCTTCTGGGAACAAAATATAGCTCTGTGTGTGTAATGGGACTAACACACTTCAAGTCCTATAGGTGCTTCTGGGAACAAAATATAGCTCTGTGTGTGTGATGGGACTAACACACTTCAAGTCCTATAGGTGCTTCTGGGAAGAAAATATAGCTCTGTGTGTGTAATGGGACTAACACACTTCAAGTCCTATAGGTGCTTCTGGGAACAAAATATAGCTCTGTGTGTGTGATGGGACTAACACACTTCAAGTCCTATAGGTGCTTCTGGGAAGAAAATATAGCTCTGTGTGTGTAATGGACTAACACACTTCAAGTCCTATAGGTGCTTCTGGAAGAAAATATAGCTCTGTGTGTGTAATGGGACTAACACACTTCAAGTCCTATAGGTGCTTCTGGGAAGAAAATATAGCTCTGTGTGTGTAATGGGACTAACACACTTCAAGTCCTATAGGTGCCTCTGGGAACAAAATATAGGAGCTCTGCCTGCCTGCCACGAACACACTACAAGTCCTATAGGTGCTTCTGGTAACAAAATATAGGAGCTCTGCCTGCCTGCCACTAACACACTACAAGTCCTATAGGTGCTTCTGGTAACAAAATATAGGAGCTCTGCCTGCCTGCCACGAACACACTACAAGTCCTATAGGTGCTTCTGGTAACAAAATATAGGAGCTCTGCCTGCCTGCCACTAACACACTACAAGTCCTATAGGTGCTTCTGGTAACAAAATATAGGAGCTCTGCCTGCCTGCCACGAACACACTACAAGTCCTATAGGTGCTTCTGGTAACAAAATATAGGAGCTCTGCCTGCCTGCCACGAACACACTACAAGTTCTATAGGTGCTTCTGGTAACAAAATATAGGAGCTCTGCCTGCCTGCCACGAGCACACTACAAGCCCCTCTTTGTCAATCAATCTTTGTAACTGAATCTATCTAACTCAATCTCTGCAAGTGAATCTCTCTATCTATCTAAATGCAGCAGAGTGTCACAGAAACAGCCTGCTCAATCTGCGCCGGAACAGCATGTGACCGGCGCAGACGGCGTGGCGGCGTTTTATAGGGGGGGGCGTGTACTACAGCCCCTGAGCTGTAATTGGCTACAGGCGTCCTGCCTGTAGCCAATTATGGCTCTTCGAGTTTCCGGGGCTGTGATTGGCCAAGCATGCGGGGTCACAGTGCATGCTTGGCCAATCATCAGCCAGCAATGCACTGCGTCGGCCGCGCCGGCCGCAATGCATTGCGGGGGCCGCTCGCATAACACCAACGTGATGCGAGCGGCCAAAATAGTTCTGGCTCGCCGAGCGAGCGAACGCCCGGTGCTCGATGTGAACGTGGGTTCGCATCGAGCACCGGGCCCATCCTTATTAGGGAGGTGTGGGGTCCCTGGTGTCCTCAGACGTCCAGAGTCTTCTCTCCCCTATGAAACGGTAAAAAAATATTAATTTTAGCACACAGATATTTGAGGGCAGAAATAGGAATATGAAACATTGCTTGGAAGTGTCGTACAATTGTGTTTTTTTGCAGAGTTCAAAGCTGAAAACATTATTTTTGACACTTTCTAAAGCTGCAATACTTACCTGTTTTTTGCAAGTTTCACAGATGGAGACACCCCTATAGTATCCACTGGAGCACGTGTGTGTGGCACCCTAATAAAAAGGGTGTTCTGGTGTCCCACACTAGTGCTCCTGAGTCCAGATGTGTAAACAGCTGCTGAGTGTCCTCTCCTTTACACTGAATCAAGTTTGCATTTCATTCTAGTTACAAACATCTCTAGACCACAAACTTCCTTTGACTAGAGCTAGGCTTGAACAAATGTAGTTAACTTTAACTTTGCAAAACTTCATATTTTAAGTGGGCAAACAAACAATGTTTAATACGAACGATTTAACACATGAACATGAAAGTGGCCCTTTTAAACTGTACAACACTAAAGAAAAGCAGATGGAGCAGTATGCAAGTAATAATTAATAATATGAACACAGAACTACTTACTTTTTTGAAGAACTCGCTTGAACTTTCTGTACTGATCCTGCTCCCTCAGTTTCAGGTCTGACCAGTGTTTTCTTAGTTGATCCTTGGATCGTCATACCCCAAAATTCTTCTGCAGACTCTTCACAACTTTAGTCATGATCTTGGCCTTGCTGACATTTGGGTTTGGGTAAGGTCCATACTTCCCATCATAGTCGCTCCTGTTCAATATGTCCACCATCTACAACATCTCGACAAAGGACATATTTGAGGCCTTAAATCTCCTGGATCGGGACGTTTCTGCCTCCGACCTTTCCTCGTCCTCCTCATTAGTGGAATTATAATCATGCACATGTTGTCTCTCCACCATGTGCTCTCCCCACTGCGCCGAAAGAGAAGGGGCGGGGAATAGACTAGAAAGAACATCAGGGGCGGCAGAGTTTCACGCATGTGCAGTGTATATAAAACGTAACACGCGTGCGTCGTACGTACGATCTGTGAGCGAAGGACGGAGGATCGGAAGCTTGAAACTTGAAACTTGGACCATCAGATTGAAACTTGGACCATCAGTGGCCTATACTGCTTCTAGATTGAGGCTTATATTGGGTCAAGATTAGGAGAGTTTAGCCTGACATTAGGGTTTGTCTTGTGTTGTGTCTTGCAGAAGAAAATGGATGGGTTCAAAGACCACAGCTTCCTCCCAATCTTCATAGATAAGTACAGGGAGCTCCCCTGTCTATGGCAAGTGAAACACCCCCATTATAATAACAAATTAAAGAGGCAGGCAGTGCTGGAGAAACTGCTGGAGTTGGTGAAGCCGGTGGTCCCCACAGCAGACATTACCTATTTAAAAGCCAAAATTGGTGGCCTGATGAGTACATATCTGAGGGAGCGCAAGAAGGTCCAGGATTCCATGAGATCTGGAGCTGCAGCAGATGACGTTTATGTCCCCAGGCTGTGGTACTATGAGACTGCATTTTCTATAAGACCAGACTGAGGTCAGGGAATCCCTCTCAACCCTACCTTTCACGCTTCCTTCCACCCCAGCTGAGGCTTCCGACGCCCACCCTGGGACTTACAGCCAGGAAAAAGTGGAGGAGCCCAGCTTAAGCCAGGTTTAGTATTGTTCTACATATTTTATTTGTAAAATTTAATGATGTTAACTAGATGTGATTATTGATCACTAATTGCTGATTTAAAAAAGTGTTTTACATATCAATAGACAGTAGTAACCATAAATAATTGGGACAAGAATGAAACATGCTGGGCTCAGAATGATAGTCTTTTCTATTTGTTAACATTCAATTTGCAACAGTCATGAGCTGAAAATTGTGTGTGATCGATGAACCAAAAAGTAAAAGTATGTCCCTTTTTCATACACAGGAAGACCTCAGCCAGGTGGAGGGCGAGGATGTGTCAGCCAGGTGGTGGCTGTGGAATGTGGCAGCCAGGAGAAGGCAGGGGTAAGTGGCAGCCAGGAGGAGGCAGGGGTTAGTGGCAGCCAGGAGGTGGGCAGGCCTAGGAGCCTGACAGAATGGCAAGTCCCTCCCCTCCGCCTTCCAATCAAAAGGCCCAGAAAGGGGAAGAACGTGGAGGAGTCAGCACTCAGGCTGATTGGGGAGGCTTCTGCAGCCCTCAAAACCACACCCACTCATCAAGAGGCCTTTGCCTCCTTGGTTGCTTGTAAACTGGAGAAAATGGGGAGGGGCAACGCCTCATGTGTGAGGAACTAATTTACCTCACACTAAACAAGGAGATGAAGGGCGAAATCACCCCAAAAACCCACCTGTGTGAGTTGGACCATCCTCCTCCTCCTCATTCTGCTACACCTCCAACACCACAGCCACAGCCTGGAAGGAAGCATGGAAGGAAGACAAGATAGTGATGGCCTGGGTTCAGTCTGGTCTGACAAAAGACGCAGTCTCTTGTATGACCACAGCCTGGGGACATAGATGTCATCTGCTGCAGTTCCTGATCTCTTGGACTTCTGGACCAGATTGTACTTCCTTATATATGGACTTCTCAGGCCACCAATTTTGCCTTTAAATAGTTGATGTCTGCCCTGGGGTACAAAGGCTTTACCAATTTCATCAGTTTCTCCAGGGTTGCCTTCCTCTTTTTTTTCTTATGACCCCCTAATAAAGGTATATTTATTTTTCAGAAATACTTGCCTATGTGTTTTTTTACTTCAAAAAGCCTAGTTTATTTGTGAGTAGGCAGGTACATTTCCTAAATACAATGTGAAATTAACAAGGGACAAACCAACCAACCTCTTTGTGATTTCAAAATACAAGATAATGGTGTTGTGGAAACTTGACACACAAAACCCACAAAAAAATTATGGAGTTAACAAAAAAAAAAGAAACATAAAACGTAAAGAATTATTCGGGAGATCTGACGAATAAAAATATTCTATTCATGAAATCAGAAGAAAGAAAAAAATAAAGAAGTTTGTGAGAAGTCTGTGTGAATATGAGCAGCAAAACAACTTCATTCTTCTAGCATTATAAAGAAAAAGAGAATGCGCTGCATTAAACAATTTTTAACCCTGCAGCGAGACGAATGTGCTATATTCATTACGAATGCTAGTTTTACCAGATCGAGCGCTTCCATCTCGTAATTTATTCTGAGCATGCGTGGCACTTTGTGCGTTGGACTAGGCTACACACAATCGGAATTTACGCGATCGGATTTTGTTGTCAGAAAATTTGAGATCCAGCTCTCAAACTTTGTGCTTCGGGAATTCCGACGGAAAAAGTCCGATGCAGCCCACACACGGTCGGATTTTCCGACAACATGATCCGATCGCACATTTTCCATTGGAAAATCCGACCGTGTGTACGGGGCATAAGAGTGTAATGTCAGATATGAATAATGTTTTTAAATACAAACTATTCAACTAAGGATGTGGGGCTGAAGGTGGACCTTACTGCAGTTACTGTAGGAGTATGCTGTTGCTAATGCTTGCTATCTGTATGCTTAATTCGCTAACATATAGCCACACTACGATTGCTTCTATCTGCATTAATCTAAGAATACTGTCTGCTTTCCCGATCTGTGGATTCTCCATTGTACCTTGTATGTCCTCACTAATTAATTGTGATAGGACTGTGATTATATTGACTGGGTCAATGTACAATCTGGGCTTGAAGGTCCGCAACTAAGGCACATAGCATTTTGTTGGCAAGTGTCTAGTGTGGTTTCCAAGGACCCCCCTAAGACCCATTTCACAGTTCATAATACCTGTGATATATCTAAGGTGATGCTATGAATAGATTTGCGTGGATGGGATCCCAGTTGTGTGCATTATAATAGACAACTTTGTCTTTTTAAATGTTATGCCGCATACACACGGTCGGAATTTTCGATGGAAACAGTCCAATGGGAGCTTTTCATCTGATTTTCCGACCGTGTGTATGCCCATCGGTCTTTTTCTGTCGGAATTTCCGACGGACTTTGGATTGAGAACCTGTTCTTAATTTTTCCGACGGAAAACCTTTCTATCGGATTTTCCGATTGTGTGTAGGCAATTTCGACACGCCAAAAATCACGCATGCCCAGAATCCAGTACGAGACAGAACCGCTCGGTCTGGTAAAACTAGCGTTCATAATGGAGATAGCAGATTCTTCACACTGCAATTTTTTAAATTGTTCAATGCCACGCATTCTCTTCTTTATAATGCTAGAAGAATGAAGTTGTTTTCTCTGCTTTCACACAGAGTTTTCACAAACTTATTTCTTTATTATTTCTAGGTATCTCCTGAATAATATTTATTTTAGAATTTAAGCCAGATCTGCCTAAAATATATATATTTTTTTTAAAGTGCTTTTTTTTCTTTAATAACAATATTTGTATTATTGTATTATTTTCTCGTGCTCTCCTTTTTATTTTTTATGTTACGTTTCCACAACACCATTATTATGTATTATTTGTAAACCTGTTTGTTGTTGGTGTCCCTTGTTAATTTTGACATTGTATTTTTGAAATGTACCTGCCTACTCACCCAAAATAAATTGATTTGCTATTTGTAGAAAAACACATAGGCAAGTATTTTCTGAAACCAAAAACAAAATTTATTTTACATCATAATAACAAAATAAAGATAAAGGCAACGCTGGAGAAATTGCTTGAATTTGCGCAGCCTTTGGCCCCCAAGGCAGACATCAAAAACTTGGTAGCTTGAGAAGTCCAATCTGGTCCAGGAATCCCAGAGAACAGGAGCAGCAGCAGATGATATATGTACCCAGGCTGTGGTACTACAACAGGCTGTGTGTTCTTTGAGACCAGACTGAAGGCAGGGGATCACTTTTTGGTCTTCCGTGCAGCCTTCCCTGCAGCCTTCCCTGGAGGCTGTGGCTCTGGAGGTGGCCTTGTGGCAAGAGGAGGAGGAGAATGGGGGAGAGAACACAGGTGGTCGTCTTCACTAATTTCCCCACTCAACCCTTTGTGGATTGTAGTAAAAATTTGTTTCTCACATTTTTGCCGTTGGCCCTCCTCCATTTGTTGTAAATTTGAGGCTATATAGATGCCATAGGCCTCTACAGCATCGAGGGGGGAATTCAGGGAGTCATTAGCCTCCTTGATGAGGGCCAGTGCTGCCTCCTCTGTTTTCGTGCCCTTCCTGGTCCTTTTGTATGGAAAGATTAGGGGAGGCACCTGGGATTGGGTGTTACTGGGCCCTGCTACCTCCTGGCTGACAATTCCCCCTGCCTCCTCCTGTGTGCCACTTGCCAGAGCCTTGTCCTGGCTGAGGTCATCCTGTGTATGAAAAAGGGACATAGTTTTAGTTTTTTGTTCATCAAACACACACAATTTTCAGCTCATGACTGTTGCACATTTTAATGTTAAAGAAATAGAAAAGACTATCATTGTGAGCCCAGCATTTTTCCTTCCTGTCCTAATCTGTTTTGGCCACTTCTGTCTATTGTTATGTGAAACACTTTTAATTCCTTCATTTATTAGCAATAATAACATCTAATTTTTTTTTTACAGAAAAATTATGTATAAAAAAACTATACCTGACTCCATCTGGGCGCCTCAATCTCTTCCTGTATGGAAGGCCCAGGTTGGTCCACAGATGCCTCAGTTGGGGTTGAGGGAAGGCTGGATGGAAGGCTGGTTGGAAGGCTGGAGGGAAGGGGTGCCGGAAGAGTCGAAAGGGATTCCCTGCCCTCAATCTGGTCATCAATAAAACGCATCCTGTTGTAGTACCACAGACTGGGTACATACACCTTATCTGCTGCTGCTCCGGACCTCAGGGACTGCTGGACCTTAGGTGTTCGCAATCCACCTATCACCTGCCCTCGGTCCACCTGTGGAACACGATCAATGGGTTGTCGACCCCAGGTGTAGAGTATGCTTGCAGTGTCTGGGTGAGCAGGGTGA
The DNA here is from genome assembly GCA_028564925.1 of Lithobates sylvaticus. NCBI lineage: Eukaryota > Metazoa > Chordata > Amphibia > Anura > Ranidae > Lithobates > Lithobates sylvaticus. Next base: position 343,432,135 of record CM053030.1, on the reverse strand, counting down.
ACACTGTGGTTGCTCAGGAGAAAGTAAGTGTAGCTCAAAGTTATTGTCAGGGCTGGGCTCAGCCCTTCCTTCTCAGAGCTCTGAGCTCAGCTGTCGGTTAATTGCCAGCACTCTTCATTCCAGTGAATTACCTAGTCTTCATTTCCTGCTCGTCAGCTAGCTCTGCTAGCTATTTAAACTGCATTGATCAGATCTTCTGTGCCTTCGCCTTAGTCAACATATCCGGACTCTCTCTGCTGTGTTTTCCTGTGAGACTTTTGCTTGGCTGACTTCCCTTCTGGTTCCTAATCCTGTTTGTTGCAAGCGATTTCGCTGATCTCTGGACTATCGTTTCTCTGGCTTGTTCTGATGACCCGTCGTGGTTACTGAACTCTGGCTATGTTTTGACTATGTTTGCTCTGTGTATACCATTTTCCCATTTTTTAAATAGTGTGATTTTTACTGCACTTCTATCTCAATCTAATTCATGGTTCCTAAAAGTGGATGAAGGCCATGAAGTCAGAAGATGCAGGCAATCCACTTGTTGATAATATTATTTCCAGATTGGATGAGCAGGATCACTGCATGGATCAGTTAGCCATAGCGTTTCGGATGCTCCTGAGTCACATTGCTCACCTGGATCCTCCCACTGAGGCTGTTTCAGTATAACCTGTGTTGCAGGCCATCCCTGCTAATGCTCCAATCTCTGTGCAGGCACCCTTGAATATTACCTCTATAAGGGTTATATCTGGTTCCGCTCCGCTTCTCCAGCAATTTTTGGGCGATCCAGTTTAATGCAGAGGGTTTCTCAACCAGGTTGGAATATACTTTGAGATGCTGCCCCAAGCATTTCTCATGGTTAGAAGCAAAGTAGGCTTCATGATAATTTTTCTTTCTAAAAGAGCCTTGGCCTGGGCAAACCCTCTATGGGAGACGCAAAACCCTGTCGCCCTGTGTTACCCTGAGTTTGTAGCTTCCTTTAAAAGGGTATTTGACGTTCCTGCATGCTCCACTTCTGCTGCCAAGAGCCTCATGTCCATCAGGGTATGAGAACTCTTTCCGATTACGCCATTGAATTTTGTTTTCTGGCAGCAGAGGTTGCTTGGAACAATGAGGCCCTCGTGGCTTCTTTTTCTCATGGTCTTTCAGATACCATCAAAGATGAGATAGCAGCCTGAGACATACCCACTGAGCTGGAGAGGTTGATCACGTTTGCCGTTCTCATTTATTCCAGACTCCGAGAGAGACCTTCCTTTAAGGAACGCTTGTGGAAGACTCCTGTATGTTTTGCTCCAAGCTTTGTAGTCCCACCCGTGCTTCCCTCACCTCCCATACCTCCTGGTACCGAGTCTGCCAGTGAGGTAGAACCCTTGCAATTGGACTTCACACATCTATCTGCAGATGAAAGAGCCTTTAGGAGGAGGGAGAGAGTGTGCCTTTATTTTGGCCAGGCAGGTCACTTCCTGAAGTCTTGTCCTACCGTCTGGGAGAACGCTTGCACCTGAGATCCTAATGGTTTTAGGTGGCATTGTTTTGTCCTCAGTTATCCAGAAGGATAAGCCCCTGGTTCCGGTGACCCTTTCTTGGTCTGAGTCGTCCATCGAGATACAGGCTCTAATCGACTCTGGGGCTGCAGGCCTGTTCATTTATGGTGCCTTTGTGTCTAAGCACTAGATTTCGCTGTAGTGCCACTCCACTTGCCATTGAGGCTATTGATGGGAGACATCTACAGCCTGCCCATGTGACTCATGAGACTGCTCCATTGACCATGGCCATAGGGGCTCTTCACCATGAGATAATCCAATTCCAAGTAATTTCCTCACCTTATTTACCAGTGGTTATTGGTTATCCTTGGTTACAGAGGCACAACCCCTCTTTTGATTGGCTTTGTGCTGAGGTTCTTTCCTGGTCACCACAATGTAGGAGGACATGTTTTCAGAAAATGGCTAAGGTCTTGTGCACCTCTTCACTCTCCTACCTGCCGAAGGAGTACCGCAAATTTAGCAATGTCTTTGACAAAGTTCAAGCCGGTAGTTTGTGGTCATATGTTTGCGCAATTGACCTTCAACCTGGTGCCATACCCCCTTGTGGCCGGGTTTACCCTTTATCTGTCTCGGAGGACAAGGCCATGGAGGAGTATGTTGCCAACGCACTTTCTCGAGGATTCATCCGTAAATCCCCGTCTCCTGCTGGTGCTGGTTTCTTCTTTGTGAAAGAGTGATGAACTGAGACCTTGTATTAATTATAGGGGGTCTCAATCGCTTCACGATTAAGAATGCTTATCCAATTCCATTGATTACGGAGTTATTTGACCACCTCGAGGGAGCAATGGTTCTCACAAAGCTTAAATTGAGAGGGGCATACAATCTTGTGAGGATCAAGAAGGGCGACGAATGGAAAACTGCATTTAATACCATAACTGGCCATTATGAATACCTTGTAATGCCGCTCCGGCAGTTTTCCAGGAATTTATCAACGTTGTCCCCGAGATTTGTTGCAGCTATGTGTGGTGGTTTATCTCAACGATATCCTCATATTTTCCAATTGCCTAGAGAGCCACCACACAGATGTCTGTCCTGTACTTCAGAGGCTGAGAGATAATAACCTGTATTGTAAATTGGAGAAGTGCGAGTTTCATCGTGAACAGGTTAAATTCCTGGGTTATGTAATTTCCACTACTGGTTTTTCGATGGGCCCAGAGAAACTTTTGCAGTTCTACAGTGGCCCCAACCTGTGGGTTTAAGTCCATTGCAAAAATTTCTTGGCTTTGCCAATTATCAGAAGTGTATTCGTAACTTCTTGTCTCTGGTCAAACTCCTGACTGATATGACCAGAAAGGACAGTAACCCACAGAATTGGTCTCCGGATTCCATTAATGCCTTTGAGAGTCTCAAGGCTGCCCTTGTTTCTGCTCCTGTGTTGGTACATCCTTATCCTACGGTACCATTCATCCTTGAGGTTGATGCATCTGAGACTGGAGTTGGTTCCCTGCTGTCTCAATGTCCTACCTCTGAGAGCGCTATGCATCCTTGTGGCTACTTTTCCAAGAAATTGTCTCATGCGAAATGCAATTATGAGATTGGGGACAGAGAATTGTTAGTGATCATTTTAGCCCTTAAAGAATGGAGGCATCTCCTTGAAGGTACCACTGTGCCGGTTCTTATTCTGACTGACCATAAGAATCTCACATTCTTGTCTGAGGCTAAACGCCTCTCTCCCAGAAGGGCATGATGGGTTCTTTTCTTGTCAAGCTTCAATTATAGTTTCATTCTTACCTGGTACTAAGAATGTAAGGGCTGATGCATTGTCGCAACAGCTTTTCTCCGCTCCCAAGATGGTCGGTTCCGATACTTGTGATTCCTCATGATCGTATTCTGGCTACCGTTCGTACCAGTCTTGCTTCACCTTTGGTTAACAGAATTCTTGCCACCCAGATCCATTCTCCTCCTGAGAAACCTTGTGACTGCTGCTTTGTCCCTGAGAGTCTCTGAACTGCCGTGCTCCAGACTTACTATTCTACCAAGGCTGCTGGCCACCCAGGGAAGAATCAACTCATTTGGGCTATTTCCCAACAATTCTGGTGGCCTAGTCTACGTGCTGATGTAGCCACCTTCATAGCTGCTTGTCCCGTGTGTGCTCAGAGTAAGACACCACAACACGTTCCAGTGGGCCTCCTACAACCCATACCCAGGGGAGAGAGGCCTTGGACTCACCTGTCTATGGATTTCATGGTGGAGTTACACAACTCTCAGGGCAACATAGTTATCCTTATGGTGGTTGACCGATTCTTGAAAATGTCTCATTGTATTCCACTTAAGAAGTTCCCCACATCCAAAGAACTGGCGTCCATTTTTGCTGGGTAGATCTTTTGCTTACTACTCAAGGTTATCATATCAGACAGGGGTAGTCAGTGTCCAGGTTTTGGCAAGCCTTTTGTGCACAGTTGGGAATTCAGCTTTCCTTCTCCTCTGCATATCACCCGCAGTCCAATGGGGCAGCAGAACGAGCCAACCAGTCTTTGGAGCAGTTTTTTTACGTTGCTACATTTCTGACCACCATAACAACTGGTCAGACCTCTTACCTTGGGCGGAGTTTGCTCACAATAGTGCCGTCAATACCACTTCCATATTGTCTCCATTCATGGAGAATTATGGTTTCCAACCATCCATGTTGCCTGACTCATTTGTTTCTCAGAGCATTCCAGCATTGGAGGAGAATCTCCGTGGTCATCGTTCCACTTGGGTACAGGTCCAAGAGTCTTTGTGACGTGTCAATGATAGGTACAGACTCCATACTGACAGCAGAAGCCTACCTGCGCCTTTCTACCAAGTTGGGGACAGGGTCTGGCTGTCATCTCGCAACCTCTGACTCAGTGTTCCCTTATTAAAACTGGCGCCACGGTTTATTACGCCTTTCTGAATTCTCCATAGGATCAACCCAGTGGCTTATGCTTTTAGACCTTCCTTCTAATATGCATATTTCAAATGTATTTCATGTCTCCTTATTAAAACCTTTGGTATGCAACCGCTTCACCACCTAGGTACCACATCCTCACCCAGTTCAGGTTGAGAACCATGAGGAGTATGAGCTACAATCTATCATTTATTCCCGTAGGTTCCGTGGGTGCATACAGTACCTGCTTCATTGGAAAGGGTACGGTCCTGAGGAACGCTCTTGGGTCTCATCCTCGGACATACATGCTCCTGTCCTCCTTCGTGTTTTCCATGAACGTTTTCCCCTCAAACCTGGAGGTCCTTCGAGCGGGAGGGGTCCTTTGAGAGGGGAATGTCAGGGCTGGGCTCAGCCCTTTTTTTTCTCAGAGCTCTGTCCTCAGCTGTCGGTTAATCGCCAGCACTCTTCATTCCACAGTGACTCACCTGGTCTTCATTTCCTGCTAGGTATTTAAACTGCATGGATCAGATCGTCTGTGCCTTGGCCTTCGTCAACATATCTGGACTCTCTCTCTGCTGTGTTTTCCTGTGAAAGATGTTTGCTTGGCTGACTTCCCTTCTGGTTCCTGATCCTGTTTAATGCACCCGGCTTTGCTTATCTCTGGACTCCCGTTTCTCTGGCTTGTTCCGACTACCTGTTCTGGTTACTGAACTCCATTTTATTAGAGTGATCTTTACTGCACTTCTGTGCACTTCAGTCTGATTCATGGTTCCTGGCAGTTCTCCTAACAGGGCTATTCAGAGAAACAACTATGATGTCTGCATGCAGTGTCCTTTATTATAGAGAAATGGGCAAGTGCCCACTCACTAATCCCAGCGATCTTTAATTTTGAGAAGTGGTGTAAGTGCTCCATAGTAAGCCTCTGCAGAGCCTGGCTCAATGGATGGCGCTCTACTTCATGTCGCACCTTGCCGCAGCCCAGCTGTATCTGACATAGATGTGATGAGAGCAGCTTCCAGGCTGCCCCTGGATGACAAGAAGTGGCTGGCAGTGGTTGTTCCTGTACCCACACACAATGACTCTTTCTCCTTGTAGCACAGGTCGCAACTTGGCCATAGCACAGTCTAACACTGAGTCACTTGCTTGGACATACAGGCTGGGGTCCCAAGAGTGCGATCCGGACCTAGCCCATGCTTTATATTACCTCTCCCAGCATTCTCTTCTCCCACTCCAGGCAGCTGGTACTTGTAGTCCATTACAGTCCGACTTGAGTGAAAACCCTGGTTCCTTGGACTTCAGGTCCCACGATGCTTTGCTTCACTCCATGATATTTTTCACTCTGCTGGCAGGATGTGATGACAGAGTATAAGCTGAGGACTAGAGGGGAACAGTCTCACTGCAGCAAGTTCTGCAAAGTGTCTCCTGATAAGGCAAGCAACATTAGCCAGCTCCTGGCTACATCCTCCCCCCACTTGAAAGCTTTGGTCTTCCAAAGAGGCAGGAATGTTATAAAGAACTAATTAGTCAGCTTAATAAAAGAAGGTATTACAACTTACAACATTAACCACAATTCAAACTCAGCAAATCGTGACACACTTCTGGATTTAGCTGGAACCACTTATATACTGTACATTCTTGATTAGCTAATAATCAGTTTGTTGACAGGCCAGAGCAATAGCTGTGGCCCACCCATTGGTGTCAGTGGTCAGGCCAAGATCGTCCCCTACCCAATTACCGCTAGTGGGGCCTGGAGTAGGGATTTGTCTTTTGAATAGTAGGAATTAGTTCGTCAGAATTCTCCCCTAAAGTGTCATAAATTTCTCCTTAATTTGATAGGTAAATGGTTTTTAGGCATGGGAACACAAATACGAGACTCCAATATGGTCTCTGTAGATAGGGCCGCAGAGTTAGGCCCTGGGATGGAAATGCCAACTTCTTCAGTGGGACTTAAGCCCCATACACACGGTCGGACTTTTTCATGGATTCTGTCCGATCGGACAATGTTGTTGAAAAATCAGACCGCGTGTATGCACCATCGGACAGTGTACGTCGGTTTGTCCGACGGACAAAGTCTTATCTCCTGCTGGAAAGATTTGCCGTCAACACGGTCCGATCACACCAAATCCGATCGTGTGTATGGTTGTCCGACGGACAAAGTGCTACGCATGCTCAGAAGAAATTCTGTGACGGAAGCGCTCGGTCAGGTAAAACTACCTTTCCTAATCGACACAGCACATTCGTCACGCTGCAATGTTAAAATGTGTTTAATGCAGCGCATTCTCTTTTTCTTTACAATGCAACAAGAATGACATGTTTTAGCTGCTCCTATTCACCCACACTTCTCACAAACTTAGTTCTTTATTACTTTTCAGCATTTATACACTACATGTTTATTTTTACTCAGATCGTAAAAGAATCTTTGTTATATTTTTAGCATGATTTGTGTTTTTTTTTTTTTTTTTTGGGAATACATATTTGAAGGTTTTTTTTTTTTTTTTTTTTTTTGGAGGGGGGTTGTGTGTCTCAACTTAGCAAAACCACATTATTAACATTTGTATTTCTTGCTTAAATTTACTAGGAGTTTGTTGGTTGTTGGTGCCCCTTGTTAATTCTACTTTAGGATTAGTGAAATGTACCTGCCTACTCCAAGAAAAACTGTCATTGTAGAAAAGTAAAACACAATAGTCAATGATTATTTCAAATCCCCAAAAAATTTATTTAGGTCTCAGCAACAAACCAAAGAGGAACGCAGCCATGGTGAAACTTGGGGAATTTGCAAAGCCTTGGACCCCCACGGCAACCATCATTGTTCAAGCGTAGAAAATTGGGGGCCTGAGGAGTACGTATATTAAGGGGAGTGCAATCTGGTCCTGAAGTCCAAAGCATCCGGAACTGCAGCAGATGCCATCTAGGTCCCCAGGCTCTGGTACTACAAGAGGCTCCATCTTCTCTCTGACCAGACTGATTCCAGGTCGTCACTCTAAGGTCTTCCTTCCACGCTTCCTTGCGCGCTGTGGCTGTCGTGCTGGTGGGGTGGCAGAAGGAGGAGGAGGAGGAGGCGGAGCATGGTAAGTATGGCAAACATGTGTGACTGGGGTCATCTCCCCAGCCCTACCCTTATTTAGGACATGGAGGATGAGCCCCTCACACATGTTGCGTTGCCTCACCTCCATACCCATCATTTTAGTGACAACCACCGAGCCAAAGGTCTCCTCGTCGGCGGGTGTGGCATGTAGGGAGTCTGAAGCCTCTCTGATCATCCGGAGCGCTGACTCTGCCGCATAACCCCCCCTTCTCGCCCTTTTGTACGGAGGGCGGAGGGGAGGGGTTTGGGTGTCAGTCAGGCTCCGAGGCCTAGCCCCCTCTTGGCTGCCACTACCCACCTCGTGGCTGCCACTAACCCCTGCCTCCTCCTGACTGCCACCTTCCACAGCCACCTCCTGGCTGAGGTCTTCCTGTGTATGAAAAAGGGACATAGTTTCAGTTATTTGTTCATCAAACACACACAATTTTCATCTAGTGACTGTTGCAAAATGTTTACAAATAGAAAACCATACAATTCTCAGCCCTGCAGTTTAGATTGTGGCCCCAACTGTCTCCAACACTACTGTCAGTTGATATGTCAAACACGTTAGGAACTAAGCAATTGGGGATCCTGAATTAAGTGAACATCATTCATTATTCACATAAATGGTAACCAAACTACTATACCTGGAACAAGCTGGGCTCCTCCACCTCTTCCAGACTGGAAGGCCCAGGTTGCTCCTCGGAAGCCTCATCAGGGGTGGCCTGCGCGCAAGGAAGCGTGGAAGGAGGAGTCGAGAGTGGCTCCGTGACATCAGCCTGGTCTTTGAGAAAATGTAGACTCTGATAGTACCAGAGCTTGGGCACATAGACCTGATCTGCTGCAGTTGCAGTTTCTTCCGACTTCCGGACCTTCTTGCGCTCCCTGATATACACACTCCTCAGGCTGCCAATTTTCTTTCTTATATCATCAACAGTTGCCGCGGGGAACCTTGGCTTGACAAATTCCACAAGTTCCTCCAGGGCTGCGTACCTCTTTGGTTTGTTGCTATAATGGGGGTGTTTAGCCTGCCATAAAATGGGAAATTCCCTGTATTTGGCAATGAAGAGGGGGAGAAAACTCATGTCGTTGAATCCCTTCATAATCTCTGCAAGACACAACACCACACCAAACACTATAAATTATGTCAGGCTAAACTCTTCTAATCTTCTCCATAAAGAAGCCTCAAGTTCGAATCAGTCTAGGCTAGTTATGTACTAACGTCAAATTGTACCTTCGTTTGTAGCGATCGTCTCGTGCGTGAGCTTTCTCTCCCCTCGTCTCCCAGATCGTGGCTACGACACAGGCGTGTGATGTTTTATATACAGTGCGCATGCGTCAAACTCCGACCGCCCCTGACGATCTTTCTCGTCTATTCCCCACCCCTTCTCTTTACGGCGCAGTGGGGAGAGCACATGGCGGGGACACAGCAGGTGCGCCACAAATATCCCACCAACGAGGAGGACGAGGAAAGTCCGGAGGCAGAAACGTCCCGATCCCGGAGCCTGAAATTCAAGGCCTCCAATATGTCATTTGGAGAAATGTTGGAGATGGTGGACATATTAAAGAGGAGCGACTATGATGGGAAGTATGGGCCTTACCTCAACCCCAATGTCCGCAAGGCCAAGATCATGTCTAAAGTTGTGAGGAGGCTGTACAATAATTTTGGGGTACAACGATCCAAGGAGCAACTGAGGAAACGCTGGTCAGACCTGAAACTGAGGGAGGCCGATCAGTACAGAAAGATCAAGCGAATTCTTCTAAAAAGTAAGTAGTTGTGTTTTGTGTTTTATTTCTTGCTTGCATACTGCTCCATGTGGTTTGATTTTTACAAAGTTGTACATTCCAAAATGGCCACTTTCATGTTCGTCTGTGCATTCGATCGTACTCAGCCTCGATCTTTCTGCCACTGTCATGGTCGTGTGTGTGTGTCCATTCGATCGTACGCAACCTCGATCGTTCGGCCACTTATAATACGAGGTTTGGTGTTTTTTTTGGGGAAAGGAAGTTTGTTCTCACTAGAAATGTCATCAAGAATGTAAAGCCAATTTATTCAATGTAAAGGAGAGGTCACCCAGTAGCTGTTTACCCATCTGGACTCTAGAGCACTAGTGCTGGGACACCCAAACCCCCTTTTTATTAGGCTTTTCCACACATGTGCTCCAGTGGATACTAGAGGGGGGTCTCCATTACACAAACTTCTACCAAAAAGCTAGTCAGTTTAGCACCTTTACAAAGTGACTACATTCATGTAGTTGGCATTTGTAACTGGCCAAACAAAAATAGTGTCCGTCACTTTCAAGCAATGTTTGTCATTTCCTATTTCTGCCCTCAATAGATTGTGTTGCTAAATCTTCCTTTTGTACATTCTCATAGGGGAGCGAAAACTTGGGCCGTCTGAGGAAACCCCAAAACCAACACCTCCCAAAAAAGGGGAAAGAGCAGAAGCAGAGGAGGAGGAAGGAGAGATCATCGAACTTGGAGAAATTGTCACCACAACAGGTGAGTGTGGGAGAACACAGCTACTGGTAAGCTAATCAATGTATGGCTGCCTCATTTCCAACACCCTATTTTTGTTTGTTTGTGGTTTTTAGGTGACGTGGATGTTGTGGAAGAAAAATCGCACTTTACCACAGAGAGTGCCCACGTACTCATCGGGGAGATAATGGTCTGCAATAGAGATCTAGATTACATAAAGCAAAACATCAATGATGTTCAACAAAAATTGAAGAACATCATTGATGTTTTAGGAAAAATATGAAAACGCACCAAGTAATTAACACACATTTGTGCCAGCTTCTGAACACATTTGCAACTTAAGAACTGTGTGAAATTTGGAACATGCACACATTGTGTCCACATGTGCTAGCTCCCATCATGGTGGATGAATGCCAACGTTTTTTAGGGGGTGCAACCACTTTACGAACTACGAAAGTGGTTGTGGTGAAGGGGTTGCACCCCCAAAAAACGTCCATTCATCCCCATGATGGAAAATGGCACTTTTGAAGCTTCTAGGCATGTGTTTTAGCATCTAATGACCATTTTCAGACCTAAATTGTGTGCATGTTCTAAATTTCCACTTTCCAGGGGTGACCCCCCCCATGTGATGAAGGCAAGATCAAACACACTTTGAACATATAGTCATGTCTGATCTTGTCTTCACTTTACAAAGTTGAACTTTCCTAGTTCATAGGTTCTGTTTTGCTCCATGCCTGGTTTTACCAATTGCGGAATGTTTGTAAACAATGTTGTAAATAACCAAGATGTTGTCAGTTTGGGCGTGAAGATTGTAAACGCACTTGTGAATGATTTCCAAGTAAACTTTTTTATTTTTCTAAATGTGTGGCTTCCTTATTTCAAAAACACAATGCATTATGTATGTCAAATGTAAAGGATATGGGGGGGCAATTGGTGTTATTTACTAAAGGCAAGTCCACTTTGCACTGCAAGTTTCTTTTCCAGGGCACTTTTTCACTGCACTTGTAGAGCATAGTGGATTTGACTTATGTAAATGACACCCACAGTGCTTTGTACGAAAACACGGAGCACAGCATTTTTGAGAATACACACATGTCTGACCTGGTGATGAAAAGGAGTATTTTGGGTGTCAGTTATGCAGTACAAACCTTATCTAAACCAAAGATTAGGTAGCAAACACACAACATGAGACTAATCTTTTTGGGAAGAAGAGACTGTTACCTCCTTTTGCCCAGAAAGTGCATTCCCACTGTCGAAGGCAAAGGGAAAAAAATTCAAGGTAAAATAAGCTAAAAAGAATACTGAAATGACAAGAAATCATAGGTTGGTTGAAATATCAGATTTATTAAAAAATGCCTCTCACACATCGTCAGGCAGAGCAATGGCCCCCCTACCCACAAAGTACTCCATATATTGCTCGCGGACCGCGCGGGCATTTAGAGGGGGCAAGCCTGGACGTGCCACTTGAAGGGCTGTGAGGTCCGCATTTGGAGGGCCCTCCACATCTGGGCCAACGGGCACCACATAGTTCCTGTTATGTCTTTTGAGGAAGTTGTGCAATATGCAACAGGCAAGAACTATGTGGTTCAGTTTGTATTCCGCCAAGTTAATTGCCGTCAAGAACAGGCGGAAGCGGCTGGCCAGGATGCCAAAAGTGTTCTCCACAACTCTTCTGGCTCTGGACAGCCTGTAGTTGAAGACCCTCTGGTCTGGGGTGAGGTTCCTCATCGGGAACGGCCTCATCACATGGGGAGTCAACGCAAACGCTTCATCTGCGACAAAGACGAAGGGGAGTCCTTCTGCATTCTCCTCTGGAGGTGGCAAGCACAGACTGCCACTTTGGAGACGCCAGTAGAACTCCGTGTGCGTAATGGCACCACCATCCGAGATCCGGCCGTTCATCCCCACGTCCACATACATAAATTCATATGTTGACGACACCACCGCCAACATCACTACACTATTAAACCCTTTATAATTATAATAGTAGGACCCCGAGTTGGGCGGTGGGACGATGCGGACGTGTTTCCCATCAATTGCCCCTCCGCAGTTAGGAAAGTCCCAACGGCTGGCAAAGTGGGAGGCCACAGTCTGCCATTCCTGTGGCGTGGAAGGGAACTGTGGAGTGAAACAAGAAAAAAAATTAGTCACTTTGCACATAAACATTGCAAGCAGATTAGACAATCAACATCTTGGAACAAGAGCATTGTATAAAATTGGAGGCTGGAAAGTATTTGCACAGAAAAGTAGTGGCTCCCCTTCACAGATTACTCACCCCCATCAATTCCCACACTTCTGATGGGCCATTGGCAATAACTAGGGTTTTGGGGGGGGGGGGTTGTTGGACAGGTAACCCTCTGCACTTCATTGATTGGCAAATGGCTCAATAATGTGTGCTAGTTTGGCCAGACCCTCTGTACTTAACACTATTGGCAGCCCCCAGGAAAGCTAAACTAACATTTCAAACCCCCCCCCCCCCCCCAAAAAAAAAGGAAAGCACATTGTGACATTATGAAATTACCAAGCAAGCTAATAGGAGGGAAAGAACCCAAAAAAATAGGAAATGGACAGTATGGAGGCAGCCCCTTGCACTACATGCTTTGCAGAATTCATCCCTACTAAAGATGCCCACTATAAAGAGGTAGGTATATAGTGTGTATTGACCTTGGGAAAGCCAGCAGATAGAGGATTGGTACCATCTGACAGAGCAGTTGGGGGAGGGGGTTCCTAATGAGTTTGCCCCCCCCCCCACCAAAAACAAATAAAAAAGGGGCTCTACATGAAGTAAACCACACAGCAAACATTTGTGCATATTTTAGGGGGTGTTTGGGGGCAAACAATACTATGCAGCAGACAAAATACATTGCTTAAGTGACTAGGCCATAGGTGTCTATTGTGGCAGAAGAGCATGCTGGTGAGGTAAGTGAAGGGAAAAATGCATGAAGGAGAAAAGGGGCACAGCATATTAGAACATATTGCAATCATGGTAATTAGGGAAGGAGGTCAAAAATAGAAGACATTAGCAAACAGAGCATACATAGAAGGGAATAGTAAAGTATAAATGTTACCTTAATATAGTCCTCCTGCAGGACCTCGATGATGGCAGAACAGGTCTCTGGAATAATGATTCCCAGGGCCTGGGGAGAGATACCTGAAGAGAACTTCAAATCCTGAAGACTTCTCCCTGTCGCCAAGTACCTCAACGTGGCAACAAGCCTCTGCTCCGGAGTAATGGCTTGTCTCATGCAGGTATCCTGCCGGCTGATAAAGGGGGTCAGCAAAGCCAAAAGACGGTGAAAATCGGGGTCCGTCATCCGGAGAAAGTTCCTGAAATCATCAGGATTATTCTCCCGGATCTCACGAAGCAAAGGCATGTGCGAGAATTGGTCACGCTGAAGCAACCAATTCTTGGTCCACATACTCCTCGTCACTCTGTTCATGGACGGGTCTTGGGTCAAAGCTAAAAGCCCGACACCAATTCCGCGTACAGCACGAACTCGGCGACGAGTACGCACGGGAAACATCGCTCACAAGGTCACAAAAGTCGGCTGGTCAGAACGGACAAACAGAAAGCACCGATAAACAGCAAGGCCTGAAAGAACGAAATGAATACCAGAAACGAGCAGACAATAAGCAGTGCAAATCAAAGCGCCCTATATCAAGATATAGGCCGCAATGACCAACAAATGCGAACTGACTACACGCACTAATAAACAGATACGCACGACAAGCACAAACTGAAGAGCAGTAACGATCTGAGTCAGAAAACTGAGAAGCGCGAATCTTAAGTCACCAAACTTCGACTAACTCTCGATAAACACGGGATCAGCAGAAGGAGCCCAACGGGTGCCTGACGTGGTGCTGAACTTCCCTTTTCTAATCTCGTGGACGACGACTTACGTCACGACGTTCTTGCAGACCGGATATTCCGATAACGTAGTCCGACCGTGTGTACGCAACACCAACATCGGACAAAGTACGACGGACAGGATCCAACCGACCTGGTCCGCGGATTGTCCGGCCGTGTGTATGGGGCTTTAGAATAGGCAACTGAATCAACACCTTCTTCACCTGGCAATGAGATTTCGGTCTCTGGGGAACAATTCAGCTCAGGTAGCAGTAAATCTGATCAAGTCTCCTAGGCCCCATTCAGGAGAAGGGCTGGTGCTTTCAACTTTGATTTCATCAACCTTCCTAGACTGGGGAAGGATCTCAACTTCTGAACTGGATGAACTTCCTCCTGATCTTTCTTGTTGTCTTTCCCTTCTTAGAACACTGGTCCCCGCATCAGCCTCTGAAGTCAAAGGCCACAACTAGCGTGGCACTATTTCTTCCTCCTCACTGTCTTCATCCTCCTCGGTCACAGGTGGAGTGGGGGAGTCGACGACGTGACCGAGTTTTAGAGGGTGTTGGTTCCTGATGGGATGAAGTAGATGTTTGCATTACCCAAACAGCATTTGACAATGGGAACAAGGGATTTCAGTGCCACATCTTCAAGGGTCCCGTTTTTTTCTCAAGTTTAATTTTGTACACTGGTAACCTGGGAAGTTGCTTGCAGATGACATAGACCAAAAAAATATCCCCCTGAATGGGACTTTAAAAGAACACCAACACAATGAATATAGCTAATAATTTTAATAGTACAAAAATCAAATGATCACATGATAAAGACGTATAACATCTACACAATGTTATATAAAACAGATACACAAAAAACAATAACAATCAAAAGCATAAAATGACACTATTGCTCTCAACTGGGTATGATACCCCAATACCCGACGCATTTCCAGTTTTCTTAAAAACTTTCATCAGGGGTAGAGTGTGGTCAAGTGTGATTTTTAGCACTAAAATGAGAAAGAGACGTATCAAGGAAAGCAGCAATTGATATTCAAACAATGCATGTCACCCTTTACATGATACAACAAGCCAGCAAAAATAACTGCAAACCCCACATACCAATAGGAGCGATTCCTCAATATGAGGCCATAGAAGAAAACCATGGAGGTAAGGCTGAAGATGGATGCCAGAACAAAGCCCCTGTCAGCGTTTGAGAAGGAATTAATTTCCCCGGTCTGTTTAATAACAGGTGTCTATCAGCAGCTTTTTTAATTCCACCCGTGGGCTGGCAACAAAAAGGAAAAACAGTCAGAAAATAGATAATGTATCGAGTGAAAGAAAACCCTTCACTAGTAAAAAGACCGAACTACACAAATCCCTCTCTTGGCAGGCATATCCAATCCCCAAGTAACACGGTGGAGCACAGAATAGATGACATAGGTGTCAGAGGTACTCACCCGGGCCGATATGCTGAGAGCTGCTCCCCTTGCGACTAAGCGCACAATGCCTCTGGAGTGGGTACAGAGGACACCGGGCTCAAAGATGCACGGGTTGCCAGCAGGAGTGTAGCAGGTGGTGTGCAGTAGCGACGTTGACCAGGAGAGGCTGAAGCTGCACTGGGAGTAGACACCTGGCAGAGCTGTGATCAGGTAGAGGTTGCAGAGGTACCAAAGCATATACTGAAGGAGGACCCTCGGGAGCATGAGAGAACTGCAAGTCCAGAACACTGAGCAGGGGGTCCAGCACAAGGAGCAGGAGATAGTCCAGCAAGCAGGCCGAGGGTCAAACACAGGCAACCAGGCAGTAGAAGTATCCAAGAGGCAGGCCAGGGGTCAAACACAGGTAAGTAACTCAGAGAATGTCCAGGAGGCAGGCCGGGGGTCAAGCACAGGTAATCAGGCAGTAGAGATATCCAAGAAGCAAGCCAGGGGTCAAACACAGGTAAGTAACTCAGAGAATGTCCAGTAGGCAGGCCAAGGGTCAAGCACAGGTAATCAGGCAGTAGAGGTATCCAAGAAGCAAGCCAGGGGTCAAACACAGGTAAGTAACTCAGAGAATGTCCAGTAGGCAGGCCGAGGGTCAAGCACAGGTAAACAGGCAGTAGAAGTATCCAGGAAGCAAGCCAGAGGTCAAACACAGGTAAGTAACTCACAGAAGGTCCAGTAGACAGGCCGAGGGTCAAGCACAGGTAGTCAGGTAGATGCAGGGTACAGGATACAGGATGCAGGATACAGGATACAGGATACTGGACTGGAGACAGGACTCAGAAGAGACAACAAACCAGCAATTTGAAAGCGAACAGGGAAGGCCTTTTATAGGCCAGGTAAATGGTCAGGTGGGATACCCGGAAGAGTGCGCATGCGCACTCGTCTTCTGTCAGCGCCGCGCACAGCGGTGAGGCGTACTGGCTGGGTTGTGTCAGATACCCGAGTGCCGCGGACCCGCGCATGCGCACCCGTTACCCGGCGTACCTGTAACATTCGTTGCGCCGCTCTACCGCGCGTGCGCAACCCTGGAACCCGGTGAAGAGGCCTGGTATTTCCCTGACAATAGGGTTGACAATGATACGCCAACTTATGCTTCCCAGGTACCCCTAGGTTCTTTAACAGCACATGATCTCCAGGATGAAGATCTTGTACCCTTACTTTCAGGTCAAAGTTCTTTTTATTTCTTAGCTCTCTGCAGCAGTGTGCTCCACAGCCCTCTCATATGCCTTCTTCAGATTTCTCCATAATCGGTCTACATTCCCCTTTTGGGAAGTCAAAGAGGTGTTATCTAATACAATGATATTCCCGTGCTACCAAATGTGTGCGTTTTTTAACAGTATTCTGCAACACTGAAGGAAATATCAGAACTTAGAAAATATATAAAGGGAAGGTAGTGCTGCGCTATGAACCTAAATACTGTGCGTAATAAATTGCAAAGGTGCTCAATGAAAGATATGGTTGAAAGAGGCAATGTTCAAAGGTCAATATATATCCAGTCCTAGGCAGTATAAAAACGCGTTGCATGCCCTGCGATATCTTTGGATAAAACAATAAATGTGTATCAATAAGACAATAAAAGTATATAAAACACTCAAATGATTCTTCGTAGAACAGTGATAGGAAACATATCTATATGGTGTGCACATGAAGTGAAAAAACAGTGCTCAAAAGAAGGTGCACTACAATTGCAATAAATCCTGAAGGAATAGGTAAAATCCTAAACGGCCTATAAAAGCATACAAAAAAGTTTCCTCCATATAGGTATATGCTACAAATGTTCTTATAGGTGAAAGCAAAAAAGATAAGTAGTGTCCATATAAGGTGCAAGGTAGGTAAGTGGCTGTTTATTAGCAGGGTCAGCATAAAATAACAAAGTGCTGGTGCTGGTGACAATCCTCTGGCATAAAGTGCTGATGATAGGTGACATCCTGGTTCCTGTGCAGAGTAATCTTCAAGGGATGAAGTCATGTGACAGTGATGAACAGGTGCAGGAACACGAGGCACCGGAAGTGACGTGGGCGAGCTCGCAGCTCTTTTATTATATGCCTGTTTGATACTTCTTATTGTGAGTACCTTGATTTTACATTTACTGTTTTGTCAATAAACATTTGGAAATACTACACTATCGTGTATCCCTTTTTACATCCCCCCCCCCCATACCCCATTGCAAGGTTCATTGGATGCGGACACACCAGGGACAATAGGGGGACTCTGATTCCAGACTAGAGACACACACCAGTGGAGCCGGGTACGCCATACTTAGAGGCTGCCAAGAAATACATTGAGATATACCCACATGCTGTTACCCTACAGCAGGAACCAGGAAGTCACCTATCATCAGCACTTTATGCCAGAGGATTGTCACCAGCACCAGCACTTTGTCATTTTATGCTGACACTGCTAATAAACAGCCACTTACCTACCTTGCACCTTATATGGACACTATTTATCTTATTTGCTTTCACCTATAAGAACATTTGCATATACCTATATGGAGGACACTTTTTTGTATGCTTTTATATGCCGTTTAAGATTTTACCTATTCCTTCAGGATTTATTGCAATTGTAGTGCACCTTCTTTTGAGCACTGTTTTTTCACTTCATGTGCACACCATATGGATATATTTACTATCACTGTTCTACGAAGAATCATTTGAGTGTTTGATATACTTTTATTGTCTGTTTGATACACTTTTATTGTTTTATCCGAAGAAATTGCAGGGCATGCGATTTCCTATGTGTATATTACCTATCACTGTTCTACAAAGAACCATTTGAGTGTTTGATATACTTTTAAAGAGGTGTTATCGTCAGATATCCTAAAGGCCAGGTCAATTGGGAGCTAAGCTTCTCTTTCAAACATTAGTTTGTATGGCGAGTTCACAGTGGCATCACTCAGTGCTATTCTAGGCATTGTACATGCCTAGAATAGCACTGAGTGATGCCACTGTGAACTCCCAGCGCTGTGATTTCCCCAATGTTTTTTTTCAGTGGGTAAAGTCCCCAGCATGAATAGCAGAGTTCTATTTAATCTTTCTGGCTGAGGATCTCCCTGAAGGTGGTACAGAGAGTAGTCCTGGATTTCTTAATGCCCAGGAGTTGACACAGTTGGTGTATTAACCGACTCTCAAAACCCCAGCCTTGGTCAGAGTGTATCCTCATGGGCAGACGATAGTGAACAAAAAGTTTCTCCAAGAACCTTTGCCATTGTGGTGGCCTGCTGATCTTTGGTAGGATAGGCCTGAGCATAGCGGGTGAAATGGTCAGTCACCACCAGGACATTACTACTTCCACATGTTTCGAGTTCCAGGCACAGAGAGTCAATGCAAACCAGCTCCATGGGTCCCTGGCTCTGCAGATGTCCCATGGGTTCAGCCCTGACTTGTAGAGTCTTTTTTTGAATGCATGGCAAGCAAGAATGGCAATAGCTCTCTATTTCTGTCCTCATATTATGCCAGTGGAACCTATCCCTGATCAAGCTAAAAGTATTTTCCATGCCTAAGTGTCTGTGTTCATCATGCAATACTACTAGCACAGTTGTTCGGTACTTCTCAGGAAGGAATAGTTGCCATATTTCCTCCAAATCCTCAGAGGGACCTCGTCTGTATACCAATCCATCTCTGAGTTGCAGCCTATTCCATTCTCGGTGCATTACTCTTGACTTTGCCATGGAGCTCTTCAGTAGCTCTTCAGTAGCAGTGGATCTTGCTTAGTTAAGACTTCGATAGCCAGATGACATTGTGGATCCTGATTCTGTTCTGTTTTCAAGTCTTTCTTTGATATCCGGGGGAGGCCCTCGCCCCTCATGTGCGTTAGACCACAATAGTACTTTGGCACTCCTGAGGGATGGGCCCCTATAGACCCCTGTAGCCCCTTTAAGTCATTGAGCAGTGCCTTGACACAGTGTCAGCATCCAGACTCCCCGCCCCAAGGCCGATATTTCAAACTGAATTGGAACCTGGATAGGGCAGCCAGCTACCTGTGCCCTGCGGCATCCAACTTGGCAGAGGATAATTATTAAGTTAAGGGATTGTTGTCAGTCTTCACCATGAAGGTGTCTCCATACAAGTAATCACAACTGCCCATTTCAGGGCCTGGAGCTCCAATTTGTGGACAGGATACTTTTTTTCTCAGCTGCAGTAAGACTGCGACTCACGTAAGTTATAGGCCTGAGCCTGCCGTCTTGTTCCTGGTAAAGGACTCCCCTCAGTCCATCTCTACTGGCGCCCACATGAAGTTCGTATGGCTTAGCCGGGTCATCATAAGCGTCAATCCTGTAGACCTTAGCTGCTAGGAATTACTCCTGGGATGGAGTAACATGAGAAAAAGCAGCAAAAAGAGTTCCATAAAAGTGCTTAGATCCAGGTATGCTATCTTAATTATACAGATATTCTAACTAAAGGCATAAACCTGACAGTCTCTCTGTGGAATAAAATGTGGTTTATTGTAAGAAAATGCATATAGTCTTCATTAAAACATAACATCAAAGCTATGCAAACCAATGATATCAATGGGGTATCCACAATAGCCAGTGGCTCAAATTGCTTATTTGCCTTCAGATGGAAAGGACCTGGATGTGTCATTGTACCTGTAAGTACCAGCGTTGGTGTGTGATGGCTGGATTGGGTCGATGGATCAGGGGGCAGATGGAGGGCAGATTCTTAGCACCAAAGAGATAGCAGCTGTCTAGAGCTGTGACAGGTCTCCCCACAGCAACACTGTGCAGGAACGGCAGCTAGCGATGATGTCACTTGCAGTGCCTGAGGGACAGAGTGGAGGCTGGTGGAGAGAGAAGAGAAAGACAAGCCGATCGCGCGGTCCCATCACCATGATGACATGTTTTGTGCTCCTTGTCAGGTCTTGACCTAAATTCATTTACGGTTGCTGGCCTTGGCCATGTAGTGACTGCCTCCAACTTCTTCGGATCCGTGGCTACACCCTCTGCAGAGACGACATAACCCAGACAGCTGACTGAAGTTCTGTAGAATTGGAACTTCTCCAGTGACAACTTCAGTCCTTCTTCATGGAGTCTTTCAAAGACCTTTTCCAACTGTACCTCGTGCTCCTCAAGAGTTCTTCCTAAGACGATAATGTCGACAGGTACACCAGGACCTCAATCAGGTTCATGTCTCCCACAGTACGCTCCACCAGTCACTGGAACATTGCTGGGGCCCCCGACAGTCTATGTGGCATCCTGTTGAACTCATAGAAATTCAAGGGGCAAAATGAAGGCAGTTTTTTCTCTATCCTCCAGATGCATAGGTATCTTGTAATACCCACATGTCAAATCCAGCACGCTGAACCATTTTGCCCCAGAGAGACAGTAGAGAGCATCATTAATGCAGGGGGTAGTGTATTGATCAGGGATAGATTCTCTATTCACTGTCCGGTAATTGATACACATTCCCAACGTCACATTCTTCTTCCGCACCACCACAATGGGGGATGCATAAAGGCATCTGGACTTTTGCATAACCCCAGACCTTTTGAACTCAGCCAGCTGTTCCCTAAGATCCTCCAGATCACTGAGTGATATTTTCAAATTGGCTTGTCTTCGTGCAGCATAATTGTATGTTCAGCACTCCTGGCACACCCCACATCAAAGTCATTTCGAGAGAAGTTCTTCACCGCCATCTAGACAGTTGGAGTTTTATCCTCTTCTGCCCTTAGGAGGTAGGGCTTAGAGCAAGACTGAATTTTGCTTGTCGGTTGTTGGTACTCTCCCTGTCTTACCACTTCTGCCAGCGGGACGGGGTAGCTGCACTTACACATCCCACTAGCATGCGGGTCCCTATTGTGATCAGGTGGTCTGTGACATTCCAAATGCTGATCGGAACCTTCCTCCCATTCCTGGACAAAGCTTTGGTGGAGACTAGTTCTGGGACCTCTGTCTGCAGTATGACAAAGGGGCAAGCGATCTCCCCAGGCAACAAAACCCTCTACTTGGCTCCCAGTCTCCACAACCGTCCCATCCCCCTCGGGGTGGGTAGTGGGGTCCCCCAGGGTTCTGCGCTGGGACCAATCCTATTTAATTTGTTCATAAATGACCTGGAGGATGTGGTAAATAGTTCAATCTCTGTATTTGCGGACGATACTAACCTAAGCAGGGCAATAACTTCTCTGCAGGATGTGAAAACCTTGCAAAAAGATCTGAACAAATTAATGGGGTGGGCAACTACATAGCAAATGAGGTTCAATGTAGAAAAATGTAAAATAATGCATTTGGGTGGCAACAATATGAATGCAATCTATACACTGGGGGGTGAACCTTTGGGGGAATCTAGGATGGAAAAGGACCTGGGGGTCCTAGTAGATGATAGGCTCAGCAATGGCATGCAATGCAAAGCTGATGCTAACAAAGCAAACAGAATATTGGCATGCATTAAAAAGGGGATCAATTCCAGAGATAAAATGATAATTCTCCGGCTCTACAAGACTCTGGTCCGGCCACACCTAGAGTATGCTGTCCAGTTCTGGGCACCAGTCCTCAGGAAGGATGTACTGGAAATGGAGCGAGTACAAAGAAGGGCAACAAAGCTAATAAAGGGTCTGGAGGATATTAGTTATGAAGAAAGGTTGCGAGCACTGAACTTATTCTCTCTGGAGAAGAGACGCTTGAGAGTGGATATGATTTCAATTTATAAATACCGTACTGGTGACCCCACAATAGGGATAAAACTTTTTTACAGAAGGGAGTTTAACAAGACTCGTGGCCACTCATTAAAATTAGAAGAAAAGAGGTTTAACCTTAAACTTTGTAGAGGGTTCTTTACTGTAATGCCCCATACACACGGTCGGAAATTCCAACCACAAAATCCATCGGATTTTTTCCGACGGATTTTGTCTGACACTGGTGTTGCATACACACGGTCGGACAAAGTTGTCGGAAAATCCAATCCTTCTGAACGTGGTGACGTTCGTTGCGTACGACGGAACTACGTAGAGGCTAGTAGTCAATAGCTTTGGTCTTGTAATGTGATCTGAGCATGCATGGCACTTTGTCCGTCGAAAATTCGCTACACATGATCGGAAAAAGTCCTATCGGACTTTGTTGTCGGAAAATTTGAGAGCAGGATCTCAAATTTTCTCAGTCGGAAATTCCTACGGAAAAAGTCCGATGGAGCCCACACGCGGTCGGATTTTCCGACGACATGGTCCGATAGGACATATTCCGTCGGAAATTCCGACCGTGTGTATGGGGCATAAGAGCGGCAAGGATGTGGAGTTCCCTTCCACAAGCGGTGGTCTCAGCGGGGGGGCATTGTTAGTTTCAAGAAACTATTAGATAAGCACCTGAACGACCTCAACATACAGAGATATACAATGTAATACTGACATATAATCACACACACAGTTGGACTTGATGAACTTGTGTCTTTTTTCAACCTCATCTACTATGTAACTATGTAACGGAACTAGTAGCCCCCTCACCAGATCAGTGTTTGTCCCAATCAGCATAGAGTTCTGCTTAGCCCCCTGGGGGCCTAGGGCATACCACTGCTAGGGTGTCAAACAGCTCCACTTTTCCAGTGGCTGCTGGCCCAAACGCAATCTTGATTGGAATGTTTCCATCATAAGGGAACTTTTCTGTCCCAATCCCTCAGATTTCCAGTTCTTCCAGCTTGCATAGAAGAATAGGTTTTAGGCACTGGTCTCTGTATAGCAATGTGACCTGTGCCCCTATGTCTAGCAACGCTTAGTGTAGATACTCTCCACCTGTACATACACAATTGGGGACGACCGCACCAACCGCTCTGGCAAATCTTCTGAGTCTTTCTTGAGATAGGTTTTTTTTCTTGTTCCCCCCTGGTCATACTTTGGGAAGACCTAATCATGGCCTTGGGGGGTGGTGAGACATTGACTCTCTGTGCCTGTTTTCCCAATCCTGGTGGTGGGTTGCTTATCTGAGGAGATGGTGGGGCTGCTGGCCCTGAAACCCTCTTCCTTCCGGCTTTCTTATTCTCTCTCCTTTTAGAGCTCTTTTCCTCTTCGGGGTTCTCCGCTGGCTTCTTCACTGCGACCCCTTGAAGTTTCCCACCTTCTGGCTCGGCAACCGTTTCTGTAATACCTTCAGTATTTCAGAGAAGAGATCTGGTTCCTTCTCCCTCTGGGGGCACTGCACTCAGGTACTCTGCACTGGAAAGACCTCCCGGAATCAGCCTTGACTGCCTGTATCTTATCTTGGGCCTCCATCCCTCACAGCAAGGCCTGTTGCATCTTATCTTGAGTTTGAACAACCTGTGCAAGCAGCTAAATGGAGGCAGCTTCAGTGACAGACTGTACAATGGCGACCCCAGAGCACTCCCCCCATCTCCGACTCCTCATCACTGTTCACCTCCTGCACACTACTTTCTACTTGAACTGGTTGGGCCAACACTTTCTCTGTCTTGGAGGTAGTTTTTGTCACCTGCTATGACCCATGTTTTTTCTCCCCCAACAGAGCCTCTTCCTCTCTGACCTGCTTCATAAGCTCTTGATAGGTTGGGAGCACCTGCGTCCCTTTTAGTAACAACCGTAGGACCATGGGATGATGCCTGGTTTTGTCAGCTTCCCGAGGATCAATTCCCTTCTTTAGAATAATCTGATGTAGAATCCAATCTACTCTGACAATGTACAGTAGTCGGACAGTCTTTCACCTTTGCATTGGTGAGTGTGCTCGAACTTATACACCAGGTTAGGTAATTTCTCCACTCTTACATACACAGCACACAAGGCCTTAATGTAGTCCATTTCCTCATCTCAGGCTTCGTATGACATCTGCTGCAGGACTCCTGAGGCTTTCGTTTATCCTCTGTCTCTTCACCACTACAGGCATGCTCCACTCATCCATTGCTTGCAGGGCTTGATCCATCCAACTCTCAAACTCTTATTCTCCCCCTCGGGTGGGTATGCGTCCCAAAAAGAATAGCAGCTTTCTATACCCTTAATGGACTCAAATGGTACTGTTCTTTATTATGCTTTTGATGAATTTACTCATGTCAATTTAGAAAGAAGCTGGCGGCATTCCTGTAAAGAGGCATTTGCTTCCTCTGAGGCTGGACTCACCGACCCGAGTTGGAAGCAATCTTCATCTGGGTCTCCTGCTGGCAGTAGTGATATTACTTGTGCCTCTTGCCCCTCGGCCAAACTCACAACACGTTTCTGAAACCTGGCCAGAATAATCCCCCGCCATTCCATCAGGTTGTAAGTGTAATCTTCTTCAGGCTCAATTATCATATCCACAAGGTAGGCCCCTTGCTCCGGCACAGACTTCCTCACTGGCTGACGTATCTCTCTCTCAGCCCATCCAACTCCAGGCATTATTACCACTGTGGTCAACTCCAATCGACCCCCATGCTCTCGGCTCCAGGTGGTGGCGGTGACCAAGTCCATTCTCTCTTCAGCCCTGGACTCGTCACATGACTTGCTAGAGCATTCAATGAGGTGAATCCTGGATGAGCCCCCAAATGTAGCGCTACCCAATTAAGAGCAATGTTTCTCAACTTCAGTCCACAAGTACCCCCAACAAGTCATGTTTTCAGGCTTTCCATTATTTTGCACAGGTGATTTGATCAGTTTCACTGCCTTAGTAATTACCACAGCCGTTTCATCGGAGGGAAATCCTGAAAACATGACCCGTTGGGGATACTTGAGGACTGGAGTTGAGAAACATTGGTGTAGCGTATGCTTGCAGTGTCTGGGTGATCAGGGTGAACACTGTGGCTGCTCAGCAGAAAGTAAATGTAGCACAAAGTTCTCCTCCTACCAGGTTATTCAGAGAAACAACTATGGTGTCTGCATGCAGTGTCCTTTGTTATAGAGAATTGGGTACGTGCCCGCTCACCAATCCCAGCAATTTTCCATGTTTAGAAGTAGTGTAAGTGTTCCACAGAGCCTGATTTAAAGGATTGACGCTCAACTTCCTGTCACACTGCAGCCCAGCTGAATCTAGCATAGATGTGATGAGAGTGGCTTCCAGGCTGCTGCTGGGTGACCAGAAGTGTCTGGCAGTAGATCCTCCTGTACCCACGTGCAATTACTTTTTCTCCTTGTAGCACAGGCCACGACTCGGCCACAGCACAGTATAACAGTGAGTCACTTGCAGATCCAGGCTGGGGTCCAAAGAGAGCAATCTCAGCCTAGCCAGGGCTTTATATTACCTCTCCCAGCATTATTATCTCCCTCTCCAGCTGGCTGGTACCTGTAGTCCATTACAGTCCGACCTGAGTGCGAACCCTGGTTCCTTGGACTACAGGTCTTAAGATGCTTTGCCTCACTGCAGCAAGTGCTGCAAAGTGTCTCCTGATAAGGCAGGCAATATTAGCCAGCTCCTGCCTACATCAGTATTTGGGACAGGCCATGTGCTCACTTTCTTTACCTTTTGGATAAGGCCTAGGGAGGTGCTGTTGGATGAAGCTCTTCTGCTAGGCCCAATAGCATGGTTGGAGCCTAATGTGTGCTGAAGTTGTCCTAAAGCTGTCCTGCCTGGTCTGGAGGAAGCTGTGCCAATGAGGAGAACCCCTTGTTGGAGAGAGCCAGGAAAAAGGCTGGTCTCTCAGAAGGCCTAGTGACTTATTTGGAGGATGCACTTAAATTTGGAACCATACTTAAGCCCCATACACACGGTCGGATTTTTGCATGGATTCTGTCCGATCGGACAATGTTGTTGAAAAATAAGACCGTGTGTATGCACCATCGGACAGTGTACGTCGGATTGTCCGACGGACAAAGTCCTATCTCCTGCTGGATAGATTTGCCGACAACACGGTCCGATCACACCAAATCCGATCGTGTGTACGGTTGTCCGACCGAACAAAGTGCTACGCATGCTCAGATCACATTACAAGACCAAAGCTATTGGCTACTAGCCTCTACGTAGTCCCGTCGTAGGCAACAAACGTCACCACGTTCAGAATGATCGGATTTTCCGACAACTTTGTCTGACCGTGTGTACGCAAAACCAACATCAGACAAAGTATGACGGACATGGTCCGACGGACCTGGTCCTCGGATAATCCGCGCGTGTGTATGGGGCTTTAGAGTGTTGCATAAATCTAACACTGTGAAGATGGACGTTGATCTGAAGAGTCTGCAAGTAACCTCCTTTATTATACTATTCTGCAAAAAAACATTAAGACAAAAGTGACTGGTGCCAATTATCCCTTCTTTATCCCCCCATTTTAGCCATGGATTCAGCCCTGGGGTGAAGTGCTACCTGCCCCTGGCCTCTGGAGAGGCTATCCTGCCTTTGGGGTGTCAGAGGGGTGTTAAATAAGTATCCCAGGAGGCTGCAGGACAAGGTACATTTCATTCTGGCATAGGCAAGAATGGCATTGGGGTGGGGTAAAAGAAGAAAATACATAAGCACAGAAAAATAAATTCTGACGGGAGTTTTTAACCACTTGACATCCGGCCGTAGCTGAATGACAGCTTTGGCGCAGATGTCAATTCCCGGGAGACCGCCATATCATGGCCTCCCCTTTCCTCGCTCCCCGTGCGCGCTCGCGATCGCAAATCGGGGAAATTCTTGGTTGGCCGTGTCCCCTGGACACAGCCAATCACAGATTGCTGTAAACGGCCAATCACAGCGGCTGTTTACAGCGCGATCGCCCTGGCCAATGAGCGATGATCTCAAATGTAAACATATGAGATCATCTCTCATTGCCGGCTCTCTCTCCTCACACAGAGACAGCGTGTGAGGAGAGAGAGAGGATCTGTGATAGCGACAGTGAGTTACCAGTAAGAGACTCAAATTACAGTGCCAAAACAGTGCCCCATCAGTACAGTGCCCCATCAGTACATTACCCCATCAGTACAGTACCCCATCTGTATCAATCGGTGCCCACCTGTGCCAATCAGTGCCTACCTGTGCCGATCGGTGTCCACCTGTGCCTATCAGTGTCCATCTGCACATCTTCACAATCAGTGCACATCTGTTCCACCTCATTAGTGCACATCTGTTCCACCTCATCAGTGCACATCTGTGCCACCTCAGTGCCCATCTGTGCTCATCAGTGCTGCCTCATCAGTGCCCATCAGTGCAGGCTTAGTACACACCTGTGTAGTCGCACCAGCAACCATGTCCAAAAGAGGCTTTTCCGCTGAGGAGGCGTTCCAAATTATTTCCGAGGCCGACGAGAGCAACAGGGAGCTCTCTTGTTCAGATTCCTCTTCAGACTCCGATTCTCACACATACATAAATTACGAGCCAGTCCTCAGTAGTGGAACACTGAGTGACTCAGAGGAGGAAGATATTCGGCCCGCCAAACGAAGGTGTTCTGGTGAGGAAGCAGTGCCATCCACCAGCACCGCAGTGCCATCTACCAGCACTGCAGTACCATCCACCAGCACCACAGTGCCATCCACCAGCACCGCAGTACCTTGGGAAGAAAGGCCAAGGACCCATGCCAGCCTTCCCTATGCCCTTCAAAACCCATTGTGGCTTCCTCCTAATTCAGGAGAAGCCAACATTCCCCTTTTCACTGCCCAGCCAGGAGTCCAAGTGGACACGGAGAATTTTTCCCCAATACATTTTTTTTACTTAATTTTTACCGAGGACATGTTAGCGTCAATTGTGGCCCAGTGCAACCTTTATGCCCAGCAATTTATTTTTCAAAACCCAACCTCATATTATGCCCGTCCCTATGAATGGAGAGACCTAACGGTGGAGGAGTTCAAGGTTTTTTTAGGCCTCACATTTAACATGGGACTCAACAAAAAAAACACTTTGATGTCCTATTGGTCAACCCAGCCCCTCCAACACATGCCAGTCTTCTCCAAGATAATGTCCCGAAACAGATACCTCATGATAATGAGGTTCCTTCATTTCCACGACAATACCCAGTGCCCTCCCCAAAATGACCCAAATTATGACAGGCTTTTCAAAATTCGGCCACTTTTAAATTATTTTTCTGAAGTATTCCCCCAGCTGTTTACCCCCGGACCAACACATATGTGTGGATGAGTCCCTTATTAAATTTAGTGGCAGGCTTAAAATCAAACAATTTATTCCCAGGAAAAGGGCACGCTATGGGGTGAAGGTATACAAATTATGCGACCGAGTCACAGGGTACATGTATAGCTTCAAAGTGTAAGAAGGGAAGGACACGCAGCTGCAGCCCCCCAATTGCCCGGACTACTTGGGATCAAGCGGGAAAATTGTTTGGGACCTCATATACTCCCTACTGGAGAAAGGCTACAATTTATATGTAGACAACTTTTACACATCCCTGCCCCTGTTCCACAACCTTCACTGGATGAAGACACCAGCATGTGGCACCGTAAAAAAAAAAACGGAAGGGCTTTCCTCAAAGTCTTGTCAATCAGAAATTGAGAAAAGGAGAAACGGCAAGTCTGTGAAACAAGGAGATTTTGGCAGTGAAGTGGAGGGACAAAAGGGATGACTACATGTTGACTTCAATCCACAATAATACCTTAGTGGAAATCCCCAGAAGGAATGGCACCATACTAAAACCTAAATGCATCTATGATTACAATTTGTTTATGGGGGGAGTCGACTTCAATGACCAAATGATGGCACCATACCTTGCTACAAGACGGACATACCATTGGTACAAAAAAGTCGCAATTAATTTTTTTCAATTGGCAATATGCAATTCATACGTAATTTACCGCAACTCCACCCAAAACCCCAAACGCTTCCTTGGCTACCAGGAGGACGTTTTCACTGCTCTTGTATTCCCGAACAGCCCACCAGAAAATATCCGATCAGATGTTCTTAGTCGACTCTCCGAACGCCACTTTCCTGATAGAATCCCTCCCAAACCAACAGGCCAACGACGTAAAAAAAAAATGTAAGGTGTGTACCAGAGCAGGAGTCAGAAGTGACACATCTTATTATTGTGCACAATGTCCTTCCGAACCAGGCCTCTGCATAGGTGACTGTTTTCGCCGTTACCATACTTCAATAAATTATTAGTGAAGTATGGTAATTGTAATCCTCAGTTCCTGCCTTCACACACCTTCACAACCCTTATGCCACTGCCTGCTCTGTAACTGACCCTGGCTTGTTATTCGACCATGCTTCTGCCTAACGATTCTATACATACCTTTGCCTGATCTGGAACTGACCCTGGACTGTTATTCGACCATGCTTCTGCCTAACGATTCTGTACATACCTTTGCCTGATCTGGAACTGACCCTGGACTGTTATTCGACCATGCTTCTGCCTAACGATTCTGTACATACCTCTGCCTGATCTGGAACTGACCTTGGACTGTTTGACCATGATATTTTCCTGCCTCTTGGACTGATCTTGTACCCTGCTACTGGACTAGTGGGATTCAACACAGGGGTCTCACATATGTGAGGGGCTCCAGAATAGTTTTTCTGGATGAAGAAAACTATTTTTTTGTTTTCTCAATCCTAGATTAGGGTCTGGAGACTCGGAGGCTTCAAAGAGATTTGGGTGGGAGAAGCCTCTACCCCTGTCCCCATTCTGTCCTGAACGAGGCCTTACTTTTGCCTGCTGCCTGTAGGACTTCCTGCCGTCATGCCTCTGCCTGTCGCACTGACCACACCACATGTTCCTGCCTACTACCAGGACCAATATTTTTGGCACTGCTGACAATATCTCTGCCTGCACTGACCCTGGACTTTATATGGACAGTATCCCTGCCTGGACAATTGTGTTCGCCGTTGCCGACCAAGTCCCTGCCTGCTGCCTGGACCAGGGCTATCCTCCTGTGTACAACTGCGCTACTACAACCACAGGTAATCTTTTGTTTACGCTTTGCTCAGCATAATGTATTTTGGGGTGTAATTCTTGGTATGTGCATGCTATGTGTCCCTGGAACACCTGATGGTGTTCCTTGCATTTTGGATCTCTGTATGTGGCCAGACTGTGTAGAAGTCTCATACGTGTGGTATCGCCATACTCAGGAGGAGTAGCAGAATGTATTTTGGAGTGTCATTTTTGCTATCTAAATGCCATGTGTTGGAGATATCTTATAAAAGGACAACTTTTTGTAAAAAAAAATGTGTTTTCATTTTTTTCCCCAGATATTCCAAAAACTTCTGGAAAAAAATGAACCATTCAAAAGACTCATTATGCCTCATAGATTATACATTGGGGTGTTAGCTTTCCAAAATGGGGTCATTTTGTGGGCGTTTCTATTGTCCTGGTGCTCCAGGGCCTTCAAAAGTGTAATAGGTGGTTGAGAAATGTGATGTGTAATTTATGCTCCTAGAACACCTGATGGTGTTCCCTGCATGTTGGGCCACTGTATGTGGCCAGGCAGTGAAAAAGTCCCACACATGTGGTATCATAATACTTAGAAGGAGTAGCAGAATGTATTTTGGGGTGTAATTTTTGCTATCTAAATGCTATGTGTTGGAAATATTTTATAAACGGACAACTTTGTGTAAAAAAAAAAATGCGTTTTCATTTTTTTCCACATTTTCTAAAACCCTCTGGAAAAAAATGAACCATTCAAAAGACTCATAATGCCTCATAGATTATACGTTGAGGTGTTAGCTTTCCGAAATGGGGTAATTTTGTGGGTGTTTCCATTGTCCTGGTGCTCCAGGGCCTTCAACGGTTTCTGATGTCAGCATGCTCCACAGACAAGAATAGTCCATCTCTCGACCATGGGGAAACGTGGTTTTCTGGAGGATCAGGTGAGTATAAACTTTGTGCTCGCTCCAAAAAAGTTGACCCATGTAGTGGGCACAGCTCCACTGTATGGGGGAAGTTTTTGCCTGCAGATGGGCTTTAGAAGTGTGGGTGGGTTTTTTTTTTTTTTTTCCTTCCATCATACGTGCCTAAGTGGATGCAGAATTAGCCTGGCACCTCTGCATTGAGAACCGAGCGACCGAACACTGCCGATGGCTTGGTTCTAACTGCTCCCTGAGCAGAGCTGCTGCCTGTCGCTCACTGGAGTGCTGAGCTTTGGAGGGGTGAGGAGCTGTCGTTTAAGTGGCATGTTGAGACATGCATCGGGCCAGGCTGAATCCAGACTTTGTCGCAATGACGCGGTGCCTGGACTGATTTCTGTGACTTCAGCAGAGTGGACTTCAGCCTGCTCTCTGCTGAAAACTGGTCACAGAAGTTCAATTTGTTTTGCACTCCTGTGACCCATAAGTCCAGCCAGGCTGGCCTTTAAGTTTTTTTACTTTAGTGTACTTGTGTTCCCTGCCCTCAGCCGCACAAATAGTTTAAAGTTTAGAAAGGCCAAGCATTTTTGCTATATTTAGTAAGTCGGGTTTCTATTCCTGTGCCCTGCTAGTGAGATTATTCTTTGCCCTTATGACCCCTGTCATCTAGTGGGGAAAATGGAAGTTGTCACCAGAACGGAAATGGATGGGACAGACAGTCTTTAACCATTTTCTACTCCCATGCTAACAAAGAACATAAGGCTTCAGATGGTTACCACTCCAGGTCAGTCCACAAAATCCTCCTACAGTTTAACCAGTGTCACACCAGCTTACTACTGCTGGAAAGTATATTGAGAAAACAGATGAGCATACTGATTTTGTCCTCATTACTGAAGACTATTTGTTAAAATTCCAGTAAAAATCCCAACAAGTACATTGGATCCTTTTGATGCATTGCACACTGTAAAACTGGGTGCTGTTCACCAGAGAGGGATACACAAGTGCTGAAATTCATCCGGTTCCTACTGGCTGATTTTTGGTACCCATATACCCACTTAATAAAATGCTTTTGATCTGTAATCGTACCCACATGACTAATGTAGATCAGCAGATGGCATCTTCCTTGGCTGTAAAGGATAGAAGGGTTTGGTTCCCATTTTTAGGGCTCACTTACTTTGGCTTCAACAGGTCTTCGGACAGGCTTTGTTAAAGCTCTCTGAACACTTGTCAAAGCTCCTGTCACTAAATATGGTTAACTTGCAGTCCTGTTTACACCTGCTTTTGCTTTGCTTCGGCTTCACTTCAAAAATTATACCCCATATAGCTTCAGTGGTTCTTCAAAGCCTCCATAGAAGTCTATGGCAAAGCTTGCTTGAAGCCCCAAGCAAAAGCAAGGTGTAAACAGGACTGTAAGATAACCATTATATTTAGTGACATGAGCCTTTATTGGCTTTCAGTGATTTAACAAAGCTTTTGAAGCAAGTGTAAACTGGCCTTTAAAGTTACAAAAACATGGCTACACTCCGTTGTTATAGTATGTGGGACTTGCTGTACAAGCAAAATCACCAGTTTTTGACCTCATCGTTTTTTTTTTTTTTTGTGCCTGGAAAAAATGCAGTGTGAATGGGGGAGCTAGTAGACTGGTATGCGTCTTCGCTCAATCAACATTGATTATTTTTTAATCCTTATTTTATCCATTTCTCCTGTTACTTCCTGGTTTCTATGCCTAGGCAAATGTCATACAAAGTCTTCAGTAGAGGAGGTGGGGCTTTCTCAGCTAAGCACACCTTCCTGCCTGGGCTAAGGGCAGATTTGTTCAGGGAGTAAAATCCTACATGAATCGTATGCCCTTAAGATGGCCAGAAATGATGGTGTGGATTTTTTTTTTTCAAAGTTATTTCTCAGCAAAATAAAGCATGGTTGTTTTTTGCTTTTAAATACTAAGGATGAATGTGTTTGTTTTGTGATGTTCAGATACACTATAGATCCACTTTGTCTAGTTGCCTTTTTAATTTGTTATATGGTCCTAACCAATCACAAAGCTCTCAAACAGTGGCTGACTTTAATGGCTGTACATCAGGCATGTCCAAAGTCCGGCCCGCTGGCCAATCGCGGCCCTCGTTCCGGTTTCGGACAGCCCGCCTGGTAATTTTGACATGTATATCTTTTTGTGGCCCCCAACGAATCCCCCGAGCGCCGGGGGACACAAAAGATGGATATGCTGGCTGCCTTGGAGGGGGTGGGACGAGTGCCGTGCATACAGGAGGAGTATTTCCTGTTTACACGGCGTCTCGTGTAAAAAAAAAAAAAAAAAAACGTCTCCTGCACTGCCATTGGACAACTGTTTTGTCTATCATAAAAGGCGGGACTTTCAATTAAAGAGGTTCTCCTGTATTTCTGTTGGCACTCGTCCCGCCCCCTCCCTGTCTCCTCTAAGGCTGCAGCTGGACATGAATCAGGCTGCACTGATGGCAATAGTGAGTCTGCATTTATGTCAGTGTGGAAGGGGCTGCATTCATGGGCACTGACCCCTATTTTGCTTCACAGTTCTTTAATTAAAATTTAAGTTTTTTTTTTTTTTTTTCCCCTTTTTAAAGTTGAGGTGCATGTTATAAGCCGATTTAAATACGGTATATCCAAATAACACACCCGAGCTCATCTAGTCACCACACACTGCACAAAGGCAAGAATTCTTGTTGGGCCATGTATTAGTGCTCGGACGAACACCCTTAGACCGAATTTTAATGGTTTAAAGAATGTCAGGCAAAATGGTCGGCCCTCAAACGTGTTCACTTTAAATCTGGCCCTCTTTGAAAAAAGTTTGGACACCCCTGCTGTAGATGGTTTGTTTTCTACTTGGCTCTCCAGCATGGCACACATTGTATCTAAACAAAAAGACAGTAAAGTTTTCTTCTGCTTATGTAGGACTTGGCAGCTACTATTCTACCATGCAGGTTTCATGTTGAGGTTGGAGTGCTGGAAGCTTTCCAGATTGTACTGTAAATCCTGTGTGCTTCTGCCAAATATTTTGGAGATGTAGTATACAGTCGCTCTCCCCTTCATAATTTGTATGTACTTATTCAGACCTTTTGTAAGGGAAATGGTTCATGGATTAAAGCTTTTAGAAATGGCAAGTTGCTGTTGTCTTTCTGCTGCCAAAAATAAAACAATTTACTGGAAAGCAACCGTTCTGAAGTTTGCATTACTAATGATGCAAAGACAACAAATTATAATGTTTGCCCATGTGCACACCCAAGACATTTCTACCGTAGCAATTTTCACACACAATCTGCACTTTTTTCTTTTTTTGTACCTCAAATTGCAAAATGTGTTTTTAGGTCTTAGGTTTAGGTCAATATTTGTTACTGTTGTTCAAATGCATATTTTAATGAATTTTGGTACATTTACGAGTTTTTTTTTTTTTTTTTTTTTTTTTTCTGCTTGAGTTTTGTCATGTAAATATATCAAACCTGTTAAATCTCAAGGCTGGCTTCACACCTATGCATTTTGCAGATTTGCACTACAGAATGTGTTCCATGGAGTGCAAAAAGCACTAAAATGCATAGGTGTGAATCGGGCATAAAACTACAGTATCCCAAATTGTCCCTAGGTGACATTTTAAAAGCCTTTACAGGTTATCAGTTTGGAGTTGACAATTATTGACCTAGAATTTTTGCAACAATGCCTTCCATGTTTTTGCACTTGTCTTGCGTAGGGATGGGCCCGGTGTTCGATTCGAATCTAACATCGGGAGTTCGGCAAGCCCAGAACTATTTGGGCCGCTCGCATCAAATTCGTGTGATGCGAGTGTCCCGCAATGCACTGCGCCAGTCGCAGTGCATTGCTGGCTGATGATTGGCCAAGCATGTGGGTCACAGTGCATGCTTGGCCAATCATAGAGCCAGCGGTGAGGAGAGCAATAATTGGCCACAGGCAGGATGCCTGTGGCCAATTATAGCTCAGGGGGTTTAGTACATGCCCCACATTATAAAAGGCCGCCGCGCCGGCGGCCTCGTATATTGTGTTCCAGTGTCAGTGTTATGTACTGCTGACATTATCTGCTGTGATTCTGGGGATTAGTGGGCGTGCTGTTACTGCAATGCTGTACTATCACATCTGGGGGGTGTCTATAGTATGCCTGTGAAGGGGCGCATGTTTCCTGTGCTTAAAACTGTCCCTGCACAAAGTGTAATTTTTGCTGGAAAAAAAGCTATTTAAAATCTCTCGCGGCTAATGAATTAACGGCTCCCGTAACACAGAACAGTCATTCATTGAAAGTCATTGATAAAAAGTCTGATAAAAAAAAAAGCGTGGGGGCCCCCCCCCAAATTCAATTACCAGGCCCTTCAGGTCTGCTATGGATATTAAGGGGAACCCTGGCCAAAAAAAATAAATGGCGTGGGGTCCTCCTCAAAATCCATACCAGACCCTTATCCAAGCAAGCAACCTGGCAGGCCGCAGGAAAAGAGGGGGGGGGGAGAGCGCCCCCTAAACCGTACCAGGCCACATGCCCTAAACATTGGGAGGGTGCTTTGGGGTCCCCCCAAAGCACCTTGTCCACATGTTGGTGAAGACAAGGGCCTCTTCCCCACAACCCTGGCCATTGGTTGTGGGGGTCTGCGGGCAGGGGGCCTTATCAGAATCTGGAAGCCCCCTTTAACAAGGGGACCCCCAGATCCCAGCCCCCCCTGTGTGAAATGGTAAGGGGGTACAAAAGTACCCCTACCATTTCACCAAAAGTGTCAAAAATAATAGACAGGAGACTGTCTTTGACAATTCCTTTATTAAAATCTTCTTCTGGTTTTCCTTCTTTCTTCATCCTTCAGTTTCTTCATCTTCTCCTTCCGGCATCTTCTTCCTCCGATCCGCTTCTTCTTGCTCTGGTCTTCTCGTCCAGCATATTCTTCCACGGCGTCGGTGTCTCTTCTGGGCCGGCTTCGCTGCGTCTGACAGGTCTTTTATAACGGAGGGTGGGGCCACCTGGTAACCCCGCCCCCTCTGACACACAGGGACGTCATGGGGAATTCCCTATGGCTTTCCCTATGATCTGTGCCACAGATATGAACAGTACTCATTGTCAATCATGGGGTACAACTTGTCATGCAACTTTTCAGTCCCAAGTTGCATGAAAAGTCTCACTAGTGGAAACCTAGCCTAAAGTGTGTGTGTGTGTGTGTGTGTGTGTGTGTGTGTGTGTGTGTGTGTGTGTGTGTGTGTGTGTGTGTGTGGCTTGCTGGTCCTTTGTGGGGCCATCGGGGGCTTATTGAACCCCTACCACCTAAACTTTGCTCTCCACTCTAGCTAATCGAGCACAGATCATGATTTCTTAAATTACTTCTCCCTGCTACAAAAGCTTGGGGAATAATGACTGAACCTGGAAGTGATGATATAATACAAGCTTCCCTCTTCCTTCATTGCAAAGATCGGTTTCCTCCCTTACAACATGGTCGACCTCCTTCCTGTGTCTGAACTTGATAGCTTGGGGTCTCTGGGCTAAACTCACTACACGCTCTTTTTGCTATATCCCAAATTTTAAATTGCTCTAATTCCTAACATTCAAAAGGGATGAGAAAATGTACTAAAATAAACTTTATTTTACATGGATAGATGCCACAATTGAACAGTCCATAAATAGGCAAATGCATGATGAATAAAAATGGAACCCCAAGGTCTATAAACTGGAAACAATTGGTACAGTAGAAAATATGCTGATATGACACATGTTTGGAACAATGCATTTCGCGACTTAACGCTGCTCTCGCCAGGAGCAAGCATGCAATGACATGGCTACATTTCTAATTGATCCAATATATTCGCACATTGTCAAACAAGTACAAGCGGTCAGAACCCCAACTGGTACTTGCGGGGTATCCATGTACTGATGGCATGGTAGTAGGGGCCATACGCCCCCCCCAGGAGCTGAGATGAAGTGATCCACGACGTCCGCCCTGGGTGGGGCCTGTGTGGACTGTCCAAGCATCAGGCAGTGAATGATGTGTAGGCATAATACAAATGACTAACTGTAACTAATTGTGTGAATGTTCAAGGATGAATTGCATCTCCTGTCAAGATAGTGAGAGGTTGTGCAAGGGAAAAGATGTGACAAGTGAAACTTAAGTCAAGCATGACAGTGAAGTCCTAGAAGAAAAGGGCGATGGACCCCCAACAAAGGCAAAGTAGGAGGAATGGTGAAAGATGAGGCAACAGGGTGAAGAAACAAAGGATGTTACCTGAAAAGCATGTGGTGTACTTGTTGTCCTGTAAAGTGAGAACTAGCCAAATGCCCGAACCACGTCCATGGATGGTGCCCATGTTTTTTTTTTTTTTTTTTTTTTTTTTTTTTTTTTTTTTTCGGCAGCGCTCATATATAGCCCTTTCTTTTCTAGGACTTCTCTCACTTGTTTCTATTGGTCATTCTTGACTTAAAGGGGTTGTAAACCTGTGTTTTTTCACCTTAATGCATCCTATGTCCGTAACCAGCCCCCTGGTTTTTAACTTGCCTGAACCCTCGAACTTGACCCGACGGACTTGGCACTGTCTCTCTGCCCAGGGTTCTTGGCTCCTAATTGCATAGATTGATGGCAGCGCAGCCATTGGCTCCCACTGCAGTCAATCAAATCCAATGACGCCTCCATTGAGGCCGAATGCTGGACTCGGGAGAACGCCCGCAAGGTGACCCCCCTCTGAGTGATTCTCAGAGGGGGTTAGCAGATGTGGGGAGGAGCCGTGAGAGCTGCTGGGGGACCCCAGAAGAGCAGGTTCAGGGCCACTCTGTGCAGAACGAGCTGCACAGTAGAGGTAAGCATGTTATGTAAAAGTACATTTACAACCACTTTAAGTTTCACTTGTCAGATCTTTTCTCTCTTGCACCACCTCTCACTATCCTGATGGGAGATGCAATGCATCCTTGGTTGAACATTCACCACACAATTTTTATAGTTTGTCACGTTGGAGCTTAGAGTAATTTCTAAGTGTATGCATGTCACTATTTTTATTTATTTTTTCCCCCTCACCCTGAAAATTGGGTGCAAATGGTGTGTGCATGTTATACGCAGATACCGCAATTTCAGCTGCCTAGGAGGGAGGGGGG
This sequence comes from Lithobates sylvaticus, assembly GCA_028564925.1. Lineage (NCBI taxonomy): Eukaryota > Metazoa > Chordata > Amphibia > Anura > Ranidae > Lithobates > Lithobates sylvaticus. Next base: position 343,394,210 of record CM053030.1, on the reverse strand, counting down.
GTGCGCTGCGTGTTGAGAGCCGTTAGATTACTTACAGCGAGAATCTCCTGTTTATTTGGCAGCCTCCTGTAATGGGAAGTCCCGTCTCCTGGTCCAGCATTGGACCAGTGTTCTGTCTATTATAGAAGCCGGTGCAGGAGGCAGGACTTTGTATTAAAGAGGCCACCGAGTAAACGGGAGATTCTCACTGTATGTAATCCGGCAGGGCTTGTACCCCCTTCCCTGTCCCCTCTTATGCTGCATTCATGGCAATGGTGAGGCTGCATTGATGGGCACTGACCCTTATTTTGCTTCAAAGTTCTTTATTTAAAATGTAACCCTCCTAAAATGAAGGTGCTGTTATACGTCTGTGTTATATGCCGATTTAAATATGGTCTATTTACTGAAAACTATATATCATAGATATGTTTATTACTATAATTACCCCTTGTCCCTTGCGTACTTCATGTAAAGTCACACTTTTTTTTTTTGCGATGGACAGATCGGACACTTTTGACACATTTTTGGGACCATTGACATCTATACAGTGATCAGTGCTATAAATATGTACCGATTACTGTATAAATGTCACTGGCAGTGAATGGGGTGTTTTCGAACAGTATGGGGATAAGACTGACTAGGGGACGAGACGCATTGTTGGTCCTACTTGGTAGGAACAAATTAAATGTCTCTTCTCACCTGATTACACACAAATCTCTGTGCTGGCTCTTGTGCACACAATCGCTGCTGGGCACGTGCCCTCCAGGGACTTTTAAAGGGAACCCCGTATGGGGTTTCACTCAGGGGTGCCATTCTTCCATGCACCTGCCCCCCCCATAAAGACATGAGCCAGTCAGGAACCGGTTAAACCTTTTTTTTTTTTTTTATTTTTTTTTTTGCACCTGATTAGAGCCAGAGGCTCAAATAGGGTGGGCTCTGCGCCCCGATCCCACCCAATTGCGTGACTATGGCAAATGAGTTTTTTCACAGTAACGTTCCCCCGCCAATCAGGTGGCAGATCGTCAGACCTGTTTCCCGATTGGCCAAAGAGCCAGGCAATCCTATTGGATGCTTGGCGTTTAGGAAGAGGCACGAGCAGAGGAGACGCATGTTAAACTCTAAGGACATCTCAGCTGCTGCTCTGGAGGAGACATGAGGACATGGAGAGGACACCATGGCTTGTCGGTAAGTGCTGGACCTCCTGTGGGTAGTGCTGTCAGTGACTTAAGCCCAGAGCGTGGGAGGGGGAGAATGCTGTCATTGCCAATCCGTGAGGCTGAGCTGTATACCCCTGACACTATGGGTACAATACAGGGGACAGAGTGGGTGGATTTTATAAGGGGTGGGGCTTATAAGTGGGAGGAGCCAAATAGCAGTCTGGCACCCCATCCTAAAACTTCACCAGCCACCACTGTTTGATACGGACCACATCGGCCTGCTATTTGTTTTTTCTTTATTGAGGTGATCCTACTCAGATCTTCTGTGGGAGCTGCAGAGGTTAAAGTCTTTGTCCCTTCTCCTGATCAGCCACCCATTCATCCAGGTGCCTCATCCATCCCTCTAACCTGTTGATGGTCTACAGATGAGTTGCAAAGACTCAGCACTTCTCCTAGGAGCGTTTTATGTGCTGTGTACTTGTACACTTTTTGGATTTGCTATACTGTGTATCGTTTACACTGCATGTAACACGCTATGGGAATTTGGTAAATAATGCACTTGCTTTACCCAGTGAAGGAGTGGAGCGGGTCCCTGTCAGTATAGTCTGTGTTCAGCCCATAGACCCAACTCTATTAAACCTCAGCTCAGCGCTCACTTCTACAGGATCTAGCACCCTGTATGCCATGGGACACCATTACAGGTAAGTTGGGCCTTTAAAGCTGTAGAGGGGGGGGGGGGGGGATTGAGCTAAACATCTGCTTTAAATTGTAGCAAAGCTGTGTCCTATTCTGGCTGTGCTGTGTGGTAGGGTTGAGTATGTCAGTACTGACTAGAAATGTAGATCTGTTGGCAGGTGAAACATCCTTTACACATTTCCTCTGTGAATTTTTAGATGTCTGCCTGACGTTTAGTTTTAAAGAAGATGCTTTTACCTTGCTCAACACCATATTGGGCAAGCAATTGCTTGTATGTTTCCTGAAATAGTACGACAATTGTGTAATGTATATTAAAGGCATGTGCCTCGTTCAAATATCTGTTGTATTTTCCATAGGTTTCTGCAGATATTTTGAAACTTAAATCAATGAGCAGATGGCTTTATCTGGATGTCCAGATGCCTTTTTACACCCTTATTACCAGGTATGTTGAAGTATACGTTTTTAAAAGTAGAACTCCTCCTGGTTTTTTAAAAATAGTTCACTGCAGTGTGCAGGACTTGACTTTTGTGCTTCAGCAGCTTTTGTCGAAATGTGTCCAACTGATCTGGAGTTTTTTTGGCTATTTTTTCTTTTTTATTTCAGGTTTCAAATTGTTTGTTTTTAATTGGCAGAAATTGTTCCAAATTTGACCATTCAAAATTATTACTGTGACATCACCGCTCTGCCTTCACCTCATCCAATCATAGAATGCTTTGCATTCATTTAGATAATACAATGCACTTGAGAAGCTGATCTCTTCCTGTTTAGGAGGAAGGGGAGAGACCTTGCAGTGTGACTAGCTCTGATTGGGTGCTCGCCAGATAAGGGGAGTGTCGGGCTCTCAACGCTCAGCAGAAGTACATCTGAGCGAGAAGATGAGGGGGAAAATAACTTTGTTCCTTCAGGCTATCCTCGCACATGGAAAAACTTGGGTTCTTGGTGCATGCTGAGCAGCCAAATCAAGCTCTGGTGTCTGCTCCATTAACGAATTGGCCCCAGGCTTTTTCTGGTACTTTAAGATCAGTATTTTTTTTGCTAGAAAATTTCTTAGAACCTAGAAAAACTTGGAAATATTTTTTTAAATCCAAGGCCCTAGAGAATAAATTGGTGGCTGTTGCCATATTTGCACAGCAGTGTTCCAAACACAAATTTGGGGGGGGTGGGGGGGGGAGAGAATTTGAATTTTAATGCAAGGAGAATATGAAAGCCGATATCCTGAGTAATTGGATGCCAAAGTGTCGTGCTTTAAAATCGCCTGCGCAACGGCGACTTAAATGTTACTATCCAAAGGCAACATTTTAAAAGCCTTTACAGGTTACCACTTTAGATTTTACAGTGGAGCTCTAGAATTACTGCCCATGATCTAACATTTGCAGTGGTGCCTCACATGTGGCATGATCGATGTGCATTGTGGGACAGATGCACGCACTTGCCTTGGGACGAGGGCACTTTGAAGGATTTTTACACTGTCACTTTAAAATGTTTTTTTTTTTATTTTTGATTACTTTTCTTGCTGTCCAAGGAATGTAAGCATCCCTTGTGACACCAATATACATGTGACAAGTACGGTTTACTGAGAAATCTGGGGTCAAAGACCTCCCTCCTGCCTGCCCTTGAAATGCATTTGATCACACCAAGATCTGTGATCAAATGCTTTTCATTTAAAAAAAAAAAAATGGTGCAGTTTACATCTGGGGAAACTTAGTGATGCAAGTTCATTGCTTCCAGATCCCTATATTGGAGGTGAACGGAGCTGATCCAGTCTCTTTGCCTCTACGATCAGCAGGCAGAAGCACCAGCTGGTACAGGACAACCCAAGGAAGGTGGCAGAAGTGGGGTCCCCTCCTGCTTGTAAAAGCAATCCAGCCGCTAGGATTGCTTTTATAAGAGAGCCGACCATCAGCTCTTTAACCACTTTCAGACCGGACCATTTTGCAGCCTTAAGACCAGAGGACTTTTTACAATTTCGCACTGCACTGGTTTAACTGGTAATTACGCGATCATGCAATGTTGTACCCAAACGAAATTTGCGTCCTTTTTCTTCCTACAAATGGAGCTTTCTTTTGATGGTATTTGATTGCCTCTGCAATTTTTTTTTTTTTTTTTTTTTGCGCTTTTAACGGAAAAAGACCGAAAATTTAGAAGAAAATATTTTCTACTTTTTGTTACAAGAAAAATCCAATAAACTCAATTTTAGTCATACTTTTAAGCCAAAATGTATTCAGCCTCATGTCTTTGGTAAAAAAGTCAATAAGCGTATAGTTATTGATTTGCGCAAAAGTTATAGCGTCTACAAACTAGGGTACATTTTCTGGAATTTACGCAGCTTTTAGTTTGACTGCCTATCATTTCCTGAGGTGCTAAAATGGCAGGGAAGTATGACCCCATTTTGGAAAGTAGACACCCTAAGTAAATTGCTAAAAGGCATGTTGAGCCCATTGAATATTTTTTTATTTTTTTTGTCCCAAGCGATTGAATAATGACAAAAAAAAAAGTTTACAAAAAGTTGTCACTAAATTATTTCTCACACATGCCAGGGGGCATATGTGGAATTACACCCCAAAATAAATTCTGCTGCTTCTGAGTATGGGGATACCACATGTGTGGGACTTTATGGGAGCCTATCCGTGTACGGGACCCTGAAATCCAAGCACCGCCTTTAGGATTTCTAAGGGTGTAAATTTTTGATTTCACTCCTCACTGCCTATCAGTTTCTGAGGCCATGGAATGCCTAGATGGCACAAAATCCCCCCCAAATAACCCCATTTTAGAAAGTAGACACCCCAAGCTATTTTCTGAGAGGTATGGTGAGTATTTTGCAGCTCTTTTTTTTTTTTTTTTTTTTTTTTTTTAATTTTTCAAAACTTTGTGACAAATCGAGATCTGCAAAATACTCACCATACCTCTCAGCAAATAGCTTGGGTGTCTACTTTCCAAAATAAGGTCATTTGGGGGTAATTTGTGCCATCTGGGCATTCCCTGGCCTCTGAAACTGCGATAGGCAGTGAGGAGTGAATTAAAAAATTCACACCCTTCGAAATCCTTAAGGTGGTGCTTGGTTTTGGGGTCCCGTACGTGGATAGGCTCCCAAAAAGTCTAACGCATGTGGTATCCCCGTACTCAGGAGAAGCAGCAGAATGTATTTTGGGGTGTAATCCCACATATGCCCATGGCATGTTTGAGCAATATATCATTTAGTGACCACTTTGTGCAAAAAAAATTAAAATTATTTTTCCCGCAACTTGTGTCAAAATATAAAATATTCCATGGACTCGACATGGCTCTCAGCAAAAATCTTGGGGTGTCTACTTTCCAAAATGGGGTAATTTGGGGGGGTTGAACTGTCCTGGCATTTTATGCACAATATTTAGACGCTTATGTCACACATTACCCACTCTTCTAACCACTTGAAGACAAAGCCCTTTCTGACACTCTTTGTTTACATGAGAAAAACATTTTTGCAAGAAAATTACGTTGAACCCCCAAACAATATATATATATATTTTTTTTAAAGCAAAGGCCCTACAGATTAAAATGGTGGGTGTTTCATTTTTTTTTTTTTTTCACTCAGTATTTGCACAGCGAATTTTTCAAACGCATTTTTTTTTTTTTTTTTTTGGAAAAACACACTTTTTTATTTTTTTTTTATTTTAATGCACTAAAGCACACTATCTTGCCCAAATATTTGAAAATAAAAAAAGATCTTAGGCCGAGTACATGGATACCAAACACAACATGCTTTAAAATTGCGCAGAAACGTGCAACGGTGACAAACTACATACATTTTTAAAAGCATTTAAACGCCTTTACAGGTTACCACTTTAGATTTACGGAGGAGGTCTACTGCTAATATTACTGCCCTCGATCTGACCTTCGCAGTGATACCTCACATGCATGGTGCAATTGCTGATTACATATGACGCCAGACTGACGCTTGCGTTCGCCTTTGCGCGAGAGCCGGGGGGGGGGGACGGACGGGTGTTTTTTTTTTTTTTTTTTTTTTTTTTTTTTTTTTTTTGTTTTGCTTTTTTTATTCAACTGTTCCTTTCATATATAGATATAATCATTTTTATTATCTCAGGGAATGTAAATATCCCCTATGATGGCAATAGGTAGTGACAGGTACTTTTTTTTTTTTTTTTTTTTTTTAAATTGGGGTCCATTAGACCCTAGATCTGTCCTCTGCCCTCAAAGCATCTGACCACACCAAGATCGGTGTGATAAAATACTTTCCCAATTTCCCAATGGCGCTGTTTATATCCGGCGAAAAATAAGTCATGAAATGCTCATAGCTTCTGGTTTCTTAGGCCATAGATGATTGGAGCCATTCTGGTCTCTGATCAGCTCTATGGTCAGCTGGCGGAACCACCGGCTGCATTCTCAGGTTCCCTGTTGGGACAGGAGAGCCAGAGAAAACCATGGAAGACGGTGGGAGGGGGGGGGGCATTCCCTCCCACTGCTTGTAAAAGCAGTCTAGAGACTAATTGGCCACTAGGATTGCTTTTACATGAAAGCCGACCGCGCCTAAAATATATACATACCGAAGCATGGGGGCATCCTCCCGCAAAAAAGTTATGCCGCGTACACACGGTCTGACTTTTCCACGGGCAAGCCTCCGTCGGAATTTCAACCGTATGTAGGTGGCATTAGGAGCAAATCGCTCCTCCGCCCCTGCTGCCCCCATGCTTCGGCATATATGCACTTTTTTTTTTTTTTAACTGGTGGTGAAATCACCTACAGCATTGGAGTCACGGCTTTATGTATCGTGGGAGCAAACGCTGTTGCTGTCAAGATAGATAAATCCGCGCTGCAACTGAATGGTGTACCTGAAAACAAAAAAATAACAAAACATTGCAGAATAGAATACAGTAAAAAAGAGGAACAATAGAGAGAACAATAAGACAACTATTTTTTTATATATATATATATATATATATATAATAAATTTTTTTTTTTTTTTACGGAACTGTTGTAACGGTTCCAGCGGTTTTGGTCTCAAAATGCGATGGCATTCTTGAGAACGTGTTCCTAGTCTGTGCAATGCTGTACCCTACGCTAATACTCAACTAGTGAATGGTAGCGTTCAAAACCATTCACCGATGCAAAGATCAGGATTGTCAGGACAGCGGGGACAATAATGGCAGGTGTCACGCCTAAATCTGCGCTTTCTGCAGAGACGACATTTTCTTTGGGGGGCTCGTTGGGTAGGGGTACTTGGGAGATCATAAATATGCCGCTCATGCAGCCGGCTTACTGCATTTGGATTGGGAAGGTGAGGTGGAGCACCGTCTGGAAACAGAAGGGCTCCGATTTTTTTTTTTTTTCTCCCTGGAATTTAAGGAAGAATCCAGTACGTCCTGAAGCTCTGTATAGCACATGAGCGTTTAGCAAAGCCAATTGGAATAAGTAAATAGACACTTTCTTTGTACCAGCGTCTAGCCTTACGGGCAACTAGGTACAGCACCAACAACTGGTCGTTGAGGTCCACCCCTCCCATATTTTGGTTATACTCATGGACATATAGGGGGGTTTCGTCACAACACACCAGTCGCCGTAGTATTTTGGACCGTTGTGTCTGCATGAAGGGAGGCAAGAACGAAAACATTCTTATTATCCCTCCACTTCATAGCGCGCAAGGTATTACACTGTAAGCAGGCTCTCTCTCCCCCAGCCTAAGACGGGAATCTACAAGCCGCTGGGGAAAGCCCCGGCGATTAGGTCGCACGGTGCCACAGGTTCCAATCTGCTGATCAAACAAATGACTAAACAGTGGCACGCTCCTGTAATAATTGTCCACGTACAAGTGGTACCCCTTTCCAAATAAGGGTCCCACACAATCTTGCCAGCGCTCCCTATGTAGTCAGGGCAGTTTGTCGGCGCTACGTGACTATCTTTGCCCTCATAAACCATAAAACTATATGTATAGCCTGTGGCCCTGTCAGAGCTTATACCTCTTGACCCCGTATCTGGCACGCTTGCTGGGAAGGTATTGTTTGAATGATAAGCGCCCAGAAAACGTAATCAGGGACTCAACGCAGACAACTTGATGGGGAGTAAACAAGTCTGCAAAACGTTGGTTGAAATGGTTTGAGGGGCCGAATTTTGTAGAGCCGATCGTATGCAGGGTCTCCACGAGGACGACAGAGTTCATTGTCTAAGTGCATGAACCGCAAAATCATCTCGTATCGTGCCCTGGACATTGAAGCAGAGAACACGGGCATATGGTACATTGGCTCAGTGGATCAATAGGAACGTACCCATTTTAACTACGCCCATGATGAGGGAAAGGCCCAGAAAGATCTTAAATTCGAGGACCGTAATTGGTCTCCAATATCTGGCAAGGGAGGACTGGGGATTAGCGGCGATGTGTTGACCAGCGTACAAATTGCTTTGGTCCACAATAGATCTATAGAGATCTTCGGTGAAAAAAAAATAAAAAATCAAGTGACGTAAAATCAACTGTTTCCACCTGAATACCGGGTTGGCCAGTGAATGGGGAAGTACGGTTTCTGCAGAAGTGGTGGGCACCCAATCAGGATTGGCGAATTCTGCAGGATGGGCACGACGGGCCTGTCTTTGTCTTTTTCTTGGTGGCAGCGGGACACTACTTGTGCTTGCCACCTCGCCAGCACTTATGGGACTCGCCACATCACCACATGATACTGCAGTGCTGGATGTACGTCCAGGGTGTACTAGGCCGCTGGTGCTTGCCAGTTCACCAGAAGAAATATCGGCCCCAATACGTCTCTGCTTCCTACGAGCGACCTGCGGTTCTTGCACCTCAACAGGAGTTTGGGGTCTGGTACGCCTGACCTTAGCAGGGACCACAACTCCGTTGTCAGAGCTATCTATCATGGAGCCGCTGTCGTCTACTGGATCGTATTCTGAGCCTGATTCTGACAGATGAGTGACCTCCTCTTCACTATCTGTCTGGCTCAGAAACGTGTAGGCGTGTTCACTAGTGTACTTTTGATTTGCCATTTTGGGCTCTAAATTTAGTAGTACAATAGTGAGACTCGCAGGAAAAAAAAGCTCCTAGGCTGTTAGCGACTGAATCAAAACGCTACCAAAAAAACTGTTGGCGATCGCAGGGATCAGGCCTGATTCTGCGAACGCTGCAGTAATGTGTGCTTAGTGTTTTGTAAGTGACAGTGATCGATCGATACTGCACTTGGCTGGGCGGAGGGGCTAAACCCAGGTGCTAGCAGGTATCTGGCTGATCCCGCTAACACTGCGTTTTTGGGAACCCTAAACTGCTGGGGTCGCTAGTATAGATCAGATATCGATCTGTTCAGATACTATACCACTAAGGAGGTGTATGCTGCGTGTGTGGGTGTTGGCGATACTGGCACTAACCCGAAGCTGCCAGGGGCGACGCAGACCCCATTTGACTCCAAAACCTTACTTGTATCACCCGCCGGGCGATCAGGGGGGTTAAACCTTTATTGGGTAATAAACGGCGGGTGCCCTGAAACTATAAAAAAATTAACCGACCAGCGTCACCCGTAACAGTTTTATGGTGATCACTGGTGAAAGGGTTAACTAGGGGGCAATCAGAGGGTTAAATGCTATCAACTATTAAGAGTACAGTTCAAATTGTATTGAACAAACCTAATAAGTTTTTTCAAAAAATAATAAAAAAAATTACAATGCACTGTTCCAAATTACGCACAGCAAGTTTCAAAACACTTTATCGGTTGTAAAGAACTGAAAATTGTCATTTGTTGTGTTTGCAGCATATTTACTAAAATCAAAAGCTATAAACTTTGAACAACATTTTAACTTTTTAAACATTTTAACAGGTCACGTTACATTTTAACATATGACCCCTTATTTGACAGCAGCTTCAAAAGTCTTGCATCCATTGAACTTGTGAGTTTTTGGACAGTTTTTTGAATTTGTTTGCAAGATGTCAGAATAGCCTCCCAGAGCTGCTGTTTGGATGTAAACTGCCTCCCACCCTCAGATCTTTTCCTGTAGGATGCTCCAAAGGTTCTTAATAGGATTGAGGTCAGGGGAGGATGGAGGCCACACCATGACTCTCTCCTTTTATCCCCATAGCAGCCATTGATGCAGAGGTATTCTTTGCAGCATGAGATGGTGCATTGTCATGTATGAAGATGAATTATAGAAAGCATAGTTCCTCCTTTTGTACCAGAGAAGGAAGTGGTCAGTCAGGAACTCCACATACTTTGCAGAGGTCATATTTACACCTTTGGGGGACCCTAAAGGGGCCAACCAGCTCTCTTCCCATGATTCCGGACCAAAACATGACTCCACCCCGCATTGCTGACGTTGCAGCCTTGTTGGAACAGGGTGGCCATCCACTGCTCCATCCATCTGGACAATCCAGGGTTGCATGGCACTCAGTGAACAGGACTGTTTGAAAATTAGTCTTCATGTATTTTTCTGCCCAATGCAGCCGTTTCTGCTTGTGAGCATTGGTTAGTGGTGGCCGAATGGAAGGTTTATGTACAGTTGCAAGACTCTGGAGGACTCTACACCTTGATGTCCGTGGGACTCCAGAGGCGCCAGCAGCTTCAAATATCTGTTTGCTGCTATGTAATGGTGATTTAGCAGCTGCTTTCTTGATCCGATGCATGTATCTGGCAGATTAAATAGCTAATGTTTTCACACCTCGTCCAAGGCATTGAACTATTTCACTCTTTTCGGCAGCAGAGAGATCCATTTTTTTTCCCCATATTGCTTGAAAACGGTGTGCTGCTTAATAATGTGGAACACCCTCCTTTAGACTCCTTTCACACAAGGGCGTATTGCAGGCGCTATAGCGTTAGAAATAGTGCCTGCAATCCACCCTCAAACTGCTGCCTCATTGTCTGCAGTGTGAAAGCCCCGAGGGCTTTCACACTGCAGCGGTGCACTGGCAGGGCATCACAAAAAGTCCTGCCAGCAGCTGCTTTGGAGTGGTGAACTCACTGTAATGCAGCGTTTTGCTGGGGGTTTTAACCCTTTCTCGTTTGCCAGCGGGGGGCAAACGCCCCGCTATCGGTCGAAAATGCGCCGCAAATCCGACAGTTAAACGCTGCTAAAAATTGCGGCGTTTTACCGCCGACACTATAGGTGGATCGGTGTGAAAAGGGGTCTTAGTAGTATTTCCTTTAATTGGGCTCACCTGGCAATTTAATTATCACAGGTGTCAAGATTGTTTTCAGTGATCAAACGAGCCCTGAGACAAGGCCATCCATGAGTTAAACTGAAAAACAAAATATTAAAAAACTTTGACACTGAAATATCATTGGCATAATAATTTGGAACAGGGTGTAATGCTGCTATGGTGACCACTCAAATCTGGGTAACTTTTCCACTTTCAGTGATAACAGTCAGGACAGACCAAGTGAAATCAACCCTCATGGGGGGGGGGGGGGGGGTCACAGTCAAACCTGACAGCTATTCTTATTAGAGGTCGACCGATATATCAGCCGATGTTTGGGGTTTATTTAATCGGCATTGGTCGATTGTGCTGATTAAAAAGGGCCGATTATAACTTCAGCTTGACTGGTAAATGACTTCTGTAATAGAAGTCAATGCAAGTTGCCCGAGTCTTCCCCTAGAGCAGTGATGGCGAACCTATGGCACGCAGAGCAATCTGTGGGCACACGAGAGGGTCCAGGACAGAGCTAGAGGTCTCCATCTCCTCTCAGCCCCGCTCCCTCTAAGCCCCCCTCTTTTTCTGCCCCCCCCTCAGCTCACCCCTCTCTCAGCATCTCTCTCGCACCCTTCTCTCTGTCCCCCTCACCCTCTCTGTTGCCCCTCTCTCAGCATCTCACACCCCTCTCTCTCAGCCCCTCTCCCTCTCAGCATCTCTCACACCCCCCTCTCTCTCTCAGCCCCTCACCCTCTCTGTTCCCTCTCCTTCAGCATCTCTCACACCCCTATCTCTGTCCACCTCTCTCACACCTCTCGCTGTCCCCTCACACCCCCCCTCTCGCGAATTGCCGTGTTGGCACTTTGCAACACAAAACCAATGTATTTATTTCAGTTTGGGCACTCGGGCTAAAAAAGGTTTGCCATCACTGCCCTAGAGCAACTTGTCTCCTCTCTGGGCAGTCTGCCAAGAAAAGACCAAAGAGATGCAATGTTTTTTTCTCAATAGACTGAACCCTGGAGAAGTTCTCAGTTTAACCATTTAACCACTTTCAGACCGAACCATTTTGCTGGCTTAAGACCAGACCACTTTTTGCAATTCGGCACTGCGTCGCTTTAACTGACAATTGCGCGGTCGTGCAACATGGCTCTCAAACAAAAATTGGTGTCCTTTTTTCCCCACGAATAGAGCTCTTTTTTTGTGGTATTTGATCGCCCCTGTGGTTTTTATTTTTTGCACTATAAACCAAAAAAGCAACAATTTTGAAAAAAAAAAAAAAAATTTTATTTATTGCTATAATAAATATCCTCCAAAAATATATAAAAAAAACATTTTTTCCCTCAGTTTAGGCCGATACATATTCCTCATATTTTTGTTAAAAAAATAAAATAAAAACAAAAACACGCAATAAGCGATTGATTGGTTTGCGCAGAAGTTATAGCGTTTACAAAATAGGGGATAGTTTTTATAGCATTTTTATAAATTTTTTTTTTTTTTTTACTAGTAATAGCAGCGATCAGCGATTTTTATTGTGACTGAGACATTATGGCAGACACAGCGGACATTTTTGGGACCATTGTCCTTTATACAGCAATTAGTGCTATTTAAATGAACAGATTCCTGTGTAAATGGCAGTGAAGGGGTTAACCACTAGGTGGTAGTGTAGGGGTTATATGTTCCTAGAGGTGCGTTTCTAACTGTGGGGGGGTGTGGCTGTGAGCTAGTGAATGCCGATCTCTGCTCCAATCACAGGGAGCAGAGATAGGCGTCTCTAGTGGCTAGACAGAACAGGGAGATGCTGTTTATTTCCACATCTTCCCATTCAGCCTTCCCGTGAGACGATCGCGGGTATCCCCGCGGCGATAGAGTCCACGGGACCCGCGACCGGATTCACAGGGTTCCTGACCGGCGCGAGTGTGTGGTGGCGCGTGATGGTACGGCGGCATCTTAAAGGAGATGTTCCTGTACGCCCTTATGCCTGTCCGTGCCATTCTGTCGACTTAAATCTTTTGACTTTCGTTGCTTACAAGTAAAAACCCTGTATTTTCTGATAGAAAATCACTTAGAACCCCCAAAAATATTTTTTAGCAGAGACCCTAGGGAATAAAATAGCGGTTGTTGCAATATTTTATGTCACACGGTATTTGCGTAGCGGTCTTTCAAACGCAATTTTTTGGAAAAAAAAAAACACTAATGATTTAAAAAATAAATTAAAAAAATAAATAAAAAAACAGTAAAGTTAGCTTTTGCGTCCAAAAGTTGATTACCTGTTTTTGTGTATTAAATATTTAAGATATCTTTGTTTTTAATCTAAATTATACATACAAGTGAACTGACTGGAGGTTTGTTTTGTTTAATAAAATGTAAGAAATTTTCTGTATCACTTATTACTTAAAGTGGATGTAAACCAAAAAAAAAAAATAATATGTCATAATGTAGAGAATAAGATTCATTTGAGCCCAGTCTTGCCACACAGATTTATCCCAGCCCTGAGAAATCCTCTTATTGTTCAGTTAGAAAGATCTTGACAAAGTGCTGAAAACTTTGTCAAAAACGCCCCCTTGCTGTGAGTGACAGGTGATTTACATATCTCATGCACTAGCCTGAGACAGGCACAGACCACAGACCAGGCGCTTCGGCAGTGGTGCCCATTCATTTCAATGTGCATGAGTGGTGGAGGAGCGGTATACACCGCTCCAAAGATGCTGCTTGCAGGACTTTTTTTTTTTAACGTCCTGCCAGCGCATCGCCTCAGTGTGAAAGCACTCGGGCTTTCACACCGAGACTGCAGGGGTGCCGTTTTGCAGGCACTTTACAGGCACTATTTTTAGCCCAAAAGCACCTGAAAACGCTCCAGTGTAAAAAGGTGTCTTATGAGATGAAGGGGAAAAAAAAAAAAAAAAAAAAAAAAAAAAAATCAGCATCATATAATCGGCTGCCGCAATTTCCAAATATAGGCATTGGCCAGAGAAAAACCCATATCGGTTGACCTCAAATTCTTATCCCCCAGAGGACAGTGGATATAAAAAGTCTACACTTGTTAAAGTGTCAGGTTTCTGTGATTTTTTTTTTTTTTTTTTAAAAACAAGTGGTTTTAATGTTAGTGACAGACTGACTATCTAAAAGTGGTACACAATTGAGGCCATTTTCACACAGGCGTTTTGGGCATAAAAATAGTGCCTGTAAACTGCCTCTTCTGCAGCCCCAGTGTTAAAGCCTGAGTGCTCTCACACTGGGGCGGTGTGCTTGCAGCATGGGATAAACAAAGTCCTGCAAGCAGCATCTTTGGGGCTGTGCGGGAGTGTAGCGTATACACTACTCCTAAAACCGCCCCTGCCAATGGGCACCTCTGTCGAATTGCCTGCAAAACACTTCGGCAGCGATACTTAACACTTTCCTTGGCTGCTAGCAGGGGTTAAAAGCAGAAAAACCGTGCTGTTCCAGCAGTAAAGCGTCGCTAAAATTAGCAGCGCTTTACCGCCAACGCTCCCCCGCCCCAGTGTGAAAGCAGAGCAAGTCGGCAGCTACTGACAAGGGACACCACCTGTCCAGGTATCCAGTCTTGGGTCCCCAGCATGTTTTTTGTGGGATGCTGATGGATTCCTTGTGGCTTCACAGCTGGAGACTTTCCACTTCATATACACAAACTAAGCTATCTGAATGGTCCTACAGTCTAATGCAGGGGTGTCCCAACTTTTTTCAAAGAGGGCCAGATTTGATGAAGTGAACATGTGTGAGGGCCGACCATTTTGCCAGACATTCTTTGAACCATTAAAATTTGGTCTAAGGGGGTTATTTACTAAAGGAAAATCCACTTTGCACTACAAGTGCAAAGTGCACTTTAAATGCAGTTGCTGTAGATCCGAGGGAGACATTCAAAATTTTTTGTAGTTTGCACATGATTGAATGATAAAAATCAGCAGAGCCTTTCCTCAGATTTACAGCAACTGCACTTGTAGTGCAAAGGGGATTTGCCTTTTGTAAATAACCCCCTTAGAGTGTTCGTCCGAGCAGTAATGCACCAACAAGAATTATCTTGCTGAGGGAGAGGGAGAGGGAGACCATCAATGTAGTCTGACTGCACCTCCTTGCTCATCTGCAGCCTCGTCAGTGCCGGATTACACAGCACCGCAATCTCCTGTGTACCCGATGATCAGTCACACACAGTCCCACCTTTGAGACACACAGCGCCTTGAGGCGATTCAGTTCGCATTGTAGTGCTATACAAATTATCCATTCATTCAGAATAGTGGTCCAATCCTGGGCCAGGAGGAGAGACTGATTGCTGGGTACACAGGAGATCACCGCTCTGCAATCCAGCGGCGCATGCCCCCTCTTTCCACTCAAACAGCATGAATCGGCTTATACATCTTTTGTGGCACCCGAGGCACTCGGAGATTCATTGGGGGCCACAACATGCATAAATTACCAGTGTGGCCATTTGAAACCAAAAGCAGGCCGGACTTGACATGTCTGGTCTAATAGGACCTGTTACATGCCCCAAGATGGGGGGGGGGGGGGTTAGGAAGACCTTCCACTCGATTGCAAAGGCAGTCAGAGCACAAACCTGTCAATCTAGATACCCACTCCCCCCTGGGAAAAAAAAAAAAAAAACACATTCCCCATTTTTTTGGTGGGGGGGGGGGGGGGGGCTGGTGTTGGGAGCTGAAGTGCAGAACATCCCTTTTGGGAGAAGTTTTGCTTTAAACTAATGTAAATCACAAAAAAACAAAAAAAAAAAAAAAGTTTGTCATTTCAAGTAATATTAAAGTCAAAAAATTATTATTTTTTTTTTTTTTTTTTTTTTTTTTTTTTTTTTTAAAACAAACCTGGCACTCTATTCTGTGCAGTGTTTTTTTCCCATAGCAGCCCTGAACCTCCTTCTCTGGTCCCCCACCAGCACTTCTGGCTCCGCCATCCTGCTGAGTGCCCCCAGAGCAAGCAGCTCAGAATGGGGGACCTGAGCAGGCATACTTCCTAAGCTGTGGCTCTGCATGTCCATTCTCACACACAGCCATGGCTCAGCCCCACCACCCCTCTCCACATTGACAGCAGTGGAAGCCAATGGCTCCCGCTGCTGTCTTCAATTACAGTGAGCCAATGAGGGAAAGTCCCTGGAGAGCCGAGGCTTTAATGCAAATTGCTGAGGAAGATTGGGGTGTTAGAGGTTTTTTTTTACCTCCATGATTTAAAAACAGTCAGCCTTTACAAACTCTTTAAATCTGCAGCCATTATTTAAAGAATACTAGGTGATCCTGCCATGGTTTTTTTTTTCCAGACACTCAGTCATTGGGGTAATATCCATCTACAGCTGTGCTCCTGCATGGTTACCCTGTTAAAAGCACTTAGTGAAAGCTAGTGTGCCATCACACATTGTGCAGGCTTTTATTTTTTTAAACTATGGTTTCTATGAGAAGTGATCAGAACAACAAAGTCCAGCTGATGCTGCTTACATGTTGACAGAAGTTGCTGATAGGGGCTCCAAGATCAAGCCCTGAGATGTAACAGATGAAATGAAAATAAAATATCACACTTGGCACTCGTATTAAATTATTAAGGAAAACCATAGTAAGGCCTCCAGACTGCTGAGCCAAAAAAGAGAAATTGAACTGTGGAAGCCGTCCAAAGCAAAGAGGAAACACAGGAGGGGGCAATCAAGGCCATCTCCGTAGAGGAGCATAAAAACTGCTTCCTTGTGACCGAGCTGGCTCCCTGATGGTGACTTGGTGACTGGTGGGTGAATATTCATAAACAGAAAAGGTTGAGCAAGCATGGACCCACAGAATGAATATTGCACTGCAAGTCTGGCTCAGATACAGCTTCCTCGCCAGCAAGAACAGTGGTCAATCAGCACAGTAGTGACCATGCCAATTCTAGCAGTCAGGAGGTACAGTGCCTTAAAGTGGATGTAAACCCCAAATTTCTTTGATGTCATAATGTAGAGCAGGGGTGCCCAACCAGTGGCCCAGGGGGCCACATGTGGCCCGCGGAGCCCTCTGATGTGGCCCGCGACCTCCTGCTCTGGAATAAAATAGAATAGAGTATTAATAAAACTGACCTTTTAATAACAGTAAAGTCACTGGGTATATATGGGCATATCTAATCTGCAGTGGTTACTGGGCTGCTTTCAAATGGATCTGCAGGTACAGAGCAGTGCACTTGTGCGTTACCTGCACTGAGCCATAGACTTCTGTTATTACCTGCGAGTTTGGTGAGCTTTCTGAAAGTGCACCAAACCTGCAGAATATAATAGAAGTCTATTGCAAACTGCAGGAAAGCCAAAAGGTACACTTTGCTGCACCAGCGGTGCAGGTAAACTGCAGCGCATCCGTGTGAAAGCAGCCTTGGGCCCCTTTCACACGGTCAGTCTGACCCAATTGGACCCTCCATTCACCTCTAAGGAGTAGTAAATGTAAACCGAGTTGTGTCCTACCTCCAATCCAATAAAAAAAAAAAAGGCGCATTAGTGGGCTGTGTCCGCTCTTCATATACAGCGCAGACACGGACCTACCATCCGCCGCTCTGCTCATTGTGGCCCGTGACCGGTTTTAAAGTAGCTTAAGTGGCCCTCGCTCTTCAAAAGGTTGGGCGCCCCTGATGGAGAATAAGATTTCCTTTCATTTGAGCCCAGTCTTGCCACACAGAGGCCCGAGCAATCCTTTTATTGTTTAGCTAAAGTTTAAGACTTTGTCAAGATTTCTCTGTCAAAAACACCCCCCTGCTGTGAGTGACAGGTAATTAACCTGTCTCAGGCTAGTGCATGAAATATGTAATCATCAGATCACTGGATGTTCTACTCTGCCCAGCTCTGACTACATACATGTCCCCTAAATCAATTGTCTGTCTATAGTGTGACTGTTCGCTGCATCCCATGATGAGAAACATCCAGTCAAAACACAGTAAAGCTGGGAGAGCTGGAGGGGAGGGGATGTGAATTGTGAACTTTTTACACAGGATGTGCCTGTCTCAGGCTAGTGCATGAGATATGTAAATCACCTGTCACTCAAAGCAAGGGGGCTTTTTTGACAAAGTTTAAGACTGTCAAGATTTCTTTAACTGAACAATAAAAGAGGATTGCTCAGGCCTCGAGTAAATCTGTGTGGCAAGACTGGGCTCAAATGAAATGAAATCGTATTCTCTACATTATGACACTTTATGGCCACTCCTGTTAGACTTCGCTCAATCAGGAAAGTTGAAACACTTGTAGATCAGTGACCGCAGCCACTGATCAATATATTCTGACAGCAAACAGTCCAGCTGTCTAAAATACAATGTCCCAGTGGGGATATTTCTTTACTTGAGGAAGCTCCCACGATTGGTGGGCAAACCGCACAACTCCTCACACCATGCGGCTTGCCATCTCATACCGCTAGACATGCCTTTGCCAACCTGAGATGGAAACAGTAGAGACCATTCTAGCAGACAATGCACAGAGACTTCAGCATTCAAGTGATCCTTGCTGAAAGCACAAGCACTGCAATAGGCCTAGAGGCCAGTAGAAGGAGCTGTGAACTCAGAGCACGTAGCCTTTCATTCAATAGAGACAGTCCTGACCCCTTCCTCCCTCCTGCTGGTGACATTTCTGCTTCAAGCTGGTCAGCATTGAGCTGACTACTTTCTGGTTTTCCTGAATGTACAGCTAGCTATTCAGCACAACATCACACCAGAACTTTTCTTTGCTACCCAGATCGTGCGAGGAGCCTGTGGGTCGCAATAGAACTGGCAGGACTACATACTTATGATGAGAATGACTCCCACTTATATCTTGCAAGTGTTTTTAATCTCGTGCAATAAAAGTTACTGTTTTAATAGTTTACTACACTGAGAGCCCCCCCCCCCCCCCCTCCTTGACCATCTGGATTAAGTGGTGGAATGGATGGGACCCCAGGGGTGTTTTAAAGACAAGGTTGTCCATTTTAATTACGGTTTGTACCATTAACCTTTTGCATAGAATAATTTTTCTATGCTAAATGTTAAAGTTGGAGGAGAGACTGCAGTTTGCCCCCGTTTTTAGAACTAGTGGGTTCTTCTCCAATCCTTTACGATTGTGGTGTTCTGGGGCACCGCCTTTATATCATTAAGTGTTGGTAATTCTGTGGCTGACCCTATACTTAATGGACCAGCTTGGATCCTAGTGTGTTTAATCATTACTACTTACACAGCGCCCCCCCCCCCCCCCATTCTTAGAAAAATTCAAATCTATGGCCAGCTATAGATTCACACAGCCGATAACAGCTACAACTCTGCATGAGCAGAAGTACACAGCTACTTTTCCAGGAGAAATGCAAGACAACCAAAATACAGGTAGATCTTTCAGGGTATTGCTTAGGCACACCTGAATATTCCAGGTATGGATATTTCAGGGATGCACAATTCACATCACCCAATGCTGGGGTCATGCAGTTCCAAATAGGTGATTTTACATTTAGCCCTCCTGCCAGCAAGCAGCAGTATTCGGGACAAGAATAAAAAAAAAAAAAAAAAAAAACTTGCACTAGATTTCTTTTTTTAACCACTTGCCGACCGCCGCACGACGATATATGTCGGCAGAATGGCACGGGCAGGCAGGAGGGCGTAATAAATAAATAAAATATATATTATATATATATATTATATATATATATATATATATATATACACACACATACACATATATACATATATACACACACACGTCCCTACCTGCCCGTGGGTGGGGGGCCCGACCCAGTGCCTGCGGCAGTCGGCATCGTTGGGGGGAGCAATCAGAGATAAGGTGGAGGCCACTCATTCATGGCCACCCCCTCGCGATCGCTCCCGGCCAAACACTTCCTCTAGCCCTGTCATGTAAACAGGGCTAGAGGAAGTGATGTCATCCCTAACGGCCGCAGGTGGGAGGCCAAATCGGGCCCGCGAATGTCCGGGACATTGGGGGAGGGATCGGAGATGAGGGGACCACTCCTTCGTGCTCCTCCCCCCCTCGCGATAGCTCCCGGCCAATGGAATGCTTCCTCTGGCTCTGCATTGTGAACAGAGCTAGAGGAAGTGAGGTCATCTCTCCTCGTGGTGGTCTTTTCAAACCGACAGAGGAGAGAAGACACGCGAGTTGCACAACACTAAGGCTACTTTCACACTGGAGCGGTGGGGGCGCTGGCGGTAAAGCGGCGCTATATTTAGCGCCGTTTTAGCGGCGCATTGCGGCCGCTCGCGGGGTGTTTTTACCCCCCGCGAGCGGCCGAAAAAGGGTCAATACCGCCCGCAAACCGCCGCTATAGCGGCGTTTTGCGGGCGGGTTCGGCGCGCTCCCCCATTGTTTTCAATGGGACCGGGCGCTATAGGAGCAGTAAATATACCGCTCCTATAGCGAGCCAAAGATGCGGCTTGCAGGACATTTTTGAGCGTCCTGCAAGCGCACCGCTTCAGTGTGAAAGCCCTCGGGCTTTCACACTGAAGGAACAGCAACAGCTGTTTCGGGTCGGTTTGCAGGCGCTATTCTTAGCGCAATAGCGCTTGCAAACCGCCCCAGTGTGAAAGGGGCCTAACAGTAGAACAGTAGAACACTATGCACACTTTTCACCCCCCCCCCCCCCCCCCGTTTACCCCCCTGTCACAGTGACAAAGCATTTTTGTTTACTGCATTGTGACTGTAATAACTGTTAGGGCAGTTAGATTTAGCCTCCTTTAGGTCTAGGAACCCCCTCCCCCCTAATAAAGGTTTAACCCCGTGATCACCCCCCGTCACCAGTGTCGCCAATCGATCGTTTTTTTGATCGCTGTATTAGTGTCACAGTTGATGCTAGTTAGGGAGGTAGGTATTTAGGTTCACCGCAGCGTTTTATAGGGTCAGGGACCCCCCATATACTACCTACTAAAGGTTTTAACCATCTGATTGCCCCCTAGTTAACCCTTTCACCAGTGATCACCATATAACTGTTACGGGTGACGCTGGTCAGTTAATTTTTATAGTTTCAGGGCACCCGCCGTTTATTACCTAATAAAGGTTTAACCCCCCTGATCGCCCGGCGGGTGATACAAGTAAGGTTTTAGAGTCAAATTGGGTCTGCGTCGCCCCAGGCAGCTTCGGGTTAGTGCCAGTATCGCCAACACCCACACACGCAGCATACACCTCCCTTAGTGGTATAGTATCTGAACAGATCGATATCTGATCTATACTAGCGACCCCAGCAGTTTAGGGTTCCCAAAAATGCAGTGTTAGCGGGATCAGCCCAGATACCTGCTAGCACCTGCGTTTAGCCCCTCCGCCCAGCCCACCCAAGTGCAGTATCGATCGATCACTGTCACTTACAAAACACTAAGCACACATAACTGCAGTGTTCGCAGAATCAGGCCTGATCCCTGCGATCACCAACAGTTTTTTTTGGTAGCGTTTTGATTCAGTCGCTAACAGCCTAGGAGCTTTTTTTTTTTTTCCTGCGAGTCACTATTGTACTACTAAATTTAGAGCCCAAAATGGCAAATCAAAAGTACACTAGTGAACAGGCCTACACGTTTGAGCCAGACAGATAGTGAAGAGGAGGTCACTCATCTGTCAGAATCAGGCTCAGAATACGATCCAGTAGACAGTGGCTCCATGATAGATAGCTCTGACGACGGAGTTGTGGTCCCTGCTAAGGTCAGGCGTACCAGACCCCAAACTCCTGTTGAGGTGCAAGAACCGCAGGTCGCTCGTAGGAAGCAGAGACGTACTAGAGCCGCTATTTCTTCTGGTGAACTGGCAAGCACCAGCGGCCTAGTACACCCTGGACGTACATCCAGCACTGCAGTATCATGTGGTGATGTGGCGAGTCCCATAAGTGCTGGCGAGGTGGCAAGCACAAGTAGTGTCCCGCTGCCACCAAGAAAAAGACAAAGACAGGCCCGTCGTGCCCATCCTGCAGAATTCGCCAATCCTGATTGGGTGCCCACCACTTCTGCAGAAACCGTACTTCCCCATTCACTGGCCAACCCGGTATTCAGGTGGAAACCGTTGATTTTACGTCACTTGATTTTTTATTTTTTTTTCACCGAAGATCTCTATAGATCTATTGTGGACCAAAGCAATTTGTACGCTGGTCAACACATCGCCGCTAATCCCCAGTCCTCCCTTGCCAGATATTGGAGACCAATTACGGTCCTCGAATTTAAGATCTTTCTGGGCCTTTCCCTCATCATGGGCGTAGTTAAAATGGGTACGTTCCTATTGATCCACTGAGCCAATGTACCATATGCCCGTGTTCTCTGCTTCAATGTCCAGGGCACGATACGAGATGATTTTGCGTTTCATGCACTTAGACAATGAACTCTGTCGTCCTCGAGGAGACCCTGCATACGATCGGCTCTACAAAATTCGGCCCCTCAAACCATTTCAACCAACGTTTTGCAGACTTGTTTACTCCCCATCAAGTTGTCTGCGTTGAGTCCCTGATTAAGTTTTCTGGCCGCTTATCATTCAAACAATAGGCTATACATATAGTTTTATGGTTTATGAGGGCAAAGATAGTCACGTAGAGCCGACAAAATGCCCTGACTACATAGGGAGCGCTGGCAAGATTGTGTGGGACCCTTATTTGGAAAGGGGTACCACTTGTACGTGGACAATTATTACACGAGCGTGCCACTGTTTAGTCATTTGTTTGATCAGCAGATTGGAACCTGTGGCATCGTGCAACCTAATCGCCGGGCTTTCCCCAGCGGCTTGTAGATTCCCGTCTTAGGCTGGGGGAGAGAGCCTGCTTACAGTGTAATAACTTGCACGCTATGAAGTGGAGGGATAATAAGAATGTTTTCGTTCTTACCTCCCTTCATGCAGACACAACGGTCCAAAATACTACGGCGACTGGTGTGTTGTGACGAAACCCCCCTATATGGCCATGAGTATAACCAAAATATGGGAGGGGTGGACCTCAACGACCAGTTGTTGGTGCTGTACCTAGTTGCCCGTAAGGCTAGACGCTGGTACAAAAAAAAAAAAAAAAAAAAAAAGGGTCTATTTACTTATTCCAATTGGCTTTGCTAAACGCTCATGTGCTATACAGAGCTTCAGGACGTACTGGATTCTTCCTTAAATTCCAGGAAAAAAAAAGAAAAAAAAAAAAAAAAAAAAAAAAAAAAAATCGGAGCCCTTCTGTTTCCAGACGGTGCTCCACCTCACCTTCCCAATCCAAATGCAGTAAGCCGGCTGCATGAGCGGCATATTTATGATCTCCCGAGTACCCCTACCCAACGAGCCCCCCAAAGAAAATGTCGTGTCTGCAGAAAGCGCAGATTTAGGCGTGACACCCGCTATTATTGTCCCCGCTATCCTGGACAATCCTGATCTTTGCATCGGTGAATGTTTTGAACGCTACCATTCACTAGTTGAGTATTAGCGTAGGGTACAGCATTACACAGACTAGGAACACGTTCTCAAGAATGCCATCGCATTTTGAGACCAAAACCGCTGGAACCGTTACAACAGTTCCGTAAAAAAACAAAAAAATAAAGTTGTCGTTTTATTGTTCTCTCTATTGTTACTCTTTTTTACTGTATTCTATTCTGCAATGTTTTATTGTTATTTTTTTTTGTTTTCAGGTACACCATTCAGTTGCAGCGCGGATTTATCCATCTTGACAGCAACAGCGTTTGCTCCCACGATACATAAAGCCGTGACTCCAATGCTGTAGGAGGTGATTTCACCACCACAGTTAAAAAAAAAAGTGCATATATGCCGAAGCATGGGGGCAGCAGGGCGGAGGAGCGATTTGCTCCTAATGCCACCTACATACGGTCGAAATTCCGACAGAGGCTTGCCCGTGGAAAAGTCAGACCGTGTGTAAGCGGCATAATTTTTGCGGGAGGATGCCCCCATGCTTCGGTGTAAATAAATAATTATATATATATATATATATATATATATTATATATATATATATATATATATATATATATATATATATATATATATATATATATTATATATATATATATATATATATTATATATATATATATATAATATTTATATATATATATATATATATATATATATATATATATATTTTAGGCGCGGTCGGCTTTCATGTAAAAGCAATCCTAGTGGCCAATTAGTCTCTAGACTGCCTTTACAAGCAGTGGGAGGGAATGCCCCCCCTCCCACCGTCTTCCATGATTTTCTCTGGCTCTCCTGTCCCAACAGGGAACCTGAGAGCTGCAAAATACTCACCATACCTCTCAGAAAATAGCTTGGGGTGTCTACTTTCTAAAATGGGGTTATTTGGGGGGGGATTTTGTGCCATCTAGGCATTCCATGGCCTCAGAAACTGATAGGCAGTGAGGAGTGAAATCAAAAATTTACGCCCTTAGAAATACTGAAGGCGGTGCTTGGTTTTCGGAGTCCCGTACACGGATAGGCTCCCAAAAAGTCCCACACATGTGGTATCCCCATAATCAGGAGAAGCAGCAGAATTTATTTTGGGGTGTAATTCCACATATGCCCATGGCATGTGTGAGAAATATATCATTTAGTGACAACTTTGGGCAAAAAAATAAAGTTTGTCATTTTTCCTGCATCTTGTGGCAAAATATAAAAAATATTCCATGGACTCAACATGCCTCTCAGCAAATAGCTTGGGGTGTCTACTTTCCAAAATGGGGTCATTTGGGGGGGGGGTTTGTGCCATCTGGGCATTTTATGGCCTTCAAAACTGAGGTAGTGAGGAGTGAAATCAAAAACTTACACCCTTAGAAATCCTAAAGGCGGTGCTTGGATTTCGGGGTCCCGTACACGGATAGGCTCCCATAAAGTCCCACACATGTGGTATCCCCATACTCAGGAGAAGCAGCAGAATTTATTTTGGGGTGTAATTCCACATATGCCCATGGCATGTGTGAGAAATATAATTTAGTGACAACTTTTTGTAAACTTTTTTTTTTTGTCATTATTCAATCGCTTGGGACTAAAAAAAAAAAATATTCAGTGGGCTCAACATGCCTCTTAGCAATTTACTTAGGGTGTCTACTTTCCAAAATGGGGTCATTTGGGGGGGGGGGGGTGTACTTCCCTGCCATTTTAGCACCTCAGGAAATGATAGGCAGTCAAACTAAAAGCTCTGTAAATTCCAGAAAATGTACCCTAGTTTGTAGACGCTACAACTTTTGCGTACACCAATAAATATACACTTATTTACTTTTTTACCAAAGACATGTGGCTGAATACATTTTGGCTTAAAAGTATGACTAAAATTGAGTTTATTGGATTTGCCTTATAACAAAAAGTAGAAAATATTTTTTCTTCAAAATTTTCGGTCTTTTTCCGTTTATAGCGCAAAAAATAAATAAAAAAAAATAAACAAAAATCGCAGATGCAATCAAATACCATCAAAAGAAAGCTCCATTTGTAGGAAGAAAAGGACGCAAATTTCGTTTGGGTACAACATTGCATGACCGCGTAATTACCAGTTAAACCAGTGCAGTGCGAAATTGTAAAAAGTCCTCTGGTCTTAAGGCTGCAAAATGGTCCGGTCTGAAAGTGGTTAAAGAGCTGATGGTCGGCTCTCTTCTAAAAAGCAATCCTAGCGGTTGGATTGCTTTTACAAGCAGGAGGGGACCCCAATTCTGCCACCTTCCTTGGGTTGTCCTGTACCAGCTGGTGCTTCTGCCTGCTGATCGTAGAGTCAAACAGAGACCGGATCAGCTCCCTTCACCTCCAATATAGGGATCTGGAAGCAATGAACTTGCATCACCAAGTTTCCTTAGTTGTAAACTGCACCATTTTTTTTTTTAAATGAAAAGCATTTGATCACAGATCTTGGTGTGATCAAATGCATTTCAAGGGCAGAAAGGAGGGAGGTCTTTGACCCCAGATTTCTCAGTAAACAGTACTTGTCACATGTATATTGGTGTCACAAGGGATGCTTACATTCCTTGGACAGCAAGAAAAGTGATCAAAAAAAAAAAAAACATTTTAAAGTGACAGTGTAAAAATCCTTTAAAGTGCCCTCGTCCCAAGGCAAGTGCGTGCATCTGTCCCACAATGCACAGCGATTGTGCCACATGTGAGGCACCACTGCAAATGTTAGATCATGGGCAGTAATTCTAGAGCTCCACTGTAAAATCTAAAGTGGTAACCTGTAAAGGCTTTTAAAATGTTGCCTTTAGATAGTGTTCTGCCCATATTGTCATAGTAATTTGTGCTATGTGCTGTTACAGATTATACTGCAATGTTGGTTTGACATTGTTGCCATCTAGTGGCCAGAGTTGGTTATTATTTTGTCACTAGGAAAAGGAATTCCTTTACATTCAAGGCAGTAACCTTTAACCTGGAACTGGTATCTTCACAGTAAAGAGCAGTAACCTTTAACCTGGAACTGTATTTCCTTCATTTTATGACTGCTCCATGATATAACAGACTGCAGACAGAAGAGCTCTCATCTATTCCTGGATTAATGGTGGAATTGTCTGTGAGTACACTCACTGATAGAGTGAAGCTGCTGTATAATGTTTTAATGTACTGACACATTATGTTTGTTTATGCTTATGTTGTAGTTTTACAAAGTTATTCAGAAAAAGAATACATACAGATTTGATGTCTCACGTTTCTTGACTTCTGAATTATTGTTAAGCTGTCTGACTAGTGTTATACAACAGTTCAATAACGCGAAGCAGAACAGTAAAAAGACAACCACGTGGCAGTCTGGAATAAACTGAGACGCCATTAGTGCAGCATGAGTCTAAGATCAGGAACAAAGTACCAGGCTGATGACACGCTACCGCCGACACAGCAAGGCAGGGAGAACATTCCCAGTGCCCAGCAAGACGATGCACAATCGCATGTGTCCAGATCTTCACGGGCTAGCAAGATGTCCTCAGCAAGTTCCTTAGCAGTTAAAGCTCGTGCCAAGGCAGAAGCTGCCCGCATCCAGCTACAGTACGCAGAAAAAGAAGCCATGATGATGCAGGAGTTAGCACAAAAAGAAGCAAAATTGCTCATCCTGAAGCGACAGACCGCTGCTGAAGCTGAGGCCGCTGCCTACATGGGAACAAGTCAGTCAGGAAGTGAAAAATCATATAAAGACCCAGAGGTTCTAGAAAAACCTCTATCCTCTACAGGTCGTACAAGTAAGCACATCCAGAACCTTACTGATGCGCATTCAAAGGAACAGTCTCTTAAACCTGAAGCAAAGGAATTCAGGCCGAGATCAACATCCACCCTGAGCAGGCCCAAACAACCACATGAGGTCAGCGGCTGCCACAGAGGGCGTGTATATATAAGTCCCTCCTTTAGCCTGTCCGTGCCATCGGGGAGCGCGCCGGTCGGGACCCCCGTGAGTCCGATCGCGGACTCGATCGCTGCGGGGACCCCCCGCGATCGTCTCACGGGGCGGCTGAACGGGGAGATGCCGAGATAAACAGCATCTCCCCGTTCTGCCTAGCAACTAGTGACGCCGATCTCTGCTCCCTGTGATTGGAGCAGAGATCAGCATTCACTAGCTGACAGCCACGCCCCCCCACAGTAAAAAAACACACCCCTAGACATAGTTAACTCTTACACTGCCCCCTTGTGGTTAACCCCTTCACTGCCAGTGTCATTTATACAGGAATCAATGCATTAATTGCTGTAAAAATGACAATGGTCCCAAAAATGTGTCAAAAAGGGGCCTGGTCCTTTGGCTGCAAATTGGTCCGGTCTGAAAGTGGTTAAAGACCCACACCAAAGAGCAAAGTGGACCTCTCCTTGCTTCTCATCAGCTGGGATCTCCAACCCCACTATACCTTCAGTCCTCTCTAAAAGCTGCACTGAGAGGGATAAAGGTGTAGAATTAGGTGTCACAGCCAAGTACTTGCGGGCACTCTGCTAGCAGTACACCGATGTCCGATTGTACCAGGCAAATTTCCCTGCCCCAGCTGCTGGACAGTTGGTAGACTCGGCCCTCTTCCATGAGTTTGTGCAATGTGCGGTTCCTCAGTGGCAGGTTCCAAAACTGCACTTTTTCTCACAGAGGGCGATTACGGCTCTCTACCGGCATGTGGAAGGCAATTCTCATGCCTCGCTAGACAGGGCGGTCAGCGGTAAGGTGCATATTACCGCTGACTCATGGTCCAGCAGGCATGGACAGGGACGTTACCTATCTTTCACGGCCCATTGGGTCAATCTTTTGGCAGCTGGGAAAGATGCAGGACAAGGTGCAGTAGTGTTGGAGGTTGTTCCGCCACCACGCCTCCAAAATGCTACTACTGGTTGTGACACAGCTCTCTGCTCCACCCCCTCTTCTTCTTCCTTCATGGCCTCTTCCTGTGCTTTGTCCTCGGAACCAGCGGTGCTCCGTAGGTGTTCAAGGGGCTACCCAAGTACGCAGACAAAAAGATGCCATGCCGTGCTTGCGCTAGTGTGTTTGGGGGACAGGAGCCACACTGGGGCAGAGGTTCTGTCTGCTCTGAAGGGGCAGGCCAAGAGGTGGTTGGCACCACGCCAGCTTAAGCCAGGAATGGTGGTTTGCAACAATGGCACCAACCTCCTCTCCGCCCTGCGACAGGGACAACTGACCCATGTGCCCTGTGTGGCTCACGTCCTTAACCTAGTGGTGCAGCGGTTCTTGGGCAGGTACCCAGGCTTACAGGATGTCCTGAGGCAGGCCAGGAAAGTCTGTGCATTTCCGGCAATCGTATAATGCCAGTGCTCGGCTGGCTGAGCTGCAAAAGCAGTTGAACCTGCCCAAGAACCGCCTTATATGTGACATGTCCACCAGGCTGAACTCCACATTGCTACGTGTGCAGTCGCTGCAGCATGGCCAGAGGGCCATCAATGAGTACCTCTGCGACTACGGCACCAGGACAGGGTCAGGGAGCTCAGATTTTTTTTTCACCACGTTAGTGGGGCATGATCAGGGATGCATGCACTGTCCTGTCACCATATGAGGAGGATGGTGACAGTGCATACTCTGCGTGGAATAATGGACAGGGCACATGAGGCAGAACAGAGGCAGGAAGAGGAGGACTTCCTTGCCTCTCAAGGCCCTCTTTATCCAGACAGTGTTCCTTCTGTCCCACACATCACACAGGAGGAGGAGGAGGATTGTGTCAGCATGGAGGTGGAGCCTGGCACTCGGCATCAGCAGCAGTCTTTTTAGGGATGATTTACAGTCCCAAGAAACCTGTGGACTTGTACGTGGCTGGGAGGAGGTGGCTGTGGATCATGTCGTCCTTAGTGACCCAGAGGACTCCGGACCGAATGCCTCAGCTAACCTATGCTGCATGGCTTCCCTGATCCTGCAAAGCCTGCGGAAGGATCCTGGTATTCTTTGGATAAAGGAGAGGGACTATTACTGGCTGGCCACTCTCCTTGATCCACGGTACAAGGGTAAGGTTGCGGACCTTTTTCTTGCCGTCGCAGAGGGAGCAGAGGATGAGTCATCTCCAGGAGGCCTTGCAGAAAGGTCTGTGCAACGCGTTCCCAGAGACTGGGAGGTTACAAACTCCTGGTCTTGGAAAACGAGTTGCTGAGGCTTCGGTCAGTAACAGAAGGAGCGGTGGAGAAGGTGGCCATCTGACCAATGCATTCAGACAATTTTTTTAGTCCGCAGCCCCAAGCTATGATCGGTTCCAGCAACCATAGCCAGCGTCTGATTTACATGGTGCAGGAATACCTAGGGGAAAGGTCAGACTTGGACACCTTTCCCACCGAAAATCCTCTGGCTTACTGGGTCTCGAGGATGGATCACTGGCCAGAGCTTGCACAGTATGCAATTGAGCTACTGCTACTCCAGTGCTGCTAGAGGCTTTGTCACCAATCACAGGGTGCGCCTGTCCACGGACTCGGTTGATCGACTGACCTTCATAAAGATGAATCAGTCTTGGATCACCACCAGCTACCAAGCACCTGAAGCTGATGTAACCGAATAATTTATTTTGAAATGTCACATCCCTTCAAGACTGCCTATGCTGAGTGACTGTCCTGTTATGTTGACTGACTATCCTCTTCCTCAATGATCCTGCTGATAGCTTGGAAGAACATTTTTGGTTCTGGGTGCCGCCACCAGTGGCTAAGGCCCAATTTTTCAGCCACTGTTTAACAGGGGCGTGTAATTACAATTCTTGATCTAATAATTCACAGCAGGGCCATTCCTGCACCCACCAAACGTAACTGTGAGGGCTTAGTGTTGTGGCACACCAGCACCACCACCAAAGGCCCAATTTTTCCTACCATTGTTCAACAATGGCATGTAATTACAATTCCTGATATAATAGTTCACAGTAGGGCATTCCAGCTAACGCAAAGAGTAATGGTGAGGGCTTGCAGTGTTGAGGCAACACCAACATCTAAGGGGCAAATTTCTGCACAGTATATACGGCAGGCCCCTACTTTCAAACATCCAACTTACAAACGACTCCTACTTGCAAACGGAAGGAGACAACAGGAAGTGAGAGGAAATCTACCCCTAGGAAGGGAAATTCTCTCATGTAAGAGTTTAATATGGGAAAAAGATGTCTCCTCTCTACTGATGCTTTATCACCAATCCTTGTTTCACTAAACTCAAATTTTCCAAAAACATTTGTCATTGGGACGGAAAGTGAGGTAAAATGTTCTGAACAGATGCACACAGCAAAACAAATGTTACAGGGGTGATGACCCTTCCCTATGTTCTCCAAAAAGCTTAAATAGATTTTTTGGCTGGAGCTACACTTAAAAATGTACCTTTTCAAAATTACAAAAAGATTCTACAGTCCCTGTCTTGTTTGCACCACCTGTATACTGCTGTTCAGGGTATATAGGGTTTTATTTTGGGTGTGGGGTTCCCCTTAATATCCATACAAGACCCAAAGGCGCTCGTATTGGCCTGGGGTAGGGGGGGCGGTGATGGGGTAGCCAGCCATGCCATTTTTCTCAGATTGCCATCCATATTGCCAGGACAAGACATGACATTAAAGCCGCAAGCAGTTTTAAATGGCTTTTTTTTCCTTTACAAATATCATTTTGCGCAGGAACAGTTCTAAACACAGGAAACGCATGCCACCTCACAGGCATACTTTAGACACGCCCCAGGTACGATATTTAAAGAAATATTTCACTTTTTTTTTTTTTTTTTTTTTTCACTTTAGGCATTAAAATGACTGCTCCCGAAAAACGGACGTTTTTAAAACTTTTTTGCATTGATACATGTCCCCTGGGGCAGGACCCGGGTCCCCAAACCTTTTTTAGGACAATAACATGCATATTAGCCATTATAATTAGCACTTTAGATTTCGAACGTTCGCGTCCATTGTATTTAATGGGGTTCTAATGTTCGCCAAACTTTCGGTCCATTCGCAGGTTCTGGTCCGAACCGGGGGGGGGTCTTCGGCTCATCCCTAGTGTTCAAGTTGGCGCCTTGGGCTAGCCATCTCTAGGGGATGGCAGTAATGGAGTATTGCTGGAACGGTGTTGGCAATGGACTGCATTGGATTTTATTTTTATTTTTCCCTAATCGTCTTTCAGGACAGCACCTGAGAGAGTGACTCCTCCCTTTGTCCACAGGAAACACCTCTTCCACCAAACTTTAAAAGGAGGCTCCTTCCCACATATGGTCAGTTTTTGTGTTTCCTCCGGAGGGAACACTTCGTGGGAGACAGGGCTCTTAGGTGCTATCCTGAGGGCCCAGGATCCTACTCCACCATTTTTCATACCTCAGGGGAGCTGTCCCTCCCATTCCACAGCGATGCTACGGTGCTGATGGCTGGGCTCCTTCTCCTCCTTCATGGTGCTCACTGGAGCTAGACTGCTGTGGGTTCTGCCCCTGGGTGGCGGTGTACAGCAGCAATGGCCGGCTTGTTTTTGAAATGTATGCCGGTCCACTTGCTGCTGTTTGAAAACGCCGCCGCCATCTTGGGGTGGCATGCTGTGCTCCATCCGCCGGAAGTGAGGCGTCCGGAAGGGGCGGGGCCTACGGAGCAGGCGCACAGCGTCATTTCCGCCGGAAGTCGCAGGAGGAGAAGGGAGGGACGGGGCTGGTGCTTATTAGCTGGTTCTGGTCCGGCGCACTGGCGCCCGGAACCGGCGTTTTAGCCACGAGTTATCGCAAGCGCCTCATCAATGGAGTCGGGCAGCGAGTGGGACAGGCACAAGCACCAGCAAGGCCCAGGTAAGGGACAGTATTTGCTGTCCTCCCTTACCTTTAGGTCTCTCTCCCCTACCCCCCCCCCCCCCCCCCCCCCCCGTGGCAGGGGCCTGTCTGGGCACATGAAGCAGTTGCTTTATCCTTCATTGTGCACCTGTGGTGAGCCTTTCAATAGGGATGGGTTGTCTCACGGGTTTGGGTTTTTTCTTCTTTTTCTCATGGCAGGCCAAGAGCTCTGATCCAGTGAAAAGGAAATGCCCCTCATGTAAAGCTAAACTACCAGAGGGATGGAAAAAGACCTTATGTCAGGTCTGCATAGATGCACTAGTGAAAGAAGAAGCTTCCTCCGCTTGCAGCGATCTGATCGCATCAGTCAAAAAGGAGCTTGATGCGACTATACAGTCTTTCCGCTCTTCACTAGTGAACCCATCCCTGAGTCAACCATCTGCCTCACAATCCTCCCTAGGCTCACCTGTGATCCCGTCGGTAGAGAATGAGTTCCCTCTCACCCAAGAGGGACTTTCCCCCACCCAGTCTAGAGAAGAATCTGAGGGGGATGAGGAAGGTGAGGAATTCCCTTCTAAGTTTAAATTGTCTTTGGAACAGGTGGATGGCCTGTTGAAGGCAATTTGTACTACCTTAGGGTTAGAGGAGGAGAAAAAAGAGTTGTCCCTGCATGACAAAATGTACGCAGGACTCAGCGAACCTAAGAGTCGCAGTTTCCCAGTGCACCCAGTCATATCTGAGGCTATTAAAAAGGAGTGGGCAGAGCCAGAAAGGAAGCCTTTTTTCCCTAAAAATTTAAAAAGGCGTTTTCCTTTCTATGAAAACCCGGCAGAAGTCTGGAATAAAAATCCAAAACTTGATGCCGCTTTCTCACAGGTCTCAAGATCGACTGACCTAGCATTCGAAGACATGGGAGTATTAAAAGACCCCATGGACAAGAGGTTGGACTTGCAGCTAAAAAGAGCTTGGCAATCCATTATGGGAAACCTAAAACCTGCTATGGCGACTACGGTCGTTTCCAGAAATATGGAGTTCTGGTTAAACCAACTTAAGGCCCATATTGCAGCAGACTCCCCAAAACAAGAAATTTTGGAATCTTTCTCTACCCTCTCAACTGCAGTAGCATATATATCTGATGCTTCAGCTGAGTCTATTAAAATGACAGCCAGATCTGCAGCCCTGGCTAACTCAGCCCGAAGGGCTTTATGGTTAAAAACCTGGCCAGGAGACGCGGCTTCCAAGAACAAACTCTGTGGAATCCCGTTTCAGGGTGACTTACTTTTTGGCCCTGACTTGGACGCTGTGTTAGATAGGACAGCGGATAAAAAGAAGTCTTTTCCAATCAAAAAGAAAAAGCAACCAGCAAAAAAGTTTTTTCGTCCCCCCCGGGCTCAGGAAAGTAGACCCCAGGAGAAAAGGAGGAACTGGACATCGCAGAAAGGTAAAGGAAAGGGAAATGTCCTTTTCCATCCTCCTGCGACCTCCGGAAAGACCCAATGACTTGGGCCTCCCAGTAGGGGGAAGACTTCAGAGTTTTCTCCCTCCTTGGGCCAGCATGACAGAAAATCGATATATTCTGGACATGCTGTCCCAGGGTTACAAAATAGAGTTTTTGGAACCCCCGCCAGAAAAATTCTATGTGACAAACCTATCAAGGGACGTCACAAAGGCCCTAGCCATGAAGAACCTGTTAAAGGATCTGAGATATCAGAGGGTCATTGTTTCGGTACCCCCGGAAGAACGGGGCAGGGGGTTTCTACTCTCACATTTTTTTGATAAAAAAGCCATCAGGGAGCTACAGGTTAATCCTCAACCTAAAACCCCTGAACAGATTGGTCCATTACAAAAAATTTTGCATGGATTCAATTTTCTCAGTCAGGAACATGCTGACAAAAGGGTGCTTCATGGCATCTATAGACTTAAAAGATGCTTACCTGCACATTCCCATAGCTCCGCAGTCTCAAAAGTTCTTGAGATTCGCAGTGAATATGGGCAAAGAGATTGTACACCTGCAGTTCAGGGCCCTTCCCTTCGGCCTTTCGTCAGCCCCTCGTATCTTTACGAAGGTAATGGCGGAGGCTCTCGCCCCTCTTCGTCTTCAGGGGGTTGCGGTAATCCCGTACCTAGACGACCTCCTCCTCTTCTTTGCCCCCTCCAGGGAGAGGTTGCAGGAGGATCTGGCCGGGGCTCGCGGTCACTTGGAGGCTCTGGGGTGGCTAGTAAACGTCCCAAAATCAAACCTCAATCCAACCCAGAAGATACTCTTTCTGGGGTTCCAGATAGACTCAGTGGAACAAAGGATTTTTCTCCCAGAGGAGAAAAAGGTCAGGATTCAGAGGGCGGTTTCAGCTCTTCAAACGAACCAGTTGGTTTCAGTGAGAAGAATCATGTCAGTTTTGGGGACTTTGACTTCTTCGATGCCTGCCATCCAGTGGGCAAGGAGGCATTTCAGGCCCCTCCAGAGGTTCCTCTTAGGAACGTGGGATCACAGGTCAGAGAGCCTCGACACCAGGGTAAGAGTTCCTCCCAGGGTCAGACGCTCGCTGTGGTGGTGGAGAGGTCAGGAAGTTCTACAGAAAGGCCTTCTTTGGTCCTTCCCAACAGAAAAGGTGGTCACAACGGATGCCAGTATGTGGGGATGGGGGGCACACATGGGTCAGGACTTGGCACAGGGGACATGGTCTCAGGACGAATCCAGAAGATCGTCGAATTGGAGAGAATTAAAAGCAGTCGCTGCAGCTTTAGCTGCCTTCTCCCCATACCTCCTAGGGTGCCATGTCAGGATACTGTCAGACAACGCCACTACAGTAGCCTACTTAAACAATCAGGGAGGCACTAGGAGCAAGTCCTTGTATCTTCTATCGGCAGAGATTATGGATTGGGCAGAAACCAGTCTTCTGTCTCTATCCGCTGTCCACCTAAAAGGCACGTTGAACCAGGTGGCAGATTATCTAAGCCGACAGACAGTGCAGGAAGCAGAGTGGAGCCTAAACACAGAGGTGTTCACTCTAATCTCCAGTATCTGGGGCCTTCCGCAAGTAGACTTGTTCGCCTCAAGAAGGAACACCCAGCTTCCTCAATTTTTTTCCCTTGAGAGAAACGATGGTTCTCAAGGGACAGACGCCTTAGCACAGCAGTGGAATTTTCAACTGGGGTACGCTTTTCCCCCCTTTCAGCTAATTCCGCTGGTGCTGAGGAAAATACAAAAAGAGGGTGTTTCAGTAATCCTGATAACCCCGTTTTGGCCAAAAAGGGCTTGGTTTTCTCTGATCCTACAGTTGGCAGTCAAACCAGGTTGGCACCTCCCGCGGAGACCAGATTTGTTAACTCAGGGGCCAGTGCATCATCCAGATGTAAGCAGGCTAAAACTCACTGCTTGGTATCTGAGGAGCAATTGCTAAGAAGCAAAGGCTTTTCGGAAAGACTAATTTCCACTTTGCTCTCCAGTAGAAAGAAAGTAACCAGGGCCATTTATGGCAAGGTTTGGAAGGTCTACGCGTCCTTTTGTCATGCAGAACATAGAGAGGTAAAAAACCTAGTCTCAGTTCTGGAATTTCTGCAAAAAGGGGCAGATAGAGGGCTCGCCGTCAGCACTCTTAAGGTGCAGGTGTCAGCTTTAGGGGTCTATTTAGAAAGATCACTATCCTCAGTACCCTTAATCACAAGATTTTTCAAAGCGCTCTCCAGGGCTAGACCGGTCCCAGTAAGATCTTTTCCCTCTTGGGACCTCTCCGTAGTCTTGCAGGCCCTTACTAAAGAGCCTTTTGAGCCCCTGCAGAGCATTTCACTTAAGAATTTAACCCTTAAAACAATTTTTCTTGTAGCAATCACTTCAGCCAGAAGGATTAGCGAACTGCACGCTCTGTCAGTGAAGGAGCCCTTCCTATCAGTTTTTTCAGACAGAATTGTCCTTAAAGTGGATCCGGGGTTTTTGCCGAAGGTAGCGAGCTCCCATAACAGATCCCAGGAGATTACTCTCCCAACTTTCTGTTCTAACCCGAAGGGCAATAAGGAAGAGCAGTTTCACAACCTGGACGTAAGACGTACCTTGTTGCATTATTTAGAAGTTACAGGGGGCTTTAGAGTTTCAGACTCTTTATTTGTTCTCTTTTCTGGAAATAAAAAAGGCAAGCAGGCATCCAAGGCTTCCTTAGCTAGATGGATCAAAACAGCTATTTCTACTGCTTACAATGAGTCGGGTCAATCCCCCCCTAAGGGGGTTAAGGCTCATTCAACTAGGGCTCAGGCCACTACATGGGCAGAAAGAGCTTGTGCCACTCCAGATCAGATCTGTAAGGCGGCTACGTGGTCAAGTATGTCTACATTTGTCCGTCATTACAGGCTGGACCTCCTGTCAGCAGGAGACCAGGCTTTTGGCAGAAAGGTTCTGCAGGCTGTGGTCCCTCCCTAAGGGGGTAAGTCTCTATTATCCTCTCAGGTGCTGTCCTGAAAGACGATTAGGGAAAAATCAAGTTAGACTTACCGGTAACTTGTTTTCCAAGAGTCTTTCAGGACAGCAGCATCCCGCCCTAATGTGTTTTTACATATACATATATATATATATATATATACATACATACTGTGACTAACCATATCTCGATTATGTGTTCCAGTTTGGGGCCGGAGGTTCTCTACTACAACTGACCATATGTGGGAAGGAGCCTCCTTTTAAAGTTTGGTGGAAGAGGTGTTTCCTGTGGACAAAGGGAGGAGTCACTCTCTCAGGTGCTGTCCTGAAAGACTCTTGGAAAACAAGTTACCGGTAAGTCTAACTTGATTTTTTTCTAGCCTAATTTAAAGATCCAAAAAGGCAGAATGAAGGCAAGTTACATGATGGAAGTAATTTTTATGGTAACGACTGCTGTTCAGAAGTATTCTTTGCACAACAAAATTGGTTAAGAAGGGCTAGTGATGTGGGCTGATTTACTGAAGGAGTTTATATTCGACCTGCGGATTACCTCTGGTATCCTTTGCACAAGTTTATAGCCTCGGGGACCTAGCTCTGACCTGTATGATGCAAGGACCATTAAAGTCAAGGTCAGGCAGACTGAGCTTCTTGGCATCACTGCTTCATAAGCATTCAAGCTGATAAGTGTGATTTTAAAATACATTAGCTGGTCACTAAATAGTAGTGGCGGGTTTATGTCCATAGCCTCTTTTTGTTGTGGGGTTATTGGTTTTAAACTTTGGCACTTAACTTTATATAGTCAGTTTAAAATGGTTAGATTCTCTTTTGGTTTTCATTGCTGTTTCCACATGGAGGAGATTCAGTCTTTTACCCTCCTGGCACCCTGTCGCTGGGACTAAATGTATGAGGGGAAAATCCAAAACTGATTTGTCACCAGAGCAGTAATAGATGGAGGAGCTCGTTTTTGTGATAACTGTCCCAAGAGGGGAATTCCCTCACCTATTTTGGGATTCTTCCACTTGTGTCCCCAATTGCACAAAACACTATGAACCATTCCCTTCTCCATCCAAAATTGGCTTTAGCCCTATAAGAGGTCTCTAGTCTAAAGCCAACCTACTCTAGTAGGCACTGCATATTAACACTTATAGACTTGCATGTCAAAGGAAGCCCTCCAATGCTGTGCTATCACTCCTGCTGATCACAGAAATTTCCATCTTTGCCTGCTCTTCCTTCCAGGTTCCATCTGTTTAGCTGCTTGAATGGCTGGGCCTTGATGTCGCTTGTGAATGAGTCACATTATCACTGTATACAGGGTACTGTAAATGAGGTGCGCTTGTGCAGCTAAGTGTACATTAGAGCTGACAGACAAGAGTAGGGCCAAAACAACTAATCTATGAAAATAGTTGTCAACTATTTTCATAATCTATTAATCAGCCAGCCGATTAGTTGGCCTGCATACAGAATGTATTTGTTTACATATGAGGAAATACAGTGCAGCACACATACGGCTCAGTACACCATCCATGTCAGTAAGTTCATGAGAACTTGTGAATGTTTAAGGAGCAATGCCTCATGGGACATGTAGTCCTGGGCAGGAAGTGAGTGTGTCTAAAGGCAGAAGTGTTTTTTTTTTTTTTTTTTTTTTTTTTTTAAACCTTGCTATGGGGGCATGCTAAACTATAATTTGCAGCTTGCTATTGGGGCACTCTGAGGGCAGAGCCAGAAGCATTGGTAGGGGGCCCCAGAAGAGAAGAATCGGGGCTGCTCTGTGCAAGATCATTACACAGAGCAGTTAAGTATAACATGATTTTTTTTTTTTTTTTTTTTTATTTAAAGACTGTGCAGGGAAAATCAGCATCTGAACCCAGAGAATCTGGAGGTTGATAGACTGGAGGTAATGGCAGGCATTACAATTACATTTAAAGTAAACTTTTACATGGGGGCAGTGCACATTACATGCACCCCTGTGTGAAAGGGTCTAAATAAAATAAAAAAATGTGATCTGAGTCCATTTACCAGATTCAACCTTTATTTTTTTTTTTATTTTTTTTTTTAATCCACTCTGAGATTAGCAGACAGATACTGTATATATTAGATTTTGCTCCTTAACCATATAGTTGGTTTAGTTTTACCACTGCATATGGATTAATAGCCTTTTTTTTTAACTTTACATATTAAATTATTTTTTTTTTTTTTTTTTTTTTAGGTTATTATCCAATTAATCGAAACGATAATCGGCCAACTAATTGCTTATGAAAATAATCGTTAGTTACAGCCCTAGACAAGAGGCATGCATTTATGACTGCAGACCGATGGGGTCTGTCAGAAGGATCCTACTTGTCTTCTTTTTTTTTTTTTTTTTGTGAATTTAATACTGCTTTTAAAAAGTTAATGGTTACTGCAAAAAGTTATCGCTAACAGTATGCAAATCTGCTGACTTTAGCTATAACCGCCAAGCTGCTTGGCTTCTGAGCATTAGCAGTGTGGTCCTGTGTTGCACTGAACTTGCAGCCCTAGAATTGCAATTTTTACAGCCTGCTGGATCTGGTTGTCATTGCACTGTGTCCAAGTTTTGGTGAGCTCTTGGTGTTCTGTGATGTCTTGCAAGTATGGATGAGTGAACTGTTTGGTCGGAGCATAAGTTCGGGCCGAACTTTGGCTTTTCGGGTGTTCTGCAGAACCCCGAACAAAATGCGGTGTTCGGGGGAAAATTCGAAAGCCGCCAGAATACCTTTAAAGTCTATGGGCCATTAACATGAAGTGTTCATTTTAAAGGCTTGTATGCAAGTTATTGTCAAAGTGTTTGGGGACCCGGGTTCTGCCCCAGGAGACATGTATCAATGCAAAAAAGTTTTAAATGGCATTTTTTTTCGGGAGCAGTGATTTTTAAATCATGCTTAAAGTGAAACAAAAGTGAAATTCCTTTAAATTTCGTACCTGGGTGGTTCTATAGTATGCCTGTAAAGTGGTGCATTTTCCCAGTGTTTAGAACAGTCCCTGCACAAAATGGCCTGAAGGAAAAGTAATTGCGGCTATAATGAATTGTCGGTCCCGGCATTAGACAAGTCATGCCCTTTGGGTTTTGAGGGGAACCCTGAACTAAAATCGTATAAAAAGGCGTGGGCCCCCCCCCCCCCTCAAAATCCATACCAGACCCTTGAGGTCTGGTATGGATTTTAATGGGAACCCCATGCCAAAATAAAAAATGGTGTGGGGGTCCCCCCAAAAATCCATTCCAGACCCTTATCTGAGCATGCAACCGGGTGCCCCCCTCTGACACCCCAGGAAAGCCATGGGGAAGTCCCAGTGTGTCAGAGGGGCGGCGGGGTCACCTGAGAGCGGTCAAAGCAAAGATGTGTCATTCGGCGGGTGCCTCCCATGGAGGCGGGGTCGGTCGTGGCTTTGTTTTTTTCTTTCTCAGTCCGTCGGAGCAAGAGAAGATGAATGGACTTCATGGGACATTTTTATTTTTAATAAAGGACTTTTTTTTTTTTGGTGACATGGTAGGGGTACATTTGTAAGCGTATAAGCCTTTAAAATTAGGCACTTTTGGTTATTCATGTTCGTGTCCCATAGACTTTAACAGTGTTCTGCCAAATTTTTTGCCTGTTCGGTATGTTCTGGTGCGAACCGACGCAGGGGGTGTTTGGCCTATCCCTACTCACAAGTACTACTGTGTAATAAACCTTCCGTGGCTGCAATATAAATGTTTTTTCAAAAGGGAAATGGCAAGTGAATCGTATGCATGTTAACTGACCTACCAGCATGTCTTTAAAGTGTGGGAGGAAACCCACACAGGGAGAACATGCAAACTGTGCAGGTAGTGCCATGGTTGGGGATTTGAACCAAAAACTCTAGTACTACTAGGTGGAAGTGCCACTGTGCTGCCCCAAATTACCATTGTATGCATACTTGCCATTTATTGCATATACAGATCTTGTTAGCTGTGGCCGAAAAACCTTTTTTAGAAATATTTAAAAAAATAAAAAAAATAACTTTAAACACAATACCCTTTTGGTGTGATTTTTAATCTTTAATCAAAAAAAAAAAATTCTTTGCATTCCCACAACTTGAAGTCAAGCCTAGCTGTCCCTTTCCAAGCTGACTCTTCAGTGAAAATTGCAGAAACATTTGGCAGGAGCTGGTTTTTGTTCCTGGAAACTGTACTGAGTTCTATGATTTCTCAGAAAATGGGAGGATTTACAACCCGGTTCTGTTCTTGTGCAATAAGTTAACAATCTTGACTTGGATTCTTCACAACTTAGTATTGGTCAGCTTTTCATACAATAAATTGTGCAACATATCCAGGTTTAAGGTGTGTGGGTTTTTTTTTCCCTGTGTAAAATGAAAAACGGTTTTTAAAGATATCTAGATATCTGGAGTATGGCCAACTGTAATGGAACTGCAAATACCAGCATGCTTAAAGTGGATGTAAACCTGATTTTTTTTTTTTTTGTCTGGCACAATATAAAGTATATGGGATTTCAGATCAGCTGTGCCCAGTCTTGTCACAAAGAGTTAATCCTGCTCTGAGCTATATATATATATATATATATATATATATAAACATATATATATATATTTTTTTTTTTCAGTGAAATGAAACAGACATACTGTGAAAACTTTGTCCATTCCCCCCCCCCCCCCTGCTGTGATTGACAGGTGATTTTACATATCTCATGCACTAGCCTAAGACATGCATTTATTTTAATTCCTACCCCAATCCTTTCTTCAGCAGCTCTGCAAGGATTGTCTGTTCCACACCTCAGCATAGTTTGGCATGCTGAAGTCATGTGGGGACTTTTCTGGGTTTTGACTGTATGTTAGTGATCATAGCAGAAGTTCAGTGTAAGAAATACACAGGAGAAAATGCATGTTAAGGGGAGTGTAGAGGTGGGCAGGGAGTCTACTGACATCACGACTCCACCCACTGAGCTCTGGAAAACGGACCCACCCACAATCTGCAGTTTTTCGAGTCTCATAGCAGACAGAGGGGAGACATTTGTCAGATAAGTATACATGCAGGAGGCATGTATAGCCTTCTAGATGACCAATATTGCAGTAGCTTAGAAAAGATGAGTGTGTTTACATCCACTTTAAGATGGCAAATATCTGCAAATAAATGCCTATGTTGTGCATGTGGCTTTTAACTTGTTACAATGCTGTTAACTGGTTGCAGTTGAGCTAAAAACAAACTCTTTGTATTAATGTGCTCTACAGTATGTTGTGATGCATTACAGGGCATCGACACATGTTCTCCAGAGTACACCAATAGTGAACTGAAATCCTATATCTGAAGGCAAATTGTGGGAAAACCGGTGATTATTGCTAGTGGCTATAACCACTGGCGATGATTGCATGCAAAAATCTGACATGCTGGTTGTGGTCAAGTTGACTTGGGTACAATCAGCCGGTGTACTATCACTTTCTGTCCCCCATCAGAAAGTGTCCGCTGTACACAGCACTACCAGATTCTTAAAATTGCCGAAGATGAACGGCGCCTGCGCCGTGAGTCCACTTTCAAGCCCCACCATCCAAGTGGACATAGAGTTAGAATATAAAAGAGCCGAGTGCAGCGAGGCCGTGCCCGAAGCGTGGGGCCCTCTAAGTTTGTGTAGCCCCATGTCCACTTGGATGGTGGGGCTTACACATCGACTCACGGCGCAGGCGCCGTTCATCTTCGGATATTTTCCGAAGATCCTTCTGCTCATGCGCAGTACACAGCGGACACTTGGTGATAGCCGGAGTGTTCTTGTCAGAACACCGGCCCATACATATTTTAAATCTCAGCCAGTTCTGGCGGATATTCGAACGGTATATGGCTGGCTTGACACTTAATGCAGTCATAAGTGTTTGAGGTCAAAGTGTTTGGCTGTAATTGCAATGATAAAACACCCTTGTGCTAAAATTAGCGAATGTTTGAGGTCTTTATGATTTATGACCTTATCAGAAGGAAAGCCATTAGGAAGTTGTTTAAGTATGTGGTAACAGGAGTCAAACTATTGGGACAAATGCTTGTTTATATATAAAGTGACACGGCTTAAACGTTGCAACACAGCAGTGCTTTTTTTTTTTTTTTTTTTTTTTTTTTTTCTCGTTTGATTCTCTTGTTGGAGGCAAATCCCGTACAGTGTAAACAAGATCTCCTATTTGCCACAAGTTTCAGAAACTGAATATTTACTGTTAATGATTTGCTGGTAAATTCAATGGTACAGTAGAGATCAAGGTAGAACACCAGTGCTGTAAAATGTAAAGCATGAAAAAGTAAACTGCAAGCAGAACAATACAACATGCATTGGTCATATTGGTGTTGACATTACAATACTTAAAGTGCTTGGCACAGGATCCAAAAAACGTCAGTTTTGGCCTCAGCATTTTTAATATATTTAGCATGACAACACAACTTGTAGTATCCTGTCTGTCACCACCTCATCCTGTCCCCGTCAACTATTCTTTACCTTCAACTTTCTTCTTTTTTTTTTTTCTCTGCGGCCTCTACTCACTACTTCACTGTGAGATCACCAATTGCTTCCAAATTTTTATTTTTTTTTTCATTTTGATCTCCGCTGTACAGATATCTCCCCCACTTATCATTCACTCGTTCAACCCTGCTACTATTAACAAGGTTGCTAACCTTTTTTGCTGCTATCAATTTATCCAATCGAGATGCCAGCTACAGATGGTATGCTCTTTCCCAGACAGAGGATGACAGCGTCCAGGCAAGTAAAACAGGGGGGCTGGGTGCCTGCAGCACTAAGGTCTTTAACCTTAATGAATAGAATGCATTAAGGTGAAAAACACCATGAGGGTTTACAACCCCTTTTAAGCGTCTTACAATTTTACTTTCTCTGGGGTCCCCCCAAGGTTTTGTTCTTGGACCTCTCCAATTCTTGATCTACACCACCTCCCTGGGTCGGTGGTTGGCCTCCCATGACTTCCAATATAACTGCTATGCTGATGACACCCAAATCGATTGCTCTACCCCTCAGCTTACTCAGTCTCCTCATGCATCACTATTTTAATTGAGATATCGGCCTGGATGTCGCACCACTTTCTCAAACTCTATCTAAAACAGAGCTCATATTTCCTCCCCCATGTGCCTCCTTTCTGACTTGTCTGTCAAGATTGATTGGCACAACTATCAACCCGTCACCACATACCAAGGTGCTAGGTGTTGTCCTGGGCTCTAAACTGTCCTTTTCGACCCCACAGTCAATCACTTTTCAAAGCTTGCCGCCTCAACGAACTATGCAACATCTCCAAAGTGCATCTCTTCCTAACCAATGACACCACAAAGCTTCCAACTCTGGCCTTGACTACTGCAACTCCCTGCTCCTTTGGGTTAATGCCACAGGCTATTCCCTCTTCTCTTTTGGCTTACTTCCTACATGGGCTATCCCCCTTTGCAGTCCATAAATGTTGATGTCAGACTCCTCCACCTTACCAATCAGTATCTGCTGCTCCTTTGCCAATTCTTCCACTGGCTTCCGCTCACCCAACAATTTAAATTCAAAATATTAACTTGAGGTGATACTAAAGTCATTATTTTAATGGAAAAAGAAAAACATGTTTTATACTTGCCTGCTCTGTGCAGTGGTTATTGCACAGGTAGACCCTGATCCTTATCTTGGGTCCCTGGCTGGAGCTCCTGGCCCCTCCCTGTTGAGTGCCCCTACAGCAAGCGGCTTGCTGTGGGGCACCCGAGCTGAGATGCAACTCTGTGTATCCATTCAGACATAAAGCTGTGGTTTTGGCCCCCATCCCTATCTCTCGATTGGCTAACTGAGTTTGATAGCAGTAGGAGCCAATGGCACTGCTGCGGTGTCTCAGCCAATCAGGGAGAGTCCTGGATGGCCGAGGTACTCGTGGAAATTGCTGGATAGAGATGGGGCTCAGGTAAGTGTTAGGGGGGCTGCTGCACACAGAGGGCATTTTTGTCTTAAAGTGGTTGTAAAGTCAAAAATGCACTTTTACCTCCAGGTAAGCCTATGAGGCTTACCTGTAGGTAAAAAAAATATCTCCAAAACCTGTACGGTTTAGGAGATATTCCCGTGCAATGCGCCGCTGACTGCAGCGGCGCATGCGCACGGGGGATTCTCCGCTGAAAGGCCGGCCGAATCCGAACCTTGCCGGGAAGAAGTCTCCCGTGCACATGTGTGGGAGTGACATCGCGGCTCCAGCCACT
Organism: Lithobates sylvaticus; assembly: GCA_028564925.1. Taxonomy (NCBI): domain Eukaryota; kingdom Metazoa; phylum Chordata; class Amphibia; order Anura; family Ranidae; genus Lithobates; species Lithobates sylvaticus. Next base: position 343,349,628 of record CM053030.1, on the reverse strand, counting down.
CACTCACAGCGCCGGAGTCGCGATACCCGGAAGACACGCCGAGGCAACATGTCAGCGACCTCGGCGTGGACCAGGTGAGTTACCGATGCCTCGTTCTAAGGTACATACTAGCTCATTATGCCTTTTCCCTTACAGCTGTTAAAAAAAAAAAAGTGTCAGCGGGTTTACAACCGCTTTAATGTATAGAATGCACTCAGATAAACCTTTTGCCTTTACGACTACCAACTACTTAAACAAAGCCATCCAACTCAAGACCCTCAGCTGCATCACTAACCTGATCTATAAATGCCAACCAAATAGTTTGTTCCTCCCAAGACCTCCTGCTTGCTTGTCACTTCCTCCGATGTTCACTTCCAGGACTTTTTTCCAAGCCTCCCCCATCCTATGGAATTTACTACCCCAACCTGTTCAATTATCTCCTAATGTTTACTTTTAGACCAGTCCTGAAAACCCTTCTTTTCAGAGAAGCCTTTCCTGCCCTTACCTAATAACTACTTTTTTTCGGATCATCCACCCCCACAGTTATTACTTTTTTTTGTTGGTGTATCACTTGATCATCCTTTTTTAGATTGTAAGCTCTAGTATTGAATTGTAACTTCTTCTGTCTGCCCTCACATTGTAAAGCTGAGAAAACTGTTGGTGCTATAATATAGTGTCACCAATATAAACAATACGTTGAATAAATCCTGTCTATGTACTGTTGTATCAGTAGAAACAAATTGCAAATCTATGTGGTTATTTAATGAAGAAAGTCCAGTGAAATAAAGGCAATTGTAAAGTTCTGAAGCCTCCCCACGTGAAGACAATCCTTCCAACAGTGTTCAGTCACACCCCCCCCCCCCCCCCCCCTAGAATGCACTCTCACCAGATGCAATTGCTGCCCTTACAGCAGTGTTCACGTCTGTTTTTTAAGACCAATCTCCGCTGCTGGTACAGATCCCACCCAATATCCACTTCAGAAGAAACTTGTAAAGCCGCTGCCGACCTGGGTCTGGACAGTGGCAGCTTTACATGAGTTTAAGTGAGTATCGAGTTGATTCTATGGGGAGGGGGTGGCTGACCTCTGAACGCTCTGTTGGTAGGATTGTCTCCATGTGGGGAGGCTTTGGATCGTTCTAATCACTTTTTTAATTTCACAGGACTTTATTTGACCTTTTTTTTTTCTTTTTTTTTTTTTTTTTTTCCTAATCCCATGGATTTACGATTTATTTCTGATACAGTATATAGACTGAAATTTTATACACCTTATTAGTTGTGAATTGGCGCTGCACTTTTTTTTTTTTTTTATATAGGTTTTTTAACTTCTGGGTATACAAATGTGAAAGCCTCTACTAATTTTAGTTAGTTTCACAGTGCAAAATTATTTTTATTACTCTTGTTGGTGCTATACAAATACTGAAGAATAATAATCGTATGGGCCACCTTTTTTCACTGACTGCTAATGAGACACTCCCAATTGCAAAGAACAGGAAATGGACAGTGAATATTGAACACCATAGAATCTCCTCAGTATTTTTCTGTGGCATGCGGGATTGATGGGAGTTCTGCCATGGAGATCTCATGAGGGTGACCCCCGACTCCTGTTGGGTGGTCTCTGCTGTTCCCAACATTAGCCTGTTTGAACTTTTTTATTTTTTGGGTGGGGGAGGATGCAAATGGAGTAACAAAAGGAAGGGGTATTTAGAGACTGGAATTCAGTGTGTGACTTGCTGGTGTTTTTTTCTGGAGTGAGTTCTGAAGGAGAGAAGGCATGCAAGGACCTACTGTCTGGCTTCTTACCTTTTTTAAGCTCCCTGGCTCAAGACACCTGGGTACAAGGAGCCTACACTAGTCAATTGTTCCATATGGTCCTGGCACTTCAGTTTTGGAGCTGCTGGTAACTGCTTTTCAGTCCTGGGATCCCAGCAATGGCACCTCCTGGGTACTAAGACCTAGGGAGAACAAGGGATTCTCCTCACCACCTGCTATATGTAGAAGTTACCTGGCCACAAATAAATCTCACTAGGTCAATGTCCTGCTTCTCAAACTGAAGCAATTTCAGCCTTTGACTCTTGGGCTGAGGCAGTTTCTGTCTCTGTAAAGAGATCTATAAGGCAGTTGGCTCTGGTACAGCTTAAATGCCTCCTTCCCCTGGACCACAGCTAGGCTGTAGTGCTTTACAAAGGTAAACTTTGGCTGAAAAGATTTTTATCTATGGTGTCCACATGGTAAATCTTTCATGTTTTTTGTCATGGAGTATAGTGGAAAACCAAACTACTTTAACTAGAAGTTTTACATTAATGTAGTTGCCACGATGGCACAGGGCTTTTCCAACCCTATGTTGTGTGTACTTTTTTTCTTGTTTTATGCACAAAGGAGGCTCTCTGGTGTTCAATTTGTCCTGCAGTTGGTCTGTATCATTGTGTGCCATCATAGTGACCATGTGAAAATTAGTCTTTTTGGATTTTTAGGTTTTGAAAGTGTTAAAACCCTGCTAACTCATGGCTAGAGGAATCTGCACTGCCAGCTATGGTATTCAGACATGCATCACCCATAGTTGCCAGAATAGCGGCCAAAGCACCCTTTAATGAATACCCGAACAGTGACTAAATATGTCTGGGTGCAGTCACTGTTTGACACCCCCCCTCCCCCCCCTCTTTTTTTTTTTTTTTTTTTTTTTTTTTTTTTTTTAGTCCTAGTTCCTTTTTGATTTGGAAATGGACTTTTGTTGAGCTGGTGCTGTTGGGACCATCCATGGCTCAAATTTTCAGTTGGTTCCTCCTAAATTGTCTGAAATTCAGGCAATGTATAGCCACCTTAACCAGTTGCTGACCAGACTATAGCCGAATGACAGTTACCGCGCAGTCAGATTCCTCTGGGAGGGCATAATATGACTTCATCCCAGAATTGTGTCCTCCAGACCTGGTGCGTCGCAGAACAGGGTAAAGGACCAATGACAGCAGCCCTTTACCGTGTGATCGCCCCATCCAATGATGGAGCAATCAGTTGTCAACAGACCAGAGCATGTCCAGGTCAGCTTCTTGCACCGATTGGTGCCGTGTGCTTAATTGCCCACAGCGCTGATCTCTACTCATTCCTGTCCATCAATGCCCAGCTGTGTTCACCCGTGTCTCACAAAAGTGTAATAGTTAAATTTAGATGTGTCATTTATGTTCCTAGAACACCTGATTCTCCCTGCATGTTGGGCCTCTGTATGTGTAGCCTAAGGCCCCTTTCACACTTCAAAGTAGTGCAATTTCAAGGAATACCTGTGTAAGTGGCATCAAATTCGGACCAAAGTAGTGCAGGGACTACTTTGAAGTCATACTAATATGAATGGCTGTCATTGGAAATCATGGAATGACTTATGCTGCTTTGCAGTCCCAAATTGTGGGACAAGTCGTATAAGTGTGAAAGGGGCCTAAACTAGTGTGCATGGACACATAGGATAACACAATTTTAACTTCTAAGAGCTTAAAAAAATGAAATGCTAATGTGCATGAAGCCTTAAAGTGGAACTTTAGTCTGAAAATTTTAAGTTCTACTAGATCAGGCTGGTCCCTTTACGCAGGTATAACTATGGAAAGTTTTAAAAATAAAGGCCCATCCAGTTTAAAACCAAGTAATACTGTTCTGCGCATGCTCCAGTTTCTATATATATATATATATATATATATATATATATATATATATATATATATATATATATATATATATATATATATATATATATATATATATATATATATATATATATATATATATATATATATATATATTATATATTATTAATTTTTTTTTTTATAAAGCTTCTAGAAGCTAAATAGTGTTATCCTATGTGCTCATGCACACTAGCAGTCTTTGGGCAGTCTGCTGGTTGCAAGCTAAACAGTGGGGCCCTTGAGTGGAGAGTGAACAAGTCTTGCTTTTTGACTGCTGGGTTGCATTTTTTTTTTTTTTTTTTTTGGGCTTTTCCTTGTGGCTTTTTAACACCTTTCGGACACTTTCTAAACGGCTTTTTGTCTTTGCTTCCTTCAGCCTACTAATTAAGGGGAGTGGTTAATTGGTCACATGTGCTTGAGGCCTATATAACCTTCTGTAGATTGTGATTGTGACTGATTGTGAGCCTGCTAATCTTTGAGTCTGCTGAGACTCTGTCCAAGTGGAACTGGTCTAAGTGGCGAGTTAAAAACCAGAGTTTAAAACAGGAGGTTATAACAGGGGGTCATAGTACCTGAGTGTTTGAGTAGTGTGTGGATCGTTAGTACTACGTGGACAGTACACAATACACAAGTACTAAGTGCCTGTATTGTCATGAGTATTAGTGTTGAGTACTAGTTGGGTAATGTGGACAGGGTATAATCCTCCCCAATCCTTATTACATTTTTAAAAGGTACGATGCCCGGCGGTGTTGAGAGGCGACTCGTTGCACATCTTGTGACATGTATGCGTTCCTTGCTCATCTGATTGAGGGTGAATACTGCTGTGCAAAATGTAAGCACATTGTTTCCCTGGAAGCCCAGGTTCTGAAGCTGGGGAAGCAACTGTCAGCCCTGAGAAGTCCCCTCCATACTAAAGGAGAGCCAGGAACGTACATGCGCGAGGAGGTCCAGAGGTAGAGATAGAGCGGAACATATTCCATAGGGTAGTATTGGGGGCATTAGTGGTAGGTTGACCAAAGCACACAATCCCAAATCACATAAACCCAAGGTAAGTATAGTAGCAAGTCCTAGTTGCAAATCTTGGAACACCCAATAAGAGGATAATATGCGACTAGTCTAAACTACGTGGCATGTTCACCAATGTCAGGAGCCTGGCAGACAAGATGGGTGAACTAGAGATACTGTTGTACGAGGAGGATTTGGATTTTGTGGGAATTTCAGAGACCTGGTTCAACAGCTCTAATGATTGGCTGGCAAACTTCAAGGGTATACCCTTTATCGCAAGGTTATAGAGGCTAAAAAAGGGGGGAGGGGTATGCCTATATATCGCATAATGTACAAATGAATGTGAGGGATGACATCACTAAGGGAGCTAGGAAGGAGATGGAATCCTTTATGGGTAGAGCTCCATATGGATGAAGCTAAGGGGAAAATACTGGGAGAATGCTATAGGCCCCCTAACCTGAGGGAGGAAGGGGAGGCAGATCTCCTATCACAATTTGGATTAGCAGCAAGGATAGGAAGGATTATCATAATGGGAGATTTTAACTATCCAGCCATAGACTGGGCAGAGGGAATTGAGCATTCATCTAAGGCTTGCCAGTTCCTAAATGTCTTGCAGGACAATTTTATGGGTCAGATGGTAGACGCACCAACTTGAAATAAAGCGTTACTGGATCTACTGATTACTAACAATACAGTCCTGATCATGGATGTGGATATACGGGGCAATTTAGATAACCGCGATCACAGGTCAGTTGGCTTCAGTATAAATCGCACAAATATGAAACATAAGGGGAATACAAAGACACTGAATTTCAAAAGAGCCAACTTCCCTAAACTATGACCCTTGCTAGAAGGCATAAATTGTGATAAAAACATAAATAAAAAGGAGCAAAATAGTTTTTGGAGTTTTTTTGGAGCGTTTTCCCTGCAGGAACGCTCCTAAATGCTGGTAATAGTGTTTTTGAGCTTTATTTTTTCCTCTGCAAAAATGCCAATAAAATGCTAATGATTCGAAAACGCTAATACCAGAATTCTTTAGCCAGTGATTGATCCCCCCCCCCCCCCAGCGTTTACCTTAAAATAAATGCTAGTGTGCATGGACTCTTAAAGCGGCATTAAACCCACTTACCCTTTACATCTAAGGAAGCTGCTTCTGTTTGAACTACAGCTGTCGTCATGCTGCACATATGATAGGTAATGACACCAGATATTTGATGCTTTGTTTAAGGACACACGCAAATGTGAGTTATTCCAGGAATGTAGCTGGTGTTTTTTTTTTGTTTTTTTTCTGTTAAATTGATGGGTTTAGTTGCGCTTCATGATTTACTGCTGTTCAGGGGCTCTGGGCTTCAGCAAAATGACAGCCTCCAGCAAAAAACAGGAGCAATGCTGGAGGCAATTTACAGCGCACACTAATTTTGGCATAATTAATGTGGCATGTATATTGCTTGCTAAAAACATTAAGTTGAGGGGAACATTCCGCTTTAAGGCTGTCAGCAGATCAGTCTCTATAAACTCTGTGCCTAAAAATGAAGAGCAACCGAGCATGTCCAGAGCAGGGTGCGACCGTGTATTACTGGATTTTAAATGGTATAGGCACTTAACTTAAGTTTTTACTAGACCTGCAAAAGGGCCCAGCCTGAAGTGATCTAGCAAGGCTTAAAGTGGATGTAAACCCCCCCCAAAAAATTCTATTTTTTTGTCATAGTAGAGAATAAGATTTCCTTTCATTTGAGCCCAGTTTTGCCACACGGATTTGATTGAGGCCTGAGCAATCCTTTAATTGTTCAGTTAGAGAAATCTTGACAAAGTCTTAAACTTTGTCAAATGCCCCCTTGCTGTGAGTGACAGGTGATTTACATATCATGCACTAGCCTGAGACAGGCACTTCCTGTGTAAAAAAATGTCACAATTCACATCCCCCTCCAGCTCTCCCAGCTTTACTGTGTTTTGACTGGATGTTTCTCATCATGGGATGCAGTGAACAGTCAGCAGACTATAGACAGACAAGTGATTTAGGGGACATGTATGTAGTCAGAGCTGGGCAGAGTAGAACATCCAGTGATCTGATGATAACCTGTCTCAGGCTAGTGCATGAAATATGTGAATTACCTGTCACTCACAGCAAGGGAGTGTTTTTGACAAAGTTTTCAAGACTTTGTCAAGATTTCTCTAACTGAACAATAAAAGACGGTTGCTCAGGCCTCGAGTAAATCTGTGTGGCAAGACTGGGCTCAAATGAAAGGAAATCTTATTCTCTACATTGACATAAAAAAATAAAAATATTTGGGTTTACATCCACTTTAAGCTTCTGACTAAAGTTCCACTTTACGTTTACAATACTCAATATAGTCACAGATCTTTTGCTAATCATGTGAGTCTATTCAGAAAGTGCCAAGATTTTTGGTGAATGCAGTGTTTTCTATATTTTTTCTTTCAGTGGAAAAAGTGAGTGGGTATTTCACTTGTCTTTGGCTACAGAAGGAAAAATGTTTGAAACTTAATCAGGACTTAAAATTTGTCAATGATTTAGCGCTGCATAATTTTTAAAAATCATGATCGCGATTCAACCCCCCCTCACAATCTTGATGCAGTATTTCCCTGATTAATGCAAAACAAGTGCCGAGCTGTCAAAAAAAAAAAAACCTCAGCCGGCAAATGTTCATCAACAGCGATTTAAGAGAAACCATGCATCACTCGGTTCTTTTGGATCAAAGAAATGAACTTTGGTTAAACTGACCTCATTTACAGACTGCTTGGACCCCTTTCACACTGTGCTTTTCAAGTTATGGGCACTTGATTTAGGGCCAGTTCACAGCATAAAAACGCAGGCCGGATGCGCTTCAGATGTTTTTTTGCATGGGCATTTTTGATGCGTTCCAATGCATTTTCCACACGGTTTAGGTGCATTCCGGTGTGTTTGATGCTTTTTACAGCATTCCATTGCAGGAAAAATGCAGCATGTTCTACTTTTTTTTTTTTTTTTTTTTTTTTATTTTTTAAGAACTGCAAGCACTGGTGTGAACTATGCCATTGAAAACCATATAACCTACTTTTTCTATGTGTTTTTGATGCAGAAAAAAACTCACTGACTGCATGTGGTGTGAACTGGCCCTAAAACAGTTTCAATCCACTATATGGCCAGAAGAATGTAATACCTTGGTAATTTAGGTATTTTCAGTTACCCCCATCAACGGGTGCATACATTTGAGGACATGGCTATGCAGTCTACAATGAGAAATGAGTAAGCATGAGCAATGAAGTGGGAGGTCTGTGCTCTCGTGCCTGTGCACAAGGGGTTATGGAGATTAAGAGGTCTGTGTTCAGAGCGATGTTGTCATGTAATGTTTGTAGGAGCACACTAGATTTCTGGCACTTCGTTATTTCTGTACTTACATTTTTGTCTGAGCCTCTGCTTTAAACAACCTGTATTTGCACCCACTTCTGGGCATAGACTCCCACGGGAGTCTATGCCTCTTCCCGTCCCGTCGTGCTGTCTGCTGGGACTCGCACAGTTCCCAGAGACAGCACGGACCATTCAGGTCACGCTACTCGCAGTACGGAACTGGGAAGTGAAGCCGCAAGGCTTAATTTCCTGATTCCCATACCAAAGATGGCGGCGGCAGCATCCGAGGGACGGTTCTGCCTTGGGTGCTGACATCGCTGGACCCTGGGACAGGTAAGTGTCCTTATTTTAAAAGTCAGCTGCAGTATTTGTAGCTGCTGACTTTTTAAAAAAAAAAAAAAAAAATTTATTTTGGTGCAGTGTTGCATGACGGCACAATTGTCATTCAATTGACAGCACTGAAAGTGGCCTTATCGGGAACAAGGTAGAAGTGTCCAGTAAGCGAGTGGTTGAAGGGATTGTGTGTGTGTGTGTGTGTGTGTGTGTGTGTGTGTGTGTGTGTGTGTGTGTGTGTGTGTGTGTGTGTGTGTGTGTAATTTTTTTGACATCTTAAATGTCTGTGGGGTTCATTATTTTATTCATCTTTTTCAGGCTAATGTGGAACAGACCACAACTTGTTCACAGAGAGGCTTGATGGAAACTGGTTACACAGCGAAACATGTGTCCTTAAATCCAGGTATGTGCTAAAGGTAAAATGTTAAGTGTAGTGCAAAACAGGATTTTACTTTCCATACAGCAGGTCAGTCCTTTTGTGGTTTCTTAGAAGCAGACTACCTGTATATTACGGTGCAGATCGGTTATCCCTGTAAGAAATGGTTGCATAGCCCATGCTCTTCCTCTGGCTACCTCCCAAGGCATGGGCGTCCGCAGGTAGGGGCAAGGGGGGGGGGGGGGGGTCTCTTGGGCCATGTCTGCAGTCTCTTACTTTGATAATGACATTGTCGAAAAGGTCAAAGCATGGGTGACCTTAAAATGATGCCCCCCCCCCCCCCCTGAAAAAAGTTCTGCGGACGCCCATGCTCCAAGGGGTCGGCGCAAGTGGAAATTTGGTCTGTGTACGTATGTCATTGTGAAAGCCTTTCTACTTGAAGTTTTTAACCTTCACATCCCAAAGCATGTGCTTGTTATAGGACTGTACGGTGTCTTCAGTTTCATTTTGGGAAAAGTTAAACCTAGATCTACCTGTCTACCTCTATAAATGTTTTAAATCAGTATTTTTTTTATTGGGTATAACATATTTATTCATTTACAGCATGAATAATCATGTCTAGGGTCTACAGTCTATGCCATTATGTCCTGAAGAATTGGGTAATAACTCAGTACTTTCAGACTATTTTATACTTGTATGTACTGGTATAGTCTACACATTTAGCTTATCTTTGTGTATTTAACCACACTTGGAATGAGCTGAATGAGGCACAGGTACTGACTGGCAATTCCGCTACACTTGCAATGTTATAATGCCAAGATGCACCAAAGATTTCAATATTTTAACAGTTAAGTCAACATTTTCTAATGTTTGGAAAGATCCATTGCACCATCTGCTGGTCTTTAAAAGCAACTGAGCTGGATTTGACTGCCGACTCTCCCAGAACTTATCTGGGAAGGAATACTGTAGCCTAAAGAGAATTGTCACTGAAATTGGTATTTATTTTTTACTTTAAATGAGTTGTTTTAGCAGAAGTAGATATGTGTGAGCAATGGGGTACCTAGCGAAGTTGCAATCTGGGATTGATTATTGAACATCCTACCACTACTCGCTCCCCCCACATACTTTAAATGTCATGATTAATTTATTGGTGAAAATGATTTTGAATGCAGATAGATAGATAGATAGAATAGATAGATAGATAGATAGATAGATAGATAGATAGATAGATAGATAGATAGATAGATAGATAGATAGATAGATAGATAGATAGATAGATAGATAGATAGATAGATAGATAGATAGATAGATAGATAGATAGATAGATGTTCCCACACTAAAATAAATGTAAAAGAAAATGTGGCGCTTACTCGGTTCTAATAAACAATAATACTAACTATAATAAACAAGTCACAAAAAATGTGCAAAGAATTTTCTTCCTTGAATATTGCACTTTTTATATTAGACTTGTTTGTTTTATAGTTAGTATTACTGTTTGTTAGCACAAAGTAAGCCCCACATTTTCTTTTAAATGCAAAGTTTTAGCCCTCATTTACACTGAGCACAGCTTTGATATGAGATTTCAGGTGAACTCGCACAATTTCCAAGCCGCTTTTCAGTTTTACTCTGGGGCGTCTTGAAAGACAAGTGTGTGGGTTTATGCACAGAAGTCTATTAAAATTGTCTCCAGTTGCCAAAAGTAGTGCAGAGAAGGGCAACCAAACTGATAAGAGGCATGGAGGAGCTCGGCTATGAGGAAAGATTAGAGGAACTGAATTTATTCACCCTTGATAAGAGATTAAGGGGGGATATGATCAACATGTATAAATATACAAGGGGTCCATATAGTGAACTTGGTGTTGTGTTATTCACTTTACAGTCAACAAAGAGGACAAGGGGGCACTCTTTACGTCTAGAGGAAAAGAGATTTCATCTCCAAATACGGAAAGGTTTCTTCACAGTAAGAGCTGTGAAAATGTGGAATAGACTCCCTGCATAGGTGGTTCTGGCCAGCTCAGTAGATTGCTTTAAGAAAGGCCTGGATACTTTCCTAAATGTACATAATATAACTGGGTACTAAAAAGTTGATCCGGGGAAAATCAGATTGCCTCTCGGGGGATCAGGAAGGAATTTTTCCCTTATCGTCTTTCAGGACAGCCACCTGAGACCTTGGCTCCTCCCCTCTGTAGGAAACGCCTGCGCCAGCTTGCTATAAATTTCCTCCTCCCCTGCTGCTCCTCAGTTATTTGTTTCCTCCAGGAGGGGAGACACCTTTTTGGAACCAGCCAGGAGAGTCAGGATTACCAGGGGGTATGTAAGGCTCAGGCAAAGGAAAGTCCACAAACAAAGCAGCAGAGGCTCCTTTTTTGGACAACAGACCAGGTAACTAACCTGGGAGAGACTGCCACCCCTGCATCCCTGAGCGCAGCGGAGGTCAGGGGGGTTCCTTCTCAGCTCCAAGTGCGGAGCACGGATACAGGTCCTGCCGTCCCATACCTCCAGCGGCGTGTAGCGCTCGCAGCGCAGAACACGCTAGGTATAGGGACCGGCGGTGTCGGTGACGGGTGACGTCACGTCCGGCATGAGGGGGCGTGTACTTCCGGGTTCGCGGCTTCCAGTTCCGGCCGCGAATCATGAAAAGGGACCAGGCATGGGCTAGGAGAGGAGCTACAAATGCTGTGGAGACAGCAAAAGCTCCAGTGGTGACACAAGCATGTCGGATGCAGAAGGGAGGGACCAGACTGCTCCGACAGAGACCAGCTCCAGCCATGTAAAGGTAAGGGGAACCTGGGGTGGACCTCCCCTGGCCTATAACCACCACCCATCCCCCTCAAGGGTTCAGCAAAGGGGGGGGGGGGTGGGCAGGTCCCTCCTGTGTCAGAGGGTTATTTTCATTGGGCCCCTAGTGTGGTAAGCCCATATGGAAGACGCTGTGCACCTGCAAGATGCAGGAAGCTTATGTCAGTATTAATGTGTGTGTGTGGGGCTTTTTCTTTATGTCTTTTCAGAAACCTGACAAGTCTAAGCCCTCTCATAACTCAAAAAGGAGGTGCCCTTCTTGTAAAAACACACTTAAAGATTCCTGGGGGAAAGCATTATGTAAGGAATGTATTCACAAGTTAGTGCAAGAACATTCCACAGAGCAGGGCAGTGATTTAGCGGCATCTGTCAAGGAACTATCTAGTACCTTTGTATCTTTCAAAACCTTTTTTGAAGGATTTTAGATCCCTCAACTGCAGACTGCTCCCCCACCAGTACTACCGGTGCTGGCAAAAGCACAGGCACTACCCTCCACTAGTGCCGGTCCTTTAGTAACTCCTAGAGAGGAGGCAGAGCCTGACAGCGCAGCGTCCGGCTCCCAAGAATCTGAGGGTGAAACACTGGAAGGGGATTCCAGAAGACCCTCCTAGATACAAACTCTCATTAGAAGAGGTAGACCAGCTGTTGGGAGCCATTCATACCACGCTGGGTATACAGACGGAAAAGAAACCTTTATCCCTGCATGATCAGATGTATGAGTGTTTAGGAGAACAGGAAAAGAAGAATTTTCCTGTTCATGAGGTCTTAATAGAGGCAATCAAGAGAGAATGGCGGGAACCTGAAAGGAAACCATTCTTCTAAAGCCTTAAAGAGACGGTTCCCATTTTCAGATGAGTCATCAGTGTGGAACAAAACCCCAAAACTAGACGCTGCCTTCTCACAAGTCTCCAGGCACACCGATCTAGCTTTTGAGGATATGGGGGTCCTTTCTGAAGCAATGGACAAAAGAATGGATGCCCTATTAAAAAAAGGCATGGGACTCCACAGTGGGAAGCCTAAAGCCAGCCATGGCGGTCACGGTGGTAGCCAGAAATGTAGAGTTCTGGCTCAACCGTATACAGGCACATATTGAGGAAGGAACTGCAAAGGAGCAAATTTTGTCTTTTCCCACTCTGCTCAAAGGCATCGCGTATATCGCAGATGCATCAGCAGAACTGGTACGCATGGCAGCCAGATCCTCGGCTCTAGCCAATTCTACCAGACGGGCCCTATGGCTAAAGACTTGGCAAGGGGATGCTGCGTCCAAAGCCAAGTTATGCGGGATCCCGTTTACGGGGGACCTGCTATTTGGGCCAGGATTAGAGAAAGTTTTAGACCGTACAGCGGATAAAAAGAAGGCGTTTCCGCTGAAACGGAAAGCACCTTGGTCCCAGCCTCAACAAAACAGAGGCAAAAGAGGGACGCTAAGTCCCCTTTTTCAATACCCAAGGCAACTAATCAAAAGAAACCTTGGGGTCAGCAAGGGAATAGCAAAGGAGGAGCAATTTTTCGCCCTCCTGAGTAGACCCGCAATAAAGAATGAAGTACTCCCAGTGGGAAGAAGACTGGGGGCCTTAATTTCACAATGGGAAGAAATATCCTCCAGTCAATTCATTTTAAGGACGATAAGAGATGGGTATTCCCTAGAATTCTCAAAATTCCCCCCAAACAGACTGTACATCACCAAGCTGCCAAACAGCAAGGAAAAAGCCAGAGGGTTAATGAGATCCATAAAGGACCTCAGGAAACAAGGTGTAATCATCACGGTACCAAGGGCAGAAAGAGGACAGGGCTTCTACTCCCATATATTCGGAGTACAGAAACCCTCAGGAAAGGTCAGACCAATCCTCAGCCTCAAACCACTAAATCTATCCATAACCTACAAAAGGTTCAGGATGGACTCCATATACTCAGTGAAGGCCCTGTTGCCCCCAAACTGTTATATGGCGTCGCTAGATTTAAAGGATTCGTACCTGCACATACCCATACACCTAAATCACCAGAAGTTTCTAAGGCTAGCAATAGAAACAGGGAAAGGAACCATACACCTTCAGTTTCAGGCTCTACCCTTTGGCCTATCATCTTCGCCAAGAATCTTTACCAAGGTTCTGGCAGAAGCTCTGGCACCACTGCGACTAAAAGGCATATACATTATTGCCTATTTAGGCGACCTTCTCCTTTTTGCAAAGACACCCGGAAGGTTATTAGAAAACCTCAAGTATACTCGGGCATTCCTAGAGAGTCTAGGTTGGTTGGTGAATGTGGAGAAGTCAAGTCTACAACCCACACAGCAGATAAAATACCTGGGGTATATAATAGACTCAGTCCAGCAAAAAGTTTTTCTACCCAAAGAGAAGATAGAAAAAATGCAAAAAGAAATAAGAACAATACAGACCAATGTACCCTGTTCTATAAGGAAAATAATGTCAACATTAGGGTTGCTAACATCTGCAATCCCAGCAGTTCAGTGGGCAAACCTGCATTTCCGACCACTGCAAATGTTCCTACTAAAAGTGTGGGACCACAAGCAGGAGTCTCTGGATTTGCAGGTATCAATACCAGCAAAAGTAAAGAAGTCCTTATGGTGGTGAAGGACAGAAAATATAGCCGTAGGACGGCTGTGGATCCTACCTATCTCCCAAATCCTAACCACAGACGCAAGCGGTGTAGGGTGGGGAGCACACTTGGACTCCCAGATAGCACAAGGTGCTTGGGGGAGGGAAGAGTGGACAAGATCGTCCAACTGGAAGGAATTGAAAGCAGTATGGTTTGCACTCCAGTCCTTCCAGAAAGAGTTGAAAGGACATCATGTTCAGATCAGACAACCCGTCGGTTATAGCTTACATAAGCAAACAAGGGGGAACCAGAAGCGGAGTTCTGTGGGCCCTAGCAGAAGAGATCCTGAAATGGGGAGAGAAAAACATACTCTCCTTTTCAGCAGTACATCTAAAAGGAGACTTAAACAAAGTGGCAGACTTTCTCAGCAGAAAGAAAGTAAGAGAAGGAGACTGGGTGCTGAAACAGGAGGTATTCGACCAGATTACAAAAAAATGGGGAATACCTCAGGTAGACTTATTTGCTTCCAGAGAAACCCAGGAAAGTCCAAGCCTTCTTCTCCCTAAAAAGGGAGGAGGGAGCACTCGGAGTAGACGCAATGGCGCAGAAGTGGGAGTTCAGCAGATGTTATGCATTCCCCCCACCAGTGCTACTACCCGCAGTGATAAGGAAATTACGTACAGAAAACACGTCATTGGTCCTCATAGCACCTCACTGGCCCAGGAGACCGTGGTTCTCTATGCTCAAAGAACTAGCCATAGAGCCCCCTTGGTTGCTACCAATCCAAGAGGATCTGCTAGCCCAGGGCCCAGTGTACTGTCCACAGGTGGAAAGGTGGAAACTAGCCGCCTGGTATCTGAGGAACAGCTACTAAAAGCGAAAGGGTTCTCAAGCCGTCTGATAGACACACTGCTGAAAAGCAGGAAGGTTGAGACACGTAATATCTACCAGAGGGTATGGAAATGTTTTAATCGATGGTGTACAGAGAACAACTTTAAAACGCAAAGCTCAGTAGCAGTCCTAGAGTTTCTACAGAGTGGTGTAGACAAAGGGCTAAGCCTCAGCACACTAAAGAGTCAAGTGTCAGCTCTGTCAGTTTACCAGGAGAGGAGTTTAGCCTCAAACCCCTGGATAATCAGACTCTTTAGATCTGTGAGCAGACAAAGGCCGCTACAGAGTACAGCCTTTCCAAAGTGGGATCTGTCATTAGTGTTGCAGACTATGACAGCAGACCCCTTTTGAACCATTAAAGGATTGCAGCCTGAAGATGCTGACGCTTAAAGCAATCTTCTTGGTAGCAATTACTACAGCCAAAAGGGTCTGTGAGATGGAAGCCCTATCTATCAGACCCCCTTTTTGCCAAATCTTTCCGGACCGTATAATCTTCAAAATGGATCTGGGGTTTCTACCTAAAGTGGCCTCAAAGTTTCACAGGGGTCAAGAAATTGTATTACCATAATTTTGCCCAAATCCTTCTCGTGAGAAAGAAGTGAAATTTCACAATTTAGATGTCAGAAGATGCATCTTGCATTATTTAGAGGCAACAAAGACAATTAGAAAGATGGAGTCTTTATTTTATACACGGGAGCCAGGCAAGGGCATAAGGCTTCAAGGAGTACAATAGCCAGATGGCTAAGGGAAGCCATAGAACAGGCTTACAAACTAGGGGGTATGCAGATCCCAGAAGGAATCGGGGCACACTCCACGAGGGCAATGGCAGCGTCACAGGCAGAGCGAGCTGGAGCAACGCCGGAACAGATTTGTAAAGCGGCAACATGGTCCAGCTTTGCCACTTTTGTAAGACACTATAGAGTGGACCTATGGTCAGCTAAAGATCAGACCTTTGGACGTAAGGTCTTACAAGCTGTGGTCCCGCCCTAAGGGTAAGTGCTCGGTTATCCTCTCAGGTGGCTGTCCTGAAAGACGATAAGGGAAAAACTAAGTTACTTACGGTAACGTTCTTTCTGGGAGTCTTTCAGCACAGCCGGGTACCCACCCAGATGTATATCAAAGCATAGGTTTCCTTACAGGAAATGTGATATAAATTATTATATGTGTATCATATGTTCTTGTGTCTCCCCAGCAAACTGGAGGTGCTCTTCAAAGAACTGAGGAGCAGCAGGGGAGGAGGAAATTTATCGCAAGCTGGCGCAGGTGTTTCCTACAGAGGGGAGGAGCCAAGGTCTCTCAGGTGGCTGTCCTGAGACTCCCGGAAAGAACGTTACCGTAAGTAACTTAGTTTTTTCCCCTGCTTTAGCAAATTGGAGCATGCTCTGCTGGGGTTTGGAATGGGGTATATGGGAGTGTATGATTTTATTTGTGGTTGAACTGGATGGACTGGATTTTTTTTTTTTTTTTTTTTTTTTTTCAAACTATGTAACTACTTTTGGAAATCGGTGTGGTGCCGCAAAGTCGGCATTGCACCGATTTTATGGTGCTTTTATTGCTGGCAATAGGCTTCGCTTTTGACATGCGATTTTTGACCTGTTAAATTGCACTCATGTGAACGGGGGCGTAATGCCTCTTGCACATAGGGTACAATCCATTTTTTTTTTTTTACTAATCCGAAAATAGATGCATTTTTGTCTATTGAACAACACACAGCTGCATAAAAGATTAGGAATACCACATCGAGTACTGAGCCGTAAAACAGACATGGGGGTTTTACTAAAGGCAAATCCACTTTGCACTACAAGTGTACTTGAAAGTGTAGTCATAGATCTGAGTAAAATGTTCCACAACATAATAAATTGCATCCGTGAGCAATTGGCCTAATAGTTTTTATATTTAGAATTTTAAGGGATTCAGTAATCTGAGACATTTGCGAGCCACTTCAGCCCCGGACCATTTGGCTGGCCAATAACCAGAGCGTTTTTGCAATTCGGCACTGTAAATTTAACTGACAATTGTGCGGACGTGGCTCCCAAAACAAAATTGACTTTTTTTTTTTTTTTTTTTTTTATTCTCCACAAATATAGCTTTCTTTTGGGGGCATTTGATTACCTCCTGCGGTTTTTATTTTTGGCGCTATAAACAGCGACAATTTTCAAAAACGCAATTTTTTTGCTATACTAAATATCCCCAAAAAATTAACATTTTTTTTTCCTCAGTTTAGGCCAATGCGTTGTCTTGTTTTTGGTAAAAAAAATTGCAATAAGCGCTTGGTTTGCGCAAAATTTATAGCATCTACAAATTGGGGGGGATAGTGTTTGTTTTGTTTTTTTAATGGCATTTTTATGAATAATTTTTTTTTACTAGTAATATAAATAGACAAAGTGCAGCACTGGGTAATAAACTAATATTGCAAGATTATGAATAAAAACCGTGATTATACAAAGATGTGTTCTAAATCAGAAAAACATCATAATAGTCCATATGTGTTAATATGATCAATCTATAAGCAACAAACACGAGTATCAAACGCAAAAACAGTTCATGGGGGAAATAATCCAACAAAGTGTTCACAAACGAAATCCAAATAAGTTTCCACCGCTAGTGCAGCCCGTCGCCTAGGAATAAGCAATGGAGGCTTGCCAAAAAGCCAGCGACCACCCTTGTTCGGGGGGGGGGGGGGGGGTCACATAAGGCTTAGTAGAATGAAAGTCAATTGCATCCTAAGGAATTTGTGCTTCATTCTTTGGATGTGGTTTATTCGGTCCATGTGTGTCTATGACCCCCGTTCTGCAAGTCAGACTTCCTCTTTGTGATGCTACATAAAGGTTTGGCAGTTTCTGTCAGTTTTGTGATGGATTCGACTGATGTTCAGGCCTATGTCATTAAGGGTCAGGCTTCTTTCCAGCCATGACACTGCACTAAAGCAATTTTGCATTTTGGGCTTTTTGGCATCGGTTTCTCAGGTTTGCAAAGCTGCTACCTGGCCATCTTTCCATAACTTCCAAAGCTTTGCATGGTTTTACCTTCTTCGGATGTGTTTTTGGCCGCAAGGTTTTGCGTCTGGTTTCCCATTCCTCAATGGTCACCACTTTGGAATATTCCTACGGTCACGTTTTGTTGCCAGGCTGTGTCCTTCAATGAACATGAGAAGGTGGTGGGATTTTTGTATTCACCGTAAAATCACCTTCTGAGTTAACTGAAAGGACAGATTCCAGCCTTCTTGGTTTTGCTTTTCTGTACTGCTTTGTAACAAAGCTTCCTATAGCAGATGGTAGGTTTGGCCACTGGTTGCCCATAGGCATTTTTTTTTTCACTGCCTTGCGTCTTCTCCTTAAGGTGGTGCTATAACTCTACTGTCAAGATTGCCAGACTGTGTCCTTATAGTAATCTTATGGTGGGTTGAAAAGTCTTCATCTTCGTCTTCTCACCCTTAAACTAATAATTTGTTGAAGCACCTTTGATTTTATTACAGCACTTGGTCTTTTTGGGTATAAGTCAATCAGCATGGCAATCTTTGCAAAAACACTCAGATTGCATGGGCATCAGCCCTCTTCGGATCACCCCACAATTTAAGCCATTCCTTTTTGTTTTTTGATATATGCTTTGGATCGTTGTCATGCTGAAAGATGAAGTTTTGTGTTCAGCTTTCTAGCGGAAGCCTAAAGGTTTTGTGCCAATATTGGCATTTGGAACTGTTCGGAATTCCCTCTATCTTGACTAAGGCCCATCTTCCAGCTGAGGGAAAAACAGCCCCAAAGCATGGTGCTGCCGCCACCATGCTTCAATGTGGGTATGGTGTTCTTTTGGTGATGTGGAGTGATTTTTGTGCCAAACATGGCTTTTGGTCATTTATGGCCAAAAAGTTCAACCTTGGTTTCATCAGAACATTTTCCCACATGCTTTTGGGAAACTTCAGATGTGTTTTTAGCAAAATTTAACCTGGCTTGGATGTTTTTCTTAAAAGGCTCCCATCTTGCCACTCTACCCCATAGCCCAGACTTATGAAGAAAACGGGATATTGTTGTCATATGTACCACACAGCCAGATATTCCTGCAGGTCCTTTAATGTTGCTGTAGGCCTCTTGGCAGCCCCCCCCTGACAAGTTTTCTTGTCATCAATTTTGGAGGGACGTCCAGTTCTTTGTAATGTCACGGTTGTGCCATTATTCTTTATCACACAGGCTAATTGCATATTGGTCTATACGCCATCTCTAGGTGAATGGACACTGGTAGACAAAGTCTTAGACAGTAAGTCTGCCCCATTTTATAACCCCTTCCATACAGGAAGTACTTCCTTTTTTTTTTTTTTTTTAAAACCAGTCTCTGCACGGTGAATGGGCACGTTTGTTTAAGCTCTCTCAAGCGCCAGGTCTTGAGTCCCAAGAACGGTTCTTATAATGAATCAAATAATTGACTGATCAGATCCATTTGAAAAAAGCTTGTATGATTAAATGGTACCCGAGCCTCGCAAAGACTCAAAGCTCCTGTAATGCGTCCTTCGGGTGCAGGACCTTGCGTAGTGGAATCCTGGACACCAGAGCTAAGGCATTCCTGCAGGGTGCTGTACAGGTCCAAGGGAGTGGAATTCTAAACCATGAAAAGGGTACCCAGTCCTTGAAGGTCCCCACATGAGAAAACCCACCGTAATGGGTAAAGATTTGGCTCTTTGTTTCTAAGGCTACCCTGCACCTGGAGGGGGTAAGTGAAACCCCCTTATTGTGGGGTGCCCCAGGGAATGTAACAATCTGTCAAACTAGTTAGAGGCTGTACACCTGTGGCAGTGACCAGAGTTTTCAGGATAGCTGCTGTTTGGGTCTGAGTAACTTGCGTGGACTTATCCATAAGAAAAGCCAAGACATGGGGGTTCGCCATTGCGCATGATCCATGTGGTGCACAAATTGTTTTGTGTGTGTACACAGCTGCTGAGCAGAGCATCTGGTGCACAGCCTATTTAAACTCAAGATGGCTGACATGCAGTGCTTCCAAAAGACAGCTGTGGGACAGAGCAGGCTCTGAACCAGTTCAACAGTTCATTCCTCCTTTACCTGGGTCACGTGAGTACTCCAGGTGTTGGTTGGCAGGCTAAGGTGCTTAAGCTTGTTGCATATGGGCTTGGTGAGCTCTTTTTAAAGGGTCTCCATTCTGGGGTAAATACTAAACCCTGATACTCTCCTTTTTTGTTGCTTGCAATGGCTTCAAAAAGGCGCAGGGCTAACACTACAGGGAAGGGCACATCTGTCGCCACTGGCTCCTGAGGAGCCTAGTCAAAACCCTACACTTGTATCCACTGAAAGACCAGAGGCTTCTGGGCAATCTGAGCCCTTGCACTTGTCTGGTATTGTGCCTACAGGCAATGCTCTCCTGGGGTTTCTATCTTGGAGCAGTAACAAATATAGGGAGAACGCATTGGCTGCCCTAGTGTGATATTTTATTCAGGTAAAATCTTGTATAAAAACAAAAGGCTACCCTCTCAGACTTGATTGCAGTTACACCAACATGTGTGCCTCCTCTCCCGGCCTGTAAAAGGACTGATCTCCAAGACTCAAAGCGGGATGGATGTTGTGAAATCCTAGCTGGTGAGTACGAGGAGCCACGCATGTGCCCAAATCAGCCAGTTCTGTGTGGTGTCAATCACAGCCGTGATCGGAGGTGGTAACAGGTAGTCTCCCCGGGCGGTTGCTACAAAATGGTTCGGCCTCCTTCAGGTCACACAATTCCTATCATTCACCACGTTCTATATGGAACCCAAGCCCAAGGTACTGATCTCCCACTACACACATTAAGCCCCTCAGGTGTCATACTATTTAAAGTAAATATCCAGAAGAACTCCCACTTGCATAAACAGGTAAACCTTTCACCTTCTGGGATTGTCATTGATATGGACTCTATACCAAAAAGTTCCAAGCCACCTGTACTACCCCATGTGTATTTTTAACCAAATGACTGCTACAGCACAACTCTAACTCAGAGGGCTTACATTGACGTCCTCCCAGAATCGCACGCCCCCTCTGGACCTGGCACATCATGAATCACTGTAAAGGGCTGCTGACAGCGACCATTTACCACGTGATCGCTTTGTCAAATGAAGGAGCGATCACTTGTAAACTGGCTTCATGTCTGGTTCCTCTCTCCTCTGTACCGAACGGTACAGTGTGAGGGGAAGAGATTGGGTGCAGCAGTGCTGTGGGCTGGATCTGTAGTGCCCACAGAGCTGATCTGTGCCAATTGCAGCCTCATCCAGCCAACCATACTCGACAATACTAATCCATTCATGCCGAGCCATCCATACTCGGCAGTACTCATCCATCCAGGTAGTCAAATTAGATTTGAAATGTATGCCCCTAGAATGGAAGGTGCTCCCTGCATATTGGGCCTCTGTGTGTGGCCAGGCTGTGGCAACATCTCCCACATGTGGTATCGCCATACTCGGGAGTAGGAGAATCCTATTTTGGGGAGTAACTTTTGTTATCCACATGCTATGTGTTAAATTGTATAAATGGACAACTTTGTGTAAAACAAAAATGTGTTTTCACTTGCCTTCCACATTTCCCAAAAAACATGTACACTATGCCTCATAATTCATACGTTGGTGTTTTCATTCCAAAATTGGGTCATTTTTGGGGCATTTTCCATTGTCCTGGTGCTCCAGGGCCTTAAATTGCAAGAGGTAGTCAAGAAAATGGGCTATTTTATGCTCCTAGAATGCCTGAAGGTCCTCCCTCAATATTGGGCCTCTGTATGTGGCCATGCTGTGTAAAAGTCTCACTTGTGGTATCGCCGTGTGTGTGTGTGTGTGTGTGTGTGTGTGTGACAATTTTTTGTGAAAAAAAACCTTTGCAAAATCAAGAATTGTAGGAAAATTACAACTTCAAAAAACTCACCATGCCTCTTACTAAATACCTTGGAATGTCTACTTACCAAAAAGAGGTAATTTGGGGGTATTTGTACTTTCCTGGCTTGTTGTGGTCTGAAATGAGGCCATCAGTACTTCAGGTGTGATCAATTTTCAGTGATTGGCACCATAGCTTGTGGACTCTAACTTTCACAAAGACCAAATATACACCAATGTTGGGTTATTTTTACCAAAGATATATAGCGGTATAAATTTGGGCCAAAATTTATGAAGAAAAATTACTAACTTGCGAAATGTTATTACAAAGAAAATGCTTTTTTTGTTTTATTGCGCACAAAATAAAAACCATGTCATATGGGTACAGTGTTGTATGACTAAGTAATTGTCATTCAAAATGTGAGCACGAAAGCTGAAAATTGGTCTGGTTAGGAAGAGGGTTTAAGTGCCCAGTGGTTAAAATGGCATGAAACACTGCTTATCTTTTATAGAACAAAAAAAGACGGTGCTCGTCAAAGTGGGTACGCATGGCTCACACCGTCCTGCCTACAAGAAATTACAAGGGCACCTCAACCCATACACGGCAAATTGGGTGCTACAGCGAATGAACTGTTTAATATGGAAGATACGTCCATCGCTGCTGGACAAGGTTTTTTTGGCCATGAGATGAACTTGCACACCTTTAAATGTACTCAGCTTACACTTGTGGCACCCTATAATTAAAAAAAAAATTGTGGATCATTGGCCTTAATGGCATATCTTTCTTTTATGGGGCTAGGTGCAATGAGACTTTTAACATTAGTGGCCCATCTGAACACTACTTTGGGTAGTCCCCATTTTTTGTCTTATCCCAACATGGGCCATTGTTTTTGGACTGCTTTCTTAACCACTTGCCGACCACTGCATGCATATGTATGTCGGCACAATGGCAGTGGTGGGCAAATGGGCGTACCTGTACGCCCCCTTTAACTGGTGGGCGAGCCCGCCGTGTATATCGTGCCCATGGGACCCATGGACTCTGTCCGCCAGCATCCCGGTGATTGTGTCACGGAGCCACAGAATGGGGAGATGCCTACAGTCAGGTCCATAAATATTGGGAAATCGACACAATTCTAATCTTTTTGGCTCTATACACCACCACAATAGATTTGAAATGAAACGAACAAGATGTGCTTTAACTGCAGACTTTAAGCTTTAATTTGAGGGTATTTATATCCAAATCGGGTGAACGGTGTAGGAATTACAACAGTTTTGTATATGTGCCTCCCACTTTTAAAGGGACCAAAAGTAAAGGGACAGATTAACAATCATCCAAGAAACTTTCACGGATCACAGTTCCATGTCCACTCTGCATATGCAGAGCGCACACGGACACAACCCACACCCCTCTATGGGCCCTTGGAGCCTATCTGCCCAGATAGAAGGGGACGGATTAGAGGTAGGTGGGGTGTAAACAGCCACAAGTCCGTTTTTACATCTGCGGCTCGATGGAGGTGAACGGAGGGTCAGACCGATAGTGTCAATGGGGCCTAAGGCTGTTTTCAAACTGATGCGCTGTGGTTTACCCACAGAGGATGCAGACAAGTGCACCTGTGGCTTCCTGCAGGTTAGCTGTACTTTGCCATAGACCTCTATTATATCCTTAAAAAGGGGGAAAGGTTGCGCTATGAAAAGTATTAGCCTAATAATGTGAATAAAATATAACCGTGATTATTCACAAATGACCATAAAATAAATATCAATGGTAACCCATCAATGTCAATTGTATCACAAACGTGAAAAAACCTTAATGTGAAAAATAGGAAAAAACAGAAATAAATTGTCCTCTAATTACCATCAATATAAGAATAGTATTGAAAGACGGAAAACATCCATACAATTAATACAGAATGTATGTGCTATTAGTAAACAGTCCATAAACTTAAAGACTGTATATGTAGGTGATGGACACAGTCCACAAAGATATCCAAATGTATCTAGAAATCCAATCAAAGTGAAATGGGTGACTTTTCAGGTTGACATCCGTGGTAGTGTGACTTATTTCACAGTGATCCCACCACTGGGTAAATTGAAGGCTTACCAGATGAAGCTAGGGCAATCGCGTGTGGCTACAACCCAGCCAGGGCCTTTTCCTCTGTCTTGCCTGGGAACCGTAAATCCCGGTGTCTGTATCTTTGACAGGGATACCTCCAACACTCCAAGCTTCCACAGATAGGTAACTCGTCGAGTATAGATGCTGGGTCTCCAAAGTTGGCCAAACGGAAAAAGAAAAGGGGACACCATGGGTGGGATCCAACTGATTATTTTTTGTAAAAATCGCCAAAGGCGTAAGCGTATCCAGACTTAAAAAACAAACAAATTAAAAATTTGCAGCCGGCTGCAGTGATGCAACGCCCGTGCTATTGGGCGTAGAACGCGGTGACGTCAGCACGTCGCTCCTCCCTACGCGTTTCGTCAGAGAAATGACATAATCATGGGGCACCGGCGGCGTACTGACGCACCGCCATAAATGCAGTGAACCAAGCCTCGATCTGAGTGGCAATTGGCTGTTTCCCCGTACTCCATCTTGAAGTCTGGCAAAGGGGCGATATTACACCTGGCAACTGGATGTTGCCCGTCAGGTATATCTACTCGGCATATAAAGAAATATTCTGATTGTAAAAATATGTGCACAAAAAAAAGTGTATGCTTATTACATCTAGATTTATAATCCTTTGTCATCGATAACATATAGCTCCTGAATGGCCATTCCACTAGGCCTCCAGGGATCGGTGCGGAGACTACACTTCCCATCATCCACCCGGTTTACAGGCATAGGGGGACGGCAGAAAAAATGCGCTCTCCCCATTGGACAAACTAGGGCCACAATACGGAAACTACACTTCCCATCATCCCTCCGATTCACCATTACGGAGAAATGGCAAAAAACGTATGGGCTCTCTTTAAACAAACTTGGGCAGCAATCCAGGCCGTCAACAATGTAAGGTGGTCTGGATGTCCTATTTTCAATGCAAAAGCGCCGCACTCAGTATGTCAATGCAGTCTGTAACTGTCACGGCCAGACAGAGGCAAGCACATATTGGAGGAAATACAAAAATATATATATGTACATACAAATAAGGATGCACATATACGTTAACACTTTTAGGCGACTAAATTGAAAGAAGCAATATAGGGAAGTGTAACAAATTATAAGCAATAAAAAAAGGAAAAGAGAAAAGGCGGTTAAACTGGCCATAATATCAAAGCTCGTAACTTATTTAGCAGAAAAGATGAAAAAATATTAATGTCTGACCACTCAAGGGATAGGATAGGGAATAGCGTGCAAATATTGCACGTTAAACGCATATCACTGTAAGGTGTATATAATTAGACAGCTAAGTTGTATAAACAGCCATATTAGTTGAGAAAGGGTCAGATATCTCCGGCAAATATACTGACACGTCAACCTCAAAGTGTATCCCCAAACATGTCAGAAAGTAAGGAGGCATAATCGCCTAAACGGCCAACCAACAAATAAGTGGATTGGTCGGATGGTGTGGGTCTAGTGGGTAATGGTATTAGCTTGCTGAGCCTAACATTATAAGGGGCACAATAGAAGCCACGTGAATCTTTGTACCTGGATATAAAATGGACCTACAGTACTATAGGTATAGTAAAAGACACAAGTCTTTATACCTGGATATATGTTAAACGTACAGCAAAATCGGTGTATCGAAAGAAATATATATAGGGCTAAATGGGGGGTAAATTTCCCATATTGGTCAGGAAACACATTTTAGGGTCTACATATGTCAAAGAGAAAGTGTGTATAATACACGAGGGGGAAAAAAAAAAAAAAAAACTTTATAGAGGCTATAATAGCTCGACAGGGGAATATTCTCCTAATCGAGGAAAATAATGCACCAAAAAACGCTAAATGTTAGCCATTTGCGACCCAAATCGAGTTTACAGCACTCCAATCTCCTGCAAATATTAATATAACATTTAGGCAGTATCTATAAATGCATTTACGTCTACATCTATGTTCAGCCCATGGGAGTGTAGGTTTTAAGTTTGTATACCCACGCCATTTCCATTTTAGAGATACTCCTCACCAGGAGGTTACTCCCTCTCCAATGGGGGTTAAATTTTATCTATCCCCACAAATGAAGTGTTGGAGGGGTCACGGTTGTGGGTAGTCAAATAGCGTTTTGAAACTGAATGTTTTGTGAACCCCCTCCTAATATTAATATGCTCATTGAGACGGTCCCTGAGGGGGCGTTTGGTCCTGCCCACATATTGCAGGCCACACGGGCACTGCAATAGGTAGACCACCCCCTCAGTAGAACATGTGATAAAGGGTTCTATCTTAAAACTTTTTGAAGTGGCCGTAGATATAAAACTAGTTGTCCTTTTTCGTTCTACAGCTGTTCAGGGAACATACCTGACAGTGCCTGCATTGGTAATATCCCGTGAGTTCACCAAAGAAACAGGGTGCATTATTAGGAGGGTTCATTACATTCGGTGCCAGTTTGTCTTTTAAGAATGGAACCCCTCTAAAGACCACACGTGGTCTATTAGGTAGAAAGGATTTGAATATTCTATCGTTTTCTAAAATGTGCCAGTGTTTTTTCATGATGTGGCTAATACTATGATGTTGGTTGGAATAATTGGTGATGAAGGGAACACCTCCAACAACTGCATCTGATGTTGGCGCCTTATCTTTCAAGAGGGCTGACCTATCTATTAGGGAAACCTGGTTCAAAGTGTCCTGTAGGGTTTTAGCATCATAGCCCTTCTCTAAAAATTTTGAGGTGAGAGTCTCCGCCTGTGCCAGAAACTGTTCCGGCTCTGTACAGTTACGCTTGAGCCTCATGTACTGGCTCTTAGGCACAGAGTGTAGCCAGGAGGCGTGATGGCAGCTCCCCATAGGGATATAGGAATTATGGTCCGTTGACTTGAAGTAGGTAGAGGTCACGAACTTATTGTCATTCACCTCTATCTTCAAGTCGAGGAAATGGATCTCCCTCTGATTTGCCTCATAGGACAAATGAATGCCTCTATTGTTTGGTGCCTCCATAAAAGTGTCCAAAGAGGTCTTACTTCCACCCCATAGGAGGAGGACGTCGTCTATATAGCATGCCCAGAGAACGATCTCCGATCGGTTCTGGGCATAGACGGCGTCCTCCTCCCACTGGGCCATAAACACATTCGCCAGGCTAGGGGCGTTTTTCGCCCCCATAGCTACGCCCCTGTCCTGGTGAAAAAACTGTCCGTTGTACCAGAAAAAATTGTGAGTTGCTGCATATTCCAACAACTCCATAATATATTCAATCTGTTCTACTACCAGATGAGAATTTTTATACAAAAAATATTTGACTGCTCCCAAACCTAGCTTGTGAGGAATAATGGTATACAGCGACGTTACGTCAGCTGTAACCAACCATAGATCTCCACTAGGTTTTAAACCTGAAAGGAAACCTTTTCTCTTTCCGTTTGGCCAACTTTGGAGACCCAGCATCTATACTCGACCCAGCATCTATACTCGGTGAGTTACCTATCTGTGGAAGCTTGGAGTGTTGGAGGTATCCCTGTCAAAGATACAGACACCGGGATTTACGGTTCCCAGGCAAGACCGAGGAAAAGGCCCTGGCTGGGTTGTAGCCACACACGATTGCCCTAGCTTCATCTGGTAAGCCTTCAATTTACCCGGTGGTGGGATCACTGTGAAATAAGTCACACTACCACGGATGTCAACCTGAAAAGTCACCCATTTCACTGATGTCACTTTGATTGGATTTCTAGATACATTTGGATATCTTTGTGGACTGTCTATCACCTACATATACAGTCTTTAATGTTTATGGACTGTTTACTAATAGCACATACATTCTGTATTAATTGTATGGATGTTTTCCGTCTTTCAATACTATTCTTATATTGATGGTAATTGGAGGACAATTTATTTCTGTTTTTTCCTATTTTTCACATTAAGGTTTTTTCACATGTTTGTGATACAATTGACATTGATGGGTTACCATTGATATTTATTTTATGGTCTTTTGTGAATAATCACGGTTATAATATTCACATTATTAGACTAATACTTTTTCATAGCGCAACCTTTCCCCCTTTTTATGTTTTATTTATGTTTATCACATGTGGTTTGCTGCTTATATTAGTTTTTTAGTCCAGCGCAGTTTTTTTCGTTATATTTGATCTATTATATCCTGCAGGTGTGGTGCACTTTCTGAAAGCGCACCAAACCTGCAGCTAATAACAGAAGTCTATGGCTCAGTGCATGTAACCCGCAGGTGTTTTGCGCTGCACCTGTGGATCAGTTTGAAAGCAGCCCAGTCACCACAGCAGAACAGATATGCCCATATATACACTGTGATTTAAGTAATAAACTTGCCTTTAATAACAGTCTTCCATTCAGGTATCACCGGATGTTTTCCCAGGCAGAGTGTATTTGGTTGTATGTGGGTGAATCCCTAGCGCTCCTGTGAGTAATTAAGGTCAATAAATGGTTAAATGAGTATATAGGGTAATTTGCAGCAAAATGAAAAGTGTTCACAATATACACAAATAAGGAATAGAATAGGTAGATAATTTTGTGCAAATTGAATTAAGTAATAAAGTGCATCAGTGCAATAATAGCTAACTGCTAGTGAAACTAATACAAGTGATTGATCTGGAGGTATTCGTGTTCAATAAAGAAAATCATTAATTGATGAAGGTAATAAATCGCATATATAATCGCATAAAAAATGGTGGATAATCACATGTAAAATCGTATACAATGAAGTGGGTTAAATCAACATTAGTGACAATTGACTAAAATTGTGAGTGCCCAGTGCTTGTATAAGTGACATAAAATGAATCACATGTGAATGAATAATAAATAAGTCAAAGTATCAAAAAATAAATGATGAATATTAAAATATATAAAAGATCATAGTGCAAAAATAAGTAAGTGAATGGTGTGGTAAATAGATGAATCCAATAGGAGCGTATAAGTAGCTACGCTAAATATATCAGGTAATAATAGTACTAATTGTCCAATAATGTTCCAAAGTATTTCCAGGTAATTCTGAGCATGAGTCTATGCATTTGACTATGTTGTTAAATCGATTATGTTCCCCTGATATTCATCTATTTTTGGAGTATCCTTGACTGGTCTCTCTAGCCTCTCACCTTAGATCTGATTAATTTGCGCCTTTCTGGGGTATCCTGTATCCCCAATGTAAGGGTATCTGGAGCTTGCGGAGCCTAGTGGGTGTAGTAGTGAAGTCCCTTTCCTTCAAATTGCCTCTGGATCATGGAACTACAGCGCTCTGTTGCTAGGTCAAAATGACATAACACCAGGGAAACAAGGGGGGAGGAAAAGAGGGAAGCCTCCACTAGTGTAAGTTTTGTAAAATAAGTGGTTTATTAAATCAGGTAAAATGGACTCTTACTTTGAAAATGAAAAAATCAGGCATATAGGGTTAAAAATAACTTCACTCGGCGTTCTCATCGCCTCCTCGCGCCCTGCTTACTGTTCGTTTGCCTACGGCCACTCCCTACTCGTTACGACACGTCACGTGTCTTCATCTGGGGAACGGGATTGGTGATTTTAGTCAATTGTCACGATTGTTGATTTAACCCACTTCATTGTATACGATTTTATATGCGATTTTACATGCGATTTATTATCCACAATTTTTTATGCGATTTTTGTATGCGATTTATTACCTTTTTTATTTATCAATTCATGATTTTCTTTATTGAACACGAATACCTCCCAGGTGTCACTAGCAGTTAGCTATTATTGCACTGATGCACTTTATTATTATTTAATTCATTTTGCGCGAAATTATCTACCTATTCTAGAGTGTATTTGGTATCACTCCACCTGTGATAGGATTTGACGCTATACAGGAAGCATCAGCTTCTGCAGCCACTTGCTTCCTCTACCAGTGGCTTTTTTTTTTAACAGAAGCTCTACCAGTGGATTTATTCACAACACTGATGCTCTATCTTTATTATAGCAAAATATTGCTTTTTTTTTTTGCACTTTTTGTTTATAGCGCAAAAAATAAAAACCACAGAGGTGATTAAATACCACCAAAAGAAAGCTCTATTTGTGGGGGAAAAAGATGTAAATTTTGTTTGGGTGCAACATTGCATGACCGCATAATTGTCAAAGTGACATGGTGCCGAATCGCAAAAAGTGATCTGGTGAGGAAGGGGGTAAAATCTTCTGGGGCTGAAGCGGTTAATGGCCCAATGTTGGTCATATCTAGTGATGAAAAGAGCCACGTGAGCCCCATGATTTTCCCTATTGGATGTTTAATTTTCCCTATTGGTGATACCATCTCTATACTGATCCACTGCCTTCTGGCTATGTAAAGGATCATACCCTTTTTAATATATGGTATACCAATACAACTGATTTATGACAATCAAGCTATCGTACTGCTGATGCTTGGATTTCATCTGACATCATGGGCTTGGCTCATCCCACCCATATGCATTTTTAATGTCATTTGTATAAGTGTGTGTATAATCCTGTTTTTAAAGCGAAATAAAAGTTCAGAAATGGAGTACTATGGTTCTCCCTCGCATGCATCCATCCATCGCATGAGGAAAGCAACGAGTAGAAGGGTACCCTCAATACCTGAATTGGAACCAGGAGGAGGAAGAATGGTGTTGAGACGCCCACAGGAGTGTAGTAAAGGCAAATGAGACTGTAGTGGGGTCTGATTCTGGAGGGTAAGCAGGCATTTCAGAGGTGGTGGTTCACAAGACACACTTGGGAAGAATTGCATAGCATTTGCATTGTCACTTCTCTAAAGAGGATATCTATTGATGTATTACATTTTTATTTTTATTTCGCTTGAATATTGGTGTTCAAGACTGTAAAGAATAGCGCAACTGTATTAAAATTGTATTTGTTCTAGTGAAAACTGTAAACTTTTGGGTGAATCTCCCTAAATGGTAGACAACAAAAACTTGGCAGCTGGTCCAAAGCCAGACATGCATGGATTGAAGTTTTGATCCATATATGGGCAGATTTTACAGAAGTCAAGTCTGTAGATCAACTTCTATACAAACGCCCAGTTGAATTTTCCCCACTCGATCACCACTGCAAGCTATAGCTTGCAATGGTGATTGGTGTATTCTGACAGCAGGTAAGTCACCCCCAGTTGAAACAATAGCTCAACAAGGAGGATTCCCCCATCCACATATTGGTGTGGGAATCAAGCAGCGGTGGCCTGACCATACGGGGTGCAGGGGTGCCACCCCCCCCTATACATGCGTCATATTCGCTATTGTCGTCCTGATTCTCCTCCAGTTGGTTTGCCGCCCAGTGGTTCATACTGGTTGAACCACCGTATAATCTATGGGCTGCTTTATACTTCCTACTCCATCCAAAACTAAATTATTTACTTGGATGCTTCGGCCCAAGAATCATTCTTACCTAGGTGGCTCAGGCTCTTTAAATTGCTGAGAGGCTGAGCCAGGTGTCGTTCTTTAGCCTGCTCTCTGCTTAAAAAATAAAAATAAAAATTGGTTCACAGGAGTGCAGAACGAACTGCACACCTGTGATCCACAGGAGAAGTATAACCAAATGAGCTATGGCTGTACTTCACCTTTTTTTTTTTTTTTTTTTTTTTTTTTTTTAAATGACCTGTAAAACCACAATGTGATGCCAAGTCTAATGCTGGTGACATCTAAATTTGTCAATTTATTCATTATCTCGCAAAGACTATTTTTTTTTGGGCAAATTATGTACAAGCCCTGTATAAATCTCATATTGAGTAATATAATGGATACAGATTATTTTTTAGTATTTGTAGAAGTAGCATTATTGGTCTTATTAGTATCGTTAGTAACTTTGGTCAAATCATTTCGTATTCGTGCATTCTACAGTTTTTTGCACCTGAATTTTCAGAAATGCTGGAAAATTTAGAGACTAATGTAGCATTTTGTTATTTTCACTACTTTTTAAGCCTGCATGTATTGACTTTTCTGGCAACAGATTCTACAAAAATGTAGACTTGGCTGAGTAAGTTATGTACAACACTCTTATGCTATGTGTATATGTGCCAGGCAAACACAGACCCCTTTGTGAGGAAAGGTAAATGAGTATATTGTTTAAATTTACCTTTAGACCAAATAGGATGTGTAGGCCACTACTGATGAAGTGATTCTGGTTTCTTTGAAACCATTGCTAATTCGAAGGTTTAAAAGACTGCCTAAATAAGAGGTTTCCCCATGTGGTCTTCTCACATTTTGGTTTAGTGCCAACCCATTTCTTTTTCACTAAATTCACAGGCCATCTACAGTTGAACAAAAGACAAATTGTTATGAGGGTAACCTTCAAGATAACTGAGATCGTCTTTACAATATTTTTTGCATAAACTGGGGTGATGTCATCTTGCGTGTTCAGTCAAAGCCAGTTTGTCTGCATTTGTTGCATATGTTCAACTGAAATGTTAGCTTTCTATTCTTAAAACAGACATTTTTGGTCTGCCGATATTTTGCCTTCCCTGATTACTCCTTTCCCCTTACATAGTAATGAAGAAAACCATTTTCCATTACACACCATATTTTCGACTCAGATGTATCATTGCAAAGTCTTTTTGCTTCTTTATGCGATGCATGCAGATCGTGGTTTGTAGAAGGGCTGAAAGGGTGCTGAACTTTAAGCATTACCATAGATTTATGCTCTCAGGAAGCGCACATGATGCAGAGCTCCCTTGATTGAAAGAACTGAATTCCAATGAAATGCAGTATAGATGCATAGGAAAGGAGTGGGCTGAGGACAGTGCGTCTGGAGCGGCAAAAGCTGGATAATGCAATACAGCCAGAAGATGAGGCCTCCATTGAATTGCAGCTTCTAATGCACAGTAAACACCCCAAGGTGTGTGTTTGCGGCATGGGGAGTCATTTGAAAAGTTCATTTATATATTTTTTTGTTTGTAAAATGCAGGAAAATGACTTAAATATTTTTCATGCAGCATGAACATGCTTGGAATTCACTTCCAAAACACATCCTGAAAGCCGGAGGGCTTTCACACGAGCGGTGCGCTAGCAGGATTGTAAAAAAAAAAAAAAAAAATCTGGCTAGCAGCATCTTTTGAGCTCCTACCCATTGAAATCAATGGAAGCATGGCTATACTGCCGCTTTGCGGGAGGTTTTAACCCTTTTTCAGCAGCTAGCAGGGGTTAAAACCGCCCGCTAGTGGCCGCACAGTGCTAAATATAGCGCTGCTTTGACACCGCTCCCGCCCCAGTTTGAAAGGGGCCTGCTGTGTATGGGAATACCACATGTGAGGCATTGTTTTGACTGATTATTGGACATTGTATCAAAACTGTGTACTGTAATGACCTCTGTAGGAGCAATCAGTCAATATAGCTTGGTGTAGTCACCTATAGCAGTCTGCTTCTATAAGCTAAGCAAGCCTAGCCTATTAATACGTGGCTGCCCCCAGGAATGCAGTGTTCATTGGCCGATTACATACAGGAGGAAAGAACAAAAAAACAAAGCAATAACTAGTTCCTGTGGTTTCAGGAGGGCAGTTGTCTGCAGGGGATGGCTGGGACTGGTCTCACAGGAATGTAGTCAGTGGAACATGCAGATGGGTCAGTTCAGGCAGAAGGCAAGACATGGTCAGCAAACAAAGTATTGGTCCAGGTAGCAGGCAGAGATATGGTCAATACAGATGGCAGGCAAAGGCAACACTGCACTGATGTGGTGGTGCTCAGGGGCTCTGGTGACACTGGGACTTGTGCATCAGCAATACTGTTTCTGCTTTACACTGGTCTGGTAAGTCCTGGGACTGGCGTGGTAATCAAGAACAGTTGATGGTATACAATGGTCTGGTGACACTGACTAGTGGGTTGGTGGTGATGGTGTTGGAATGCTGTTGGCATATGCTGGGACTGGTGTGGTAGTGATCAGGAACTTTGCTAGCATACACTGTTCTGGTGACACTGCAACTGGTGTGGCAGTAATCAGGAACATGGTTGCTGGCTACACTGATCTGGTGACACTGGCTGGCTACCCTATTAATGGTGGCACTGTAATTGCTGTGGTAGTGATCAGATCAAAAGTAATGAGTCTTTAATGCAGTGGATGGTGGTGCTTGGGGGGGGGGGGGGGGGGGAAATGGATCAAATGAATGTTTTTTTTTCTAATTCTATAAAGCTGTAAACAAAAATTGCTAACCAGACACCCATTTGTTCTTGTATATAGCGTTGGCCACCAAAGTAGTAGTAGTGGTCCCAGTCCTGAAAGGCAAAAATGTATATTGCAGCTTGCTATTCTTGTGGTGGCTGAATTGTGTGTATTTAATTTTTTTCCTCCCAAGCTTTTTGCTTTTTCACCTGCGCTGGAAATACTGCCAAAAAACAACAAATCTGGGGTGCCAAGGCTTGCCATCACTACCCTAGGCTGTTTTCATATGGACTACAACAGGACTTGATTAACCCCAGGTCGCCATTGTGACCAGATGTTTTGACCTGGTGCCTAGGTTGCTGCCTAAATTCTCACAACCCTGTGCGCTTCCCCCCCCCCCCCCCCCCCACTATGTATATTGGGCTCCGATTGACCATCTGTGGGCCTGGGATCATCATAGCAGATGCTGCTGGGTAGAGAGGGAGGAGAGCGGATGTGTGTCCTCCCCTTCTAGTTGTTGACCCAGAAGTGATGTCATTTCTGGGTTCCTGTTGAGTTTCCGGGGGAAGAATGTAATGCAGAACGATTTTACATTGCATTCAGTGCAACACAGACCCTGCATGTCTCATTGGAGAACCTGTCACCAAAAAAATCATCCCATAGGACATTTTGTCCCCATGTGATTGGGGGGGAGACAGGTTAATATAAAAATAAGTATTGTAAAAACATTTTACACCCAAGCTGATAAAACCCTGCCCTCCACATATACGCATGTACAAACGTAAATGCAAGGGACAGGGCTCCTGTGCCTGATGTCAATTGCAATACACGTTGCATACTTTTTTGTACCGCTAAGCTGATGTCTTTTATAGGGGGCATCGCCTATGGAAAATATAGGTTACTGACATGTTTGTTTGACATGTATCTTTTTTTTTTTTTTTTTTTTTTTTTTTTTTTTTTTGCAACCTTGGCTTTTGTCTTACCAAAAAATTAGGGAATTGTGTTTTTGTTGCATGTTCCATGAAAAAGATTTGTTAAACAAAAAACAAATTAAATCCTAGATTCAAAGCAAATTTGTCAAGTCCTGGACTACAAACCTGTCTTTCAATTTACAAAAGATGGCTAGGAAGGAAAAGCTGCTAAAAAGCTCACAAAAGTGACAGGGGCACTACACTTCTGGCAAGATCAACAAATGTAGTTGGCTTGGGGGGACCTAAAGGAAGCAGTCGCATAAAGACTAAGGGCTGCAATATATTGCATTTTTTTAATTTTGGCTTTAGATATCCTTTAATCAATAAGTGATACAGGATTAATTAAGTCTCAAGTCTGATGCATAAGGTAATGCTGCCAACTACAGCAAAAACAGACTGCATCACCCTTCCTCTCCAATCGTGCTTCAGTTCATTTCTAGTGTTCTAGAAGATGAATACTCTCCTCAGTGAGAAGCAAACCCTTTTCACTAGATTCTCTTCCTGCGCATGCAGTTGGTTCAGAAGTAACACTTGCTGGTACAATATCACGTGTGTATTGTTGGCATGGTGACCTTACTGCGACCTACAGTTAACCCTTCCTGCTCTGCAGTGGTCTCATGGGTGCCCCCACTGGGAATTTGAATCATTGGTTTGATATGTACAACCCCCAATTCCAAAAAAGTTGTGACTGTATAAAAACCCAAATGCAAATTTTCCTAAACCAATATTTTATTCACACTAGAAAACTATCAAATGTTAAACTGAGTTTTCCATTTTGAGAATAAAATTAGGTAGTTTTGAAATTGATGGCGGCAAAACACCTGTTGGGGACAGGGCCATGTTTACCATGGTGTAGCATCCCCTCTTCCATTAGACATTCTGTAAACATCTGGGAAATGAGAAGACCAGTTGCTGCTGGAGTTTTGGGAGAGAAATGTTACCAGTCTTAGTCTAGGACTGCTCAACAGTCCGGGGATTTGTCTTGTTTTTTTTTTTTTTTTTTTTATTCAAGATGCGCCAAATATTTTTATTTGGCTAAAGTTCTGTACTGCCATGCTGTACTGTCATGATGTTCATGCTAATGAAGCCACGCTGCTGTTGCAGTATGTGGTTTAGCATTGTCCTGCTGAAATATGCAAGGCCTTCCCTGAAACGTCTGGATAGGAGTATATGATGCGCCTGAACCTGGGTATATCTTTCAGCATTGATGGTGCCTTTCCAGATGTGCAAGCTGCCCATTCCATGCACACTAATGCACCTCCATACCATCAGATGCAGGCTTTTGAACCAAGTGCTGATGAGCTAAAGGTCCCACGTGGTGCCCATAGTTTCCCTAAAAAAAAATGTATTTTAATTTGTCTGGCCATAGAAGTTTTCCACTTTGCAACAGACCGTTTTTATTTGAGCTTTGATTTGAAGTTGGCTGTGTTTCTGACTTGTGTTCAGATATGGCTTCTTTGCATCATAGAGCTTTACCTTGCATCTTTGGGTAGTAGTGACTTTTGGAAGTATTTCTGAGCCCATGTTGTGATGTCCATGAGTCATGCCTGTTTTTAATGCAATGCTGCCCGAGGGCCTGAAAATCATTGTCATCCAGTATAGCTTTTTGGCGTTCTCACTTGTGCACAGATTTCTCCAGGTTCTTGGACTTTTTTTTATATTTATGTACTGTAGATGATATAAAGTCTTTGAAATTTTCATGTTGAGTAACCTTATTGTGCGACTGGTCAACAATTTAGACACCGCTTTTCACAGATCAGTGCACCTCTGTCCAACTTTACTTCTGACGCTTTTTGACTCTCTAAGATTCTTTTTATACTTATGTTACTGACCAGTTGCCAATTAACTTAATTGCAAAATGTTCTTCCAGCTCTTTCTTGTTAGTACCACTTGCACTATTGTGCAAAAGTTTTAGGCGGGTGTGAAAAAGATTGCGTTCAGAAATAAAAGGTGTGTGTGTGTGTGGTGTTTTTTTATTTTTTTTTATTTTTCCAAACAGCTTGGAGAACTAACTACAAATCTCTGGATGTAGGCTGCCTTATTACTTTTTCTCTTGTAATCCCAGATACTGTTCAGCGCTCTGTGGGGGCCAAACCAACACTTCCAGGGCTTCTTGTTCTTTACCCTGAAGATGGTTCTTAATTACTTTGTTTAGGGTTTCCTGCGGCAGAATAAATTTGGGTCCAATCACACACATCGCTGATGGTATGACATGGAGAAGTATCTGCCTATATTTCTCATCATTGAGGACACCATTGATCCTGACCAAATCTCCAACTTCATATGGAGAAATGCAGCCCTAAACTTGCAAGACACCACCACCATGCTTCACTGTTTGAAGACACTCCAATAAGCCTCATTATAGGCTTACCTGTAGGTACAATTAAAATTTAAATAGGATCAAGGTCTAGAAACCCAACAGACATTTGAGTGTTTTAGGAACATATTAAAGGCGCATTAGTGTATCCCGATGGACAACAAATATTAAAGAACCTGGGTGGCCATATTTCTAGTGCAAAAAGGCATTTACTAAAACTGTCCTAATAAAAACTAAATGCAGAGGGGGTCACGGTTGGCATTTCAACATTACAAAAAATGTGATTGTAAGTGCTTGATTGGGGCAGCTAAAATGGCAACAAGGACACACCAGAAAAATAAACACATTTTAAATAATAATGCTTGGTATCGCATCGCAGCAACTCAATGCAATTAGACAACTTGCTCAAGTTCAAACCGAGCATCAGAATGGGGAAGAAAGAGGCTTTAGGTGACTTTGAACGTGGCATGGTTGTTGGTGCCAGACGGGGCTGGTCTGAGTATTTCAAAAAGTGCTGATCTACTGGGATTTTCACATACAACAATCTGTAGGGTTTACCTAGAAGGGTCCAAAAAAGAATATCAAGTGAGCTGCAGGTGTGTGGACCAAAATGCTTGTCAGAGGAGCATGGGCAGAATGGTTTGAGATGATGGAAAGCCAACAGTTACCCAACTACTCGTTGCAACCAAGATATACAGAATACCATCTTTATGCACAACACATCTAACCTTGAAGCAAAAGGGCTACAGCAGCAGAAGATCACATCCGATGGCACTCCTGCTGGCTGAGACCAGGAAACTGAGGCTCCAATTTGCACAGGGTCACCAAGATTGGGGAAAACATGGTCTCCTGAATCTTGATTTCAGCTGTGACATTCAGATGGTAGGGTCAGAATTTGGCGTAAACCACACGAAAGCATGGATCTATCCTACCTTGTATCAACAGTTTAGGCTGGTGGTGGTAGTATGATGTGGGGGATATTTTCTTGGCCCCTTCGTACCATTTGAGCATCTATTTAAATGACACCGCCTACCTGAGTATTGTTGCGGACCATGTCCATCCTTTTTATATGAACATTTCTTTTTTTTTTTTTTTTTTTTGCATTTTAAAGTTTTATTGTAAATAGTAACATTACAAAGGTATAAAAACGTAAAACAGAACTTGAGAACATAGTGCCCCCTAGAGGGTCAGTACAGATGATATCCTACAGGCCTACTCACTCGGCAAGATAACCAGACGGTATGCGCACAACAGACAGGCCGCTTGAGAAGTGGTTGGGAGAATGATTCTTGTTCTAATGGCCTAGGAGCTGTTGCCATCGGGTGGGGTACAATTACCTCCAAGGAAGCTTTTTGTACTAGACTTAATCAGCGTCTGGCCGCCGTCCTCCCACACACCCCCTGGGGGGATCTTGCTGTGTGTGGGTGGGGCAGGGGCCAGAGCTTCAGGTGAAGCTGGCGTGAGGGGGCAAGAAAACCCTGCTCACCGTAGCAGAATACTAACCCCTAGCTGGGGTAAGGGAGCTACCGTGGGCTAAAATTTGGTCCCTCACTCAGTGAGGGGAGGGGAGAGAGAAGGCCTGAGGAGGCTAGGGCTTCGGTTTCTAGTCTAGCGGGCTGCTCTTGTGTACCTACGGGTAACAAAACATATCAAACTCGTTTACCAGAACTGGGGTCCTGAGCGCGCCAGTACCCTTCAAGTAGAAGATGAAAGGGCAGGAGGAGAGACGGCAAGAGAAAAGGAGGGAAAAGGGGAGAGAGAAGAAGGTGGGGGGGGGGGGGGGGGAGGTTGGATAGGGGGTCCTCGCGGAGGGAAGCTGCGGAGCCTGTGTAGTTCAATCAAGGAGGTTGACAGTATTTCTTATAGGAGAATCAACGATGTGCCCGTGTATTGGGCCCACGGTTCCCATGTGAGATGGAATTTTTCTGTTGTCTAGGAGAGTGTGGGCAATTTTTTCCTGGGCCATTATCCATGAGATCTTTTGTTTAGCTCGTCGGAGTGAGACTGAGGGTGATTTATGTCCATCCTTTTTATGACTATAATGTACCCTTCTGATGTCTACTTCCAGCAGGATAATGCACCATGTCACAAAGCTCCACTCATCTCAAACTGGATTATTAAACAGGGCAATGAGTTCACTGTATGCCAATGTCCTCTAGTCACAAGATCTTAATCCAATAGAGCACCTTTGGGCTGTGGTGGCCCAGGATATTCGCATCATGGATGTGCAGCCGTCAATCTGCAGCAACTGTGTATGCTATGTCAATATAGAACAAAATCTCAATGTTTCCACCTTGTTGAATTTATGCCACGGAGAATTAGAATCAGTTCTGAAGGCAAGAGGGGGTCCAACCCAGTACTAGCAAGGTGTGACTAATAAAGGGGCTGGTGAGTATATATGAATAGCAGAAGGGCAGGGATTTTAACCCCTTGCGGCGACCGTGCGCACATATGCAACTTCAGCTTGAAGGGGTTATACTGGGGTGATAGCTGCAGGCATCACTCTGGTACTGTGTGTGTGTTTTTTTTTTTTTTTTTTTTTGAGCAGGCAGTCGGTCCTTTAGGGATAACAACTGCTGAAGCTAAAGAAGCGGGAGGCAACATTCCGCCACCCAGGGGTTTTGTTTTATAGCGCAAAAAAACAATTTACTTTCTGCTATAAAACGGCCACTAGGAAAATTTGAAGAAAATCAAATTGCTTCAATTTAGGCCAATGTGTATTCTACATATTTTTGGTAAAAAAACACAAGCTTTGGACACAAACTGACACTTGACACTTTTTGGGGACCAGTGACAAAATGCATCAATCAGTGCTAAAAATGTGCACAGTCTCTGTACTAATGACACTGGCTGGGAAGGGTTTGAACAGGTGATCAAAGGGTTAACTTTGTTCCTAGCCAGTGTTTTAGTGTACTGGGGTAGGTGCTTTCTCCAGGGGAAGACTTGGGTCCATGTAGAGAAGTGGTTTAATTGTAAACTGCGTAGGGGCTTTTTTCTGTTAGAGGTAAGGATGTAGAACTCCGTCCCACAGTTGGTTTCAGCTGGGAGTGTAGATTATTTTCAAAAAAATGTTTTAGATGAGCATCTGAATGCAATACACAGGTATATGGGAAATTGACTTGACACACGGCCGACCAATCCCCCCCCCCCCCCTTCTGTCTTTTAGTCTAACTTTACCTGCTCCCTATTCTGCAGTCCTTGCCTATGATTATGCTGCATTCTCTTCCCCCTTAACTCCCACGGCCTCCTGAGACATTCAGAGTGCCATGCAAGCTTATACATGTGCAACGGGGAGCATTGCATACTAGCAAATTATGTCACACTTGCCTGCAAACTAAGCCCTTGTCGTCCCAGCTGCAGGCCACATCCATCTTAAGTCTTCCTTCCGGGTCTGGTCTCCAGCTCTGACTGGCCGGAGCCGTGTGACGTCAGTCCTGCAAATGCGTGCAAGCCGCTGGTCACGGCACAGGGCTCTGAAGAGATGGCACCAGCAGCTGTTCCTTCAGAGCGCATACAGTAAATCTCAAACTGTGCAAGTTTAGGAGATAGGTACTATAAATATATCGGTAAGCTGCCTTCTACTTCCTCTTTAATTCAGAACACGGCTACATCCCCAGTTATAACTGGTTGTGCAAACTAATGCAACCACATTATTTTAGATTTTAGCTTTTACTCTCTAAGATTTATTTTTTTGATTGCGTTGTACAGTTTATAGTACTATACAAGTCACAGTAAAGGTGGGAAGTTTGTCATGTTTTTACATCACAGAAACCTGACACGTTAACGATTATTTATGTATATGCTATCCACTGTACACCATGAACACAAGTTTAATGATCGGATGAGGAAATTTTGTACTCTTGGTAGTTTTCCTGCAAACAGTCCAGAGGGTTGAAAAAAATATAAGCTTGTAGGTTTAAGGAGTTATGCATTCCTTTCCCATTCTAGAAAACAAGTTTGACACTTTGAACCGCTATAGTAAAGCGTCCATAATGTCCATCCAGTGCTGTGGAGAGGCAGCGCTAGATTGATTGAGGCTGGGTTCACAATGGTGCGATGTGAGAGCCTGCAAATCCAGTGCGGGTTCTGCATCGCAGCTCACACTGCCCTCTTCGAACCGCTGGGAGTGTCAATACAAGGTTAATGACACCCCCAGATGGGTTTGCATATCGCAGTGCGAACTGTCAATTCAGACAAATCGCTTTGCATGGGTGTGAACACCCATGCAATCCGATTCTGGTGCGGAAAAAGGGTCCTGCACAAGTTTGGTTCTGAATGCGATGCAAATTTAGCCGTACAAGATGGGTGACTGAATTCGCATTGCACAGACATCGCATGTGATCTGCACAGCTGTTTGCTGTCTGGCATCCCTGCAGTGTGAATCGGCCCTGAACTTTACAAAGTGAAATGGAAAACAAAAGCCAGAGTAGGGATGAGCCCGATGTTTGTTCGAGTCGAGCATTGGGTGTTCGCCTATTCGCCGAATAGCGAACAATTTGGGGTGTTCGCAGCAAATTCGAATGCCGCGGAACACCCTTTTAAAAGCCTATGGGAGAAATAAAAAGTGCCAATTTTAAAGTCTTATATGCATGGTATTGTCAAAGTGTTTGGGGACCTTGGTCCTGCCCCAGGGGACATGTAGCAGTTTTCAAAACTGAAATTTTTTCGGGAGCAGTGATTTTAACAATGCTTAAAATGAAACAAGTGAAATATTCCTTTTAAAACTTCATACCTGGGGGGGGTGTCTATAGTATGCCTGTAAAGTGGTGCATGTGTCCCGTGTTTACAACTGTCCCTGCACAAAATTGCATTTCTAAAGGAAAAAAGTCATTTAAAAGTACTTGCGGCTATAATGAATTGTCTGTCCCAGCAATACACATAAGTCATTGGAAAAAAAAAAAACTGCATGGGATTCCCCCACAGTCCAGTACCAGGTCCTTTGGGTCTGGTATGAATATTAAGGGGAACCCCACGCCAACATTTTAAAAAAGGCGTGGGGGGTCCCCCAAAAATCCATACCAGACCCTTATCCGAGTACGCAGGCTGCAGGAAATGAGGGCACCCCCCTCCTGAATTGTACCAGGCCACATGCCCTCAACATGGGAAGGGTGCTTTGGGGTAGCCAAAGCACCGTGTCCCCATGTTGATCGGACAAGGGCCTCATCCCCACAACCCTTACCGGGTGGTTGTGGGGGTCTGCGGGGGGCTTATCGGAGTCTGGAAGCCCCCTTTAATGAGGGGACCCACAGATCCTGCCCCCTGTGTGAAATGGTAACGGGGTACCCCCTACCATGTCACAAAAGTGTGAAAATGACATGACATGGAGGCAGGTCGTCGCTTTTCCTTTTTTTTTTTTTGTTTTTTTTTTTTGGTCTGGCAGCGGAGCAAGAGAAGAAGACTTTGTGGGACAGTTTTTTAATTTTTTAATAAAGGACTTGTCCCCAAGCCGTGTCATGTCATTGTTATAATTTTTCACTTTTTTTTTTTTTTGAAATGGTAGGGGTACATTTGTACCCCGTTACCATTTTACATGGGGGAGGGCAGGATCTGGGGGTCCCCTTGTTAACCACTTTCCACCTGGCCTATAGCAGAATGGCGGCCGGGCGGTGGTGTCATTATCCTGACTGAGCGTCATGACATCCTTCAGGATAACATGCCGCCGCGCGCCGATCGGTGTGTCATTCTGACACACCACTACACTGATCTCGGTAAAGAGCCTCCGGCGGAGGATCTCTACCACGTGATCAGCCGTGTCCAATCACGGCTGATCATTGTAAACTGCTCTCCTGACGAGGGGAGTGGGGTCTGCGCTGATTGTTTCAGTGCAGCCCCCCGCAGATGCCCACACTGGACCACCAGGGACTCCACTAGGACCACCATGGGAGTGGGCAACATGTGGATGGCCAGGTATGTACCCCTGGCCAACCACGTGTGCAAATGATGCCCTATCTGTGCCAGTCAGTGGGCACTGACTGACACATGTACAAATAAAAATCAGTGATGCCCAGCAATGCCACCCATCAGTGTCGTCGGTGCCCCACCCCATCAGTGTCGTCTAGTCAGTGCCCATCAGTAAAGAAAACGTATTTACAAAAAAATTTAACAAAGTAACTTTTTTTTTTCAAAATTTTTGGTCTTTTTTTTTTTTTTTTTTTGCGCAAAAATATTTAAATCACAGAGGTCATCATACGCCACCAAAATTTGTTTGGGTACAGTGTTGTATGACCACCCAATTGTCATTCAAAGTGCGACAGCGCTGAAAGCTGAAAATTGGTCTGGACAGGAAGGTGTCTATGTGCCCGGTATTGAAGTGGTTAAAGGGTCTTCCAGATTCCGATAAGCCCCCCCGCCCGCAGACCCCCCTCAACCACTGGGCAAAGGGTGTGGTGATGATGCCCTTGTCCCATCAACATGGGGACACGGTGCTTTGGCGATCCCAAAGCGCCCTCCCATTTTGAGGGCATGTGGCCTGGTACGGTTCAGGAGGGGTGGCGCTCTCATGCCCCCTCTTTTCCTGCGGCCTGACGGATTACGTGCTCGGCTAAAGGTCTGGTATGGATTTTTTTGGTGCATGGTTCCCCTTAATGTCCATGCCAGAACTGAAGGTCCTGGTAATGGACTGTGGGGGAATCGCGTGCTTTTTTATTTTTTTAATGACCTTTTATG
Source organism: Lithobates sylvaticus (assembly GCA_028564925.1). Lineage (NCBI taxonomy): Eukaryota > Metazoa > Chordata > Amphibia > Anura > Ranidae > Lithobates > Lithobates sylvaticus. The sequence continues at coordinate 343,305,723 of CM053030.1, read as the reverse complement.
TGTATTGCCGGGACAGACAATTCATTATAGCCTATTATAGAGTACTTTTTTAAATGACTTTTTTTATTTATTTTTTTTTCTTTTAGAAATGTCATTTTGTGCAGAGACTATTGTAAACACGGGAAAAATGCGCCACTTTACATGCATACTATAGACACCCCCCAGGTACAAAATTTAAAGGAATTTTTCACTTTTATTGTTTCACTATAAGCATCATTAAAATCACTGCTCCTGAAAAAATGGCAGTTTTTTTTACTTTTTTTGCATTGTTACATGTCCCCTGGGGCAGGACCCAGGTCCCCAAACACTTTTATGACAACTTGCATATAAGCCTTTAAAACTGGCACTTTTGATTTTTCATGTTCCTGTCCCATAGACTTTAACGGTGTTTGAACAAATTTTTTGCCTGTTCGCATGTTCTGCTGCGAACCGGGGGGGGGGGGGGGGGTGTTCGGTTGATCCCTACTCCTGAGTATCCTATTGGTCCAGCACAAAGCATAACTGGCTTCACGCAGTAGATGAATGGAGGGGATAAAATACCTGGCAAACAGGGCAGGGGACCTGCTGTGAAAATAAATAAAATGGAAACTGTCCATTACGACCCGCATCCAGAGTAATAAATGCAGGTGACAAACTTACTTTTAAGCACTTTAAAGCAGGAAAGCACTAGTGTGTGAACCTGCAATTTTGAACAGATCTGGAAAACCTGACCCATCGGTGGCCCCTGAGAACTCTGCTATACCAAGTTAGCACTAGGGCTGCAACTAACGATTATTTTCATAATCGATTAGTTGGCCGATTATTGTTTCGATTTAATCGATTAATAACCTTAAAAAAAGTGTAATTTACCGTATATACTCGAGTATAAGCCGAGTTTTTCAGCACATTTTTTTGTGCTGAAAGTGCCCCCCTCGGCTTATACTGGAGTCAAGCACTTTTCTGCAGCAAAAAAAAAAAATTCCGACCCGACTTTGGGGCCCCGTATCTCGGGGCCACTTGGGTCTAGGAGTCCCAAATTTGGTGTGCCAACCAAGTGGACCTAGCACTATAACATATCCAAATATGGAGCTCCTAGCACTAAGTAGCCCCAAAGACGGGGCCCCAAAGCCCCAAAGTCGGTTCGGAAAATGTCATTCTCTGCTGCAGAAAAGTGCTTGAGATTTTCTGACCCGAATTTGGGGCCCCATATCTCGGGGAAACTTGGAGCTAGGAACCCCAAATGTGGCATTCAAACCCAGTGGAATTAGCACTACAACATATCTAAAGATGGGGTTCCTAGCACTAAGTGACCCTGAGATACAGGGCCCCAAATCGGTCAACTGTGTCCATCTGCATGGGCACAGTGAGGCTGCAAATGGGCATCGTTGACCCTCTTTTCCACTTACAGTAGCTGCGCATTTCTCACCCTAGGCTTATACTCGAGTCAATAAGTTATCCCAGTTGTTTGTGGTAAAATTAGGTGCCTCGGCTTATATTCGGGTCTGCCTATACTCGAGTATATACGGTAGTTAATATGTAAAGTTTTAAAAAAGGCAATTTATTATATATTTATTTATAGTGGTTGTATACCCATTTAAAAATTTTTTTTTTTTGGTTATCTACCTGCAAGACAAAGTCATAATGAGCTAGTATGACTAGCATACTAGCTCATTATGCATCACTTACCTTAGATCGGGGCCCCCGTCGCCGTGTTCTTCTCCCCCTCCGGCCGCATCCATAGCTAAACAGATACCCTTCCGGGTATCGCCGCTCCGGCCAATCACAGCGCCGCTGTGATTGGCCAGAGCGGCGAGGACGTCGCTCCGCGCATGCACACGGGACACTTCAAATGCGGTGAGCCGCAGTTGAAGATGAGGATTAACCCTGTAAATGCACCGTTGTCTACGGCGCGCATGCGCTGTAGACAACGTTGTAAAACGTTCTTTTCAAATATCTCCTAAACCATGCAGGTTTAGGAGATATTTCTTGTACCTACAGGTAAGCCTTAATCTAGGCTTACCTGAAGGTGCAAGTTGAATTTTAGGGTATACAACCACTTTAATATTTTTATGCAGTGGTAAATATAAATAACCAACTATATGGTTAGGGAGCAAAACATCTAATCCACTCTGAGCATAACAGACATACTGTATATACTATTAGAGGAAATATATACTGTATATAATAGTGGAGATATACTGTATATATGATCAAAGGGTGAATCTGGTAAATATCAGACTCAAAGATCAAATTTTTTTTTCTTCCTTCAAAAAAATGTCATTTTAAGAACGTTCGATCCGTGTTGCCAGCATAAGGCTCAGTACACACCTTTTGCAGTTTGCTTTTGATCTGTTTCTGCAGTGTTTTTTGCTGTGCATTTTGATTTTTGCGCACACGTGATTTTGATGCGATTTGTGTTTTTTTTTTTTTTTTTTTTTTTGTTTTGCCAATTTGTTGCTGCAAAAACGCATTACATGCTTTTCTGCAGCTTCTCCATTGAAGTATATTGAACCAAAAAAAGCACCGCTTTGTGTTAAAGACCCTGACCCTTTCCAAATACGCAGCGGTTGAAAAAAGCATAGATGTGAACGTGCCCCATAGGAAACCATGTAAATGAACTAGTGCGTTTCTGCAAAACGCATAGGTGTGAACCAGGTCTAAGACGTTTAGTAACATAAAGGGGTTAAAAAAATTAAAATTAGCCCTTTTATAGTACAAACAAAGCAAGTAATCACCACTACTGTAAGGGGTTAATTTTTTTTTCTGTAGAACAAAGTAAAATTCACAGTAGCGATTTGCTCTTTTTGTACTAAAGGGCTCATTTTAGTTTTTTTTTTAACCCCATTATGTTACTGGCCGATTTTAATCGATTATGAAATCGATTACTATTTTCATAAATCGATTAGTTGTTGATTAGTTGTTTCAGCCCTAGTTGGGATTCAGCACCTTCAAAAGTGTTCTCTATCCACTTTATTAGCTGTGTTTAGGAGAGTTGGCAGCATGGATTATGGAAAACCTAAAAGAAAATATAATGCTGTAAAATGTGGATAGCATCTGCTGCATAGAAATTCTGGTATAACATAAGGCACTGTAGTTATCTAATCTAACAGTATAATTATGGTTTATGTAATACTTTTGAGTATAATGCTCAGATTTTATTATTTTTCTAAAGGAGTTTTGCAAGCAGAATGCACGTATTTTGCTTGAACTCTTAAGGCGAAGACAGCCAATGATGGTTTTGAGTTGTGTAAAAGCAGCACTACGTGACCTGCAGAACATTATAACCTAGCCAGCTTTAACCACTTGCCCTCGCAGATTGACAATCCTGTGGTCATGCAACGCTGTACCCAATTTTTTTTCACCCACAATTTAGAAGAAAAACTTTACCTTTTGCTATAAAACATAACATTTTAAGAACAAATATACATTCTGCTACATATTTTTGACAAATCCTAATGAGCGTAAATTTGTTGGTTTGCGCAAACTGTCTACAAACTATGGGATATACTGGCTTTTTTTCTTTGCTAGTAATGGCGGCGTTTAGTGAAATTATAGCAGGACTGCGACATTGTGCCAGATAATCTGACACTAACTTCCACTTTGTGGGAACCAGTGGCGCTAATATTATGATCAGTGGTGGAAATATGTGCTGTCACTGTACTAGTAACATTGGCTAAGAAAGGGTAAACATCTAGGGTGGTCAAACGGTTCAATGTGTGTTTTTATGAAGGGATGTGATGGATTTTATTTCCTGCTTTGCTGGGAAAGAAACCTCCCCCTGTCAGGCTGGAGCTCTGCATTGTTTTATATATGCAGACCTCTGTCCAGCCTCTCTCCTAGACAATCAACTGGTACTGGCAGACATCCATTGGCCAGCACCCGCTGATTGGCTTCTGCTGTGCCTAATCACAGTGTCATGTGACTCCATTAGTGTTGCAAGGTCTCAAGTGTGTTTTAAATTTTGCTGTTATTGCTCTTGCTGGTCACTGGAAGTTCAACATGGCAAAGAACTCTGAGGATCTGAAAAAAAATGTGTTGCTCTACATAAAGATAGCCTAGGTTATAAGAAGATTGCCAAGACCTTGAAACTGAGCTGCACTATGATGGGCAAGACCATACAGTGGTTTAATGGGACTGGTTCCACTCTGAACAGACGTCGCCATGGTTGACCAAAAGTTGAGTGCACGTGCTCAGCATTATATCCGGAGGTTGTCTTTGGGTAATGTATGAGTGCTGCCAGCATTGCTCCAGAGGTTGAAGGTTTGGGGTCAGCCTGTCAGTGCTCAGACCATACACTGCATCATATTTGGTCTGCATGGCTGTCTTCCCAGAAGGAAGCCTCTCCTAAAGATGATGCACAAGAGCCCACAGTTTGCTGAAAACAAGCAGACTAAGGACATGGCTTGATGGAACCATGTCCTGTGGGCTGATGAGACCAAGATAAAATGATTTAGTTCAGATGGTGTCAAGTGTGTTTGGTGGCAACCAGGTGATGAGTACAAAGACGAGTGTCTTACCTACAGTCAAGCATGGTGGTGGGAGTGTCATGGTCTGGGGGTGCATGAGTTCTGCCGCCACTGGGGAGCTACAGTTTGAGAGAACCATGAATGCTAACATGTACTGTGACATACTGAAGCGGAGCATGATCAGGCTGCAGGGCTGTATTTCACCATAACGACCCCAAACTCCCCTCCAAGACTACCACTGCCTTGCTAAAGAAGCTGAGGGTAAAGGTGATGGACTGGCCAAGCATGTCTCCAGACCTAAACCCTATTGAGCATCTGTGGGGCATCCTCAAACAGAAGGTGGAGGATTGCAAGGTCTCTAACATCTGCCAGCTTTAATGGCATAGTGGAGGACTCCAGTGACAACCTGTAAAGCTCTGGGGAACTCCAAGAGTGTTAAAACAGTGCTGGAAAATAATGGTGGCCACACAATATTGACACTTTGGGCCCAATTTGGACATTTTCATTTAGAGGTGTACTAACTTTTGTTGCCAGTGGTTTAGACTTTAATGGCTGTTTTGTTTGCTACAAAGTAGTGAGTGTACTGCTTGTATAGAAGTGTAATTTCGTCAGTGTTGTCACACGAGAAGATGTAATAAAATATTTACAAAAAATGTGAGAGGTACTCACTTTTGTGAGATTGTGTGTGTGTGTATTGCACAGAATGGCCACTCTGTAGCAGTAAATCTGCTATAGGGTGGTTCGCAAGGGGTTAATGTATACTTTCTTCATTAAAAGGTAGTTGTAAATGTAAACCCTTGCATACACCCACTGAAGTGACTAGTCTCAGGTGATAGCGACAGGGTTTACACATCATTTCTTGGCTGCAGTGGGCAGGGATGCGATGACACGTGTACACGTATACATACTAGAGCTGTGCGATTAATCATTAAATCGAGCTTGATTCAACCCCCCTCACAATCTTAATTTCCACGATTCATGTAAAAAGTGCAGAGCTGTTCTCTACTCAGCTGTCAAAAGCAGCTGGTGTTCCGTCAGAATCGGCGACCATCAGATTAGGTAACGGAAGTGACGTTCCGTCATCTGCGCATGCGTCCGCCGCTACCAGGTTTGCTAATCTAAAGAACACCTGCAGTAAGAAGCAGCGGACATCTTGCTACGTCTTTAATTTCACAGTAATTTTAGCAATAAAGTAAACCTATATAAATATAGTATGTTGACATCTGTGATGCTGTTTTGATGTGGAAGGTGGTGAAGGCCATGTTGGTACACACCGCAATGCTCAGCAATAACCCTTTTTTAGCCTTTTAAAAATTAAACCTCTCGACCGCATCACGGATGTCTATATACTATATGCTAGTAGTAGTAGTATACAATATTCTCAGTTTATTGCTGAAATGCACAGTAATTTTAGCAAGATGTAGCTGGGTATAGTAAAATGTCTGCTGCCTTCTGACTGCAGGTGTTCTGTCAGATTAGCAACCCTGGTAGCAGTGGACGCATGCGAAGATGGAACATCACTTAAGTTGCCTAATCTGACGGGTTGCTGATTCTGACAGAACTCTGGCAAAGTTTATCCCAACATTGCCCAGTGCTGAGATAAAAAAGCATTGGGGGTTATTTACTAAAGGCATATTCACTTTGCACTGCAGAGGACTTGGGAGTGCAGTCGCTGTAGATCCGAAGGGGACATGCAAGGAAAATAAACAGCATTTTAGTTTGCACATGATTTGGATGATCAAATCGGAGCTTCCCCTCATTTCAGATCTACCCCTCAGATTTAAAGCGACTGCACTTCCAAATGCACTTGCAGTGCACTTGTAGTGGATTTCCCTTTTCGTAAATAACCCCCATTGTACCATTTTGGTTCTTTTAGATCAAAGGAATGAACTTCAAAGGAATGAAAGACTAAGCCTTTTTCTGACACTTGTTGCTTACAAGTTAAAATCAGTATTTCTTGCTAGAAAATTACTTGGAACTCCGAGGTAGAGGTATTTAAAATGGCGGTCAGTGCAATATTTTAGCACGATTTGTGCAGCTATCTTTCAAATGCAATTTTTTGGGGGGGGAGAGAAATATACAGCAAAGTTAGTCTGATTTTATTTATTTTTTGACATGTTATGCCGAGAATCGTGATTCTCAAATTTATCCAGATTTGTACAGCTCAAAGCTTAATTAAACAAGCTGAAGTTAGAAGTTGGCTACCATGCACAGCTGCACCAGATTTTGCACTCCCCAGTTTCAGTAAATCAACCCCAAAGTCTCTTAGGAAAACTTGGCCAACTGACGCTGTCACCTATTGTGTTGAAGAAAAAGATTGGTTGCACACCATGAAAGGAAGAATTTCTGTAAAATAGTTAATTGTCAAGGTGCCAAAGGATGTAGACCGGTTTCACAGATAACTTGTGCTTGTTCACAACCTATTGTATGCTGGGTAGTGGGTGGAGCTCAGGATTACCAGGTGTTGGCATTAACTGTAAAGGAGATGGCGGCCAGACATCACACAAGCCCCGTACACAAGAGCTGAATGTTGGGAGACCTCAGCCGATTCAATAAACTGCCTACATTCAGCACTTGTGTAGGTCAGCCGGTCCGACAGAACCCAGCCATTTGCTGTATAACCAGCTCCTGATCAGCTGACCGGAGTGTTTTGGTGTGGGGGGGGCATTCCCCTGTCGGAACAGCTCAGCAGGGGATATTGCTGTACGAACATCTGGATTGTTAGTACATCGGCTCCAGCCAAAGCTGTCAGGCTTGTTTTCAACCCTGAGGGTTGAACAAAAAACTTGGTGTGTATTTGCATTGGAGTGAGACAAGTACATACTATAGAAGAGTAAGCTTTCATATTTTTTTTTTTTTAAAACCACTTTTAGTACCAAGAGTGCCTGCCAAGTGCCCCATTTGTGGCCTTGGTGGCAAATTCCATGGCATTTTCTTGATCATACATCACGGGACACAGAGCCTAAGTAATAACCTTAATGGGTTCTGGGCCACCTTCAGGGCATGGACACTGCTATACCCAATACAGGAAGTTCACTCCCCTATAGAACCCCCTCCTCCTCCTTCCAGGAGTACCTCCAGATTTTTTCGCCAATGTCTAAGGTGTTGGTCACGAGTGAAGATGTGCCCTGAGGAGCTCCAGGAGGTATCCATGCTGGATTTAAATAACCTCCACACACCAGATCCATCCAAGCCACTGAGGCCAAAGGATGGTACCCGGCCTTGCATAGAACAAGGTTTTGTCTGTAAGCCTCTTGAGGGCTTGACCCCAGGAACCAGGACTTTTTGGTCATGCTAGATTACCTAAGGTTGCTCCTGAGGGGTGCTAAACGGGTCCAAAGGAGTGGAACCCCTATAATTGGGACTCGACCTTTGAATGTTTACTAACGCAGCCCGCCGTGATGGGTGCAGTTTGGATCGGTCTATTTTCAGCAGTATCCTGCAGTGAGGAAAAGGTAGAAGCTTAGGAACTGTAAAAAGTCAACCTATGCCTTTTTCATCCATATGAAAAATGTTGTAATGCCTTTAAAATCTCCACTAGAGGGAGTAAAGATAACATACCTTGGTAAGTTGCTTCTCAGCAGCTCTGTGTCCAGCTATAAACAGCGTGTCTCCCAGCAGCAGGAGGGGGTTCTTATTTGAACAGAGGAACTAAGGGGTTGGGGGTGCAGCATATTGTTAATGGCTCCTGTTTGTAACACTTAGTGTTACAGAATACTAAGCCTACTGCTTTGTTGTCAGACTGCCGGTTAAGAAATCCTTGTTGCGTCCCAGCCTTATATATTTCAAAGAATGCTTGCATATAGAAAGCATAGACAAAGTTCTGGAGCACCAGCCGGCGATCAAATCCTCCACAGATGCGTGCAGACTAAGGTTCATTTAAAAAAAGAGGGCGGGTACTGGAAGGGGCGTGGCTTAAGACAGGCAGCGCCATGTGCAGGAATCGGCTTCCACATGGTACGCAGCGTACAGCTGAGTACGCCAATCAGGCTTACGCCTGAAGTTTGTCATAAAACAGATGCACTATTTTTCAGGAGATCTCTCGAGCAACTGAAGATAACACAGGAGCGCTGGGGCACGTAAGGGATGTATACAGTCATTTCCAGTATGGGAAATAAAATTGTTACTCGGCACCAAAGCTGATCTTTATGGTGGCATCGTTTTGCTAGCTATTACTCAGAGTAGAATATTTTTTTTTCTTAAAGTGCCTCTGCTTTTGTGCTTGGCACTATGACTTCCAGAGCTACCACAAAGGTACTGAAAATTCCACCCCCCAGGCGCTGGGAACTCCACTCATGCCTCCACTCATGCCTCCACTCATGCCTCCACTCATGCCTCCACTCATGCCTCCACTCATGCCTCCACTCATGCCTCCACTCATGCCTCCACTCATGCCTCCACTCATGCGATACTAGGCATTGCAAGCCAGGGTGAGTCATTGAAACAAATTGGTGGTGCAACTGCTTCTCACACTTCAGCCCCTGTATACGTGACTGAAGATGCATTTTCCTCTGCCCTGCAGGGCCTAGAAGGAAGATTGGCAGCTTTAATCGCATCCTCCATCCAAATGGATAGGCAGCGTGCTAGATTCCCCCTGCCCACCTCAAACCCTTTTTCAAGGGAACAGTGGGCTCAGGCAATCACGAGGAAAGACAAGCCGTTTATTCCTCTGCGGAAGATACAGTTGATTAACCTTTTTCAACTTCGCAATCTGAGAGATTGCTGGTACAAACTCTTACGGAGATGGTTCGTTCCACTTTCATGCTACCCCTAACAAAGTCAGCTGAAAGTTCGGTTTCTTCCTTGGGTTGCTTAAAACCTTTACAACCTTTTCACGCTTTTCCGGTCCATGCATTATTAGAAAAGCTTATTTATGCTGAATGGGATCACCCGGAAAAGCATTTTCTCCCTCCAAAGAGATCCTCGGTTCTCTATCCCATGGAGGAGAAATTCAACCAAAAGATGGAATGTACTAGCAGTTGACGTTGCCATTTCCATTTGTGTATAAAAGTTTAACTTGTCCAGTAGACAATGCACAAATGCTTAAAAATCCAACAATAGGCATCTGTCGGTCCCTAAAGAACCAGTTCAAAGAGGCCCTTAAAAAGGTCCCTGCACAACAGGCCTGTAAGTTGGCCAAACTACCAAAGGCGCTATGTTTTGCCATATACTAGTACACATGCGTAGGACCCTTTGGTTAAATTGGGCAGCTGAAGCACCTTGCAAAAGGCTTCTGACTAGTTTCCCTTTTCATGGGGAGTGACTATTTGGGGATGATTTGGATAAATACATCCAAACTATTTCTAGTGGGAGAGTACTCTTTTGCCAGTCAAAGTATAAACGTCCTTCATTTAAACTGACTTTTTCTACTGCGCCAGGGGCATCCGCCTCCACTGTCAGACTCTACAGGAAAACCTCAGGGTCAGGCCCAGGCACAAGAAGACCTAATGGCTGGAAGTCTGCAAAGCAGAATACTAAAGCTTCATCATGAAGAGGCGCCCTCCTCAGAGTGGGAGGAAGACTTCTGCAATACTCAGAAGGCTGGCAAAAGGAAATTCAGGACAGCTGGGTCATTTTCACTGTGTCTTTAGGATACAAACTAGAATTTTCGGGAGTTTCCACAGTCTCGTTCTCTGAGATCAAAGGTTACGAAAGATCCAGGGAAAACGCAATCTGTTTCAAGCATTAGACCGATTATTGGCTCTGGGGTGATCATACAGATCCCCACAGAGCAAGGTTTGGGGTTTTATTCAAACCGGTTTACGGTACCAAAACCAAATGGAGATGTCGGACCCATTCTAGATCTAAATAATCAAAATCAGTTCCTGAAAATCCGCTCCTTTCGCATGGAGTCTAGTCAGTAGTTTCTATCCGATAAGGAAGAGAACTTCTGGCTTCCATTGACATCAGGGATGCATATCTGCATGTCCCTAAATTTCCTGCTCGCCAAAGGTTTCTGCGATTTGAAGTAGAACAGCAGCACTTTCAGTTTTTAGCCTTGCCCTTCAGGCTAGCTACAGAATCCCGGGTGTTCACAAAAGTGCTAGCTCCACCCCTAGCCAGGTTAAGGGCACAGGGCTTAACAGTCTTGGCGTAACTAGAGCTGATAGACAAGTCAGCTCGCTTGGAGCAAATTGTACGCATTACAACCAGTTACCTGGAAAGTTGGGGTTGGATTCTCAACCTAGAGAAGTTTTTTCCTTAAAATCACTAAAAAAAGCTGGAGTATTTATTTGGGCCTGATCATGGACACAGCCCAGAAAAAGGTGTTCTTGCCTCTGGTAAAAAAAAATCAACTCCATACGAGACTTGGTGCGGATGGTCAGGTCGAAAGGAGATCCCTCAATTCGCCTTTGCATGAGGTTGTTGGGAAAGATGGTGGCTTAGTTCGAAGCAGTCCCCTATGCCCAGTTCCATTCGAGACTGTTGCAAAAAAAGTATCCTGTCTGCTTGGAACAAAACGATCCAAGCTTTGGACTTGCCAATGCGGCTGTCCCCAAGGGTGTTCCAAAGCCTCAGTTGGTTACTAACCCAGAATCTGCTGAAAGGAAAATCCTTCAGTAGCATGGACAGATGCCAGCCTTTCAGGCTGGGAAGCGGTACTAGAGAAGACTGTCCAGGGACAGTGGTCAAGAACCGAAAGCCTTGCCCATCAACAGCCTAGAGATCCAGGCAGTGCATCTGGCTCTGAAGGCCTGGACTTCCAGGTTAAGGGATTGTCCTGTCAGGATCCAATCCAACAATGCCACAGCTGTGGCCTATATAAATCGCCATGGGGGCACCAAGAGTCTCAGCGCAGAGAGGTGAACCATATTCTAACTTAGGCATGGAACATTCCTTTCTGCCCATCAGCAGTCTTCATTCCGGGAGAAGAGAATTGTCAGGCGGACTACTTAAGTAGCCAGCAGTTATTCCTAGGTAATGGTCTCTTCAGCCCTACATTTTTCGGGCTGTTTGTCAAAGATGAGGGCCAGAGTGGACGTAGATCTTCTAGCGTCTAGGGGTCCACTTGCATGCGGAACAAATGCCTTGGTGACCCCGTGGGATCAGTTCTCACTGATTTATGCATCCCCCCCCCCCTATTCAGTTGCTGCCACAACTTCTTTGCAGGATCAAGCTGGAAATAAAGCTGGTAATTCTGGTAGCACCAGCATGGCCCAGAAGGTCATGGTATGCAGAAATCTTAAAGATGGCAGTGGAGGATCCATGGTCCCTTCCACTAAGGCCATACCTGCTTTCACAGAGGCCGATAGTCTATCCTACTTTTCAAACGCTAAATTTAATGTCTTGGCTATTGAAGCGCACATTCTAAAATGTGGGCTTTCCGCGTCATTTTTCCCTACTCTGATTTAATGCAAGGAAGCCAGCTTCCAGAACTATACATTATAGCATTTGGAGGGCTTATGTTTCCTGGTCTGGATCCGAGGTTTGGCACCCTCGGAGATATATCTTGCCTTTCTACAATTAGGGGTCGAGATAAAGTTGACCTTGAGTACTATTAAGGGCCAAGTCTCAGCGTTATCGATCTTATTTCAAAGACCGCTTGCTACGCATTCTTTAGTCCGAGGTTTCATGCAAGGGGCACTGTGGATTAAATCACCTTGGAGCCCTTGAAACTTGAACTTGGTTTTGTCAGTGTTGCAAAAACAGCCATTTGAACCGATGCACAGTCCCTTTGTCCTGACAAGAAAGCTGGTGGTCTTGGTTGCTATATCCTCAGCAAGGAGGGTTTCGGATATGGCTGCTCTTTTTCATGTAAAGAGACATATTTGATTATTCATGAGGACCGAGTGGTTTTACGCCCTCGTCCAGTCTTTTTGCCAAAAGTGGTGTCAGGTTTTCACCTGAACCAAGATATTGTCCTGCCATCGTTGTTGTGTTTTTTTTTTTTTTTTTTTTTCCAAAACCGTGTTCCAGGGAAGAGAAGTCACTACATTGTTTTGATGTGGTGAGAGCAGTGAAAATCAATGGAAAGACAACTGCTCAGATTAGAAAGACTGATGTTTTATTTATTCTGCCAGAGGGTCCTAAAAGGACGGGCAGCGTCGAAATCCACTGTCGCTTAGTGGATTCGGCAAGTTATAATTCAGACTTATGATTTAATGGGAAATTCCTCCTTTTTTCAAGTCAAAGCGCACTCTACCAGGTCAGTTAGTGCTTCTTGGGCAGTGCGTCACCAGGCCTCCACGGCTCAGATCTGCAAGGCCGCAACTTGGTCTTCAATACATATATTCACAGAATTTTATCAGGTAGATATAGGAAGGTATGAGGCTATCACCTTCGGGCACAGTATGCTGCATGCAGCAGTATAAGTCCTCAGGTCTGGGGGTGCCCTACGGGTTGTCTCTCCCTCCCCCTCAAATAGCATTGCTATGGGACGTCCCATTAAGTTATTAGGCTCTGTATCCCATGATGTACGATAAAGAAAATAGGATTTTTATAACGGCTTACCTGTAAAATCCCTTGGAGTAAATCATGGGACACAGAGGTCCCTCCCCTCCTTTATGGGGGTTAAGTATATTGCTTTGCTACAAAAACTGAGGTACTCCAGGAAGGAGGAGGGTTTATATAGGGAAGTGAACTTCCTGTATTGGGTATACCAGTTTCCCTCGCCTGAAGGTGGTCCATAACCCATTAAGTTGATACTTAGGCTCTGTGTCCCATGATGTACTCCTAGAAAATTTTACAGGTAAGCTGTTACAAAAATCCTATTTTTATATTACACATTTGATAATTTTTGTTAATTTTTTTTTATTTTTAGATGATGATGTTGACCTAGAGGCTCTTGTGAATGATATGAATTCTTCTCTGGACAGTTTGTACTCTACATGCAGCAGGGTATCGGAATCTGTGCCACTTCTTAAAAATGGACAGCTTAATCGAAGCCAGCTATCAAACTCAGGAACCAACAATCTTCCGTCCACGCAACAGAGACAGAAGATGCAACGCTCCCAACCAATGCAAATACAAGCAGTCAGGTTGTAAACCTAATGATCGTGTTTAATTCAGGATTGTCTTGACATGTCTTTATAGCCAACTTAACTGGTATATTTCGTGTTTGGTGCAGTGGCTTTTTTTTTTTTCTTGTGGGGGCAGCTAACAAAATGAACGAAATGTACCTAGAACAATTTTCTGTTGGTGACCTTTTGCCACAGAAGGAAAATACCCTGTAAAAAGCTTAAAGTAGACCTATAGGCCGAACTTTTGTTTCATTTTGAACTGGTGGAAGAGAGAGATAGATATAGATCTATCTCTAATTTTTTTTATTTTTTGGTGTTCCATTAGAGATGTATAGCCGGAACTGGGGAAATCCCTGCAAATTAAAGGGGTTGTAAGGTCAACCCCTATTACTGCAGCCCCTTCTCTTTCCAGCGATGTCCATAAGTGTCTTGGCTGCCCAGGACTCTCCCTCATTGGCTTAGACACAGCGGTGCCATTGGCTCCCGCTGCTGTCAATCAGTCAGGTTAGCCAATCAGAGGAGAGGGCAAACCTCCGCTCCCTGTCTGAATGAACACACGGAGCTGCAGCTCGGCTTGGGTGCCCCTCCAAGCAAGCTGCTTACTGTAGGGGGCACTCAACAGGAGGGAAGAGACAAAGCATGGCTCTTCATTAATATTCTGCCTGTTTGTTACCTGTTTGGGGTGTCATTAAAGTGGAACTTTAGGTAGTACAAAAAATTGGGGAAAAACTCCATGTATTTGCCTGTACTGGATTGAATGGTAGATAAGTTCCATGTAATCTTTTTAGTACGTGCAACTTCAGCCGATTCAGATAATTAGGCTGAAATGACACTGCATCTGGATTGCATGTTTCTGCGCATTTTTTTTTTTAAATTGTTTTTAATTTTTTTTTATGGTGCAAGTTAATGTTACAATGTGCTAGTATGTACTGCATACTAGCACGTGGCATGCTTACCTTTAAAATGAAGCCCTCTAGTGGTGTGCTGACAGAGCTTCCATCTTCACCTGGTTTTCCTTCTGAGTTCGCTCGCTCCAGTATTTTGAATGGCCGAGGCGTGATGTCGCTCCCGAGCATGCAAGTCGAGGGTCATGGCAGGGGGCTCTGAAGGAACAGCATGTGCCAGTGACACCGGCTGCATCCTGTGTGCATATCTTCTAGATAGTACAAGTTTAGGCGATATTCACTATACCTACAAGTAAGCCTTTATTGTAGGCTTACTTGTAGGTACAAGTTAGAAACTAAACTTTACTTCCACTTTAAAGTGGTTCGAAACCCACTTTAGCATTTTCAGGCAATCCCCTGTGTGCTGCAATGCCTTCAGTGTCTGTTTTATTAAAAATGCAGTTCTTTACCTGATGTTCAGAGTGACACTCAGGTAATTGGCCACCTTTCCCCTCTCCCGATCTGGCGGCTACAGCGGGAGGGGCTGAGAATCCCTCACTGACCTCAGTCGGAAGGAGAGGTGGCATGTCACATGAGCGCCAAGCAGTGGTTAGGAATTGGGTCTACGGAGGCATATTTAAAAAAAAAAATCACACTAGTATTTTAAGGCAATCCCCTGGGTATAGATGATGCAATTTTGCAAGTTATTTCAGCAACAGCAGGGGAGGGTCAGGCACTGTCACAAGCAAGGGGGTAGAGAAGTAACTGCTGCGGATGACACACGTAAACTGATCAGTGTTGTGGCTCAGCAGCCATGATGAACCGTAGTCCGTTTACAGGGGGAGGGCAGAAACTGGCAGGATCAGCCAGGTATTTCAGGTAATGCAAAAGGCAAAATGACACAGCCCAAGCACCGTGCGGTTATTCCTACTTTGAAGGGACAGGATACATTTTTTAGATAATAGGGGTAACCAGTGCGCTCAACCAAAAACTATTAAATCAAATAAGGAGAAAAATGGAAAAGGAAAGCAGCCAACATAAAAGTGATCTCACACTTGTAAAGGTAAAATTGAATAAAGAGGGTATGTGGCGCTAACCCTTAAGTAAATCAATAAATAATCTAAAATGACCAGTTTGCAAAGCTCAGAGTATCCGAAAGATGAGTGACCTTTCACACAAATGGATATATAAAAACATAAAATAATGAACTAAATGGATAAAATTCCTTAGTAGCAATACACATAAAATATTGAATAAATATAAGACGTGTGTAAAAAATGAAAAGATATTCAATAAAAGTGATGGTGCTAAAATAACCGTGCTGAAATAAATATATGTGCTGGGGTAAAAATGATGGAGTAGGGTTACAAATAGTGAACACGAAATCTTCTAGCAATAAAAGGTGCACAGTGCAACGTGCAAAATATGTGAATAGAGAACCAATAAAGAACCGATTAATTGGTTCTGAAAGTGCAAGGGAATTGCAAGGGGAATAAATGATTGAATGTGCAGAAATATCCAAAATAATGACAGTGACCATACAGATGAAAAGAGTGTCACTGTAGGTATGGTATAATCAGATGATACCAAAACAATAATATCGCTGAAAAAAAAATATAAAAAATAAAAGTAAAATTTGGTGCACTACAAGTCCCAGCTTGTAAAGAAAGAATGGCGGAAAATAAACGATAAAGTCCACAATCTGGAACAATGAAGAGCATAAGGCTCTGGAATAAGTGAAGGTGAGTAGAAATATTCAGGAATCTTTGTGTTTGATCAGTGATGATCCGTGCAGGCAGTGCTCCTTGCTGACTTCAGGGGTGCACCCTACTAGTTCCCCCAGCCTCTCACCTCTATTTGCGGCCCCTACAGGCCTAGTGGAGCAGATAGCCTCTAAGGTGGCAAGCCTGGTTACTTTCCGGGTCCTCTTTCTTATGGGCTCCTATAGGCTTCTATGGACTCCTACTCCGATCCAAAAAGGCACTCCAGGGGTAAGGGGTCACTCACGGGTTAGATCAGCATGTAGGGGTTAAAGGTACAAAGAAGCGCTCCAATGTGTAGTAAAAAACAGGTTTATTGAAACAAAAATAATAGCCACTCACATTTAAAGTTTTCTTGCATCAGCATGGATGAACTTGCGGTCGCAAACCGGAAGTAGAGCGATAGGCACCTGACTTACTTCCTCCCTCACTAGTATCGTCACTAGCACACGTGACTGTGATCAACACAAAGATTCCTGAATATTTCTACTCGCCTTCACTTATTCCAGAGCCTTATGCTCTTCATTGTTCCAGATTGTGGACTTTATCGTTTATTTTCCGCCATTCTTTCTTTACAAGCTGGGACTTGTAGTGCACCAAATTTTACTTTAATTTTTTTTCAGCGATATTATTGGTTTTGGTATCATCTGATTATACCATACCTACAGTGACACACACTTTTCATCTGTATGGTCACTGTCATTATTTTGGATATTTCTGCACATTCAATCATTTATTCCCCTTGCAATTCCCTTGCACTTTCAGAACCAATTTATCGGTTCTTTATTGGTTCTCTATTCACATATTTTGCACGTTGCACTGTGCACCTTTTTATTGCTAGAAGATTTTGTGTTCACCATTTTTAACCCAACTCCATCATCATTTTTACCCCAGCACATATATTTATTTCAGCACGGTTATTTTAGCACCATCACTTTTATTGAATATTTTCATTTTTTACACACGTCTTATATTTATTCAATATTTTGTGTATTGCTATTAAGGAATTTTATCTATTTAGTTCATTATTTTATGTTTTTATATATCTATTTGTGTGAAAGGTCACTCATCTTTCGGATACTCTGAGCTTTGCAAACTGGTCATTTTAGATTATTGATTTACTTAAGGGTTAGCGCCACATACCCTCTTTATTCTAGGATACATTTTTTATTTTTTTGGGTAACAAACGCTTTAAAGTAGAACTAGGCAATTTTTTCAAAATCCTGGAGTTCTGCTTTTAATCCTGATTTTCCCAGGTGGAAAACAGGTGGTTGAGCTGCAGTTTTACAGCCATTAGCCTCTTGCCTAAAAATACACTGGAGGAGGCTGGTCACATAGTGCAGCAAATGTATTGCGGTGTGTTGCGTTGACAGGCAGCAGCTGGATCACCTGTCAGAATTGGCTATTCAAGTCAATAAGGCTGCAATGTAATCATCAGTTGCGCATTATGCCCATTGTAATCTTTTTTTTTTTTTTTGCATTTGCCACTAAAAAAAATATGCATTCAGGATGTGGCAAGATCTCCTCCTGAATGTCTGACCTTAGCCACACTCTAAAAAGCGATCCCTCACTGAGTGCTTTCCACAGCATTGGCTAGTATAAACCATGCACGAATAACAGTCGCTGTAATACCACCCATATACTGCTGTCCTTTTTAACGTGGTGATAGTAAACGGGACAAATGAAGATGATGGATCTCCCTAATGGGGCCACAGACACCAATAACCAGGTGTACTAATCCCTCTCCATGCTATCCAAAACTGGGAAAGTTTTTGCCATTTCTTTAACCACTTGCTGCCCAAGCCAAATCTGACATGTCACATATGTAAAAATCTTTTAGTAGATAATTACTTAAAACCCCCAAACAGTTATATATTTTCTGAAAGAAAAAACCTGCAAGTTGGTTGAAAAATTGTCGCATGTTTGCACAGCGGTTTTTCAAACTCTCAGATTTTTTTTGAAAAAATAGATTTTTGATTTTAGTGCATACAAACACCATATAATACCCAATTGGTAAAATATATAAAAGCTGTTATGTCAAGTAAATAGTAGGGAGGCATCGCTATCGATGCAGAGTATTTTCACGAGTACTCCTACTCGTAAAAATGCTCTTGTTACTGGAAACTGATACTTTGTGGTTCCATAACTCCGGTATCCTCATGCTCGGCCAGCGGTCGGCTTCAAGAAAAGTGGACTCTACGATGGGTTTGCCGCAAGATCACTTTTATCGGTGGCGGGAGAGGGCCTACCGCCACACTCCGGTGCCCTCTGCCACTTACCGGAGCCGTCAGCAGAGGCGATCGGATCCTCTCGGTGGCTGTGCATGGAGACGAGTGAGGGGAAGATGGCCCCCAACCCTCTCCATGACATTTCATGGCTATTTTCATAGCTCGTAAAGGGCCATTTTTGTTTTTTATTACATTTTAATGTAAATATGAGATCTGAGGTCTTTGACCCCCCAGATCTCATATTTAAGAGGTCCTGTCATGCTTTTTTTTTTTTTTTTCTATTATAAGGGATGTTGACATTCCTTGTAATAGGAATAAAAGTGACACAATTATTATTTTTATTTTTTTTATAAACCGTGTAAAAATAAAAGGTAAAAATAATATAAATAACATTTTTAAATGCGCCCGTACCGCCAAGCTAGCATGCAGAAGCAAACGCATATGAAAACTGTGTTCAAACCACACGTGAGGTATCACCGCAATCGGCAGAGTGAGATCAATAATTCTAGCCCTAGACCTCCTCTGTAACTCAAAACATGCAACCTGTAAATTTTTTTTTTTTTTTTTTAAACGTCGCCTACGGAGATTTTTAAGGGTAAAAGTTTGTCGCCATTCCACGAGCGAGCGCAATTTTGAAGTGTTGGATATCAATTTACTCGGTGTAACGTTATCTTTCACAATTTGAATAAAAAATACTGTAAAGTTAACCCAATTTATTTTTTTTGTGAAAGATAACGTTACACCGAGTAAATTGATTTGCTCGTGGAATGGCGACAAACTTTTACCCTTAAAAATCTCCGTAGGCGACGTTTATATAAAAAAAAAAAAAAAAAAAATCTACAGGTTGCCTGTTTTGAGTTACAGAGGAGTCTAGGGCTAGAATTATTGATCTCACTCTGCCGATTGCGGTGATACCTCACGTGTGGTTTGAACACAGTTTTCATATGCGTTTGCTTCTGCATGCTAGCTTGGCGGTACGGGCGCATTTAAAAATGTTATTTATATTATTTTTTTTTATTTTTACACGGTTTTAAAAAAAATAAAAATATAATTGTGTCACTTTTATTCCTATTACAAGGAATGTCAACATCCCTTGTAATAGAAAAAAAAAAAAAAAACTTTGAATAAAAAATACTGTAAAGTTAACCCAATTTATTAAAGTTTTTTTTTTTTTTTTTTTTTCAAAAAAGTGCGCTTGTAAGACCGCTGCGCAAATACGGTGTGACAAAGTATTGCAACGACTGCCATTTTATTCTCTAGGGTGTTAGGAAAAAAATGTTCAATGTTTGGGGGTTCTAAGTAATTTTCTAGCAAAAAACTTTTTAAACGCATCTAAAAAAAAAGGCCCTATCCTTAAGTGGTTAAATGATCCAGACCCTTCATTTTTTTGTAAGTGGGCAAACTTGCAAAATCTGCAGGGAATCAAATGTCCCCATTGTATTTTCAAGCCCATCCTAATTCTCCTATAAGATCTTTTTTTTTTTTTCATGCAGACGCCTACAGGAGGAACAACCGCGTACATCATCTTTGCCAGCAATTCCAAATCCATTTCCAGAGCTTTGCACACCTGCAGGTTCTCCAGTACTTGCACCAGGATCATTACCTCAAAACCAGCCTGCCAGCAAAAGAAGTGTAAGTATCACCAAAACTAAAGATGCGTAGGCTCAGAATATTTTCCTGATATACAACTTTCATATGTATTGGGTCCCTTGTAGGAAATGTAAAGGTTTTAGATTTGATAGCATTGTTCATAGAATAAATATTGTACCTCACTTGGAGAACAATTGGAGTTTATTTTAAGTATGTCTAGCCTCACACTAGAGAATCTATTGTGGCATATAAGCAGTCTGCAGCAGTTTTCTGTAGAGAGAGGGAAAGTTGTTACTTTGTCCAGTTATAGCACATGGGTTAATGCTGGCTCTTGCAGCAGCTTATAATTGTCTTGCCTTCTCTCCTCTAACTTTGCCTTTTGGGAATGTCTGTGTAAGCTTCTAAGGCAGTGGTTCTCAACTCCTGTCCGCAGGAACCACTAAGAGGCCAGATTTTAAGTATTAACTTGGGGCGATGCAGATGCTAGAATACTGCAATCAATATCCTGTAATGTATTATAGGTATGTTGCAAACCTGGTGGGTCCTGAGGACTGGAGTTAAGAACCACTGTTCGAAGGCCTCCTCTTGTGTGTGCTGAGCAACTAATTGCTACACAAGGTCATATGGTGGAAAGTGCATGACCCATATACCAATAAGTTAAAAGTACACAAATAAATGTGTGATGGGTGCGCTTATATCAACCTTACAACAGGATTTGATAGACCTGTGTGACACTTGAATTATATGGTATATAAACCGTGAACGTGATGTGTATAAAACCGTGTAGTGCGGTGATTTAAAATTTGTATTTAGACCCCAAACAGGTAATTTTTAAACAAGGGGTTAAATAGTTGACAAGAATCTGTCAAATTGCTTCTGTGAAAAAGGGGTTAAATAATTGAAATCAATCTGTCAAATTGCTTCTGTGAATTGTGGAACATCCTTTGGTGATTAGCCTTGATTAATTGAATGATTAAATGAGTGGGGCACTTAAAAGATAGCTATTGGGGGCGTGGCCTAGCACCGGGAGAAGATGGCAGCTTAGACCCAGAGCTCCGCCACCCAGAGCCTCTGTAAAAGCATTAATAAGCGGGACAGCCTCTCCAAACCACAGCAAATATGACCGGGAGGAGCCCGTCAGTGACCCGGTCCCTACAGGACACGTCCACGCAGCTCAGCCGCAACATCCCGGCGATGTTCCGCTCCCAGCATGCGGACACGCAGGCCCCATCTCAGGCCTCGGACCGGAGTTATGCCGCCGTCGCGGCCGACATTCCAGGAGCCGCTGCAACACCAGGTACGATCAGCGCCCAGCCCCAGCACTCCCTGAGCCTAGCAGACCTGCATCTGGTCGCCTCGGATATCAAAAATACCCTTTTTGCGGCAATATCAGACTTAAAAACTGACATCAGGGCAGTAGCCTCAAGGCTGGAGCATGTGGAGGCAGCGGCCATTACCCATGGAGCGGCCATTCACCAAGTACAGCAGGTCACAAGTGTGCACGCACAACACCTAATTGACATGCACAGGCACATGGAGGACCTCGATAATAGGGGTCGCAGGCGAAATCTGAGGGTGAGAGGAATTCCTGAGTCAGTAGAAGGCCCCCAACTGCAGACCACCATTTGGGCGATTTTTAACACGCTGCTAGGCAGACCGCCTGACGCGCCAGTGGAGATGGAGAGGTGCCACAGGGCCCTGAGACCTAGGGGCAGAGACACTGATCCCCCCAGAGACGCAGTATGCTGCTTAGTGAGCTTCACCCAGAAAGAAGAGATACTGCGACTTGCACGCACCCAGGATCACTTGGAACATGAGGGTGCACGGATCCAACTGTTCCAAGACCTGTCTGCAATCACTCTGCAACACAGGAGAGATCTCCGTCCCCTGCTACAAGCCCTGCGTGACAGGCGCATCCCCTACAGGTGGAAATTCCCCTTCTGCCTCCAGGCCACTGCAGGAAATCGCACGGCGCACTTGAGAACCCCAGCTGACCTGCAGCCATTCTGCGACACTCTGGGAATCCCTGCAGTAGAGGTACCAGACTGGTACAGTGCGTTCGTCCAAGCAGACCCCTGGATCCCCACACAACCGGACGCCACACCGAGATCACAAAGACAGCGACAGAGGAGACGCAGACTCTCAAATGCTTCGCCGCCGAGGATGCGAGGCGACATGGAAACTGAGGAGAGCCCACGTGTATCCCCATCATCCGTCCGACGCAGAACAGACCGCTAAAGCGCAAGACAAATTGATGAGTTAGCAGAATTTACACCAACCTGTTTCTCATTGATGACACTCCATTCGTCTACGGCCCGACTGATTCTACAGAGGAGACTCATTTTCTTTTTCGTTTGTTTCTTATTTCTTCTTTTTATCTGATAGCAAGCTTTGAGGTGACTCACCAACACGGAGCAAAGACCAGCTTACGCAAGCGACTCCGACATGTCAATCTCCAGAATACCAGGCAACCGCCTCAGAAGTGGACAACAGGTAATGCCCAAAAGCCTGGGGAGACCAATCTACTTTTAACTTTGCCTGACTCTTCTTGCGCACAGGATCGTCATTCAGGCAAGTTGTTTAGTGCCAGAACTTGGTATCACGAGACATGGAGGGGAGTGTTCCCCTGCTATCAGGGAATAGCTCATTATCTCATACAACGACTCCAGTGGTACCGTCCTGACGGCTTGCAAGGTTTGGTATCCCAAAAATTACGTTAGTTGACTGGGAACCGCATAGCTTCTCCCATGGAGCTACAGAATAATCTAGCCAGAAGGTGGTTGAGCGCACCACTAAAGGACCTCTCCTTGATGTACAGTAATGCCAACTAGTTGAAAGTGCGGAACTGCCCACGGGAGCTACAGTTCTCCCCTGCAGACAGGGGCTGATCTGTGTCTCATGGGAATCAATGAGGTGCTGGTGCATTTAAGTGCAAACTTACACTTGAGGACATATGAGTCAGGTAATCTAAAATGTGCATGTCAGCCCAGGCATGCAGCTTGTCTCCTGTCTACAGGCATCTAGCTGAATACATGACTGTTTGAGTTATGCTGTTATTTACCATGTTCATCTTACTGTTAACTTATTTGATCTATGCCTTATCAGAAACTACGTGCACCCTTGGAAATCAGGAGCCAGCTGCTCTGGTTCACTCTCACAGAGCGGAAATCTGGAGCTCCTGTTATCCAATGTTAAATATCACCAGAGCGGGGTGTTTCCCCAAGCTTGGAAATTTTTGTTAGCTATGTTTGAGTCTCCACACAGGAGAGAAGCCGGGAATACAACGTGATCATGGATAGAGAGGAGTATGTATGTTTACTCCTCCCCATGGTTGCGGATGCCGGAGCTCCCATGCTCCCCGGGGTCACAAGTTGTGGCCTAGCTGGGGATGGGACCTTCGGCATCTGTAGATGCCATTTACTCACATCATAAAAGATCTAAAGCTAATTTAAAGCGTTAAGCCGCAGAGAATATTGTCGCTTATAGGCTATATATGTCTCATATGTCTTAATCACATACAAGATGTGTTGAAGGTGTTGTCCATATGGTTTAGGACACTTGTTAAGAGATTATTTGAGTTGTTGCAACCCCAATCCCTGTAGTATACCGCTCAGTAAAGGAGCGGAGGGGGGGAGGGGGAAGACACCATGAAAGGTCCAACAGAGATAACTCAGGTGACGGCTCCAACTGGTATGATCAAATTACTATAGAGGAGGTTTGTCCTATTTAGGATCAAACCCAACTCAGAGGTTTTGGGTGGGGATGGCTTTTTGATCCACCCAGGTGTTAGGCTCCTTTCCCACCTCAGGGAGGCTGGTTACCCCCTTGACCAGATCCGGACTAGTTTATCCCCGTACCCATACCCCGATAGTTCTCTCATTAGGTGGGTAAGCAGGACTATACTCACCTCTGGAAATTTTTTTTTTTTCTCTTCTTTTCACATATTGCCCACACTAAGGGCAACCCACAACCACAACTAGGGACCTCCAGCCGTTTCTGGAGTGACCCACGATACCAACTCAAATTTCCAACTCTCTTGTCTCTCGAATCACATTCTCCTTAAGTTTCTTTTTTCTGTTTTGTTTTTTTCCTTTTTTTTTTCTTTTTCTTCCACTTCTTCTTCTTCTTCTCTCCCCTACTCTCGTCACCCTCGTACTCTTTCCTCGCTGCCTCCTTCTCTCACCCCCTCCTTAATCCTTACCCTCTACCCTCCTTCCCCCTCCCCCCCTGCTACCTGTGCGCCTCTTTTTGTTGTGCGCCCACTTCCTCCTCCATATCCCATCTGTACACACGGGCTGCTTTACTGCACTACCCAGCTCCTCCTGACCGAACCCTCTCCGTCTGTTGAAGCTTGATAGACCTCGGGCGAACACGCATCACTCTGCAATGTCCTCTGCAGTGCACTCCTCAGCTCCTCTATCGCTCAAGGTGTATTCTCTAAACGCCAAAGGCCTCAATGTCCCGGAGAAGCGCAGTAGTGTACTGGCGGAAGCCCACAGGCATAAAGCCCAAGTGGTCTTCCTACAAGAAACCCACTTTAAATCAAGCTCTGTCCCGCGCTTATCTGATAAACGATATCCGGCAGTATTCCACGCGACCTGTCCCGATTCCAAAACCAAAGGAGTCTCTATCCTGTTAGCCAAATCCTTGACATTCCACCTCACTGACCAGCTCATAGACCCTGAAGGCAGATTTATTTTTTTGAAAGGCACATGGAAGGACAAACCCGTGACTTTAGCGAACGTGTACTGTCCCAATGCAAACAGAGTACCCTTCCTTAGAAACCTCATCTCAAAGCTAGCCGCTTTCCAGACAGGCCTTCTGATATTGGGAGGGGACCTTAACATGGCCCTAGACCCACTTATAGACACCTCCACAGGCACCTCCTCACTTCCATACTCAGCGCTACGCCAAGTAAAGCTCCAACTAGCCTCCCTCACCCTACATGACACATGGCGCACACTCAACCCCCAAGAGAAAGACTTCACATTTTATTCGATTCCGCACAACCGCTACTCAAGACTGGACCACATTTTCATTCGCCAAGCTGACCTATCATACCTAAAAAGCGCCACGATCGAAAACATGACGCTCTCTGACCATCACCCTGTCACAATAACCTTACAATTCCCACAGAGAGAGGGATTTACCAGAATGTGGAGACTGGATGCCTCCATCCTGGCAGACCCTGTAGACGCAGAATTCGTCAGGAAAACATTGCAGGACTACTTCCAGAACAATGACACTCCAGATGTAACCCCTATGGTACAATGGGAGGCGCACAAGTGTGTCATACGGGGACATCTTTTAGCCATCGCAGCGAGGAAAAAAAGGGAACACCAAAAACTGATACAGACGCTCTCTGACAAGATAACCACTTTAGAGACGCAACACAAGCGCACAGGGGCGACTCAAGTAGCACAAGAATTGGCAGACACCCGATCCCTCTTTGTTGAGGAACTGTTCAGGAGGGCACGCAGGCGCCACATTTTGTCCCAGAAGCTGTTCTTTGAACAGGGCAACAAGCCCGGGAAGCTCCTGGCCAGATGCCTACAGAAATGCACTCTGGCTTCCACGGTCCATCACGTAACTGATAAATCAGGGAAACACTACACAAAAAATGAGGACATTGCTCAACAATTCCTTCTCTTTTACAGCAAACTGTATAACCTAAATGACACGACCGGCAGCCCCAGGGAGGTCGAGGCCCGGACTAACAAGATGAAGGAATTCTTGAACAATTTTTGCCCAAGAGTCCTAACAGAGGAAGACTGTGCGGAACTGGAAGCTCCCCTGTCTTCTGATGAATGGGTAGAGGCCCTGAAGACCATGAAGCCAGGCAAGAGTCCCGGCCCAGACGGCTTCACGGCACAATACTATAAATCCTATGCAGAACTATTGGCCCCGCGCTTCCTTAAAGCTTTCAACTCACTATCGACTGTGCCCTGCTCATCAGACTCGCTGTTAGAAGCATACATTTCAGTAATACCTAAGAATGAGAAAGACCCGGCGGACGTGACTAGCTACCGACCAATCTCACTCCTAAATGTGGACGTAAAGCTCTTCGCAAAAATCTTAGCCACGCGCTTAGCGCATCATATACCAGCATGGATAGGAAAAGATCAAGTGGGATTTGTCCCAGGCAGGGAAGCCAGGGACAATACTATTAAAGCCCTGAACTTGCATCACTGGCTGACCTCCAACCAACGTGAGGGATTCTTTCTAGCAATGGATGCGGAAAAGGCGTTCGATAGGGTGGCCTGGGACTATATGGATGAGGTGCTGAAGGCTCTGGGAATGGGGAGATGCATGCGTGCATTTATTGGGGCACTATATGTAAACCCCAGAGCCAGAGTTAAGGTCAATGGTCGCCTATCGGACGCCTTTCCCATCCATAACGGCACGAGACAAGGATGCCCCCTCTCGCCCCTGTTATACATTCTCACCCTTGAGCCTCTTTTGCGCAGCATCAGGGCTAACCCAAACATAAAAGGAATCGAGGTGCATGGTAGGGAGTACAAGATTGCAGCCTTTGCGGACGACATCTTGCTCTTCCTATCAGCACCACTGACATCCCTACCAAATCTCATGCCAGTCCTCGAACAATTTAGGCACATCTCTAACCTAAAAATCAATTATTCCAAATCATTCGCACTGAACGTCTCCCTACCCAACAACCTGGTCCAGCAATGCCAATCAAATTTCCCCTTTAAGTGGAAGACAGAGGCCATTACGTACCTAGGCATCCAACTTCCCAATAAGCTTGACACCTTATATGAAAAAAATTTTGCAGCAGAATTAAAAAGCCTACAACAGGATTTAAAAAAATGGGATGTTCCTACTCTGTCCTGGTTCGGCCGGGCCTCGGCCCTGAAAATGACAGTGCTCCCGCGCATTCTATACAAAATGCAAACGGTACCGATCCGGTTACCTCCGAACTTCTTTGCAACCTATAAAAGGTTATGTAGATCCTTTCTCTGGGGCTCTAAGCAGGCTCGCATCGGGTGGGCGAAGTTAGTCCTTCCCAAAACCAAGGGTGGAATAGGCCTCCCTGACTTGCAGCGCTATCACTGGGCGACACATGGGACTAGAGTGGTAGACTGGAAAATCCATGCCCGCCAAAAGGATTGGGTGGATCTCGAAGGAGCGGTAGCGGGACACGACCTGCGCCTTCTCCCCTGGTTTTCCAGGAGACACGTAAATACCCAACTGCTCTCACACCCCCTCATCGGTGCAACTCTTCAGGAGTTTCATAGGGCCTGTAAGGCACACGCCCTCACGGCACCTGAGTGCCCAATCACCCCCATCAGAGGCAATCCAGACCTTCCCCCAGGACTAGAGAGTACGTTCCTGGCACGGGAATGGCCCCATGCGGAGATGCTGGCAAAGCATTTTTTTCATAGGGGCAAGTTTGCCCGACAGCGCGACCTGGCAACAGCGTCCAACACCAAATCCTTCCCCTTCTGGCCCTACGCCCAACTAAAACACTTCTTGGATAACCCAGAGAGAAGGAAGGGGTTCACGACATTACCAACGGTACTTGAATCACTGTGCTCAAGTTCAGTCCCTCAGGGGCATGTAATATCAGCGCTTTACGCCTCCATGTTCAAAGAACCCTATGCTGAGCTACGCGCGGATCATGCCTTCTGGGGGGCGGCACTGGGCAGGGAGATTGGAGATAAAGAATGGGATCAGGTGCACCTAGCTATCCATAAAGGGTCCCTTAACGTGAACACTCAGGAGAATGGATATAAAATCAAGACTAGATGGTATAAAACCCCTGAAACACTACACAAAATTTTCCCTTCAGTATCTGACCAGTGTTGGAGATGCGAACGGGAAACCGGGACTTTCCTCCACATCTGGTGGACGTGTGAACTAATTCAACCTTATTGGAGGAAAGTCCACGAAATGGTTACAGCCACTTCCTCATTACCCCTGGAATTTTCGCCAGAGCAGTACCTTTTGCATCTTTCTAAAATCCCCCCAAAAAAATACTTCAAATCGATAGCCATGCACTTGATCAATGCGGCCAGGATGTGTATCCCGGTACATTGGAAGTCTACGTCCCCCCCCCTCGATCAAACATTGGATACAGCGTATCAATCGCGTTGAGATGATGGAGGAGCTGATACACACCTCTCAGGATAGAGTTGACAGCTTCACAGCCACTTGGGAGACGTGGCTCACATTTAAAAAATCGCAACAATATCAGATGCTGATTCAGAATAATGACTGATTCTGGAAACACAAGCATGGTCGCCGTGACAGATACGCGACCTAGGGAACAAACTATGGGGCGCATTGCCCCAGACGTATCTGTAACACCAGATACCCGGAGTCCATAGAAACGTTGGGCTGCTAATAGACGGAGAGGGTAGCTAGTGGGACGTCCCACTCCCTCTCTGCCTGATAACCTACGGATTTGCACGTATACCCCTTACTACCTTCCCCCCTCCCCTCCTTCCCCCCCCCTTCTAGTCCATCTCATCCTTCCCCTTCTACCCCACCCCTTCTATGCCCCCCCCCCCTCTTGGTTCCAATCTGCCCCCCCCCCCCCTTCCCCCTTCTTTTTTTGTTTTTGTGTTTCTTTTCTTCTCTTCTTTTACTTTTCTCTGGAGGAAGTAGCACATGAGTTGGAAAAGGAGCGGATGCGAAAATATCAGCCAAAATGATTGCTGAAACACATACACAGTTAGGTGGACAGTAGGGAAGAGCCCATCCCTGGCTTCTGAAGTGAGTGCAACTACTTACATGATACTAGAGATGGGGAGAAGTACAAGTAGACCACGTTATAGGCATCTGTTAATACACCTTAAATGCCACAGGTACACACGTACCTAGCAGCCTGTCATAAGCTACCTTGTTGGTTAATACGCTGTAATTTTTGGTTTTGTCCGTAACCATACCATGTATGCTGTTAAGTTTCTTCAATAAAATTTTTTATGGAAAAAAAAAATGTGTATGTGTGTTGTAGCCAGTGAGCGGTATTGTACTCGCATGCACCCGGTATTAATGAAGCGGTAGCCGAATGCTTGTCAGGCTTATGTTACAGGGCTGAGTGCCCTGCTTGTCCACACTCTGCGTGCTATGGTGACGTCACTAGGCTCCTCCTATTCCGACGCGTTGCATTAGTCACGTAACGTTTTCAAGGGATCAAACGTTACGTGACTGTAATGCAACGCGTCGGGAATAGGAGGAGCCTAGTGACGTCACCATAGCACGCAGAGTGTGGACAAGCAGGGCACTCAGCCCTGTAACATAAGCCTGACAAGCATTCGGCTACCGCTTCATTAATACCGGGTGCATGCGAGTACAATACCGCTCACTGGCTACAACACACATACACATTGTCTGGGAAATACTGCGCAATTGGTGTATGTTTCTTTTTCTCTATATATGCAAATCAACTGGAAGTGTCTGCAAACACAGTGCTAAAGGCAGAGGACGAGTAAACACCTGGAGGTGTCAGCAAAAAAGGAAAGTGACAGTTTTTTTTCTCTTTCTCCTTTCTCCATATGCCTGTATGTTCTGTGTATAAAGCAGAAACTTCCAGCACTTTATTTTTCTTGCGGCATGCAATGTTAAGGATTGATCCAGCCTGGGAGGATATGGCATAGGATTATTATTCAATAATTTGAGTATTGGCGGCTGTAACCAATACAGCGTTTATTATTTTAAACCTAATCAAATTGTGTTTGTTTATTTATTGGCACTAGCTACATATTGTATAATAGGAAACTGATATCCACCAATAGCTATCTTTTAAGTGCCCCACTCATTTAATCATTCAATTAATCAAGGCTAATCACCAAAGGATGTTCCACAATTCACAGAAGCAATTTGACAGATTGATGTCAATTATTTAACCCCTTTTTCACAGAAGCAATTTGACAGATTCTTGTCAACTATTTAACCCCTTGTTTAAACATTACCTGTTTGGGGTCTAAATACAAATTTTAAATCACCGCACTACACGGTTTTATACACATCACGTTCACGGTTTATATACCATATAATTCAAGTGTCACACAGGTCTATCAAATCCTGTTGTAAGGTTGATATAAGCGCACCCATCACACATTTATTTGTGTACTTTTAACATATCACTCACGTGTGGGAACACTTTTTTTATGGGTTTGCAGCTGTATCATTTGGCCATTTTAAAACATTAATGGTCCTCTAATTTTAATCCTCACTAGCGCTTAAGTAACCCTATTTTTATTCACTTCCCATATACCAATAAGTCTCTTACCCTGGTAAATGGAGCAGCAGGAGAATAAAGAGAAGTTAAAGTAAACCTGTTTATTTTTATTTTTTTTCCTGTGTTCAGGTTTTTCTAAAAAATACAGCTTTAGAAAAAACAGACCGTTTTTAGGTTCTGCACATCCTAGATCTTGGGTCGGCGAGGCATTGATTGTGATCTACCAGTTGTCCTTTAAAACAGGTGACTGGTAGATCACAATCTTGTCCCTACCTTGTCGTCCTGCAAATGTCAGAGCTGTGCAGGAAAGCCGCAAGCTGGGAACATGTCAAAAGCTGGCAAAGACATTCCCCACCCCCGCAGCATGCCCTGCATAGGTGTGGCTGTGAGGGGGGGGGGGGGGGGAAGCCTCTGCCATTTACAGAGAGCGGGTTCTGGCTGTGGGGATGAAGAAAATCTCTGCATTCAATGACGGCGGGCAGGTTAGGGCTGCTGGGCAGGGAAAGCCTCTGCCGCCAGGACAGCCGCCAGGTTCTGGCTCCTGTCTGAAGGCACCCAAGCTGATACAACCCCCCCCCCCCCCTCCATCCATCCTAGGTGCTTTTGTATGACATGTGGGATGGATGAGAGGGCTGGCTGGGGTCAGCACTAGAACAGTTAGATCTGCCACAGTAGCTTGCATATCTCTACATGGGGTAACAATTTTTGTCATCCTGAGCACCCAGTGGCATGGCCCCCCCAGCTAAGTGTCACCTGGCAGGCCACCCTGAGCCCCTTGCACATTGCTCTGCTGACCCCTCCTGTCCTGCTCACCCACATTCACTGCCCTACTTTTTCCCTACACACTGCCCTACCTACACTGGTCAGAGCAGGATGCCAGGCCTGAAACAAATCAAGCAAGTCAGCCTGCAGTACCAGATGTTCTGCCTTCATGATAAACGGCATCAGATTTGAGGGAGTGACCAATTACTCCGTCATTTTGAATGTGAATGCCAAGTTTCTGGCTGAAGCCAACTTTTAAGGTTTTTTTTTTTTTTCTTTTCTCCATGCCGTCCTTTTCATTGGGGGCTTACTATTTAACCTAAAGGGCGCCGCACCCCCAGGGAACTTTGCTCTCTTCCTTTTTTTTGTCCTGGTAGATCGCCACCTCTCAAAGGTTGCCTACCCCTGTCCTAGACAGCTTCTGGAACCTGCTGAATTTTAATCAACCTGACGAATGGGTTAGTTGGTCCACAAAGGGATCCATTTCATCCCTATTCTCCAGAGATGAACATCTGCTCCTTGTAGAAACCTTTTCTGAAATGGTAAATTTCTGTATTCGATCCTCTTCTGATATTGCAACAGTCCAATCTTTGCAAACTATAGTTCCAACAATGGATTGGTCAAAGAGTCTAGTATGCGCTCTGCCACAAATAAGGTTGTGAGAATGTTGTCAATCAGAATGCAGCATTACAATGCAGTACATGGCAAATGCTTGGTGTAGAATACATTTGGGTGGCAAAAATATGAATGCAATCTATACACTGGGGGAGAACCCCTGGGGGAATTTAGAATGTAAAATGACCTAGTAGATGATGGGTTCAGCAATGGCAGGCAATGCCAAGGTGCTGCTAACAAAGCAAACAGAATAATTGGCATGCATTAAAAAGGGATCCACTCCAGAGATAAAACGATAATTCTCCCACTCTACAAGACTCTGGTCCGGCCGCACCTAGAGTATGCTGTCCAGTTCTGGGCACCAGTCCTCAGGCAGTATGTACTGGAAATGGAGCGAGTACAAAGAAGGGCAACAAAGCTAATAAAGGGTCTGGAGGATATTGGTTATGAGGAAAGGTTGCGAGCACTGAACATATTCTCTGGAGAAGAGACGCTTGCAGACCAGGAGTTAATAGAATTTCAATTTACAAATACCATACTGGTGACTCCACAATTCTTTACTGTAAGAGCGGCAAGGGTGTGGAATTCCCTTCCACAAGCAGTGGTCTCAGCGGGGTGCATTGCTAGTTTCTAAAAAACTATTAGATAAGCACCTGAACGCCCACAACCTACAGGGATATACAAGGCAATTCTGACCTATAATCACACACATAGGTTGGACATTTTTCAACCTCTCCTATGTAACTATGCAAGAATACATCTTTCTTTCAATTTGAGCTTACTTAGGTGAAACCTATATGCTACTCCTGGCTTTTTTTCTTCTGCGGGAAAAAAAAAATTACTAGCAAATTTAGTAATTATTATTTTTTATTTTATTTCTGGCAATAACCCTAGTTTCATTTTGCTGTAACTGCCTAAGACTCATACAAAATCCTGTATTCATATCGGAGTAAGACAAAACAATCAATAGAGCATTTCATTTCTGCATGTCGCTTGACCAAAATGCCCCCCCCCCCCCCCCCCCAAAAGGGGCATTAAACCAAAAATGTAAATTCCATCTGGCCTATCTTTGGATGTGTTGGCTGCATTTGTGCTTTTTTTCCCTTGTTTACATGGTGATCCAGCCAGTAACACTCCCTTTCTTGGGGTGTCTGCATTCTGGATGAGGTAGTAAAGCCGATGCCTTTTGGACAGCAACATTCAGTCTGGGGAGATGGTAATGTTCGACTATCAAATTGAAGTCAAACTCCAGCTAACACTTTATAGGCAGTCACACGAAAACGTTTATTTTATTTTTTGAGATAAAGGGTTTGCAAAAAAGCTGACCATTGTAAGAACCCCCTGTCAGTGGTAAATGTTTGTCTCCACCTTCCAACTGCTTAGTCTGCTTGGTTTGTTAAAGTAAGTTGAAAGACATACTGGCCAAATCACCAGGTGAAAAAAGGAAAAGGCCTAAAAAAAAAGCAAATGTGGCTCATATTAAAGAATTGATGAGCTGCCATTTTTTAATAGTTTTTGTTTCGGGGTTTAGCTCCACTTTAAGTGACGACTGCTAAAGGAGAATTGTAATCTGACAATGCCACTGATTGGTACGCTGTCTGAATGTTCATCTTTTAACGCTACTTTTTTTTTAAGGAGATAGGATGGTTAGAATGGTATGGAAGTTAATTTAGCAATTTCTGCATTAAATGAAATGTGTAATAAACAAAACAGACTGCCTTTGGCATCTTTTGATCTTCTGCTGGCATCTTCTTCAGAACCTGAGCACAACTCTCACTTCAATACTTTTTAATTGCTGACCTGGAACAAGTATAAAGGTAAGCACTTCTGACTTTGCTGCTCCTCCATCTGCATACTTGTGTGCCGGTGACGCATACCAGTTCACGGTCAGTAATGCAAAAGTTAAAGGGTTTGTTATAGCCAGGCAACTAGCAATTTCAGAAGGTCAGCGATTGCCATTTTCATCTCTAGAATACTGGGTGCATGTCAGTGGTGGTCTCTGGTCTGGTTTCATGTGTATGTAAAGTAGTTGCACTTTAGAGTGGACCTTCACTTTACTCTCTGTAATCTCCCCCCTCTACACCTTTAAAAAGCAATCTTTATTGTACATCACGGGACACAGAGCAGCCAGAACAGGGTTATATGCCACCTACTGGTGAATAGACACTGGTAAATAAGTCAAACAAGAAGTCCTCGCCCTATATAACCCCTCCTACACAGGAAGTACTTTTTTTTTTTTTTTTTTTTCCCCGCCAGTGTCAGGCGGATGGTCACTGATGTGCTCTTGGCGCATACTTGGAGGTCTGGACGGTTCTATTAAGAATCATGGACTTCAATCGGATCCGTTTGAAAAAGCTATCAGCCAAAATGGATGGTACCCAAGCCTCATTGGAAGGAGAGAATATTCCTTGGTTTTGCCATGTATTGCAGCCTAATAGTGCTGGAACCTGCGTAATGGAACCCTGTGCAATGTGTTCTGACCAAGGTGCTTTCCAGCAGGGTGCTATACAGGTCCAGGGGTGTGGACCCCAGATTTTAAAGGGGACCCAGTCTCTGAAGGTCTTTTATGACGAAGCTCTCTGTGATGGGTGAAGATTGTACTCCTGTTCTGTTCAGAGTCCTGCAGCAGGAATGGCAAAAAAAGGGGAGATCTGACTGTCCTCTCAGTGGCCACTTGGGGGGCAGTGTGCTGTTTATTCATGCTGTGTACTTTTTAGTCCTGTGGGCTGCTTTTTCTCCTCCAGCCACAAGAGGGATGCAGGCTTGCTCAGTATGGCCTATGTTCATATAGGCAGGAAGTGGAAGGGTGGCCATGTGGTTAGCAGGGACTCTAGTAGCCATGAGCTGCTCTTGGTTCTCCAAAGTGTGAGTACTTACTATGGGTGAACTGTGTGGCATACAAGTCATGATTATATGCTGCATATTACTGCTCATCTGGGGGAACTATACAACTGCAAGTCGATACACCCCTGAATGGATAGCAGTTTGCTTTAAAGTGTTAACTTATAGAGCATCCTGTGAGCCTCCACTAACTAAAAACTGCCTAAATGACAATGTAAATTAGCTGCAAGCGTTAAACATGTATCCAAAGTCATGCAGATACAAGCAAATTAAATATATACGCTGTGCTTCCAAATACACAATAGACTACACACTATGCATAGGTAATAACCAAAGTGTATAAAAAGCATGTGCAAGTCAAAGTGATAAACCTAGTCTCTACCAACTGTAGAAAGTGACAATAGTGCAACAAATGTATAAAAATAAGTAAATGAACATAGTGAATAGATAGATCATGTGCATCCAAGTGGTTGACAATTATACCACTTTCAATTTGTGTCTATAGGATCGTGGGTAAATAAACATGGTTCCCACTATTTAGGTAAACATAAAGGTGCTCGTATGTATGTATGTATGTATGTATGCGACATCCAACTGTGTCAATACAAATGTGCTTTAAAGTCATGCGATTCTGAAAGTGCTGTGTGGGTGATCCAAAGCATTCCATAGTGTCCTCACTCAGGTGCTCCTCCCTAGGTAATGAACCCTCACCTCCTGAGCATGTGACTTTGCAATTAAGCTTAGTCAATACACGCCTGTGAACCACCTCTGGGCTCTGCAGTATTACCGGAATCCAGGACTCCTCAGTACAATGCCTCTGTAGATTAGTAGAAAAAAGGACTTGATAGGGTAATAGTTTAAAAATGTATTAGTCAAAGCAAAACCCCCATATGGGGTACTTGCATAGATTAGGCACGACAGTGCGCCACTCTACATCAAGCGAAAACTGATAAAAATACCAGACTGGTGTCGGGATGATATGCGCTTCCTCCTCAGCAGCTCAGCCTCCCAATGTGCCGTCCTGTCCCCTCCCCAATGCATGTCGATACAGGGATTCCTCATCTTTAGGGGGAATTCTTATTGGACGGCCGATCTGTTAGTTAATATAGAGCGCCAGTGGCCATTTTGTTGTAGCCTAAGGACTCTAGTGCTAAAACTTTGCTTAATGAATATACTACATAGAGCTCTATTGCTGGGATACATCTACTGGCTATAGCTGTATTGTAACTACTCCATTTTTGGATGCACCCTACGGTGTCCTAATTGTTCCCGGGCTAACGCAAGTTGGGTAATCAGGATGAATGTGGAGAAATTAACATAGCAACACGTATGGCGGTCAGCATTACTCGATGGCCCCACCACACAACAAATATATCAATACATTGCATATATAAAAATTAATAAACATATAAACACTACATATGATCTGATAGCCAGAAAACGGAAATAACATTATCTCCACATTAAAAGGGATCCTCTCTTTACTAGTGATGGCATCAAAAAAGCCATCATAAAAGGGGGCCCAACTAGTAAAATTAAACCATCTAAATATATGGGTACTAAAAATGCAAAAATACCCTGTAAATTTTATAAATGAAATGTTTAAAATTATATAAAAACACTTTATGTATTATATGTATGTATATGTGCTAATATGGTCAGAACCTGTACAGACTACAGTTTATATTTATATTTTATGGAGATAAACCTGTAGCTCATCATGTATTATGCATTGGGAGTGGTAAACTTCAATTAACTGTATATATGTAATGGACTGGATAACTAATAATAATTTAAACATTTTAAATCCTAATTTATTTAACCCACCGGGTGCCAAAGAGCCTAACTGGTGTATCCACCATGATTCACATTTACTAATTTCCCTCACCTAATTGGAACCTCTCCAGTGGTGTTTGGGTGCCTCAATGCCCCAAAACTGCATGCCTACTGTACTTTTATTGTGAACATCCCTAAAGTGTACAGAAAGAATGTTTATCGAACCCCTTCCTTATATTTCTAACCTATTCCTCCATGCGTTCCTTTAATGTTCTTATGGTTCTACCCACATAAATTGCATGGGCATTTTACTGCATAAACTACGCCCACCGTGTCACATGAAATAAAATCCCTGATGGTATATGTCTGCTTGGATTGAGGATTGGAAAATTCCTTTACTTTTCTAACATTTATTGGGGACTCTTGCACAGCTGTAACAAAGTCCACAAGCCCTTGATGTCCCTATAATAACATCTTAGGCCTGAAAGGGGGCAGTTCCACCATATTATGTACCAGTCTGTTCTGCAAGTTAGGTGCCCTCTTGTATACAATTTTGGGTGTTTCCGACAGGCATCCTTTGAGATGAACATCCTGTTTTAAAATGTTCCAATATTTATGGATAATGCTTTCTGCCTCATTTTGTAGATTGAAATCTAAAACCATACATGTGCCCATATCATTATTGGTTCCATCGCTTCTGGTACTGTCTGTAACTAAATCTCCCCTATCCATATTTCTGATCTTATTCTTCTTTTACCAGGAAATCATTGCGGTATCCTTTTTGTCTCTCTAAACTTCTTGCTCAGCATCTGATTGTAATTTAAAATCAGCTTGTGTACAGTTTTTTTTTTTTTTTTCTCTTATCCTCATCCTCATGTACTGTCCACGAGGTATATTGTCTAACCAGGGTCTAAAGTGACAGCTCATAGTGGGAATATAAGAATTGCGATCTGTCTCTTTGAAATAAGTTCTCGTTTCTATACCCCATGGTGTGTTTCGGATCTCCAGTGCCAAAAAATGTATCATATCCTTACGGATGTCCCATGTTTTGATCATTATAATTCATGGTTTGGAGTAGGTTTTCCAAAGAGTCCAAGCTCCCCTTCCATATGATTGACAGGTCATCAATGAATCGCCTGTATAGCAGGATGCTAGGATTCCTGTTGCATAGGACACATTCGGCCTCCCATTTGGCAATGTATAAATTTGCGAGACACGGGGCGAATTTTGCACCCATGGCGACGCCCTTAATCTGTGGTTAGAATGTATTCTGGTACCAGAAAATTTTTTATGTTCCAAACAGAACTTTAAACATTTCAAAATCTACATTGATTCTTTCTCGCATCAATTTTATTTTTCAGAGCCCACTTTACTGCCCTCATAGCCCCTTGATGGTCGATATTAGTATAAAGTGATGCCACATCGCCTGTTGCCATCACCAAATCATTAGCTGTGCATTCTTTTAACAATTGAAAGGGGAAAGGATACTACTACTCTCCAAAGCCAAAACGAGCGAAGCATGACAGACTGGCATCAGACCAATACGAGATCCCTGTTCATAACAGCTATCAACCCCTATATGATGCAATTGATAAACCACACAAACTTTTTATAAAGAGGCCAGATGGATCCTACCCAGGATGGAAGAATTATAGGAAAAGGAGGATTAGCAGGACTAAGGATACAACAAAAAAGAAGGCGGGAAGATTAGGAGAAAGTATCTACAACCTAAGTGGTATTAGTTTAACCAGGGAGGAGACTGTAACCTTAGATAAAGGCATAAAATTTGCCCCAAAAAAAGGTTTTAAGTTTGAGACGTATATAGGGATTCAGTTCATCGGCAAACTTAATGTGAAGAAATACTATGCTCAGAACTAGGGGTGCTGAAATTAATCGCATCGCGATTCGGGGGTCCCTGATGCGGCATCGATGCATGCGACCCGAAAAATCGATGTCGGGTGACATCATCCTGACTTGCCCCTCCCAGAAGAGCGCTCTGAGTGTGTCCTTCAAAATAGATTTTGTAATAAATGCAGAGGTGCAATCTATTAAGTGGCCACCGCTGTATGTGTTATTTTAAAATATATATGCAGCTCATACCTCATTTCTTAGTGTGTCACGTATAACTGTATAAGCCGCTCATGTGACTGCTCGGTCCAACCTGCGTCTTTCTCACGTCTCTCCTGACGTCAGCCCTGCCTGCCTCTCCTGATCTGATGACTACAGTCGGTGGGCGGGGCTGAGAACTCTTACTGACGAGAGAGTGAGACTGAGGGGAGAGAGATAGGCGGGCTGGACCTGGCAGTCACATGAGCGGCTTATACAGTTGTACACAGACTAAGAAACAAGGTATGAAGCTGCATATATTTTAAAATGCACATACAGCGGTGGGCACTTAATGGATTATAAATGAATTGATTACCACACAGGTTAAACTACATACAGCAGTATGTAAAGTAAAAATCTGTTTATACTCCGCATATAGTGGCTTCTACACGTGCTTCTACATTTGCCTGGCTCCATCCCCCCTCCGCACATTCCACTGTGTTAACTCCAGGTGTGCTGGAAAGTGCACACGAGGGAGCCCAGAGAACTACACGGAACTTCACAGGGCTGTATGTCAGTTGTGGCTTCCAATGCCTCCTGACCTCCCAGCAGCTGTGTGTGTGAATTCCTGTACCCTGTAGTGCACCGGATTAGTGCACTTTTTAAAGCGGAGTTCCACCCGTTTTTTAGTTTATTAAAAGTCAGCAGCTACAAAAAGTTTAGCTGCTGACTTTTAATAAACAGACTTGCCTGTCCCACGGTCCAGTGATGTGGCCGCACGGAGCCCCGCTCCTCTCCCCCTCCTCTCCTCAACGCCATCATATCTACTCTGTGCAGTGACACCCGGCTGTGACAGCTTACGGCTTCATGACTGGGTGCACACTGCACGAGCCACACTGCGCTCTGCCATTGGCCAGCCAACCTTCTGGGACCTGTGTTGTGTCCCAGAAGATCACTGGCAGGGATGGGCCACCTAGGGCAAGAGGAGGAGTCACCTAGGGGGCCGGGACAGGAAGTCCCATTAAAAAGAGGACACCCCCCAAAAAATTACTTCCCAAATATGGCATATCAGGGGGCGAGGAGTGCTTAAAGCGGAAGTACCACTTTTGGGTGGAACTCCGCTTTAAAGGGGTGAGGTTATTTTTTATTCATTTATTTGTTTATTAAAAGTCAGCAGCTACAAAAAAAGTGTATCTTCTGACTTTTCATAAAAAAGACATACTCACCTGTCCCCCACAATCCAGCGACGTGGCCACCTAAAACCTCCATTCTCTCCCCTGCTTGTCCATGGCGCTGGCATTACTACTGTGGGCATCCGGCTGTGACAGCTTGCAGCTTCACAGCCAGGTGTGCATGTCTCACTGGGCTATCCTGCACAGCCGGGCAATTTTCTGGGACCTGTGATGTGTCCCAGAAGATTGCAGGGAGGAAGGGCTGCCTAAGCGGCCCAAGCGGAAGTGGAAGCACGTTAGTAATCGTGATGCATCGTGATATCGAATCGTTGACCAGATAATCTTAATTGAATCGTGAGACCAGTGAAGATGCACACCCCTACTCAGAACCCTGTAGAAAAAGTAGCAATGGGAAATAATTT
Source organism: Lithobates sylvaticus (assembly GCA_028564925.1). Taxonomy (NCBI): domain Eukaryota; kingdom Metazoa; phylum Chordata; class Amphibia; order Anura; family Ranidae; genus Lithobates; species Lithobates sylvaticus. The sequence goes on along the minus strand of CM053030.1, from coordinate 343,266,018 downwards.
CACAGACCTAAGGAATTCAGTGTTTTAATCCCCACATAGTGAACAATAAATGTGGATGTTTTAAAAAAAAAAAAATTGGTAACAACGGATTTAGAACTCCCAATCAGTGTATGAACAAAGGGACATTAGGAAGGGCCTCAAAAGCCAAGAGTAGAAAAGATATTGTTATGCGCCCAGCAGATAAGGGAGGAGGTATCGTATTATCTCCAGAATCATATAAAAAAAGAAATGGATAGGATCCTGGAGGACAGAAGTACCTATTGGATACTAAAATTTGATCCTTCAAAGATTTTTAAAGAGGAATTGGAATCAATCATACATTATGGTACTGAAAGAGTTGCTAAATAAACATGAGGAAAAAAATCTGGTCCCCTTGGTTAGTAGAATTCCAGTCATCCTACTATATACCAAAAATTCACAAGGCTAAGGTCAACCCCCCCCCCAGGCAGACCACTTGCAAGTGGGATAGACTATCTAACATCCTGATTGGGTGAATATATTGATATTCCCCTCCAGCCTCTAGTAAGGAGCACGCTTGCTTGAAAGACACTAAGCACACCTTGCAGTTAAAAGAATGCACAGCTAATGATTTGGTGATGGCAACAGGCCATGTGGCATCACTTTTATACTAATCGACCATCAAGGGGCTATGAGGGCAGTAAAGTGGACTCTGAAATATATTGATGTGAGACAGAATCAACGTAGATTTATTTTGAAATGTTTAAAGTTCTGTTTGATACATAATTTTTTTCTGGTACCAGAATATGTTCTACCTACAGATTAAAGGTGTTGCCATGGGCCCAAAATTTGCCTGAGTGTCGCAAACTTATACATGGCCAAATGGGAGGCTGAAGGTGTCCTTTGCAACAGGGATCCTAGCATCCTGCTATTCAGGCGATTCATTGATGACCTGTTCATCATATGGAAGGGGAGCTTGGACTCTTTGGAAAACCTACTCCAAACCATGAATAATAATCAAAACATCAGCCTAACATGGGACATCAGTAAGGATATGATGCATTTTTTTTTTTTTTTTTTTTTTGGACCTGTAAATCAAAAACACACCACGGGGTATAGAAACGAGTACTTATTTCAAAGCGACAGATGGCAATTTATATTCCCACTATGAGCTCACTTTAGACCCTGGTTAGACAATATCCCTTGTGGACAGTACATGAAAACAAGAGACTGTACACAAGAAGCTGATTTTGAATTGCAATCAGAGATGCTGAGCAAGATGTTTAGAGACCAAGGATACTGCAATGATTTCCTGGTTAAAAGAGGAATAAGATCAGAAATATGGATAGGGGAGATTTACTTGCAGTACCAGAAGTGATGGAACCAATAATATGGGCACATGTATTGTTTTAGATTTCAATCTACAAAATAAGGAGGTGGAAAGAATTATCCATAAATATTGGAATGTTTTAAAACAGGATGTTCATCTCAAAGATGTCTGTCGGAAATGCCAAACGTATACAAGAGGGCACCTAACTTGCAGGACAGACTGGTACATAATGTGGAACCGCCCCCTCAGGCGCAAGATGTTTTGGGACATCAAGGGCTTCCATAGTTGTGAACGTTGTTACTGCTGTGTAAGGGTCCCCAATGATGCTAAAAAATTAAAAGAATTTTCATGCGACATGGTGGGTGTAGTTTATGCAGTAAAATGCCCATGCAATTTAATTTGTGGGTAGAACCATAAGAACATGAACGCCTGGAGGAACATGCTAAAAATGTACGGAAGGAGTTCGATGAACATTTTCTTTCTGTACATTTTAGGGATGTCCACAATAAAAGTACAGTAGGCATGCAGTTTTGGGGCATTAAGGAACCCAAATGCCACTGGTGAGGTTCCAATTATGTGAGGAAAATTGGTAAATGTGAATCATGGTGGATACACCAGTTAGGCTCTTTGGCACCCAGTGGGTTAAATAAAGCATTTGATTTAAAATGTTTTCTAATTGGGTATCCAGTCCATTACATATACAGTTAATTGATATTTACCACTCCCAATGCATAATACACGATGAGCTACAGGTCTCTCTCCATAAAATATAAACTTTGTGCAGTCTGTACAGGTTCTGACCATATTGGCATTAATACATATACTATTTTTTTAAATTGTGTAATGCATACAATTTTTAAATAATATTTCATCCATACAATTTACAGGGTATTTTTAGTACCTAATATAGTTAGATGGTTTAATTTTACTAGTTGGGGCCCCCTTTTATGATGGCTTTTTTATGTGATTATCACTAGTAAAGAGGGGATGTTTAAGTTTAATGTTGACATTGTATGTATGTATGTATGTATGTATGTAAAAAATCTCTGACTGCCATACGGGCTTGTATGTTAATTCCTCCACGTTTATTATAATTACCAAATTTGCATTAGCCCAGGTAGAACAATTGGGACACCGTATGGTGCGGGCAAAATGGAGTAGTTACAATACAGCTGTTGCCAGTAGATGTATCCCAGCAATAGAGCTCTGTGTAGTATATTCTTTGAGCATAAAGGTTCAGTACGAGTGTCCTTAGGCTACAACAAACGCTCTAACTAAAAGATCGGCTGTCCAATCAGAATTCTCCCTGAAGATACGGAATCCCTGTATCGACATGCGTTGGGGAGGGGACGGCACATTGGGCAGGTGATCTGCTGAGAAGAAAGCACATGCCATCACGATACCACTCTGGTATTTTTATCCGTTTTTTAGCTTGGTGTAGAGTGGCACACTGTCACGCCTAATCTATGCGAGTACCCCATATGGGGGTTTTCCTTGGTGCAATAAAGTTTAAAGTTTATTAGTCAATCAAGTCCTTTTTTCTACTAATCTACCGAGGCATTGCACTGACGAGTCCTGGATTCTGGTAATACAGCAGAACCCAGAGGTGGTTCACAGGCGTGTATTGACTAAGTCGCATCCTCAGAGGTGAGCGTTTATTACCTAGGGGGGGGGGGCGGCGGGCACCTGAGTGAGGACACTATGGCAGGCTTTGGATCACCCACACAGCAGTTTCAGAATCGCATGGACGTTAAAGCACATTTGTATTGACACAGTTGGATGTCGCATGCACAGGAGCACCTTTTATTTAGGTTTACCTAAATAGTGGGATCCACGTTTATTTACTCACGATCTTTTGGACACAATTGAAAGTGGTATAATTAACCACTTGGATGCACGTTAGCACTTTATATTGTTTACATATATTTTATGTTTATTTTTTTATTCACTGTGTTTATCATTTTTATACATTTGTCACTTTCTACAGTTGGTAGACTGGGTTTATCACTTTATGACTTGCACATGCTTTTTATACACTTTGGTTATTACCCATGTATAGTGTGTAATGCTTTTAAAATGTTGACTGCTCGGAAGGCAGGTGCAGCGTAGTATACATACTTGCAAGCGTGTTTCTTAAATGCATGTTTAAATATACACGTTTTGAAAAATATGCGCATGGGTGGCCCCGGGCCTGCCACGCGAGCCAACGGCAACCCCCTCCGCCCAGGAACGCAGCCCTCTCCCCCCACAGAGGCTGGACCGAAGACTGGCATGGGGCCAACTGCAGTTAAGTAGGTGCATGCGTGCAAACTAGCTAAAATGCACAGTGGCTGAAACGCACGGTTGCTAAAGATGCACGTTTTTACATATTTTGGTTATACATGGTTGCAGAAAGATAGTTTATTCATGAATATACATGTTTGCATAACGATACATGGTGGTATAAAGATGCATGTCTATACATGTTTGCATAGATAAGTGTTGCGTAATACAAGTTGCAAAAAGCATGCTTGCTTATTGCGTAAATGCATGTTTCCAGGGGCATGTATTGCATAAGTGTTTTGCCTAATCATGGTTGCATAAGTGCATGCTTCCACAGTCATATTGCTTACACGCATACGGTCATGTTTTCATTTGTACTATGTGCATACGGTCATGTTTTAATTTTTACTACGTGCATATGGGCTTGGTTGCCTGGGTGTACATACATATGTGCTTATTTGCCTTTTAGCTGCATGCATGAATGGCAAGAATACTTGTATACCTGCATGTCTGCATACTTGGGTACCTACATAACGGCATGCCTGGGTACCTGCATACTTGCATGCGTAAGGGGTTGTGTAGCAGTAAATCAGCTTTGCTTTTAGGCCTGCATCCTTGGAGGTCTGTGTATTAGGTTGGCTAATATAGTTGCTATGTCATTTACCTGTTATACCAGTTAAATGGTTCCAGAAAGAGGCAGCCAGGAGAGGCAGGTGCACTGCTCTCAGGTTCAATGATCTGGCGGTGTCCACATCCCTCGATGGACAGTGGTCAGATTCATCTGAGACACTGTGGGGTTTGGCTTTGCAGTATTGTCCTCATGCATTCATTTTTCATCAGATGGACTGTGGCCGCATCACCTTGATCATTCCTGATCTGTTCGAAGCCTAAGCAGGATCGAGCTTGATTAGTATATGGAGGTGAGACTGCCCGGGAATACCAGATGCTGTAAGATTTTCCCCACCTGTGAGGAAGGCATCTGAGGTAGCTGTGTTGAGTATCTTAGGGCTGTGTGTGTGTGTTTGTTTTTTTTTTTTTTTTTTTTTTAGCCAGCAAAAGCTTGGTAGGTAGGTACGCCTCTTTTGGCCTTCGGGGTCTGCCACAGTCGTCCATCTTTTACCTTGCATTACACTCTTGGAGCAGAAGGTATGGGTTCATGATTTTTTTTTTTTTTTTTTTAACCGGTAGCAAAACCAAATGGGGACATAAGGTCTAGCTTAGAGCTTAAGCTGCTGGACATCCTATTTCTGATAGGCTCTGTCATTTAGTGTTGACCTCCTACGAGAGGTAAATTTCAGGGTCCATAGTCATCGTTTGTCCCATGTGTGTTGGAAAACAACATGGCAATTTTTCATTGCAAACATTCATTTATTTGCACAGTGTAGGTTCACATCTTTAATGACAAATCCTAGAAAGCAATTCTGTCGTGGCATAAGGTTTAGTTGCTGTGATCTCAAAACTGTGGACTGAGTGCCAGATGCGGCCCTTGGCTTGCTTTTATCCAGCCCTTGAGGCACTATTTCATCCACTGATACCAATAATGGGGCATAATTCCCCCCCACTGACCAATAAATGGGCACGATGCCTTCCAATGGCGCCTATGTTGGGGCACAATTTCTCACAATAACACCAACAATAGGGCACAATTTCTCCCAATGAAACGGACAATGGGGCCCAATGAAACCAATGATGGGACACCATTCCTTATGACACCAAAGATGAGGCACTTTTTTCCCACAGACTTCGGGACCTTTTTCCGCTTTTAATGAGCACAGTCTGGCCCTCCTAAAGTCTGAAGGGCAATAAACTGCCCCTTTTTTTTTGTTTAGAAAGTTTGGAGACCCCTGCAGTAGGACGTGCATTACTGTTCACATTAATGTCAAAAAAAATTCTTCTACAGTCACGACAGCAAGTTCAATAGGAGGACTAAGTGGATGAGGCTTATTTACTTGGGTCCAGTAAAATAATCTGTATTGAGTTCAAAACCAAAAATGTAATCTCTTGCAGCTTCATTCCATTAGATTAGAGGTCGACCGCTATATCAGCCGATATTTGGCGTTTTTTAATTAATCGGCATCGGCCGATTGTGCTGCTAAAAAACGGAGTTACTTACCGGTAACGTTTTTTTAATCGGCATCGGCCGATTGTGCTGCTAAAAAACGACTTCTTCCATGTCCACAAATTAGGGTGGGTAACTTGTGCTGTCCTGAAAGACTCCCGGAAAAGGACGTTAACGGTAAGTAACTCCGTTTTTCCCCATCCGTCTTTCAGGACAGCACCATAGAGAGGATAAGCGAGCACCTTACCTTTAGGGTGGGACTACTGCCTGCAGAACTTTACGCCCAAAGGCTTGGTCCTTCGCTGACAGCAGGTCCAACCTGTAGTGCCTTACGAACGTATCAAAGCTGGACCATGTTGCCGCCCTACAGATCTGCTCTGGAGAAGCACCAGCCCACTCAGCCTGCGAAGTCGCCACTGCCCTGGTGGAATGCGCTCTAATCCCATCCGGGGGCTCCACTCCCCCCGCTACATAAGCCTGTCTGATGGCTAACCTAATCCATCTGGCTATCGTCCGTCTAGAGGCCCTAGACCCTTTTTTAGCTCCTGAAAACAATACAAAAAAGGAATCAGACTTCCTATAGTCCTTTGTACTCTCCAAGTACTGGAGGACGCACCTCCTAACATCCAACTTATGAAATGTGCGTTCCTGTTCCCTCACAGGGTTTACACAGAAGGTAGGCAAAATTATTTCTTGGCCTCTATGAAAACTTGAGGCCACTTTAGGCAAAAATGCCGGATCAGTTCTAAAAACCACCCGATCCGGAAATATCTGAAAAAAAGGTGCCCTAATGGAAAGGGCTTCGAGTTCACTTACTCTTCTTGCCGTGGTGATCGCCACCAAAAACACCGTTTTGAGGGTGATCGACCTCAACGTACAAGCCTCCAATGGTTCAAACGGTTCACCAGTGAGGGCTTGTAACACTAAAGAAAGATCCCATACTGGAAAAGAGGATACTCTTACTGGCCTCTGCCTGTTCAGAGCTTTAAAAAACCTAGATATCCAGGGATCTAATGCTAACTGTTTTTCCAAATATACACTTAAAGCAGACACTTGTCCTTTCAGTGTGCTAACAGCCAACCCCTTGTCTGCCCCCGCTTGCAGAAATTCCAGTACCGCTACCGGACTGCTTGTGTCGAAGGAACTATCCGCACACCAACTATTAAAGCGTTTCCACACTTTCAGGTAGATAGCTTGCGTCTCCTTTTTTCTGCAACTTAGTAGGGTTGACACCAACCGATCTGAGAACCCTTTGCCCTTCAGCAATTCCTCCTCAGTAGCCAAGCAGCCAGGTTCCACCGCTCCACCTGAGGACAACAGATTGGACCCTGGGACAGAAGATCTTCCTGGAATGGCAGAATCCACGGGGGTTCCACTGCCAGACTCTTCAAGATGGAAAACCACGGCCTCCTGGGCCAGTGAGGTGCTATCGGAATGAGAGTTGTGCTCTCCAACTGTATCTTCCTCAGTACTGCTGGAATTAGTACAGGAGGGGGAAGGCATAGCACTTGGAGAACTCCCAGCTCTGAGCCAGTGCGTCCACTCCAAGTGCTCCGTCCCATCTGCTCAGGGAGAAGAACAGATCTGTTTTTCTGTTTTCCCTTGAGGCAAAGAGGTCTATACAAGGCATCCCCCACCTCTGGGTAATTGCCTTGAAGACCTCCTGGTTCAAAATCCAGTCGCCTTCTCTCAGCTTTCTCCTGCTGAGAAAATCCGCAACCTGATTTTGATCCCCTTTTTAGATGTACCGCCGACAGGGACAGAATATTTGTCTCGGCCCACCTGAGAATGGTGCTTGTCAAGCTCCACAGAGACCTGCTTTTGGTACCTCCCTGCCTGTTGAGGTATGCTACTGCAGAGGAGTTGTCTGACCTGACTCTCACGTGTTGACCCTGGAGTTCTTCCTGAAAGGCTCTGAGCGCCAACTCTATGGCTTTCCGCTCCCTCCAGTTCGAGGATTCCCTTGCCTCTTGCTTTAGCCAGGTGCCCTGAACCATCCGGGAACCTAGATGAGCTCCCCAACCTGTGCCGCTTGCATCGGTCGTGATGGTTTTGGATACCGGGAGGACCCATTCCAAACCCTGGGAAAGATTGGCCCCTTTTCTCCACCACCAAAGTGACCTCTTTACCTGACTTGGTACCTCTATCAGAGCATCCAGGGAATTCTGACTGTGGTCCCAAATTCCCAGGATGAACAGTTGTAAGGGGCGAAAATGCAGCCCTGCCCACTGTACTGCTGGGAGCGAGGATGTCAACAGCCCTAGGGCTGACATGGCTTTCCTTATTGAGATCTGTTGATTGCCCTGCAAGAACAACATCGCCCTGTCCACCTTCTGGATTTTTTCTTCCGGAAGAAAAACTTTTTGTTTTGTTGAATCCAACCTGTAGCCCAGGAAGATGATTTTCTGAGATGGGGTCAGGCTGGATTTTTTCCAGGTTCAAGAGCCATCCTAGATTTTCGAGGATTTCCCTTGTTACCTGCAGATCTCTGGACAGCTGCTCTGGGGAAGAAGCAAATAGGAGCAGATCGTCTAGATATGCGACTATTGCAATGTTTCTGAGTCGCAAGAAGGCCAGAACCTCCACCATGACTTTGGTGAATATACGGGGGGAAGAAGATAGCCCGAAGGGAAGAGCCCTGAATTGTAGATGCACTATCCCTTCTGGGGTCTTCACCGCCAACCTGAGGAACTTCTGGTACCCCTCTGCTATGGGGATGTGCAGATAGGCATCCTTCAGGTCTATGGACGCCATGAAGCAATTCTGGGGAAGAAGTGCTTTTACCGAATAGATCGAGTCCATTCGGAACTTCCTGTATGTAACCGAGACGTTCAGGGGCTTCAAGTTCAGGATAAGTCTGAACTTTCCCGATGGTTTGCGGACCACAAAGATGTGGGAATAGAAGCCCCTGCCTGTCTCTTCCACCGGAACTCGGGTTACCACCTCTTGTTCCTCCAACTCCTGTAGAGAGGAAAGAAGAGCTGAAGCCTTCTCTGCACATTTTGGTAGCGTGGTGACCAGAAGCCTGAGAGGTGGGGGTTTTGAAAACTCCAACCTGTAACCCCTCCTTATAATCTCCAAAATAAAATGGTTGGAGGTGATCAACTCCCACTGTGGGAGGAAGTACCCCAGTCTTCCTCCCACCTTGGTTCCGTCATTTAGACTTTTTGGGCTGTTCAGGAGGGCGAAAAATAGCTCCCCCACGCCCTTTGCCCTTCTGCCAAACTTTTTTTCTGTTGCTCATTTTTAGGAGGTTCAAACTTCCTCCTGGGTTGAACCCTCCTTTTGGCTTCCGCAAATTTCTTTTTGAGAGGAAAGGCCTTTTTCCTGTCGGCCGTCCTATCCAAGACGGCCTCCAAGCCAGGACCGAACAACAAGTCCCTGTGAGGGGAATACCGCAGAGCTTGACTTTTGACGCGCTATCTCCTTGCCACGTCTTAAGCCAAAGGGCCCGCCTTGCTGAGTTGGACAAGGCTGCTGACCGTGCTGACATCCTTACTGACTCCGCTGAGGCGTCAGCCAGATAAGCTACTCCATTGAGGAGCATAGGAAAGGAAGACAGGATTGTTTCCTTAGGAGTTCCTGCCTCAATGTGCGCCTTAATTTGCGTCAACCAGTACTCCATGTTCCGTGCCACCACTGTGGACGCCATGGCGGGTTTGAGGTTGCCTATTGATGAATCCCAGGATTTTTTCAATAAAGAGTCCATCCTTTTATCCATAGGATCTGGGAGGGCTCCCATATCCTCAAAGGCAAGGTCGGTGTGCCTAGAGACCTGCGAGAAGGCCGCATCTAGTTTAGGAATTTTATTCCACACTAGAGCTTCCTCCTCTGCAAAAGGAAACCTCCTTTTCAAACTTCTTGAAAAGAATGGTTTCCTTTCCGGGTCCTGCCATTCTTTTTTAATGGCGTCAACCAGTACTTCATGGACCGGAAACACTTTCCTTTTCTGTTCCCCTAAGCCCCTGTACATTTGGTCATGGAGCGATAGCTTTTTCCTTTCTTCCTGGATTCCCAAAGTGGTGTGAATAGCTCCCAAAAGCTCTTCCACTTCCTCCAGAGAAAGCTTGTAGCGAGAGGTTCTCGTGGACTCGCCATCCACCTCCTCTCCCTCGGATTCCCCCTGGGAATCAGAAGCAACGCTATCTGGCTCCTCCTCAATCTCTTCTCTAGAGCCCCCCGGATTCTCACCACTCGCCGAGGGAGCATCCGTTAGGCTTGGCGCAACACTCTGCTGTGCTGGTGGAGGGTTAATCTGAGTCTGCGGAAACTGAAAACTAGAGAAGAGCGTTTTAAAAGATTGTACGGTGTTTGATAGTTCCTTGACGGACGCAGCTAACTCCGTATTTTGCTCCGCTGACTGCTCCCTCACTAGCCCCTATATACATTCCCTACAGAGTGCTTTGGACCACGATTCCCCCATTGTGGTTCTGCACGAAGGGCATTTTCTCTTTGAATTGTGGGGCGATTTGGTTTTCTCAGCAGACTTGCTCTGAAAAAAGACAAACATGAAAGAGAGCAGTCAGACTCCCCTTAACCACCAGCAATACACACAGAGGGCCACCAGGGGTGCTATAACTGTGACCACCACCACCAGGGTCCTAGTTACCCCCCATCTTCCCCACCACCAAGGGAGACAAACACACCTGTGGAGCTTACAGGTTGTCTAGTAAGGAAACACCACCCCAGGGTTCCACTTACCTTAGAGTGGCTGGTGCAGGCATCTCCAGGAGCCGTTCGGGAAGCCTCTGCTTCCGACATTTCCCGCTGAGGATCGGTGGTGCCTTCGCTTCCGAACGCTGTCGCTACAGGCCAAAAAATGAAGCAGCACCAGCCAGAACGCTCGTTCCGCTTTTCAAATTCCGCGGCCGGAACCGGAAGCCGCGGAACGAACGGAAGCACTGACCCCTGCCGCAAATGACGTCACCCGCCATCCGACCCGGCGCACTGAGCTCCACGCCGAACATGGCGGCCTCCTGTGCTTCCGTTGGCGTCCCCCTGGACAGGAGAAGAGCGGAACCCTCCGGCTTACAGTTTCCCCAAAAGAAGCCGGAGGTGCGTGTAAAAAGGTCAGTCCAGTCCCCGGCTTCCCCAGCCTCACGGACCGCAAGATAGGATGGAGGGAGGTAGAGAGACCCCTGCTCCCCCCCCCTTCTCTGGCAAAGATCGGCTTTAGCCTCCCTGGCTATTCAGCCCTTGGCTCCATAGCGGTGTCTCCCCACCGGAGGAAACACCATAACTGAGGGACTGGCAGGACGGTGGGGGCTTAAATTTCAAAATCTAAGGCGGTGTTTCCTGAAAGGGGAGGAGCCAGGGTCTCTCTATGGTGCTGTCCTGAAAGACGGATGGGGAAAAACGATTTTAAAACTTCGTCGCAACTTGCAAATGTCTTCTGATAGAAGTTAATGCAAGTTGCCTGACACGACTTGTCTGGGCAGCCTGCCAAGTGTGAGAAAAGGATACAATGTTTCTTCTCATCAATGAAGCTGTGTGGAGAAGTTCTCAGTTTAACCATTTAAAGCCTAAATCTTTTCTGACACTTGTTGCTTACAAGTAAAAATCCTGTATTTTCTGCTAGAAAATCACTTAAAACCCCCAAACATTATATATAATTTTTTAGCACAGACCCTAGAGAATAAAATGGCGCTTGTTGCAATATTTTTATGTCACACGGTATTTGCGCAGCGGTCATTCAAACGCAATTTTTTGGGAAAAAATACTCTAATGAATAAAAAAAAAACTAAAAACAGTTAGCCCATTTTTTTTTTTTTTTTTTCAGCCAAAAGTTTTGATTACCTGTTTTTGTGTATTTTGATATTTAAGATAGTTAGTTTTTTTTTTTTTTTTTTGTTATCTAAATTATACATACAAGTGAACTGATTGGAGGTTTTGTTTAATAAAATGTAAGAAATTTTCTGAATCACTTAAGGCTGATTTCACACTGGAGCAGGCAGGCGTTGACGGTAAAACGCTGCTAGTTTTAGCGGTGCTTTACTGTCATTTTAGTGGCGCTATTCGGCTGCTAGAGGGGCGCTTATAACCCAGCTAGTGGCCGAGGAAGGGGTTAAATGCAACCGTCTGGCGACTCTGCCGAAGCGCTTTGTAGGTGTAACATCCTGCCAGCGCATCGCCTCAGCGTGAAAGCACTTGGGCTTTCACACTGAGACTGCAGGGGAGCCGTTTTGCAGGCACTTTACAGGTGCTATTTTTAGCCCAAAAGCGCCTGAAGTGTGAAATTTCTGATTTTTTTTTTTTTTTTGATTTTGAGATGAAGGGGAAAAAAAAAATCGGCATCATATATCGGCCATCGGCCAACGTGATTTTTAAATATCGGCATCGGCTAGAGAAAAACCCATATCGGTCGACCTCTACATTAGATATGGAGTCTGCATCTGTTTTCTTAGGCTTTTTGATGGAAGAGAATTTTGATTTTGAATGGTGTAAGATGCCATCTGTGTAATACTTTTTGTAGGAGTTCCCAATGATTGGCGCATTGGGTGGCTTTTATTGTCTAGTTTATTGGCTGTTCTCATTTGTTATCGGGGAAAGTTTTTTTTTTTTTTAACCAAGGTCATGTTTTCCACATTTTGGAGGTTTTGAAGAATTGGGATTTTCTTCCTAGTTTGATAGAATATAATCTTGAATATAGCCTTGTTTTTTTAAAGGGATAGATTTGTGGAGCTGGTCTATAAATCTGATACAGTAGTTGTCAGAGGCGTAGCTTGAAGCTTGTGGGCCCTGATGCAAAAGTTGACCTGCCCCCCCCCCTTTAATAACCACCTGCCGCTTCCACTGTGCATGCATATACACCCACCAAACACCAAGATTCTCAAAATTGCTTCAGTTTTGAGTCCCCAGAGTTCCTACTTGGCTCAGGACAGGCATCACCCTTGGCAGGTCGCTTGGCTGAGCTCCTTTCCCATCCTAGCACTGTATACACCTCCCCCCCCTCCCCACGCAGGGCTGAAATTGCATTCCTTTACACAGTCCATAAGACCATCTTCACAGGGTTTACCTGGCTTTTATGTTGCCGTTCTGACCGGGGAAATTCTCTGGTCGAAACGGCAGTGTAGTTGCAGTAAGCACATACACCCTGTGCAGATTGTGGCCAACTGGCTGTGTTGTAAAGGAATGTTATTTCAGCCCTGAGGAGGAGCAGTATAGAGTGCTGTAATGGCAAAGGAGCTCAGCAGCCAGGCATAGAATCCAGGGTGGAGGGGTGGTCAGGGGGCTTTGGGTGGGGGGGTGCAACTTTAGATCTGGGGGTGGGGCAAAGACACAATCTGCCAGCGCGTTCCATCATGTATTGGAGTTACACTGTGACTTTTTTTTTTTTGGGGGGGGGGGGCAGTTGTACGTCAGTTTGTATAGTGGTGTGGCATTCACAAATGTTTTCCATGCAGAGAGCCGGGGTGCCTCAGTTGCCTTCCAGATAATTAAAATGCTTTTCCTGGCGTAGTATGCACAGTAAAAGATAAAGGTTTTGGTGTGTGTTTTAGTTGGTATATTATCAGTCACTCCTAGAAGGATCAGGGGATCAAGTTTGATGGGTATTCCACTAATTGAACTAATGCCAGCAGCCACTGCCTGCCAAAAAATCTATTAGAGGGCATTCCCACACCATATATGTAATTTCCTATTCCCTCCTTGCATCGCGGGCATTTTTCTTTAACATTGCGGTATATGACTGACAGCCTGAAATGTTATCTAAATGAAACAGTCTGTCTGCTATCATTAGGGGGATGTATTGTTGGAGGCTCTCGGACCAGTCTTCCTGTCAGGCTAGGTATATCTCTCTGTCAAGCTGTGAATGCTCTCTCATCCCCGTTACGGCCCACGCAAGTGAGTCTAAAGTATATGGAGGTCAGCGTTCTGTTGCTATTGCATGCTGTGAGGAGCTGTTCAACTGAGTGTGGGGCTAGGGCGATCGGGTCCGGAAACTTTGCCCCGACCGCATGTCGAAGCCGCAGAAATCGGAAGTACATCCACTAAGGGAGTGAAAATGTGTTTTTTAGTTTGCTAAAGGGAAGGAGATTGCCTCAAGGCATTATATCCCAGAGCGTTTGTCTGGCCCATATGTGCGGATCGGGCACTATCCGTAGATGGGGCAGCTCCTGGGTTACCCCACAGGGGAGTATAGGGGGAATAGGTCTGGGGCCTCATCAGATCCTGAGACTCGTCTCCACACCCCAACAGTGGTTCTCATAGGGGTGGTAATGTGTATGTTGGAACGAGGCCCTCAATATACTAAGTTACTTAGTTCTGTCCCTAATATTGCCGCCTCAAGATTTTACTGCGGGGTTGGACCGATCTTGGGAGAACCACCACCTTACCGATACCAAAGCCGCCGCCCAATAACATTTTTGGAAGTTTGGTAGAGCTAAACCTCCCTCAGACAGCGAGAGCTGGAGCGTGGATCTAGCTACTCTAGGGACCTTAGCCTGCCACACAAATGTACCGATGGCTTGGTCCAGCTTATTAACCGCTTCCCGACCGCCCACTGCATATATACGTCAGCAGAATGGCACGGGCAGGCAAAAGCACGTACCTGTACGTCCCCTTTAAATGCCTGCCCGTGGGTCGCGCGCGCGCCAGCGGCGTGCTCGCGACCCGGTCGGGAGCTCCGTGGCCGCGGGACCAGAGGACCCGATCGCCGATGGTGTCCCGCGATCGGGTCACAGAGCTGAAGAATGGGGAGGGGTATGTGTAAACAAACCTCTCCCCGCGCTTCCTACTCTGCCTGTCATTGATTGGCTGTTCCCGGTCATCGAGAAAGCCGATCAATGACATCAGACGTCAGCCCCACCCCCTAATGTAAAAAACACACACGTCACAGCCCATAACCCCTCCCCTCCCCCTAGTGGTTAACTCTTTCACTACAACTGTCATTTATACAGGAATCAATGCATTTAAATAGCATTGATTGCTGTATAAATGACAATGGTCCCAAAAATGTCCAATGTGTCTGCCATAATGTCGCAGTCACAATAAAAATCGCTGATTGCTGCCATTACTAGTAAAAAAAAAAAAAGTATTAATAAAAAGGCTATAAAACTATCTCCTATTTTGTAAACGCTCTAACTTTTGCGCAAACCAATCAATCGCTAATTGCGATTTTTTTTTTTTTTTTTTTTTTTTTACCAAAAATATGTATCGGCCTAAACTGAGAAAAAAAGTTTTTATATATTTTTTGGGGATATTTCTTATAGCAAAAAATGTTGCTTTTTTTTCAAAATTGTCGCTCTATTTTTGTTTATAGCGCAAAAAATAAAAACCGCAGGGGCGATCAAATACCACCAAAAAGCTCTATATGTGGGGGAAAAAAAAGGACGCCAATTTTGTTTGGGAGCCACGTCGCACGACCGCGCAATTGTCAGTTAAATCGACGCAGTGCCGAATCGCATAAAGGGGCCTGGTCTTTTGGCTGCCAATTGGTCCGGGGCTGAAGTGGTTAAAGCAATTGGGGGTGTGCCTAAACGCGTAGAGTACCACATTTTTGTAAAAATGTCTAAGATCGGGCACACATTATCGTCGAGGTAGTCTGGGAGATGCCTCTGGACACGAAGAACTAAATATTTCAATTCGTCGACCCACTGCAGGGGGGCTGGCAAGTTGAGGAGGGGCCCATCGGCTCAAAGGAAATGGCACGACTTGTCCGAAGTGAGTTTAATTCCTGAAAACCTGCCAAATGCCTCCAGGGCCGCCGCCAAGGGTCGCTGAGATACAGAAGGGTGTCATCTGCATACATTGAAATTTTTTCTGCCAGGGGTGGCACCAGTATACCTGTCACTGTCAGAGGATCTTATTGCGGTCAGCGGTTCAATAGCCAGGGCAAAGAAAGCGGGAGAGAGGGGGCCGCCCTGCCTAGTGCCTCAGTGGAGTGGGAAGGCTGCAGACAATATACCACATGTATGGACCCTAGCTGCCAGTACAGCAGCCGTATCATGATATATAAAGACTGGTCCGAACCCAAACTTTTGCAACACCGCCCACAGGTACTCCCAGTCCACCGAGTCAAAGGCTTTTTCAGCTTCCAGGGGGGCAATCACTTCTGCCCCCCCCCCCCCCCCCCCCCCCAGCCACTCTATCAATCACCCGTAAGGGTTATATTTGTGCCCTTCCCCGGCATAAAGCCCGGATTTTGGCATCCACATTAAGCAAGGAAATGGGTCTATGAAGAACAAAGTTCGGGGTCTTTTCCTGAATTAGGGATGACATTATAATTGCTCTCAGCATTGAGGGCGGCAGTTGAGTGTTTCTAAGTGAGGTCTGTAGCACCTCTTGTAGTGTGGACACCAGCGATTCACTGTTTTGACGAACTCTGCTTGGAGACCGTCTTGCACTTTGCATCTTTCAGGGTGAACGGGGCGTCCAGGCACGATCCAGCCTCTGCTGTGAGCATGGGAAGCTCAATATTATCTAGATAGGAGTGGAGTTCAGCCCCGGAGTATCTGGCCCTGGAAGAATAAAGGTCAGCATAATAAGCGGCAAAACGTCAGTTAATTTCTTCTGGGTCCGTGAGTCTCCCTAAGTTGGCTAACTGGGTGGATACTGTCTGTTTCCTAGAGAGCCATGCCATACGTCCGTGTTTTTTTTTTTTTTTTTTCTCCCTTGTTCAAACACCCTTTGGGATTTGTATAGCATTGTTTTTTTGACAGCTGAGACTCTTAAGTAGCTGGACCTCTCGCATGGCCGCAGAGGGCCAGTCTGTGGCTCTCCTCTCCGGTCACTGCATACTGGGCCTCTAGCGTCTTGGCACAAGATTCAGCCTGGAACAGAGCAGCCTGAACTGACTTCCGGGCCAAGCCAATAGCACTCTGGTACTGTCCCTTAACATGTGTTTTGAAACATTCTCAGCTAGTGGGGGATTTTTGTGTGTGGGGGAGGGGGGTCAGAAGACCAGAATAACATAATAGGGCGATTCTACAAGTGGCTCTACCCGTTCATCCGTCACCCAGCACCTGGAGAGTCTGCAGGGGCAGTTAGCCGGGGTCGCGTTGGCCTGTAGCTGCTATAAAATGGGGGCGTGGTCCGAAATACCTCTGGGAAGGGCAGCCACCTCCTTCACCTTTGCCAGGACAGGGCTGCTGACATAAATAAGGTCAATACTTCTCACTCCCTGGTTATCTCTTGCCTTGACTACTGCAACTCCCTCCTCATTGGATTACCTTTACATAGACTATCCCCCCTTCAGTCCATAATGAATGCTGCTGCAAGACTCATCCACCTTGCCAACCATTCAGTGTCCTCCACCCCTCTCTGCCAATCCCTCCACTGGCTTCCACTCACCCAAAGAATAAAATTCAAAGTATTAACAATAATTTACAAAGCCATACATAACTCTGCCCCCAGCTACATCACTAACCTAGTCTCAAAATGCCAACCAAGCTGCTCTCTTCGGTCCTCCCAAGACCTCCTGCTCTCTAGCTCTCTTGTCACCTCCTCCCATGCTCGCCTCCAGGATTTCTCCAGAGCTTCTCCCATCCTTTGGAACTCCCTACCCCAATCTCTGACTGTCCCCTAATCTATCCATCTTTAGATGATCCCTGAAAACCCTTCTCTTTAAAGAAGCCTATCCTACTTCTAACTAACACTGTTTTACTTCCTCCATCAGTTCATTCCCCACAGCTATTACCTCTTGTGTCAATTGACCCTTCCTTTTTAGGTTGTACGCTCTAATGAGCAGGGCCCTCTGATTCCTCTTGTACAAAATTGTAATGTCTGCCTTTATTAAGCGCTGCGCAAACTGTTGGCGCTATATAAATCCTGTATAATAATATGGGAGATTGCCAGATATGTGGCTGAGCTACATGTGTATCCCTTGGTTTGAGGTTGTTTCCACTGCCATACATCAGTAAAACCTAGCGCTGAGGCCCACCGGGAAAGTGGGGAGTCTAATGCTGGATCCTGAGCCAGTTTAGCCAGATTTGGGCAGGGAGCCATATTGAAGTCCCCAGCCAACACAACCGCAGTAGTGCAGCTGGTGGCCAAATTTCCTACTATCTTGGTAAGGAGTCCAACTTAGGCTGGGGGAGGAATATAAAAGCCCACCAGCACCATATGGAGACTATCTACTGTTGCATGGATCACCACATAGTCCCTCGGGATCTAATTTCAGGTGAAATAAAATAAAAGGTATGGGACCTGCGTATGAGAACGCTAACTCCACAGGCACGAGAGGTGTATGTAGTGGTAATGGTGCCCCACCCATGGCTTCCTAAGGCCTAGGACTCTGCCTCCAACCAAGTGTGTCTCTTGGAATATACATATATCCGGGTTGCAATTTTTTAAAAATGTAAAAACTCAGTTTAATTGGGGAGTTCCCCTGACATTCCATGATATTGATGTCAACGGTGCCATGTCAGGTTGATAAGACGTAATGTATGGAGCCCATCCTCCCACCCAAGGGTCAGTGGGGGGGTAAGGCAACCAAAGATGATTGGACCGTGCCTGCGTTCTCACCCGCAAGTCCGGCTCATCACAAAGCACAGATATTCCTCCAACAGTCAGCTTAAAGTTCATTCCTTCTAGATCAATACAAAACTCGAAAGAAGAAAATTGACACCAAAAACTAGGATCTACTTGGATCCCCATACATAGCAAGGTATTGGTCCTCATGGGGCCTAGGCCAGGGGGCACTGACTTAAAAAACGACAGGGTAGTAGTCCATAGGTTCTAACCGGACCACATCGTGGGATTGCAGGACAGTAAGGGTCACTGAGTCTGCCCCTTGCTGAAGATAACAAAACAAATTAAATTCCAGCCACTGTCCCGCACCCCAGGGAACCATGCACCAGGCTCTTCAGGCCATAGAATCAGTTTGCCAGTATTCAGTTTATCCAGTAACCAGAAGGGGCAGGGCAGGTAGGGAGAGTTGCTCATATTGAGGTGCAAGGAAATCATGTAGCAGTCCTGCATCGGGGGCCTGCAAGCCAGAATGGGGACAAGTCTGCCAACATGGTGCTAAATCGGGAACACTTGGCTCAGTTTAGGGGGGAAAGGAAGCAAACATAGGGGCAGTGCTCACCTGGATCCATCAGGCCGTGGAATGGAGGCAGAGTGACGGTGGGGTCCTGTGAGCCTGCCACGGACAAAGGTAACAGCGCAGGCCCTCCTGTGTTTGTAGTTGCCAAGAGTCTACACGGTAGAGGGATATGCAATGGGCACCTCAGGCTGCAGGATCCGCTAGATTAACTAAGGCAGACACTGACAGTTCCACCGGGAGAAGCGGAATACATTTTCACACAGACTATCTACTGTGAGGGAGACAGGTCTGCCATCACTGTAGTGAAAGAGATGCAAAGTAGTGTAACCCGAGGGCTCAAAAATCAAAAAAGAAAAAACACATGGGGGCAGTACTCGCAAGAATCCTGGTATCAGATCCATCCATGTCCTCCGGGAGGCCGAGGAATCAGAGGTTGATGTGCCGCGTTTGGTTCTCGGCGTCCTCCACGCTGCATTCCAGGTGTTTCAGCCACACTTGCACAGTATGGAGCGTAACCGAGTGGTCTCACTCTATCCTGTGTCCCCAATACGGCGTTCGGCCTCAGTAACTCGAACCCGGGTCTTGTTGCTGTCTCTCCGAATCAGCCACATCTCCTTCAGTGAGTCAATCTTGCAATGCAGATTGGCAGCCATTGATCGCCTGCATCAGGGCCGAGACATTGGACTGCCCATCCAGGACCAGATCCGATGCATCGTGGTCTGGGTCGCCATGTCAGAGGCCCATGCCACATGTGTCGGCGCTCTGCCGGATTTAATGGGTGTTCCTCCCGATTTACGTGGCTCCGATGAGTTCTTCCCTCTTGTCAACATCTGCTAGCAGGTAGGTAAGAGAACCATGGGCATCAGCTACGCTTGGAAGGACATTAAACAGGATTTATCCGTTTTGCAGCAGAGCTCTGTGCCTATGCGACTGGCCTGGTCACCATCTTTGTCACGCCCCCTGGGTATTTGGATTTAGTTGGGGAATATACATTTCTAATTGTTCTAGAGGTATTGGAATAGATTGAAGGAATGTAGGTTTGGCCATTAAATTATGTAGTAATCTTAAAGAATTTAGGGTAGCTTGGATTGTGGGTTATTTTAAATTGTCCTATCAAAACAGAGGTGCTTGGGAGTATGACTTTTTTTTTTATTTTTTTTATTTTTTTTCATTCTGTATGTATTGGTGTGCAATTTTGCAAAGAGGGTGGATAGGATGACTAGCAGTATTTTTCAAAATCTCTTCTGCCCATTAAAGCGGGATTCCACCCTAAAGTGGAACTTCCGCTTTTCGGAACCCTCCCCCCCTCCGGTGTCACATTTGGCACCTTTCAGGGCGGAGGGGGGTGCAGATACCCACTTCAGGCATAAACTCCCACGGGAGTCTACGCAACTTCCTGTCCCGGCGCGCTATCCCATTTTTTTTTTTTTACAAACAAATTTTTTTCCTCGGTTTAGGCCTATGCGTATTTTTCTACATATTTTTAGTAAAAATCGCAATAATCGTATATTGATTGGTTTGCGCAAAAAGTTATAGCGCCTACAAAATAGGGGATAGATTTATTGCATTTTTTTTTTTTATTTTTTTTTTTTTACTAGTAATGGCGGCGATCTGCAATTTTTATCGTGACTGCGATATTGCGGCGGACATATCGGACACTTTTGACACATTTTTGGGACCATTCACATTTATACAGCGATCCATGCTAGGAAAAAGCATTGATTACTGTATAAATGTGACTGGCAGGGGTTAACCACAAGGGGCGCTGAAGGGGTTAATATATTCCCTGGGAGTGATTCTAACTGTAGGGGAGGAGACCGATCAGTGTTTCTCTGTACTGAAAACACACCATCGGTCTCCTCTCCTCTGACAGAACACAGATCCACGGTCCTGCTGTGTTACCGGGCAATCGCGGGTGCCCGGCGAACATCGCGGCTGCCGGGCACGCGCATTGAGACCCCAGTAATGCGGTGGGCACACCCGAGAGCTGCGCCGCATGGTTGTAAATTGGCGGTCAGCAAGCAGTTAAGCTGCATTCAATACAAGGAACAACCTTTTGGAAAAAAAATGTACTCGCCTTTTCAGGTCTGTTGCTAGGGGGTCCCTCGTAATCTGCCTCTTCCTCTCCAAGGCGCCTGACTTAATTTCCCATTTCCCGACGCCTGTGCTCGCTAGTTCTCCTGGGAGATGTCTGTCATTTCCCAGGAGTCACTGTGCAGCGCCGAGGGCTGTAATCTCGTTACGTTGTCATAACGGGAAGGACCTTCCTCCGCGCCGCCTGTTATGGCAACATTACAAACAATCGGCGCTACGGCCGCTGCTAAATCCTGCATGCGCAAGATCGAAAGGTGCATGCTGATTACCCAGCATGCACCTCTTCTTTCATATTCCAGGAAGCATTCGCGATTGGGCTTCATATGCCCACATCAAGTATGGAAAGGGCCAAACACGGATGGAAACAAATAAAACAGTAAGGAATTTATTACAATAAGATTAATAGATCATTGTATAGTTTTTATTTTAATATAGTTGGCACTGAAAATGGTAAACCAAAAAATAAACTTTTTATTCCGGTTTAGCTTGGCATTGGGGGATGGGCTGCTTAAAGTAAGCATGCGATAGTTGTGCTTTTTTTTTTTTGGGCTTTGCTGATGTAGCATAGTCATTGAGGCTTGATCATGTCTATTCTTTCGAGCTTTGGGTTTGCCTGTCAGGTAAGAGAAGCAGGGGAGGGTGCAATGGGTGACAGAATGTGCCAAACATTTTAGTAGTTTGAGGCCTGCTTCAAGTTGCCTTTTTTTGGATACTAAAATTTTTTTTTTTTTTTTAGGCTTTCCCATCTGTAGAGTGTTTTATGATTTATGGATGCTTTAGTGTCGGGCACTTCTGTTTTTTTGTATTGTTGTAGGTGATAAATAGTGATTATTTTTTTTTTTTTTCCTGTACAGTACCACTATACTGTACAGGTGAAGTGGAGCGCTCAGTTTGCAGCCCTCCTGGATTCCTAATGGGCACGCCCTCTTTCCCTTTCTGATTACATTTTATTTATTTTTTTTTCTTACCGGCTCCTCCTTCTCGTGTCCCTCTTCTGTGATTCTGGCCTTTCCCTCCTGTTCAGTGCCCCACAGTAAGCAGCTTGCTATGGGTGCACCCTAGCCGAGTCAAAGCTCCCTGTGTCCATTCAGACTCGTAGCCCCGACCCCTCTCTCCCCCGTTTGTCTAGCTGACAGCCAATGGAACCACTGCTGTGTCTCAGCCAATCAGGAGGGAGAATCTCAGGTGGCTGAGATAATCGTTGACATGGCTGGACACTGGGGCCTCTTGTAAGTATTAGGAGGTTCTAGGGCAGCTGCTGCACACAGGGCTTTTTATGTTAATGCATTCTATGCATTAAGATAAACACCTTCCTTTACAACTCCTTTCAGCTTAAATACATAAAAGACATTCAGACATATAATTTTTAGCTGCACTGGGGCAAGACTAAATGGAATCCCTTTACAATATGTTCTGCAACTCCTATTCAACCCAGTGTGCATGTGCCATAAATGGTCAAGCACTTGGCACAAATTATATATGCAGAGGAGACCCTACTCCCAGGCCTCCAGTTAAAGACTATGAACAATACAAATTTGAGGGAGTCTTAGAGCAAAGCATGTTATAGTTTGGTTTCTGCTGACTATTCAATAAGATTTTGTTGCATCCTGATATGCAATATTCCTTCAGCATAAAACCATAAAAAAATGGAATATGAAGAATTTTTTTTTTTTTTTCAAGTGCTATTCTGTATCACTATTTTCTCTAGTCATCTTCCAGGGCGGCACACCTGAGAGATGAGAGGCTCCTCCCTACAGGAAACACAATCAAGCGACAGCTGTTTTAAGTCCCCACCCTTCCCCTTGATCCTCAGTTTTTGATTGTTTCTCCCTACACAGTGAAACTGTTTGTTTTTTTCCAAATGACCTGAAGCCTAGGGCTGGTGGTCTCCCCCTGGGAGCCGGACCACAAGCTTTTGAAGCCTCTGGGTCTGGTAGGATATTATTATCCTTCCTGGGGGGTTCCCCTATCTTTTCCTCAGGGGGGGCAGCAGAAATTGGAAGAGCCCCCCTGAGAGCTGAAGGACCCTGGATACAGTGGTGTACCCAGAACTTCAGGGGCCATTATCCTGTCTCCCCTCCTTACCTGTCCAGGCGTCTGTTCAGACGGGGGGGCTGGCCATTGGTTCTTTCCAGAGGGAAGCATGTCCCCCGACTCCTGGGCCCCCGGTAGTTCGCGTGGGCTGCTGGGGAGGGCACGGCGACAAGCACCCGTGTCATTTTCAAACTTTGGGAAAATGGCGGTGGCGTTCTTACCCAGGAGGGAAGGCTGAGAGTCAGCAGGATCAGGCGCCCACATCCTCCTTTCGCGAGAGCGAGGAGGCACCAGTTCACTACGGTGGATGTCTGCCTAAACCACCTCAGATGGGAATGAGGAACGTAAGGCATTGCCCCCCCCCATGTGTATATACTGACTGGTACAGTGCAGGACACAGCCTAACCTTGCAGCTCCCTATGGGGACAGCAGTTGGGGGGGCACTTTGGCGGCTATCCTCCTTGCGTGTGGACCATAAGGATGGAAAAGCAAGCCTGGTGGCTGTGGCAAAAGGGGAAGACAACGGTGAGTACTTTCCTTTGCCTTGGGAATTTAGCTGCAAAGTCCCCAATTCCAGCCAGATGGTTTCTGGGCAGTTGAGATAATCTCCCCTGGGGTCTGGATTTATTTAGCCCAGAAGCTTCTGCTAAAAATACCAGCCGCAGCTCCCTCTTACATCAGAGACGCTGTATGGTGGATAAGTGGTGCAGCGGAACAAGTGTGCTTAAACCACCTCAGATGGGAAAGAGGTAGGTAAGGCATTGCTCCCCCTTCCCTGTGTATATACTGACTGGTGCAGTGCAGAACCTGGGGTCGGGATACAAATGGCCCAGAAGCTACTGCTAAAACCACCAGCCACAGCTCCCTCTGTGGCTGAGACACTGGTTATCGCAACAGTAGGTTGCCAGCCTCTCCCTACATGCCCAGTTGTGGTACATTAGTAGGGGTGAATATAGCGAACAGGGGGGATCTGACAGGTATACCACTGAACTAGTTATTAATTGTGCAGTGGTTGGTGGATTCAGAAGCTCCCCTGGTCAGCAGGTGCACTAGGTTACCGGCCCTATTAGCCCAGCTGCTAGGAATCTGAAGTTGTTCCAAGATGTGTAGCGTAATGTTGGGCAGGGACCAAGCGTCTGTGTGGCACAGTACGGGGTTCCCTTGTGACAGATCCTCCTGTTGGGGGTTTCTTGCTATAGGTAATTTTTTTCATAAGCTCCAACCTCCCACTCCACTTTTACACTGTGGTTATAATATAGTGCAGGAGGTAAGAAAAACCTTGTTGGTTTGGGCTACAGTCCACTCAGTGGCAGATCTAGAGGAGATTTTACCATAAATTGCTTCCTACATCCTTTTGAGGATTTTCTGTGCAAACCTATGCAAGAGCTACATGATTGCTTGTTTAAAACCTGCAGGTAGCTATTTACCTCCAGGCTAAATTGGTAACCACCTCTTCTAGGGGCTGTCTTAAATTGGTCTCTAGGGCTGGGCTCATTGAGACTTTAGTTGCTGATCAGCCCCACCTGGGGATGATCTGGATAGCATTTACTCAGTCTATGGAGGTAAGGTAGGACAACAACTACTATAGTAAGGTGTCCAACCATTTTAGGATTTGTTCCTTCACTGGTGAAGGGTTAGTATCTACTGCCCAGGCTATGCCTATGAAATTGCCCCTGTTGGTTATTTCATAAAGGGATACCCCATGACTCCTTCTTGGCTGCACACCAGTAGACCTCCAGTAGTGAAGGTTTGTCCTTGCTGGCATATTTTGTGGCACAACAGAAATGCGCATTGAGATTTGTGACATCTCTGCTCATAAGGGGTATATTGCTGTACATCAGAAATGCACTGCACTGAAGCTTGTTTGGTGTCCTTTATATCCTAAAGGTACTACTTTGTTTGGCTGCAGATCAGAAAAATGGAACAGTGAAGGTGGTCTGTACTTTCTGGTTTGGTGCCGCACAGCAGAAATGCACATCATTGAGTCTGGTGACATCTCTGCTCATAATTGTTATTGCTGCACATCAGACATACAAAAGATTGAGGTCTGTCTGTGGGGATATGTGTCTTGTATTACTGCCTTATTGGTTGCTTATCAGAAATGCTGCAGTGAAGAATGATGGTCCTGATTTGTTGGGCTGCATAGCAGAAAAACAAATTGAACCTGGTCTAGGGGTAGTACATATACTGCCTTTGGTAATCAGGCCAATTTTAGGCATGCGATTTGACATGTTGAGTCGCATGTCAAATCACTTCAATATGGATGTGCTATCTCTATTCAGAATTGTTTTATTTTGTTGCACATCAGACATATACAAATTTGAAGGTGGTTTGTCCTTTATGTCTTGCATATACTGCCTTATGGGCTGCATATCAGAAAGGACATAGCAGTGAAGGTTGCTTGTCTTTTTCTGCTTTTGTTTTTGCTGCTCAGCTTAGACACATTAAGGATGATGGCATCTCTGCTCAGTATTGGTATATTGCTACACATCAGACATACACAAGGATTGTTTGTACTGTATGTCCTATATTTACTGCCTTATCGTCTGTCTATCAGGCACAGCAGTGAGCAGTGTTTCTCATCTTACTGCTTCTCTAGGGATACACAGCAGGGGGTTGTTACTGCATTCCTCCAGGGAGTCGCAGCATTGGGGACCCCTCACTTGTTCAACCTGAAAATTGCTATTTTGTTGACCTGTGGATCCTGGAATCGGGGACTGCTGGAGTCGCACACACGAATGGTACCCTTTGGAAGCCATAGTGTATAACTTCTCTTGCGTCTTGCAGTCGCAGGTTGGGTCGCACAGGTGTGGGAGCCCTAAGCTTATCTGTCCCTTCTGGTTGAGGTTTTGCTATGCAGCAAGAATACTCATCATGGAGTTATTGTCTTAATTTGCAGCAGACCAGAAAGATTGCAGCTGTAAAGGCTGTCTGTTTTTTTTCTTAGTGTCTCTGTTTTTATGTTGCACAGCAGAAATACTCAAGATTGAAGCTTGTTGGTGCTTTCTGTTTCATGTTGCCTTACCTTACTGCTCTTCAGAAAAACACAATGCTGCAGGTTGCTTGTGTCTTGTCTCAGTGGTGGTTCTATCTGACTACAGAACTGAATAACAGAAATGAATTGTCTTGTGTTCCATATTTTACCCTGTGGCACAGCAGAAATGCACAGCACGGGAGTTGGTGTTCATATTGATCTGATAACTGTATTTGGTGGTTTGTCAGAAATACGCAACATAGAGGTTTGGGTCTTTCTGTCTTGTATTTATAGCCTTGTTTTGCTATACATCAGTAAAACACCACAGTAAAGGGGGTTCCCGTCCTTTCTGTATTTATATATCAGTTATGACTTTGCTAGCTGCACTTCAGAAATACGCAGCATTTAGGGTTTGCTTGTGTCTTAATGTTTTTACATCTTGGCAGCACATTAGAAAACCAGACTGTGAGGACTGTCTACATAGAGGTTCAGATTTGGGTCTCTTCCCATATTTGATGTATCGGTTTAGCTAGTCACACTCAGATACACAACATTGTTGTCTATGCTTGTGTCATTCTCTGTCTAAATCTATTGTGCCATGCCCACAATCTATGATCTTTTTATTTGTGATATTAATAATACATGTATCACCTTTTTGTATTTCAGCCTTCTTTTCCGTGGAGGGGCCAGGAGTTCTGGCTGCAGACGTCATATGTCAGAAAGCCTTGACCCCTTACATTCTGGGATGCCAGTACCATTTCCTAGGGTTTAAGCCCAGTAGGGTTATGGGACACTGGCGGAAGGGGATAATGAATCGCCCTGTTTAGTAAGAACTTCGGAAGTTCTGTTCAGAGGAGTGTTCTGGCCTGACGATGAAATATAAAGATGTATACCCGACCGAATAGGTTACGGCTCGGTGCTTGGCCTTCATTTCGCCCTTGTAGCAAAATTAGATGTAGAAATATGGGTGTTCTACTCCTGCTATGGACTTTAATCTCCTGAAGTAGGCTCTCAGGCTTAAGTAAAGCCATAGATTGGGCATGCCTTAAACCCAGGGATCAAGCTTTTGTTAATCTATTACCCTTAAGTAGGCTTCCCTTTAGTCTTTGCTGACGTAAAGATAAAAGAACAAAAAAGGTCTGTCGGGGCCCCCCCCCCTTTTATGCAGTTTTATTTCCCTGAATAGGGTAGTGTTAAGACCGGCCCTCTTATTGATCAATGTAGTGTCCTTGTCTTACAACACAGGTATCTGATTAATCTTTTTAGTGGTTCTAAGTAGCACCTACAGGTACAATAGGCCATGTTGTTGGATGTGTGAGACAGGCAACATTGCTAACCTACAAGTTTAACATGTTTTCTGATTCTATCTTTAAGAGCCCACTCCACCTAGATCCTGCATCCGAAGCAGGAAAGGCAGGGACATCTGTGGAGCAGAGCTGCAGATCAGCAGCATGATCCAGCTAAGATACCTTCATCAAGCATATGGAGTGGAGGTAAAGCTCACTGCAGAACCAAGGTTCGCCAAGAGGGTCTTGCAGTAGTCCCACCCTAAGGTAGGCCTGAGGTACTTGTTTATCCTCTCAGGTGTGCCGTCCTGGAAGATGACTAGAGAAAATTGACAGTTACTTACCGGTAACTGCTTTTCTAGGAAATCTTCCAGGACGGAAGGCCTACTTCCCGCCCGTTGGAGGAGCGAAAATTGTACAACACTAGAAGGTGAGTATCTTTGAGGAATGATTTCCCTTGTGAACCGGGTTCAGGAGTTACTTCTCTACAAACTGAGGATCAAGGGGAAGGGTGGGGACTTAAAACAGCTGTCGCTTGATTGTGTTTCCTGTAGGGAGGAGCCTCTCATCTCTCAGGTGTGCCGTCCTGGAAGATTTCCTAGAAAAGCAGTTACCGGTAAGTAACTGTCAATTTTTCATTTGTAGAAGGACATTTTTGAAGGTTAAAGTGCAACTAAAGGTATAACCTCTAACAATCCAATGGGGACACTGCTCTGGTGGCCCTGCTTGACACCCTTGGATTCTCTCACTTTAGAGGGGTCTAATCTCCCTATTTTGCTTATGGGACCGGAAGTGAGGAGAAATCTCCAATGGGACCCGCATGGCAAAAAAACTGACATGGGTTATAGCCCTCTTACTCCAAAAAGTGTTGCCTTTTTTGTTCTACTTTAACCACTTACCAACCGGTCCATAGCCAGATGAAGGCTACAGGGCGGTTGGATAACTCTGTGGGGTCATACAGTGACGTCCTCCCAGAATCCCGCTCTCGCACGCCCCCCAAGAACATCCCTGATCGCCAGGTCCACAGGACCCGGCGCATCATGGATCACGGGAAAACGGACGCTCATCGCCGCCGTTTACCACGTGATCGCTCTGTCAAATGACGGAGTGCTCACTTGTAAACAAACCGTCATGACGCCGTTTACTCTCTCCCCTCTGTACTGATCGGTACAGTGTGAGAGGGGGGAGATCGGTGGCAGCAGCGGTGTGTGCTAGATATGTAGTGCCCACAGTGCTGCTCTGTAACAATTGACTCTGCAATACCCTGCCAATACTCTGCCTCTGTATGTGGTCAGGCTGTGGAAGTCTCAAACATTTGGTATCGCTGTACTCAGGAGTAGCAGAATCTATTTTGGGGTGTCATTTTTGGTATGTACATGCTATCTGTTAGAAATATTGTATAAATGGACAACTTTGTGCTAAAAAAATGCGTTTTAACCACTTCCCGCCCGCAGGCCGTCATACGACATCCTTGACTTTGTGCAGGGATATCTGAATGATGGGTGCAGCTACAGGCATCATTCAGATATCAGCTTTTTCAGCCAGCGAGTCCCTACACCATAAGAATGATCATAGCCGCTGTTCCACTGCTTGATTGTTCTCACGGGAGGCGAGAGGGGATATCCCCGCCGCCCTCCGGTGCTTCTACCGACTCACCGCTACCATCAAAGCCAGGATAGTTATTTTTTTTTTTTTATTTCAGGCTTCCCAGCCTGGAGGTCAGATGTGGGGTCTTATTGAACCCATATCTCACTGTAAATAGGACCGGTCATGCCATATTCCTATTACAAAGGATGTTTACATTCCTTGTAATAAGAATAAAAGTGATCAAAAAATATTTATTTTTGGGGAAAAAGTGTCAAACTAAAATAAAATGAACAATAAAAAAAAAGCGACTCTGTCCCCGTGTGCTCGCGCATATGTTAGTCCCACCCACATATGAAAACGGTGTTCAAACCACACATGTGAAATATTGCTGCGAACGTTGGAGCGAGAGCAATAATTTTGGAACTAGAACTCCTCTAACTCAAAACATGTATCCAGTAAAAATTTTTAAAGCGTCGCCTATGGGGATTTTTAAGTAGTGAAGTTTGTGCAATTTTGAAGGGTGACATGTTGGGTATGCATTTACTCGGCGTAACTTCATCTTTCACATTATGCAAAAACATTGGGCTTACCTTACTGTTTTGTTTTATTTTTAAGCACAAAACAGTTTTTTTTTCTTTTCCCCAAAATAAAATTGCTGCGCAAATACCGTGCGAGATAAAAAGTTGCAATGACCGCCATTGTATTCTCTAGGGTCTTTGCTAAAAAAAACATATATAATGTTTTGGGCTTCTATGTAATTTTCAAGCAAATAAATTATGATTTATACATGTAGGAGAGAAATGTCAGAATTGTCCTGGGTGCTCCAGAACGCCTGCATGTTGGGCCTCTGTATGTGGCTACGCTGTGTAAAAGTCTCACACATGTGGTATCGCCATACTCGGGAGTAATAGCAGAATGTGTTTTGGGGTGTAATTTGTGGTATGCGTATACTGTGTGAGAAATAACCTGCTAATATGACAATTTTGTGGAAAAAAATAAATAAAAAATATTGCTTTTGCAAAGAAATGTGGGAAAAAAATTACAACTTCAAAAAACTCACTAGGCCTCTTACTAAATACATTGGAATGTCTTCTTTCCAAAAAAGGGTCATTTGGGGGTATTTGTACTTTTCTGGCATGTTAGGGTCTCAATAAATGATATGCCGTCAGTACTTCAGGTGTGATCAATTTTCAGATATTGGCACCATAGCTTGTGGACTCTAACTTTCACAAAGACCAAATACACACCGATTTTGTACTTATTTTTACCAAAGATATGTAGTATACATTTTGGCCAAAATTTATAAAGAAATTACTAATTTGCTAAATTTTATAACTGAAACAAATTCATTTTTTTACCAAATTTTCTGTCTTATATTTTTTTAGTGATTTAAATACCTCCAAAAGAAAGCTCTATTTGTGTGAAAAAAAGGACAAACTTTATAGGTACAGTGTTGCATGACTGAGTAATTGTCATTCAAAATGTGAGAGCACCGAAAGCTGAAAATTGGTCTGGTTAGGAAGGGGGTTTAAATGTAATCGGAACACTGTCCACTGAGGAAGGAAGGTGACAGATTTGGTTTCGATTTGACTGTCCCCTCAGATGAGGGACAGTCAGCTATGTGCATGCATCTAGGATGGCCATGGTTGTCCAGCTAGGCCTGATTTAATGTGCACTAGGTGGGATACAGGTGCAGGGGGTTTGGGTGCTACAAGATGGAATGCAGGCTAAGGGTTTGGGTACCCCAATGCTGACTACAGTAAATGTAGAATGTAGATTATTACATTTAGTTTTTTTAGATTTATGTTGAACTATAAATCAGATCTGCGGTCAGAGGATTCTTAGTAGAAATTCAGTTCTACTGTGATTAGAGGAACTGTAGTTTTCTCACGTTTTTAATAATGGCTTTGACAGTCTGAAGCTTCCCTTCAACCTTTTTTTTATATTTTATATAAACCGATTCTGTACTTACCAAATATGCTGCAGAAATCTCCCTCCAATAAGTCTGGCTGCAACCATTTTAACTGGGCATCTGAAGCTGTTCACTTCCTGGATTTACACAGACAAACCACCAGCTCTGCAGTCCTGTAGCTCTCATTGGCTCTTATGACTCATCCCCCGCTCCCATCCTGGCAAACGCTCATGAGAGAGCTGTGCATGTCATAAGCCTAGGCTTTTTGTCAAACAGGAAGTGGGCTGTATAAGGTATTTACTGTCAGAAAAGTCTTGCTGTCCAAAACAACAAGGGAAGACTAATAGACGGAAAGTTGGAGAATGAAGGTCCGCTTTAAGTTCTTTTTTTTTTTTTTCCCATATTGCAAACATGGTGACTAAAAGCCAACTTAGGAAAATATACTGTGATCTGCTTGTGCCTCTGCATTAGAGCTTCCTGCCCTTGTTTTTTTTTCTTTTGTTAATGCAGGGTCTACCCGGTTCTCCCATACAGTACACCCCTGCCATTGCCATTATGCCCACTGTATCCCCCATTAAGGCTGCTTTCACACTGGGGCGGTTTGCAGGCGTTATTGCGCTAAGAATAGCGCCTGCAAACCGACCCGAAACAGCTGTTGCTGTTCCTTCAGTGTGAAAGCCCGAGGGCTTTCACACTGAAGCGGTGCGCTTGCAGGATGCTCAAAAATGTCCTGCAAGCCGCATCTTTGGCTCGCTATAGGAGCGGTATATTTACCGCTCCTATAGCGCCCGTCCCATTGAAAACAATGGGGGAGCGCGCCGAACGCGCCCGCAAAACGCCGCTGCAGCGGTGGTTTGCGGGCGGTATTGACCCTTTTTCAGCCGCTCGCGGGGGGTAAAACCACCCCGCTAGCGGCCAAAATGCGCCGCTAAATATATCGCCGCTTTACCGCCAGCGCCCCCACCGCTCCAGTGTGAAAGCAGCCTAATACTGTGGCATTGGCTGACAGTGACTATTCAGGTTTGCACAAACTGCCAAGTGATTTTTATTGGCAGCAGCTGTGTGAACTAATGTTTATATTGTTTTGCCTTGAGTTTGACTTTAATCTTGGTGTAACAACAAGATTAAAATCTGCTAAACCTGCCTGTGTTTTTAAATTGAAACATTTGTGTGTTTTTGTTTTTATTTTTGTTTTGTTTTTTTAACTATTATAAGATTACACAGACCTGTTTTAAACTTTCACTTTTGAGATTTCAGCTCTGGGGCACATTTTATTCAGGCTTTTACTTGCTAATGAGCAGTGACAGGTTTAGAAACAATTGGCAAGAAGTGCACCTCTGACTTTCATCCTGCCAGTTCTACCCACATGGAGATCCAATCTGGGTGGCTGTGCTGACCTAGATTTTTCCTGGAAAACCCTCTAGTGCCATCATTCTATCCCTCAGCAAAGCTGTGCAATGGCTCACTGGAGCTTTAACAGACAATACAGATGCTGAGGTCTGTCTTGTTGAGATCTTGGTGCATAAAACTGTGTAGTTCAGCGTTTATCATAAACATTTCTGACATGCATAATCTTGTAGAAAGGAACTTATTAACTTTTTTTTTTATTATTTTTCTCTTCCTGAGCAACATTGCATTTATATTGATTTAGGCTAATATGGGGACCTGTTAATGCGGAAAATTATTATTCAGGATTTATATAGCGCCAACAGTTTGAGCCAGTGCTTTACAGCGTTGGGGCAGACAGGACAGTTACAATAAAATTCAATAAAGGAGTAATCGGAGGGCCCTGCTTGTTGGAGCTTACATACTAAAAGGAGGGTCAAGTAATACAAAAGGTAATAACTGGGATGTGCTGATGGAGAAAAAAGTAGTTGAGTGGCGGCAGGATAGAATTCTCTCGAGAAATTTTCAGGGATCCCCTCTGCCATCCAGGAAACTCCTCCGGCTGTCAGCTAATCAGGGGAGAGGGGGGTCGTGCGTGTCTGAATGGATATTCAGAGCTCTGACTCGGCTTTGGGTGCCTCCTGTAGCAAGCTGCTGGCTGAGGGGCACTCAGAAAGGGGCTAGGACCAGGAAAGGGGGACCCGAGAAGAGGAGGATCCAGGCTGCTCTGTGCAAAACTGAACTGCACAGAGGAGATGAGTATAACATGTTTTTTACTTTACAATCACTTTAAGCTGGACAGATGAATGAAAATGGCTTTAAGACTTTTGTTGGATCTTTCACGCTTTTGTGAGATAACTGGAGGGATTGCTAAGGTGTTGTGACCATTACTGTATAGCTGGAGTGGTTTATGACTGACCTTACTGAGGAAGGGCATCCTATTTATCTGGCGAGCATCATTTTTGTTAGTGTTCACCTGTGGTTATTGGTTTAAAGGGGCACAAACATTGTTTACACCCACTTGGTGAAGGGGTGTATGTTTACTAAGCATAAACTGGATTGGCCTTCATTTTTGCGAGTAACCTTTTTAGGGGATTTGGGGTTTATGCAAGCATACTACACTTGCATATTTTCTCTATACCATTCCTAAGCAATCTGTATTGACTGCATGAGTTTTTGGAGTAAGAAGGTGATAGTTTTTTTTTTTTTTTTTGATAACTTGTCTCTAAAGAAAGTGGCAAACTGAGCCTGTTGATCAGGAAGTGGATCTAGTGGAAACAATACTATGACTCTCTGGCCTCCTTCAAAAAACCCACTTGGAAAAGTGTCCTTTGACTTGCCTATTCATAAGGGATCAATATTTTCTAGTGAGCAGCCACCCATTTAACTCACAAGGATCTTGTTGAAGTTGTGATTGGAGGAAAAGGATAAATGCACTAGGAAAGGATCTATTTAATTTAGACTTTATTCATACTTCATGTTTTGTTTCAGTTATTTAACGATTGTCCTTTCACATTATTTGTATTATATACACACACGGTGTTGTAGGCAGTTACTGAGTGCTCAGGGACAAAATTGCTCATTAGATTGTAGGGCACTAAGGGAGTGTTTGAATTTTACCAGCAGCTGCACTAGGGGATTGAGGTATTTATTATGTAGACAGCACATGGTGTTAGTACAATTTGAGTGCACGTTTGTTGCAATCATATGCACTGCTCTATGCACACTGCTAATCCCATAGTCTCTAGCCCATCTCATGAGTGGCAGCTAATTAAAGGGCAACTAAGTCTAACATCAATAGTTTGTAAACTGTTGGGGGGGGGGGGGGGGGGGGTTGGGTGAAGAATTTGCTGATAAGAATAGTATGATTAGTAGTAACCAGCATGGCTTTATGAAGGATTGTTCTTGCCAAACCAACCTATTAACATACTGAGGAAGTGAGCTGTAATCCGACTAATGGAAGGCCTATGGATGTAGTGTATCTAAACTTTGCCAAAGCATTTAAAGCCGTATCCCATAAATGCTTAATCCACAAATTGAGGTCTATTGATGTTGATGAAAGTAATATGAACCTAGACACACCAATTTTTAGAAAATTGGTGTGATCCTCCTGTGCAACACACTAATTTTCATCCTAAATTCAGTTTTCCCTTACCAATCGAAAGGTCCATATCTTGAAGCTTAATATAGGTCACCTGTAGGGACTTTAATTGTTTGAAAAGTCACATGGAACTAAGCCCAGTCTATCCTCCCACTAAATTTTTAGCTTTGAGAAACATATAGATGAATCGGGAAATCATAAACGAGCTGATGAAAGGGGTAGTTTAGTGAATCAGATTATCAGAATTTTATAGGTTATCTGACCCCAACAATTTCTTCATGTTGAGGGATGATCCACTTCCTGTTTTCCAACAATCCCTCAAATGAATGGTGGAAGCGACTGGTAGAGATGGAGTGCTCAGCAAAAAAACAACTCTGATCCCCTAATGCAGCACCCCTGTATTTCTACCACTTACCAAAGATACAGAAGTCTATAGTGAACTGTACCAAAAAAGGATTATGTTGAACAAAGTAAGCTTCACATGAATAAATTCAGAGAGAAGGGTTATCCTGAGGACTTGATAGAGGGAGCCTTTAAAAGTACAGCAGACTAGCCACCTCCCTTCTGTCAATCCTTCTGTCTTTTAGCGAACCTATTACAGCGCACACATCCTCCTGTCTTATGACACAAAATCAAGGTTTATTACAAGTTTCAATAGTGACGGTAAAGCCATTTGGCCATATTAAGAAATATTGGCACATCTTAAAATCTGACCCGAGCTTCACAATTTACCGTTGGTCTCATTACATTTAGAAGGGTGCGTACACTAAAACACAATGCACCAAGTAAACTCGAGCAACCTGGTAGGTAAAAGAGCACTGATATTAGATCATTCTTTGAGAGTTGTTTTTTAATGCAAAAAAAACGTGGCTGCTTGACATAAGTTCATTCAACATGGGTAGACCACTTTCAAGGATAAATCTGGAAGACCATATAATATCAAACAATTCATCACGTGCTATACCCAGTTTATCATGCGCCACACAAGTTACACGAACATTGCAACACATACACCACTTACTCTACCAAAACGTGGAGGCGAACACTGCCTCTTTAAGCTTTTTTTTATTTATTTTTTGTCACAATGGGGTTACATTTTTAGTGGGTGGGTCCAGGAGTTGATCCAATTCCTGTGTCCTATAGAATTTCCTATCGCATTACCTGACAAAGGGGTGTGCACCAAAACGAGTAGTCAAGACAACCAGCTGTTCTTTTGGCCCATCTACAGTTGGGTCCATTATATATTTGTACAGAGGCACAATTTTCATACAATTTGCATGCCACCAGAATAAATTTAAAAAAAACATCCGACTGAATTTTGAAGTGCAGCCTTTCAGCTGGGTTGAACATAAATATCAAGTACGAATTTTAGGATCTGCAACCATTTTTACAGTCCCCTCATTTTCAAATGTAATTGGACAAATTAACATTTTATTTATAATCCTTTTTAATATTTTGAGAATCCTTTAGGGGTGCAACGGATCGTCGCCGATCCGTGATTCTAACAGGCCACCCCGTTCGGATCGGCACACCCCGCGATCCGCGGCCTCGGCCTTAGGAAAGGCCGCGGCTTCGGCCTAGCTCCGGAGCGGCGGCCATCTTGGTACACCAGGCCACTGTTTACAATGTGATCGCTCCGTCAAATGACGGAGCGATCACTTGTAAACATACCCTGCATTACCCAGCATATACCCTGCATTACCCAGCATATACCCTGCATTACCCAGCATATACTCTGCATTACCCAGCATATACCCAGCCAATACTCTGCGATACCCAGCCAATATTAGTGGGGGAGATGACGTGGATATTACAGTGGGGGAGATGACGTGGATATTACAGTGGGGACTATATGGTGGCGGAATTTTCACAGGTTTTTGCAAATTCAATTATTTGCTGATCCGAAAAATTATCCGATCCGTGACTCCTGATCCGAGGATCGATCCGATCCATGAGTTTTTTGATCCGTTGCACCCCTAGAATCCTTTACTGGCTAGGACTGCCTGAAGTCTGGAACCCGTGGCCATTACCAAAGACTAGGCTTCCTTTCTGATTTTTGCCAGGCTTTAACTGCAGCAGTCTTAAGTTTGTGGGTTTTTCTGCCTTTTGTTTTGTCTTCTACAAGTGAAATGCATGCTCAATTGGGTTGAGATCAGGTGATTGACTCGGCCATTGCAGAATATTCCACTTTTCCTTCAAAAGCTCCTGGGTTGCTTTTGCAGTGTGTTTGTTTTTTTTTTGTTTTTTTTTAATCATTGTCCACCTGTACTGTGAAGCGCCGTCCAATCAACTTTACTGCATTGGGCTGATGGTAATATCTCTAAACACTGCAGAATTCATCTGGCTGCTTCTGTCTTCTGTTGCATCAAACACCCAGTGCCACTGGAAGCCATGCATGTGCCCATGCCATCACACTGCTTCCGCCATGTTTTACACATGATGTTGTGTGCTTTGGATCATGAGCCGTTTCAAGACTTCTCCACCCCTTCTTTTTTTTTTTTTTTCTTTTTTTTGTCATTCTGGTACAAATTAATCTTCTTTTCATATGTCCAAAGAATGCTTTTCCAGAACTGGTCTGGCATTTTTAGATGTTTTTTTTGGCAGTCTAATGTGGCTTTTCTATTTAGGTTTATGAATGGTTTGCAACTTGTGGTGAGCCCTCTGTATTTGCTCTTGTGAAGGCTTCTCTTGATTGTAGACTTTGACAATGACATGCCCACCTCCCTGGAGTGTTTTCTTCACTTGTCTGGATGTTGTGAATGGGTTTTTCTTTAGCATGGAGAGGATCCTGTAATCATCCACCACTGTTGAAAAAATGTATAAAGGGCAAAATTGGATTAAATACCAAAATAATAAATGTACAGTATTATCCTAATAAAGTGCACAATAAACAATCAAAGATGTCCATAATAAACATGTGATCAAATCTTGTGTATGCTCCAACACTGAATTATAAAGCGCAAATATGCTTTAAGAATCTTGCTTTATAAAAGTGATTTACCCGAAGTGATAGCTAAATGTGCTCACCAGATAGCTTTGGCCACAGTGACCACTAAGCATGACTTTTTTTTTTTTTTTTTTTTTTTTTTTATTTAGAGAAATCCTCGGTTCAATAATATATCTCCAAGTATATCAAACAATCATGTATAGGGGAAGCTGAATCCCAATTCAATATGCAGGTTTTAAACATGGGTATCTTCACCTTTTATGTATTCACTGCATTTAACCAACTTGCATCAAATATGTCTGTGTGAAATGGCTCCACCACGAAGACAGGATATAGTGTGATACCGCAAATTTTTTTTTATTGCCTAAAAATAGCACTCCAACATAGGATCACAAACAATCCAATCGAGGGGAAGCGGAAGCCAGCCTGATGCTGCTATATAACTGTTGGTGTGTGCAATGCGTCTCCGCTATCCAGACGGAAGTAAAGGGCTTCTAATGTTATGAGTGTCAGGCCTCGCTTCTATGCATTTCACGCTAGAGCACGCGTCATCAGGAAGTGCCCCACTTTTTTTTTGGAGTGCTTTCCAGCAGAAAAAAAGCTAAATGCTTTGAACTGCTTTGAACTGCTTCTAAATGCTACTAAAATGCTCCTAGCAGTTTTATTATTTTATTTATTTTTTTTTGCTTCTTTTCTTGTAAAATGCTAATACTTCTAAGAGGTTCTAAATGCTACTTTTTATCCAGCATTTTTTGGTAGTGTCCATCGAGCCAAATGGTTCAATCTCAGTGTTGATGCTAAGCTAGGCAGGATAACTTCACAACAGGATATAGCAGCTTTATTTTAGTTTAGAGATCTTCCTGTAGAGGGGTGGGTAAAACATGGCAAATGAGGTTCAATGTAAAGTAATGCACTTGGGGGTTTAAAACAGGAATGTCAGCTACACGCTAGGGGGAGAACCTCTGGGAGGATTGAAGAGGGAAAAAGATATGGGGTTCCTTATTGATTTAACTTGGCAATAAAATGTATTAAAAATGGATTGATTGGAGTCCACCTGTGGTAAATTCAGTTGATTGTACATGATTTGGAAATGTACACACCTGTCTATGTAAGGTCCCACAGTTAACAGTTCATGTCAGAGCACAAACCAAGCCGTAAAGTCCAAGGAATTGTCTGTAGACCTCCAAGACAGGATTTGTATCGAGGCACAGATCTGGGGAAGGTTACAGTAACATTTCTGCAGCATTTGAAGGGCCCAATGAGCACTGAAAAATGTAAAGGTTCAAAGATCTGCTAGATATAGCCACATCCCTGAGACAAATAAGGAAAAAACGTTTCCCCTTCTGCAATGGGACTTTAATGGCATAAGAGTAACAAATATTTGTATTAAAATGCTAAGTTTAACCACTTCCCACCCGGCCTATAACAGATCGCCGGCCGGGCAGTGGTTTTGTCATCCTGACTGTCATGACGTCCAGCAGGATAAAATGCCAGTGCACGGCCACGGCTAGTGCAGCGTGTCAATCTGACACACAGCATCTCCGATTGTGGTAAGGAGCCTCCAACAGAGGCTTCTTGCCACATGATCATCTCTGACCAATCAGAGCTGATCATCACATGAACCAGGAAGTGCCAGTAAACGGCATTCCTTGGTTCGCGCTGATGGGGAGAGCCGATCGGCGACTCTCCACTGTCGGGGGGGGGGGGGGTGTTATGTGCTGTTAATCAGCATAGCACCCATCAGATTTGCCAATCAGCTGCCAGCAGTGCCCCATCAAAGTCTGTCAGTGCCATCTATTGGTGTCCATCAGTGCTGCATATCGGTGCCGCCTCATCAGTCCCCGTCGGTGAAGGAGAAAACTAAATTTTATAAATGACTAAACGTGGTTTTTTTTTTGTTTTTTTTTTTTTTTTAGCAAAAAATAACCCTATTCCACCAAGAGCTCTATTTGTGGGAAGAAGATAATTTAGTTTGGGTACAGTGTTGCATGACTGCACAATTGTCATTCAAAGTGTGACAGCACTGAAAGCTGGAAATTGTCCTGGGCAGGAAGGGGTGAAAGTACCTGGTATTGAAGTGGTTAATTTTACCAAATTGATTTACAAAAAGTAGAAATGTAATTAAAAATACAGTACAGTAAAATGCACATTACCACACCATTTGTTCACATAAGTTCTATGTTTAAAGAAAAGTTGCAGTAACAAATGGGTCATGTTTCGGAGCAGCTTGACTTCTTCCTCATGGACAGTCTTGTGCAATTTGTGTAGGTGCAGTATTTCTAAATGTTTAGGTCATGTTAAAAACACTCATCAAACTCTCTATTGGTGGCTCCTGTAGCAATGGACGGGGATTTAGAGACAATACTTGGTGCCCTCAAATCCATGAACCCACACAGGCCATAGTCCATAAAAACATAACCATTTCAAATAAGTGCAAACTCCGTTGACATGTATCCCAAACAATACTGTGGGGAAGATGGAAAAGGTCTCCAGAAGCAAATCGCAAGAGCCCCAAAAGGATATGCACTGGGACGATATGGTCTCACTGAGGTGAGACTAATCAATAGAGTATGTATGTGCTTCAACAAAGTATTGAGCAAAGTATTCACAGCCTTATGTACATGTGAATTATTTTTTTTTTTTTTATAAAGTTGCAAAGATTTCAAACAAACTTCTTTCACATTGTCATTCTGGGGTATTGTTTGTAGAATTTTCAAGAAAATAATGAATTGAATCCATTTTGGAATGAGGCTGTAACCTAAAATGTGGAAAAAGTGAAGCGCTGTGAATACTTTCCGGTAGCACTGTATTCTCCTTGGCGAAAAGATGCTTAAGAGGGGGATCTAATCGCTATATACAATCTCTTAATGCTGATTCCAACATTGGGAGGAAACTATTCAGTCTCGGGTCACTCAAGAAGGCATGTGGCCACTTAATGAACTGGACTGGAGTCTTTATTCAACCTTACCAACTATGTAAGCTGTTAATCAGCCAGTATAACCTCTCCCCTTCCAGGTTTTAACTTTCGCTAGTGTCCTAGTGAATGGACATCTTCATCTCCTGGGAAAAGCAAATCCTTATTACATGGTTGCTGTTTGCAACTGGTAGCTCTCAATACCACCGCTGCAGTAATTGGGACGTTTTAAGTGAATCTGGCCTGTGTAGGATTTCCCCCAGGGACTTCCATTATGGAGATTATGCTACAACACTTTTTTTGTATCTGCCATAGGTATCCAGAGAGACCAGCACTGCAATTGCATTGTGTTGCGCTCTGTGGCGTGTCCAACTGGTTTCCAGATGTGTGGGTTGGTGGTGCTAAAGTACATTTATTTTTTATTTATTTTTTTCCTTAATGCACTTTTTATTAAGGTAAAAAAAAAAAACTCCCCACTACTTTCTCCTGCCTGTGGACACAGCCTGGTTTGGGAGAGTGCCTGCACAGGTGCCCCATAACACACAGCTTGCTGAGGGGACACCCGCAGGAAGGAGGAACTCCATAAGAGGCAGTAAGGGACCGCTCTGTGCAATTTCATTGCACTGAACAGGTAAGTATATAACCCATTTTTTATTTTAATAAACTATTTTGTACTGTCTCACTGTACACCATGTCCTTGATTGAGAATGGTTTCAATCTATCTACCCCTATCCTGCTTTGAGTCCTGCCAATGTCTCTAACAATTAACCTCTCTGGCGGTATGATTTCTGATTTTAGGTGCTGAAAGCGGTACAATTATTTTGCATGGAAATTTGGCGTTTTATATTGTAGGCCTGCAATTCTTGGGAATAACTCACTTAAATCTGTCCAAACCAGAGTCTAGTAGACATCCCGGGTATGAAAGTTTGAAACACACAAAATCATAAATTAGAGTATAATATTCTATAAATATAACTAATATAATAAAAATTATTCAATAATGTAATCAAATCAAAAACACGGAAATTTGCTCAGTTGCAGAATTGTTGCGGTCATTAGATTTAGTGTTTGATGACGAATTTCCCCACAAATCGATATCGCTCAATTCTGAAAGTGATTCCAATTTATGATCACTGTTTTCTAGCTGGTCTAAAATCACTTGACATAAATGGACACTTTTTGGTTGCTATGGACAATCTCCAAATTCCAGGCAGATTAAACTGTATCAATATAAAACTACATGCAGGGCACTGGACAGACCACTAAGGACAAAGGGGATGTGTGTTTTATACAGTACTGTAATCTGTAAGATTACAGTACTGTATGTGTATTGTGTGTTTTTACTTTGTTGAATTTGGCGCCGATCTCCGCTCCCGTGCGTCGCAACGTCGCAGGGAACCGAGCTCAGCGGCACTCGGCACTGTGTGTGAATCGAGCAGAGGAGCTCACACACACACACAGCGGGGAGACATCGCAGGGGACAAGGTAAGTAAATATAGTATATAAAGCAATCGACGAAAACCAAAATTAACAAAAAACAAACAAAATTGCAAGCTTTACACAAAAAGGTAAATCACAAATCCTTAAGAATAATATGTAAAGAGTGCAGCGCAAAACATATAAAAAAAGAATATAAGTTCATATCCGATTAGCAATGTGTAGAGTGATGTGGATGAGAACATACAGTAAGTTTCACAATGACAATCCTCCACCAAACGGAAAAGGTACTCCTTGCCAAATGTGATAATCATGAATGGGTCCAATGTGTTTTTGATTATAACATTTGGTAAGAGTACCTTTTCCGTTTGGTGGATTGTCACTGTGAAACTTACTGAAAGTCTACAGTCACTGGGTGTTCTCATCCACATCACTCTATACATTGCTAATTGGATATGAACTTTTATATTCCATTTTTTATGTTTTGCACTGCACTTTCTCTTTTGACAAGGTAAGTAACTCTCCCTGTATCTTGCAATGCGATCCCAAGTCTGGCTCAGGGTTACCGCTAATGATACTGAAATATCACACCGAGCCAGACTCGGGAATATCGCCAGGGGGGTTAACAGTCCATGACACTGCTCTGGAACAACTCCTCTCTCCAGGAGTCATTGCCATGGTTTCAGAACGGGAATGGGTTCAGGGTTTTCTACTTGCATGTTTATGGTTCCCAACAAAGATGCACTCCATTCTTGATCTGAAGGCACTCTGTCTATATTTGAGTTCAAAATTTAAGCATGGAATCCACCAGGGCAGTCATTGCTTCCCTTCAGGGAAATGTACTGTCTGTGGCTATAAAGGATGTTTACTTGCATGTCCCCATCTTTCCAGTATCAGTGCTGCCTGTGTTTTGCTGTGGGCACACCATTTTCTAATTCAAGGTGTAGTGGAAAGTCCAAAGTTACTAACAGTTGGCCATTGCCCAAATAGCTGTTCAGTCTCTCCTGTGGTTCAGTTAAATTCTGAACTTTTAGAAGTTGATGCTGGAACTGACTCAGTTGGTAGTATCTAGGCATTTACCTAAATGCTAGTTTGCTAGAGTTTTCATTCTGTAAAACAAATCTCTGAATCTCTGCTCCCATGTTCATCTTTTACAGTGCATGAGTTCTGGGCTTTATGATGGCCTCCTTCAAGGCAGTCCCATATGCCCCATTTCACTAGCTTTGCAACGCAATCTGGCTGCATGAGACAAGATTGTCTCTGGAATGCACATTTGTCTGGCACCCAAGGCAAACTTATCTTTGGCCAGGTGGCTCACAAGTCCAGCCTTTTAGTCGGGAACGTCTTCCCTCACTAGGTCTGGAAGATTCTTGATTGGATGCCAGCCTGATAGACTTGGGAGGAGTCCTGGACAACCTTTTCAATGAACCTCTCGATGTCGAGATCATTCATCCTGGATTCAGTCTGTGCCTAAGCAATGCCATACAATAACCATCGGGCAGCAACCAGAAGTCTTGTGGCTCTGTAAAGCTAACCTGATTCTCTTGGGCAGAACTTTTACATTCCTGTCAACATGCACATTCTAGGTGTTGAAAATTGGCAAGTGGACTTCCCTAGTTGACAACGTCTGTACTCAGGAATTCTCTTGTTTCCAGGTCCAGGGATCCTTTTAGCCATGGCAGTGGATGCTCTGTTTCTGATGTATCTATTTCATCCTCTGCAGCTCCTGCTCACCTGCTCCACTGGATTAAGATGCAAGGCATTCCAGTGATATTGCATCAAACAGGAGGGTGTGTTGCTCGGTTCTATATCGGGTCCCTGGCAGACTCTCTGTG
This sequence comes from Lithobates sylvaticus, assembly GCA_028564925.1. NCBI lineage: Eukaryota > Metazoa > Chordata > Amphibia > Anura > Ranidae > Lithobates > Lithobates sylvaticus. The sequence continues at coordinate 343,222,917 of CM053030.1, read as the reverse complement.
GGCTCTTCAAGAGCATCTGAATCTTCTGTCCTGTGGACTGGTTTACAATCCAGTTGTGTTTTTTGGCTTTACTGACATGGTTGTGAAATCCAAGGGTCCTAAAGAATAGGGATCGATCAGATTCAGTTGCTCCTATGCTTGTATTTTTCTAGATGTAAAAACTATGAGGCAATTTCATTACAGTTAGTAGAAACAAGATATACCTGTGCTCAAATCCATATGTCCCATCAGGTGCCAAAGGGGTGTGATCACATTCATACCAGGTAGTAATGGGGGTTGTGTATATGTGGGTTTCCCCCCCCCCCTCCAATCCGGTCTGGACCATCAAGTGTTCAGCACTTCAGTGGCCAAATTCTAGCCCTAATGATTGCCTCCCAGGTGCTACTTGCCTCATTCTCTGAGTAATTCCACACACAGGTTTTGATCAGTTTCCCTCTCTGAACACTTGTGACTCCGTAGATTTGTCCTTTTCTGTTCTCGGCCTCCTACGTGATCTTCCTCTTTGCTGTGACCTTTGCAAGATGTGTGTGAGTTGGCAACCTTATCCTTCAAGGAATCCTTCCTTGGGGATCAACAGCATTAATGTCACCAATAACAAATTAATATATGCAATAACCATGAAATTAAAAACAAAATTAAATACTGTAATAAACCACTGCATTTGAATACTGGTTAAATAAGTAGTAGAGTCAAACAAAATTACAATATTGCACTACTTCTAAAAGTTACACTAAAAATTATTACATACATTAACCTAACGCTAACATAACTACAACCTAAAAATCTGACTAATAACTTCAGATTGACACTCTGAAGAATTATAAAATTTGGCCACAGGCAAAAATGATTGTCCTTTGTGGTGCTTCGTGACTATACCAATCCATAACTGAAGGTATTCAAACTGACCAGTGTGTTTTGTGGAGTTAGGTTGAAGGAGTTGTCCTAGATTGGACATACCTTGGACAACATCCTCCTCTGACTGTTGGATTTAAAAAAAAAAAACACGTTCAGTTTTACAAGGTGGAAGTTTGTTCTTAGCTGACGCCGACTTCAGATGTAAGCTGTGAATTGAAACAAGCCCCAGTTTTGGGGTGTGGGATTTATTTATTTTTTTTTTCTTTTTAATGCTCTGTTCTCAAAGCCTGTCAGTGTTTTGTTTGCTGTTGCCCACCCTTTCGTTGACAATTAACATATTCCAATTGTCTTTGATCCTGCATCCAAAATGACTTGGTATAAAATATTTTTCTCAGAGTTGATTAAGGGGCACAGGTCCCTCCCCTCTTTCACATTATCCCGTCTTCAGTTGCTTTGCCAAAAACTGAGATGTGGGACATGCTGATTGTGGGAGGGATTATATTGCCTGACTGATACTTTAAGTGTCCATTTCCCCTGTAAGCAGCAATATAATCCAATTGTCTCCTAATATCTAATCTGGAGTCCCTTACTCAACTCCAAGAAAGGATTATACAGTAAGTCGATCCTATTTCTGTGCAAAACATTTTTTTTATTTAAGTAGGAAAGGAACAGTTGCTATGCAAGGTAAGTCGATGCCAATGATGCCCTTAGGCTCCTTTCACACCTAGGTGTTCCGGAATTGCGGGCGATTCTGCCAGAGATTCTAGAATTGTGGCAAATTGTGGGACGCATTTGAGATGCCATTACTTCTAATGGCACCCCAAGCATGGTTCGATTTTTGCCGCGTAAAGCTTGATGCTCAAAGAGCAGGAGCTTTTTGGTGTCAGCATAGCAATTTGCAGTGATTGCAATGTGATTTATGCCATTGGCTGTAATGGCATTGCAAACAAGTCCCACGTTTGATAAGATTCTGGCATTGCGGGCAGAATCGCACGTGATTCCGGAATGCCCATGTGTGAATGGAGCCTGAATGCTGTGTCTATTGAAGGTGAATATATTTAGACCAATGTACAAAATAATATAGTACAACACAACATTCCAGCTGTCATTCTTCCATTGTTTAGCGCAATCAGATATTTATTTATTTTCAGTCCACACATTTTTATACTAATATAATAGGCTCCTTGCATGAAAACACAAATTGATGTATAAATCTTGATCCACTTAAATGCAACTTGGGGTATTAAAGCAGTTTGCAGTGATCAAGCTGTGCTTGATCACCGCAAACTGTTTAGATTTGTTTTTGTTACACTTGATATAATAATAAAAAGAGCACATCTTGTTTTTTGACGCATGAACAAACAGATGTGGGCCTAAGTTGTGCAAGTGCTGTAACTAATCGCATGTTAATTTCTTCTACCTATTTTAAATTTAAGGGTTTAACCCACAAGTGCAAATCACTGCTAGCCCCTCTATTAGAGCTTGGCATAGCTCGCGCTTTGCCTTTTTATAAAAACAAGCGTTGTAAATACCCATTTAGGGTGATCTTCAGGCCGGTCAAATGACTCACGGCCGCTGTTCACATCCTATTTATGGCTTCAGCTGGAGGGGCCGAAATCGCCCCTCTGACATGAGCCGGAGAGTTCACATGGCTGCTCAGCCCCTCCCCCAGTAGTCCTGGAGACAAGCCGTGAGTTGCGTGACCAGCCTGAAGATCGCTCGTTTTTAGAAAATGCTGGCAGTGATATTTTTGTAAATTTTATTCGTACCAATGGCGGGGATGGGGTGGAGATGGACACAGACAGAGCTAGGGGAGAGCTGAGAGCAGGGCTGCGGATGACAGTGGGATATGCACTGACCATGGTGGCCAGGCCTGATTTTCATGGTCAGCGCAGAGGTGGGGATACAAAAAGTGGCAGGTTCAGGGAGGTTTTTTACAGTTTAGAGGGGCAGATTACACAGCACAAGCACTGTGCAGTTTAATCTGCTTTAACCACTTCCCGTCCGGCCTATAGCAAAATGATGGTTAAGTTATCCTGACTGGGCGTCATATGACGTCCAGCGGGATAAGCCAAGATCTGACAGATGCGAGTAGAGGAGAAACGATCCGCAGCGCTCCAGTGCAGACCCCCTGTCGGATTATTTATCAGCGCAGAGACCCTCCCCCCGTGGATTCCCGCCCAGGACCACCAGGTATGCCATTCTAGACCACCAGGGATATGCCAGTCAGTTCCAGGCAGCTGACAATCAGTGCCGATTTAAAAATGCCTGCCAGTGCCTTTTCAGTGACGCCCACCCGTAAAGGAGAAAAGTGACAGCGCGGAAAATTGGCTTGGGCAGGAAGGGGGGGGGGGGGAGTGCCTGGTATTGATGGTATATGGTTAAGGGACCAGGATGTATTTATTTTTTTGTGGTTAAACACTTTAAATACATCTTTTATTATCTTGCAAAATATTTGCTTTTGCACAGCTTTTTGTGCACCTTTCTAAAATATTTAGTTATCCATGAAATATTGCCTAATTCATTTGAGGAAAAAGCCTTTAACACCCTCTGTACATGTGTGTTGAAAAAATGTATAGGCAAATGGCTTCAATCTACCTGCCTTTGCTCATTGGCACTACAGCCTAAACTGCTGTTCTTTTTAATGTTTTAGTGAACATATACATTCATATCACAACAGCCATTTTTTTTTTTTCTTCTGACCCCATCTGCAAAGGGAAATAGTTACCAAGTACACCAGAAGTTTAGATGCTTAGGTTGCATGTGGATGACATCAGCTGCTTCCAGGCAGGGCTATTGTGTGTGCAGTTTGGCACAGCAATCAGGTTTCAGAGTACACGCATGCTTTTGGCAGAGATTCGTCCCCCCTCCTTTTTTTTTTTTTTTTTTTTTTTTCTTTCTTTGAACTTTTTATTATCTTGGGGGTTTGGATATTAACATGTGGGTGGTCATAAAACATGTTTTTTCTGGGGTGGGAATTTTTTTTTTATAAATGCTTAAAAAAAAAAAATCTGGCAAGTCTGCAAGAGTGTGTGGGAAATGATTACATCAGTCAGAGGAGAACTACGATTGGTCTGCAAAATGTGGTTTGATTCACAACCTAAAAGATTGACTGTGTAACCCTTTGAGAGGAGGTCTGGAAGAGTTGCCTGCCTTTCCCCAGGAACAGTGCCATGTAAGACTGGCTACGTGACAGGTACAGTACAGTAATCCGTTGACACTGTGTATTCTACCCTGAGTGTGCAGCTTTTAGTCTGCAAGAGGGGCCTGGAAAGCAAAAAAGGAAAAATATAAATATTTCAAGAGGCAATCTAGACTTAAAATGCCATCTTGTTCTCCTGATTGCTGCCTTTTACATGCAGTAGAGGTAAGATTTTTCATATTAAAATTCTGATGGTATCTTCATTAGTTTGTGTTTCACTCGCTACACTGAGTGCATTAGTATACGATATATGCACTTGTATATTCACCTACATATTTGTGTATGTAGTACATATATCATTTTTGTTTTAAATCCATTTGAGCTCATCCTTGTGCACAAGTTTAAATCCTATAAAAATAATTTAACACCTTTTTTAATGTGTGTGTGCATGCATGTGTTTCACATTATAGCTTAGGCATCCTTCTTGTATGCATATGTTAATTTATAATATGGGCATTTTTAATTAGATCTAGATGTAGAATTCTGCAAAGGTGCAAGACTTTCCTGGGTGCCAGTTGTCATGCATGTCATAAATATGATCTTGCAAAGAGAAAATTACATAACCCAGATAAAGACGTGCATTGCAGGATAAGCAGAACAGTATGTGCTGTGTAAGCATAGGACAGAGTAGCTTTTTAAATTGCATAGCCTAATTGCAAGAGTCTAGCAATTTGTAAGGAAAGAATATAAAAATGTTAGCAATGCAAAAATATAAAGTGAAGCATAATTTTCAGGTTGCAATTTTTATGACGGAGTGATACAATGGATGCTCTTTAAACCCTACACCAGTATTCTACAAATGTTAGTTATAGCATCAGATATATCTTATATTTTCCAGTTTAACTTTTTAAATAGGCACAAATACCAAGGATATAACCAGTTTTTAAACACTCAGCCTTTTTAGAAAGTTGAAAAAGTAACAAGATTCACTTATTACTGCAGCGCAAAGTGATAGTGCAGCTTAATTAGTTCACAGGATTCTAAAGTTTCACCCATAGTGGTAGCATGATATGTTCTTTGCACAATGACCTTAGTGAGGCAGAAGACAAGGCAAGGTTATTGTTAATGCATTGTGATAGAACATCAAGCTATTAAGTGTGTCCTTTATGTTACAGGTTGTTAAAGTCTTTAGTGAAGATGGGACAAGCAAAATGGTGGAGATTCTAGCAGACATGACAGCCAGGGACTTCTGCCAGCTGCTGATTTACAAAAGTCATTGTGTGGATGATAACAGCTGGACGCTTGTGGAGCACCACCCTCACCTAGGATTAGGTAGGGAATGGTCAAGGAAGGTGATCAAGATGTAATGCTGCTATATTTTGTTTTACTGGACTTCTACAAAGCATACATGCTAGGCCTAATTATACTTTTTATACTGTTGTAAGTACACTATACTGTAACTGCAGTTTACCCAAAGAATATTTTCTCTGGCAATTGCCGTATAGGATCATGTTTATAGTTCTAAATTGGTACACCTTGCATTTGTAAGGGCTTTCCAATTTTAAATGCAGTCAGGGTTCATTTACCAGAGGCAAACAGGCTGTTCACTTTGCAAGGAAATCTTCCCCAAAGCTTAGAATGCACTTTTACTTTTTGCTGAGACTACCCAATCACAGGCAAAGAAAATAAACAGCATTTTTGCCTGCACATCATTAGATGATGGAAGTCTGCAGAGTTGCCTCATTTGCTAAGCTATGGCAAATTCTGATGAAGTTTTTAGCTTCCCTTGTTAATAAACAGTTCACTTGCCCTGTGTAAATGATCACACTGTTTTCAAATAGTGTGAATTAAAATATTCATAAACTACCTTGATGTATAATTTCTTATTACAATCAATGGGTAGATGAAATAAGATCTTTCAATACAGTTATATTAAAATGGGATAAAATGTTGGCTTAGACTTTCAATTGTAACTATAAACTGTTTATTTTTATTCCTTTTGGTCACCTGTTGTGAAAATGCGAATGTCAAATTAAGACGTGGATTAAACACATTTAAACAAATTTTAATCTAATTGGCAAGCTTCAAAGGCTATTATAACTTCAGAGGGATTGGGGACATCATGAAAGGTGTTTTTTTTTTATTTTTTTATATGACATCTTTTAGAGGTAAAAATGCTGCGTTCCAATTACATTTTAAATGAGCAATGTTTTTTTAACTGCTTTTCTAATGCATTTTCTAACCCTAATGAACAAATGGGACATATTTTTAGACCATAATTTATAAAATTGTTATTGAATGCAGTGGACCTTTCTTAAAACTACATAATAGCTTTACCTCTGGTTAAAAATTTACTTTGGAGTTCACTGAGGAGAAAGCAAAAGCTCTCATTTAACATGCTTATCAGTGTTGTGTGTAATGGTGTTTTTTTTTTTTTTGTTTTTTTTTTTTGTTTTTTTCTGAGATTTTTTCTACTTAATTAATGTGTTCCTAAATTGCACATGCTGCAGTGCCAAATTTCACAATACAAAAGCTACATTACAATAGTATCTACAATACAGCTGTATTTATAATGGCTTGGGCTGACACTTATGGACCGGTGCCTACTTCAGAAAGCTAGGCACCAAGCCTTAATGTACACATTATATTTCGTGACCAAATTTAGCAAATGTAGGGGATATGGTGTTTGTGGAAGTCACAAGGAAGGAAACCTGAAACCATTACATTTTTGCTAGTTTTGTTGGCTTCTCATTTGGAATTGGAGACAAGTATGCTCGACACTGGGTAGAGAGGTCAAAATGCCCAGCGCTGGTGAGGAAAGAAGCTTAGTGTCAGAGGAAAAGGGGTAGGCTTGGCGTAAAGCAGAAGCATTGGTGGACATCAGATTTTAGTGGGTTACCTGCCAGACCATTCTCTACAGGCACTGTCACAACTATACAGCTGCTGTACTTGGATTTAGTGTACTTTGAGGTTATACCAACAAGTAACTAGGATGTACAGAATTTTTTGACTCCAGGCTTTTCTGAAACTCATTATTCAACTTCCCTGCAATGAGACTTGTGAGGTGTCGGCACTCTTCACTCTGCTGTCCTGGGGTTACTGTACCCTTTGCATCACTACACTGTGCTTCCTGTCTAGTGAACAGGTCACTAAACAGCTCATAGCCCTAAACCCACACACATCTTTTAACTAGATCAATCTTTTACAAAGCCAAAAGTGTGTGTGTGTGTGTGGGTTTATTTTATTTTTTTTAAGACCGCAGATAAGGTATTCCTCCTTGGGACTATGCATTAATAAGCAGCAGTGCACCACAACCTTCTTTTTTTTTTTTTTTTTTTTTTTTTTCATACATGAGCATTCATATAAAAAAAATGCTAAAAATAGGGCTGTTCAATAAAAATGTAAAGGGCAGTGATGTTCAAAATCAAATGAACCATAATGCCCACTATATCATGCAACTGAAATAAAGGTAGTTGTAGACATGGGTGCGCCCCCAAAAATAGACAAATATCCTGTACTCTATACTTGTTTTTTTTTTTTGTTTTTTTTCTTTGTTTCTATCCAGCCTAAGACTTGCCTAACTGCAATCCCCCCCCCCCCCCCCCATAAGCTTACACAAACTGAATACTGCTTAGGGGAGAAACTGGCCAGAGACATGAAATGATCAGCTTTTTGTTTGCACATTCTTTATTTCACTAATGTCTATGGCAACTCAAGACAGATGCAAAATAAATTTGATGCACCTTTTTTAAACTTCATATCCTGTGTACAGGACACAATAGTTGATTCTCAGACCAGGGGTTATATTCCACTACCTTCCTTCAGGTGATTGGTAAAAGCTTTGCTGGGAACTGCTCCCCCTAATGTGTCCATATAACCCCACCTACTCTGTGTGAGGCTCCAATTTTAACAAACAGTAAAAAGACCAGATAAAGGAGAGGGATCAGTGTCCTGTTCTATACTCAGGATTTGAAATTTACAAGTACATCAAAATTCTGATTTTGTATAGAACAAGCCATAAAGACCAACTCCTGTGGCCTACAGGAGTTGGTTCTTATTGCTTGATGTCCCATGCCTGAAATCAAGGGATAGGCAACAAACAGCCTAAATTGCAGCAAAAGGCCCACACAACAAGGGTCCACTGACTCCAACAGACTGAACTGCAGGAGCACCCTTTATAGCTGAAGCATGGATAAGCAGAGGCACAAACTACCAACTGTCAAAGTTTTCTTAAAAATTAGAAGAAAAACACAGTGGCCCTGCGACTCTTGAAAAAGACCAATGCTAGGTGCAGTAAAGGACCCAAGAACCCCAACCTCCAGGGAAATTGAGTGCAGGTAGTTGGAGGGACAGAAGCTCTAATTGGTTCTAGATCTAACTCTATCCATAGACCTATTGTAATTGTTATCCTCAAGATAGGACACAGATGGAGAATATTGTTCCTAAGGATGATGGGGGGGGGGGGGGGGGACAGCCCCAGGAAATTCCTGTGTAGCATATTAAAAGGGAGCCCCCTAGGTGGGTTGCACAGGGAGCCAAAGTAGAACCATTGGACAGAAGGCTCCCTAGAGGGGCACAAATTTTGCAACGAAGGGCAACTTTCTGCAAAAGGGAGTACACAAGTTTGGAGCCAAGGTGTCATGAAGAGGATATAAAAGGTCTAATCAAAACTAGTAATGAGCTGAACTGCCCTGGGTTCATTTCTGCATGAAGCTGCCAAACTACAAAATAGTTTGCATGCCAAGCACCATCGAAATCTGCCAAATTAAAATCCCAATTATCTGGGCAAGGGGGTGCCACAAAAAATGGGGTGGGTAGGCAGGCTCTACCCTGGGGAACATTTACCAATGCAGAATTTTGTTTTTGAAAATTCCATGTGGCTAAATTGTTTTATTTTATATTAAACCCCACACAGAACCCCAAAGTTGCCTTAATGCGTATTTGAGCCCTAGGAATCTGTTGTGTATTGAGGTATCTTAAGCTGGATACACACTATACACTTTATTTTCCCTAGATTGAGGTCAAACCTAAACACTAAATGCTGTCAAATGCTGTTTGTTTTATTTTTTTTTGCCAGACATTATTATTTTTTCTAAAAAGTTAGAGTAAAATTGCCAGTAGTGAACATACGCTGGTGCCTGCATATGGGCCCGATTCAGCGGTTCCCGGGGATGAGAAGGGGGGCGGTCACAGCACATGGAGGAACAGTGGGAGCGTCTCCTAGATGTAGCCTCCAATGCCGCAGCCACCGAACAGATCCATGACTAGTCATAGGTCCTGTTGGCGCCTTGTGGCCCCACACACGTGGGCTCACAATACCGTGCACCATAGAACAAAGCAAACCTCAAGAACAACCATAAAACATATAAAATGAATTATGAAGCCAATAGGCAGTATCCAATATAGCATACAAACGGGTAATATGGCGCACTCTAGATATGGCTATATGCTACTAACAAAAAGGAAGGGGTAAAGCAATGAACTGGGCATTAAAATAAGTCCACATAAATCAATAAGTCTGTGTAAGGAGAACAATGTGCTGTCCTGGGAAGGCTACCAGTTCAAAAGTTAGACTCGAACATAGGACTGACAAAGAACAGTGCCTAATGCCGCGTACACACGATCGGAATTCTCGTCGGAAAAAACTCTGGCGGTTTTTCCGACAGAATTCCGACGGAATTCCACTCAAGCTGTGTTGCCTACACACGGTCACACCAAATTCCGCTGGTCAATAACACAGCGGCATAAAACACGTTCAACAGCACTATAAAAGGGAAGTTTAATGCTTCTGAGCATGCGTCGAATTGTTTCCGAGCATGCGTCGGAATTTTGCGCATCGGAATTGCATACACACGATCGGAAAATCCGATGAAAAGCTCCCATCGGACTGTTTCCGTCGGAAATTCTGACCGTGTGTACGCCGCATAAGTGTAGCAAGTTAGATATTTAATAGTTAAGAATAAGCATACAAACACTCATAAACGAGCAGCATTTTTTTTATATACCTATGCTGAAAAATGCTGCTGGTCTGAGTGTTTTTATGCTTATTCTTAACTATTAAAATATCTAACTTGGTCGTGATCTTTCCCAAGCCATGACTGGCTCTGTGACATCGGTGCGCTTCAGCCCACCGTCTGGTGAAAATGGGTCACAGGCTTGTTGAACGAACTGCACTCCTTTTTTAAAAACTTGTACGCAAACTGACTGCTGTTTGTGTTAGTAATACTAAAGTCAAATTTTTCTTATTAAAAATAACAAACATGTCTATACTTGCCTGCTCTGTGCAGTGATTTTTGCACAGAGCAGCCCAGAGCCTCCTCTTCTTGGGTCCCTCTTTGGCTCTCCTGGCCTCCTCCCTCCTGTTGAGTGACTCCACAACAAGCAGCTTGCTATGGGGGTACCTGAGCCATAGCTCCCTGTGTCCATTCAGACACTGAGCCAATGCCTGGTCCCACCCCCATTCTCTCATTGGCTCACTATATTTGACAGCAAATGGCGCCGCAGTCTCGGCCAATGAGGGAGAGTCCTGGACAGCTGAGTCGCTCGTGCATCGCTGGCTCTAGATGGACCTCAGTTAAAGGGGCTGCTGGACATAGAATGCTTTAAGATCAAAACCACCTGCCTTTATAACCACTTTAAGGGGAAGTTGGTTTGGGTTTGTGGGGTTTAGAGTTGCTTTTGTCTTCTGTTTTGCTTATAATTAGCATATAGCTGCTTTGGTTTTGCCTTGCACCGTTTAGGAGATACTTACTGTATCCTACGCCGATTACGTCATCGAGAAATTATTTTTTCTTTTTGTGCTAGAATGAGGAGAGAAAAGGGAGCGGAGGGTGTTTTAAGTAGACATGAAAATATTGATTTAATGGTGTCCTTCCCCGTTGTGGTCTGAATGTCAGCCACACACACCCTTTTTCTAAAAAGTCCTAAACTGATGCAATTTATCAAGGTGTCGGTGACTGGTAGTGGTCTAGAGGAGGTTCAAATGTCAGGAACTAGATGTGAAAGTGAAGTATCTTGCATATAATTATGCATTCAATTGTAAAATCACTCTGTATCCTAGACTCCCTCACTCACACTAAAAATAGATGCACAATCTTTGTAGAGCACTGGGCTATCAAGATTCCTGTGGAGTCTTTTGGAGTGCATACTCTGGTCTAAGTAGGTTGTTAGTCACTATTCCTTCAAGATAAAATTTTGACCAGTTACTTATTCCGGTCTTGGGGTGCTTCATCAAACTCGATGCTTGGTCATCACAGGTAGTGCCATGCTTCAAATCCTCAGGGTGATATTTTTGTGGTCACAACAGAGGTGGTCACACCTAAATTGCCTGATGGGTTTCACCAGACTTTTCCCAGCTTCTTCAGAGGCTAAATCAAAAAACGGTCCTATAGCTACTTTACAAGATATTTAAAAACAAGGAGTGGGCAGCTATAAGTGGATGAGGTTAAATATTGAAAAATGTAAAGGTACGCACTTGGAATGCTAAAAATATGAATGCAAGTTACTTGCTAGGTGGGGAACCTCTAGGGGAATAAAGGATCCAGCAATAGAATGCAATGCTGCAGCAAGCAAGGCTAGCAGAATATTGGCATGCATTAAAAAGAGATTAAAGGTATTTATTCAAGAGCACTATAATTCTACCACTTTACAAAAATCCTGGTTTTGGCCACATCTTGATTATGCGGTCGCAAGCCCTCAGGAAGGATGCTCTTGAACCGGAGAGAATGCAGACAAGCACAGCACAGCTAACAAGGGGGCTAGAGGACCTTTTTTAGTTCTGAGTTCTCGCTACAAACATTAAACTTTTATTCTCCCTGTAGAGAAGGCTCTTGGGCTCCATGCACACTGGAGCTCATAAACTGCCGTTTTATTTTTTATTTATTTTTTTAAAGCCCATAAGCTCCACTCTGTTATCTTATGCACATGGCCGTTTATGGGCTGTTTCCTGAACGCCATAAAATCTCATTCAAGAGCAGTACTGTAAACGCCAGACATTGATAAAAGGTGTTAAACGAGGATTAATGATGTAAAAAGCCTCGTTCTGCGTTTCTCTGCCTCTATTCAAAATCAATGGTTCCCTATGGGAGCCCATTGATTTGAATAGAAGTCGCACCAGAAGTCTGATCATCATGATCCGACTTGCGGTGCTACTTCTGTGCTTAGAATGAAGGGGAACCCCGCCAAAATTAAGAAAAATTGCTGTGGGGTTCCCCCCTCGGACGATACCAGACCCTTCGGTCTGGTATAGATTTTAAGGGGAACCCTCTTCACTGAAAAAACGGTATGGGGTCCATACCAGACCCCTATCCGAGCACGCAGCCTGGCCGGTCAGGAAAGGTGGTGGGAACGAGCGAGCGCCCCCCCCCTCCTGAACCGTACCAGACTGCATGCCCTCAACATGGGGGGGGTAGGGGCAGAGGGGCCCAGCTCCCCCCACCCCAAAGCACCTTGTCCCCATGTTGATGAGGACAAGGGCCCTTCCTGGCAACCCTGGCCGTTGGTTGTCAGGGTCTGCGGGCGGGGGGCTTATTGGAATCTGGGAGCCCCCTTTAATAAGGGGGCCCCCAGATCCCAGCCCCCACCCTATGTGAGTATGGGGTACATTGTACCCCTACCCATTCACCTTGAAAAAGTGTCAAAAGTAAAACTCACTACACAGGTTTTTAAAATTGGGCAGCTCCGGGGGTCTCTTGGGACTTTAGGGGTCTCTTCTTTCTCCGTGCTCTCCAGTTCTGCCGCTGTCCGCTATCTTCTGCTTTTTTTTTACTATCGGTGGCCTGGTCTTCTCCGTCTTCTTCCCTCTTCTCTATCGATGTTGACATGACGCTCTCTCCCGCTGTCATGATGATCCGACTTCTGATGCGACTTCTATTCAAATCAGTGGGCTCCCATAGGGAACCATTGATTTTAAATAGAGGCAGAGAAACGCTGCTAAAAGCTAGCGTCGCTGACCGTGCATTAATGGCAATGCAAAACGCTGATGAAATCGTTTTTTCCTTTTTTTTTTTTTTTTTTTTTTCTGCCAGCAATCTGGCATCCAGAAACAGCTTTTTTAAGCTCCATTGTGCATTGAGCCTTAAGAGGTGAGATATGATTGCAATATAAAGATCTCTAAATGGTGACACTATCATTGGGGAACTTTTTTAGACTAAGGTCTCATGACATTTGGCCACACAATGAAGTTGACCAAGAGTGGTTCAGTCTTAAATTTGTAAGCTGTTCTATACTGTTGGAGCGGTAAGTATATGGAACTCCTTTTCGCAGTTGGTGTCAGTGAGAAGATTCAAAACAACTATTGGATAAGTACTGCCCCACGCTCAAATTGAACCGGATGGACCCGTGTCCGCAACCTTAGCAATGATGTAATTTATTTTTATATACTAGGGGCAATATTGGGCCTAGCTTAGGGTCCTTTGAGTATGTGCCATAGTTGTTGTTTTTTTTTGTTTTTTTTTACTGTTTTGTTTGCATCAGGTTATTTCACCTTCTAAAAAAATTCTATGTTCTTGTAAAGGGGGACAATGTTAAAGGCCCCTTTTTTACTACCTACATCAAAGCCGCTATGTCTTTTTTTTTTTTCATTTTTGGATTCATCAATTTTAGACATCTCTGGTGTTTTGGGTGTATAAATTGGGCATACATTTTTTTGGAGTTTACTTTTATTTACACTATGGATTTAAAGGGATATGCGTACCTGTTGCGTTATTTATGGCTAAGCACTTTATATTTATAAGGTACATTACTGTTAAAAGTGGGATATTTTGCTGTGTGTGATATGGATTGTTTATCTAGTTTTTCTATCCTTCTTTTTTTTCTTTACGATATGGTGATTGCATATATTTTAGTTTATCCATTCAATTTGAAGGGACATGCACACCTGTTATATCAGCATCAATCATCGCCTTGTACATCCCAAGCTCCAAAAAATTTGGCCTGGCAAAAGCTCAAAAGTCAATGAACGATTCCAAAGAAAAATTTAGACATGAAATTACCAACTCCAAAAAAAACACTAATCAATCGCAGCGACTATAAACTGGCCCTATACTTGAAGGTGCTACAGGACCCCAGAGACACCGACCCTGAGCCTGTGCAGACAAAGAACCCAGTGTCTGGAAATTGATTCAGGATGACAGACAAACCGAAGGAAAGTTGACACTGCCAGCAATGTGACCATGGGGTCCTGGAGGATGAGAACCACTTCCTGTTATGGTGCCCTATCAGTGAGGACATGCCCACTTCCAGAGGCTCTCTGCTTTAATCCTGAACTTTATTTCTATAGCTGAGAAAAGGAGCCAAAGGTGAAAATGGCTTCACTATATCCGACAGCCATCTCAGTGTGTCACCCAGGCTTATTCCTCAAACTATTGGCGTGGAATATGAGGGAAAACATTGGATATCGCCTAAAGCTTATATTTTGAACAGCTTCGATGTAAAGGTGAATGGGAAAATAGCAGAGCATGTCACAGGGCTGCAGTCCAACTTTTCAACATTTACATCTATGAACTGGCTTTAGCTCTAGAGCCATCCTCCGCACCTGAGCCTAACTTTACATGACACTGAGGTGAAGTTTCTACTGTGAGCGGATGACCTATTGTCACCAACAGAGGCCTACAAGACTAAGTGCCGGAGAAATGCACCCTAAAGAAAATAAAATCGTTGAGTTCCGAAGAAAGCACAGAGCCCCTCCTTTACATTAAACTGCATGCTCGATGAAGCGAAGTCGCACATACCTCGGCCTAGAAATTAACCAATCGGGAGTCTAAATATGATTGGTAAGAGCCTGCCCTAAAATCTTTTGATGGCATCACCCCAGTCCTTTAGCTGGATACACATAAAATTTTGATTACATTTTCTTTTAGATTCACCTTCAACTATGTAGTGCAGGGGCCTGCTTGATTGCATACAATTGTTTAGGTTTGACCTCCTATTATATGGTTTTGGTAAATCGAAAGGAAAGTTGTACAATAGAATTGTATAGTGTGTAGCCAGCTTTAATGGCAGTAACATTTGGGGTTCTGTTGCCTACCCAGATCAATCCAAATGGGATTCCAGTCGAACAAAAATCTTCCAAGTCATTGGAGCACCTGAACAGTGCTTGCCAGTCTGAGCTGGGCAGATTTCCCTTACTGCTTACAGTACAGAAGAGCACCCTCATACCCCAGTATGATGGTGCTACAAAAAACACCTATAAAACAGCAGTCCCAACTATGTCACCTGACAAAATATCAACTAAAACGATGCCAAAGAAAAATGTTGGAGAATGGACAAATGGATATAAAACTTTACGTCTCTACAGAGGGACTATAAACTGGCCCCATACCTGGAGGTGCTACAATACCCCAAATGCAGACCCAACACTTGTACAGACTGAGCGCCCACAGCCTGCAAATCAAATCAGGAAAGCGCACAGACCTACAAGCCCAGGGAAAGACTAGGCCAGGGAGTCCTGGAAGGCCCACTCCCTGCTGTGGTGCCCCAAGTACTCATTGAGGGAATCACTTCAGAGGTTCTCTGCGCTCATCCCAGATCCCATTCTATATAAAGGAGTAACCTTCAAATGCTACTAGGAGAAAAGAAGCCAATGGTAAATAGCTGCACGATGTGGCATTGGGGTTGAGTTGCTAAAACTGGAGTGCAAAATCTGGTGCAGCTGTACATGGTAGCCAATCTGCTTCCAACATCAGCTTGCTCAATTAAACTTTTGACCGAAAAAACGAAGCCGATTGCTTTTTATTAAGAGCTACATTAGATTTTGCACACGCCAGTTCTAGTAAATCATCCCTAGTGTCTGAGTGTGTGGACTTAAAGTGATTGTAAGCTAAATAAAAAAAAAAAGTTTCTACTTGCCTGCTCTGTGCAATGGAATTGCAGAGTGGCCCCTAAATCCCCTTCTCAGATCTTCTGGCGCTCTGGCTCCTCCCCGGTGAGGGCCCCTATAGGAAGCCTCTTCCTATGGGAGTGGGGCACGCACTCTCCCTGCATCCTATTGACATGAACAGTGGTACTTAGCTTTACCTCCTGCTCCCTTGTCACTTGCTTTGACAGCAAACCCAGTGAAACCGGAAGTGAGGCAAGAGAGCTGCAGACATGCATAGCGCTGGATTGAAGGCTCAGGTAAGAAAGGGGGGGACTGGGGGAATACTTGTGCCTAAACCCCCCCCCAAAAAAAAAAATTTCCTAGAGCCATACAAACACACAATTGCTTTGACAATGCTAAAATGTATTTTGGTCCTTGCAATAGGACTAATTCTGAATTGAATAGCAACTGTGACCATTTTTGGGCTGGCCATATGTGCAGGGCCAGCGGCAGCTGCTTTAGTGCGCAAGGCTAGGGGGGTGGTAAAATGCCTCCTACCTGTGTAGAAAGACCCGGCGCTCCATGTCATGCATTCCCATTCACCCCCTCTATCCCCTCATATCAATTCTTCTCATTCCTCTAGTGTCCCTTCCTCTCCCTGATCACCCCAAAGCCCTTTGTTCAGCCTCTCCAGTGCTGTCCCAGGCTCTGTGCTTCTTCTGTTTCTCACTGTGCAGGGACTCGCTGTGGGATCAGAGCGCTCCCTCGCCAGGACTCCACTCCTAACATCCTCCTGCTGGGGTGCGGCTCCATCCCCAGCCCAGCGTGGCTTTCTGTGTCTGTAGACAGTGCAGCCTCAGCAGCAGCGAGAGGGGAGAGAGCTGGGACAAGCAACTTCCAGCTGGAAATGCGGCAGAAGACGGGGCTGCAGTACGCTTGCCACGGTGCATGGGGGCAGCTAGTGGTGTTGAACGATCTTCCCAACTGGGGCAAGAGCTACACCGGGCAAACGGGGTACTGCACCTTGGGGTGGGGGGGCATTATTGCTACCTCCTCTTCAAACTCCCCTCTGCACCCAAAGGGGTCACAATCTCACACAATAGGAAATCTAACGCCAAAAGAAAGGGGGAAGAGGTGGTCGTGTGTTTGTTTTTTTTGACTCTTTGCAGGAGGGATCTGGCTGCAGGGATCAACCGAGGGACCCTGCACCAATGCCCAACCACAGACTTTTATTAGAAGTGGGGACAGTTTGCGGCAGTTGGGGACATGTTCAGGAGGCATGGCAGGTGCCGGGGGGGGGGGGGGGAGGGGACGTTTTTGAAATGCACCTTCACCTGTGTAGACAAAAATCCTTGCATCAGCCCTGCATATCGAAGAGTCGTGTACATTTTTTTTTTTTTTCGCTCAACCAATCGCTTGAATCAGTGACGGAAAATGACTATTCCCCCATCCACACACTGTCTTGATGGAGTAATCTTCCTACTGAACTATTGTATTCTGACAGCAGGGATACTTCAGGCTATTGCCGGCGGTACTCATCGAGAGACCATTTTCCAACAGGCTGGTTGTACATAAGAATACAACCAGCCTGTTCATACATGTATTAAAATGTATCTGGTGTCGGCTGAGCCAGCCGAATTTCGATCCATGTATGGCCGGGAGCAGAGTGAAATTTAGTAGTAGTAATAGTTTGACCATCCGCTCCAGGCACACAGAATGCACATGAGATACCCGGAAAACATGGCTCAGCAGTTTTATTTTATAGTAGATTATTGCATATTAAGATCATCCATGTTAGCCGTGATATCTAAAAAAAATTAAGTTTTTAGTGCTGAAGGTGAACTTAAAGCGGAACTTCAGCCATTTTTTTTTGCAACTTTCAATCTATTAAATCTTCTGCCCTTGTTTTTTTAACTTTGGATAGTAAAACATTTTTTTTCTGTCAGTAAATACCTTCTACAGCCCACTTCCTGTTTCTTGTCTGGTAAAAGCCTAGGCTTATGACATCATGCACAGCTCTCTCTCGTGAGTTTGCCAGGAAGGCGGGGGTGAGTTATAAGAGGGCCAATTGGAGCTGTGCCTCCTGTGTGTAAGCACAGTTAAAGTTACTGCAGCCAGACTTGAAGGGAGATTTCTGCAGTGTTGCCAACCGCCGTGTTTATACGGGCAGCCCGTAAAAAGGGGGCTATTTTTCCGTGTCAGTGAAAATCCATAAAAAAAAAACTTGCCAGTAAAAATGCCGGTTCCCAGCTCGGAACTGCGCATGTGCAGTCCCGAAGCATGCCGAGCATCTCCGATCATCCCCGATCTTTCTAACAAGCTGCTACTTGAATTGTATGGTTGTACTCTCCCCCCTTCCATCCACAACGCGCCTTATTTGATTCTGGGAGGGGGAGGAGTGGAGTGAGCCTGCAGTGGAGCCGCACGGACTTCAGCCTAGGAGAAGGTAAGCTAGCTATTAGCTAACTGTGTCTTTGCCTTGTCTTAGTGGGCAGGAGGGGAGGGGGCAGAGGATGGGCTGTGTAGCAGCAGGTTTGTGTAGCAGCAGATCGTTTTTTTGTGTGTCATACTCATATCTGCTTTGCTTCTAAAGAGAGGATGTTTTCTCCCCTATCTCTACCCATTACATGCAGTGCTCACCAGTCCAGGCACAGCCTCCTCAGTCCTCTCCATAGTTACCACCTCATGTGTCCAGGGCACTACAGATACAAGCATGCCAGGAGAGGAGGCAGCAGCAATATGATTTGGCTGGTATTTTCTGATTAAAAGTGCTGCTGTATATTGTGTTTGTACTATATGGTCCTAATATAATTATGTCTTGTGCTTGGTGGTCTTGAGGTGTTTGTTCATATATTTTTATCTGAGTAAGTAGGGAGTACATTTTGGTCTCCTGTACTATGTCCGCAGCCTATGACCGTCTCCCGTATCCTGTCCGCAGCCTATGACCGTCTCCCGTATCCTGTCCGCAGCCTATGACCGTCTCCCGTATCCTGTCCGCAGCCTATGACCGTCTCCCGTATCCTGTCCGCAGCCTATGACCGTCTCCCGTATCCTGTCCGCAGCCTATGACCGTCTCCCGTATCCTGTCCGCAGCCTATGACCGTCTCCCGTATCCTGTCCGCAGCCTATGACCGTCTCCCGTATCCTGTCCGCAGCCTATGACCGTCTCCCGTATCCTGTCCGCAGCCTATGACCGTCTCCCGTATCCTGTCCGCAGCCTATGACCGTCTCCCGTATCCTGTCCGCAGCCTATGACCGTCTCCCGTAGCATAAAACCCAGAGCCACCAAGCTGGAGCCATTTGACCCCTGCATGGTGCACCGGAGAGGAGGTCAGTGACAGCGAAACCAGCCCAGTCTGAGGGGGTCACTGATGTAAGGGGGCACTGATATATAAAGGTAACCCCCCTTACCTTAGTGTATTCACTGTATGGAAGGTGGTCTCTGGTCACCTGAGCCCCCCCTCTACATCAGAGTTCCCCCTTAGATCATGATTTGCAGTGTTTCCCTTTACATAGGAGTTCCCTTTCACGGTAAGGGGGAATCCTGCACTCTGATGTAAGAGGGAACTCTGTGCTGGCCGGGTTCTAGTAACCTGACCTTCATGTCAATGCAGAAATGTTTTTTTACTTTTGTTAAACGTAAGTACATTGCTAATAGCACTAGATATATGTTTATAGTTTAAATATTGATATTTGCACTGTTTAGCACCGAAAACTGTAATTTTAGGTACTTTTTTGCAGTGCCAGTAAAAAATTGGTGTCGTTTATAAATTTTTGGCATCCTGCCAGTAAATTTTGCATTGGAGGGTTGGCAACGCTGTTTCTGCAGCATGTTTGGCAAGTACAGAATCGCGGTGTACATATAACAAAATATGCAAAGTGGTTGAAGGGAGGCTTCAGAATAGCAAATATGTTTTTATTACAAATGATGTGAGTTTCTCTTTAACCACTTTTAGACCGGACCATTTTGCTGGCTTAAGACCAGACCACGATTCGGCACTGCGTCGCTTTAACTGACAATTGCGCGGTCATGCAACGTGGCTTCCAAACAAAATTGATGTTTTTTTCCCCAGCCACTGGCAGTGAATGGGTTAACCACTAGGTGGCAGTGTGTAGGGGTCAAGTGTGTCCTAGGGTCGTGTTTCTAACTGTGGGGGGCGTGGCTGTGTTGTAGACATCACTGATCTCTGCTCCAATCACAGGGAGCAGAGATCAGTGTCACTGTTGCTAGGCAGAACAGGGAGATGCTTGTTTACTTTAGCATCTCCCCGTTCTTCCTCCCCGTGAGACGATCGCGGGACCCGTGATCGGACTCACGGAGTTCCCGACCGGCGCGCAATGGCAAATTTAAAGGGACGTACCTGTATGCCCTAATGCCTGTCTGTGCCATTCTGCCGACGTACATCATCGTGCGACAGTCGGGAAGCCTTTAAATTTGTTTTCAAACCTGATGTCTGTTAACCTTGTGCATGCTGGTACACGGCACATGCGCTTTTTTTTTTTCTTTCTGCCTATTCAGGCAGTGCCTGTAAATGTGCAGTGTTTTTTTTATTTTTTATTTTTTTTCAAAATCGGCAGGAATATGCTCTGCTCAGGTGTGAATGCAAGCTTAGTCTAGCTCTTAGTTATGTAACCTTTTTAGCTGCATTTAAGGACTGACATGAATATTGTACTTCCAGCACGGGTAATGGCAGCAAGCATAATGTAAATTAAAACTACCAGCATTGGGTTTTAAATGTGTCCTGGATTTTAATGGCTTTGCCACATTCTGGAAGGGCACTAGGTCCAAAAAATTGTTGAATCCCATAGTGATGTAAATTTCAATCTGAAGCCATGTTCTTTACAGTAATGGCCTGTACAAACGATCCAAATATCGTACGAAAACTGTAGTCAGAATCGTACGATTTTCGGATCGTGTGTGTATACTACTTTCGAGAGCCGATCGGATAATATCGGATGAACTGTCCTGATCGGACAAGCACGAGAATTTTCCCAGATTGTACGATTTTCAGTATGTCAGTATAGTTGTCGTCCGGAAATACAAATACATTACAACACATGACATCACTTCCGTGTTTTTTTTTTTTTTTTTTTTTGTTCGAGAATTTTCATGACTAGTTACTGATTCAATTTCTACTTGCGACTATTAAGTGAAAAGTCGTACAATATTCTGATCATGTGTACGGGCCATTAGACAGAAAACATTGGGGATAATGTGTCCTTCCTAAATTGTCAATTTTAGCAAACAAAAAATAACAAATGAAAAGAGGGTGGATGTTCCAAATCTTTCCTCCCAATAACCCATCGTAAAAGATTATAGCCTAACTTGACACACAATTGGCTGTCATAGCTGTACCCTGTATATGCCCATAGATGCACTTTAACCACTTTTCTGTAAAAAATGTTTGAATTTTTTCGCTGCTGGGTTTCCTTTCTTCGGTGAAAGGCTGTTTGGGGATGATTTGGACAATTATATCCAAAAGATTTCAAGTGGGAAAAGTACCCTTTTGCCAGTTAAAAGAAGTACACGTCCCTCATTTAAACTGGCTTTTTCTCCAGTGTCAGGGACATCAGCCTCCAGGCAGTCGCAATGGCCTCCACAGTCAGGTGGTTCAAGAGGTAAAACTCAGTCAACCCCATGGACAAAGTCCTGGGGGGAGGAAACCTACAAGACAGAATGCTAAAGCCTCTTTATGAAGGGGC
This sequence comes from Lithobates sylvaticus, assembly GCA_028564925.1. Lineage (NCBI taxonomy): Eukaryota > Metazoa > Chordata > Amphibia > Anura > Ranidae > Lithobates > Lithobates sylvaticus. The sequence continues at coordinate 343,201,420 of CM053030.1, read as the reverse complement.
GCCTCCGCTTGTGCGGGTGGGTGGAAGACTGCTACAGTTCTCAAAGGTCTGGCAGGAGGATTTTCAGGACAGATGGGTGGTCTCCACAATAACTCCAAGTTACAAACTAGAGTTCCAAGAAATCCTGTCTCCTCATTAACTCAAAGACCCAGTCACTAGTTCCCATGGAAGAGTAGGGGTTGGTTTTATTCAAACCTTTTCACTGTGCCAAGGCTAAATAGAGATATCAGACCCATTCTAGATCTCAAAGATCTAAACCGGTTCCTAAAAAAAATTGATCTTTTCACATGGAATCAATCCAGTCAGTAGTCTCCATCCTACAAGGAGGGGAACTTTTGGCATCAATCGACATCAAGGATGCATACCTGCATGTACCTATTTTCCCCGCTCATCAGAAATATCTGCGTTTCGAAGTGGAAAAACTATTTTTAGTTGTAGCTCTAACTTTCAGTCTAGCTACTGCACCTCGGGTGTTTACGAAGGTCCTGTCCAGATTAAGGGCCCAGGGTATAAAAATGTATAGCTTGCCTAGACCTGTTCTTATAGACCGGTCGGTAGCCTGCTTAGACCACAGCTTGGTCACCACAGTCAACTACCTGGAATACCTAGGTTGGGTCCTCAACCTAGAGAAGTCTTTTAAAACCAGTAAGTAGACTAGAGTACTTGGGTCTGGTTATAGATACAACCCATAAGAGGGTGTTTTTTACCCCCGGCAAAAATCGGCGCCATAAAGGAGCTGGTTCAGGTAGTCAGGGCGAAGAAGGGTCCTTCTATTCGCCTTTGTATAAGGTTGTTTGGAAAAATGGTGGCTTAATTCGAAGCGGTTCCCTATGCGCGGGTTCATTCGAGACTGCTGCAAAACGGTATCCTGTCTGCCTGGAACAAGAAAGTCCAGGCGCTAGATTTTGCAATGCGTTTATCGCCAATAGTGCGTCGGAGCCTCAGTTGGTGGTTGATACCCGAGAATCTGCAGAAAGGGAAATCCTCATCAGTTACCTGGAAAGTGGTAACAGGTGCCAGCCTTTCGGGTTGAGGAGCAGTTCTGGAAGAGACTGTCCAAGGGAAATGGTCCAGAACCAAGAGGACCTTACCCATCAACGTTCTAGAGATTCGGGCAGCGTACCTAGCCCTAAAGGCCTGGACATTCAGGTTGCAGGGTTGTCCTGTCAGGATCCAATCCAACAATGCAGTGGCTTATCAGTCACCAGGGGCGCACCATAAGTCGTGCAGCCCAGGGAGCAGTAAACCAGATCCTAACCTGGGCAGAAAAACATATGCATATCGGCAATCTTCATTCCAGAGGTACAGAACTGGCAGGCAAACTACTACTGTCGCCAGCAGTTCCCAGGGGAGTGGTCTTTTTACCCCGACATCTTCCTGGCTATATGCCCAAGATGGGGGATCCCGGACGTAGATCTGTTTGCATCCAGGTTCAACAACAAGATCGACAACTTTGTGTCAAGAACATGCATGTGGGACAGACGCGTTGGTAAACCCTGTAAGATCAGTTCTTCTTGATTTATGCATTCCTTCCTATTCTGCTGCTACCACGGCTTCTTTGTAGGATCAAGCAGGAAAAGAAGTCGGTGCTTCTGGTAACACCAGTGTGGCCCAGAAGATCTTGGTATGCAGAAATAGTCAAGATGGCGGTAGGGCCCCCATTGTCCCTACCACCACGTCCAGACCCATCGCAGGGACCCGTGTTCCATCCTACCTTACAAATGCTAAATTCAACGGTTTGGCTATTGAAACACGCATTCTGAAGAATCATGGGCTTTCAGGCTGTGATATCTATCTTGATTAATGCAAGGAAGCCAGCTTCCAGAGTCATTTATTATAGTCTGGAAGGCAAACGTTTCCTGGTGTGAATCCAGGGGGTTGGCATCCCAGAAAGTATGTCATGGGTAGAATCCTTGCTTTTCTGCAAATGGGGTTAGAGATGAAGCTGGCCTTGAGGACTATCAAGGGCCAGGCCTCGGCCTTATCCATTGTTTCAATGTCCGCTTGCTTCGCATTCTTTGGTCCGAAGCTTTATACAGGGGGTAACGCGGCTTAATCCACTGGTTAGAGCACCCCTGAACTCTTGGACTTGAATTTTAGTTCTGTCGGCATTACAGAAACAGCCTTTTGAGCGGATACAACATGCTTCCTTATCAAAAGGACCAAGGGAATTCGTTTTTCTGGCGGCCATTTCCTCTGCAAGAAGGGTATTGGAATTGGTGGCTCTTGTAAAGAGCCTCATTTAATCATTCACAAGGATAGAGTAGTATTGCGTCCTAATCCTAGCTTTTTACTAAAGGTGGTTTCAGATTTTCATCTAAACCAGGATATTCTGCCTTCATTTTTCCCAGAACCCTGTTTTATTGAAGAAAAGTCACTACTTCTCTCTGGATGTAGTGAGAGCGGTCAAAATCTATTTGGAGGCGACTGCTCAAATTCGGAAAACTGATGTTTTGTTTGTTGCCTGAAGGTCCTAGAAAGGACAGGCAGAGTCAATTATTCAAGCTTATGATTTGAAGAGGAAAGTTCCACCTTTTCAAATCAAAGCGCACTCCACCAGGGCTGTTAGTACTTCATGGGCTGTGTCATCAGGCCTCCATGGCTCAAATCTGCAAGGCCGCAACTTGGTTTTCAGTCCATACATTCACCAGATTCTAGCAGGTTGATGTGAAGGCATGATGATATCGCCTTTGGGCGCAGTGTGCTGCAGGCAGCAGTATGGATCCTCCGGTCTGATTGCAACCTACTTTTGTTTGTCTCCCTCCCCTCAGATAGCATTGCATTGTAACTACTATGGCTCTGTTTCCCGTGATGTACGATAAAGAAAATAGGATTTTTCTAACGGCTTACCTGTAAAATCCTTTTCTTGAAGTACATCACGGGACACAGTTGTCCCTCCTCTTTTGATACACGTATATTGCTTTGCTACAAAAACTGAGGTACTCCCAGTAAGGCGAGTGGTTATATAGGGAGTGAACTTCCTGTCTTAGGGTGTGCCAGTGTCCACCTAAAGGTGGCCTATATAACCCACATAGTAACTACTATGGCTGTGTATCTCGTAATGTGCTCCAAGAAAAGGATTTTACAGGTAAGCTGTTATAAAAATCCTATTTTTTGTCCAGGAGTTGTTCTAAACCCCCAAAATGTATATATAAAACCGACTCTGAAGGCATAAAATGGTGGGAGTTGCGGTCTTTTATGTTGCACAGGTGTTTATCAATTGCATATATTCAAGAAAATGTACACTAAAATTCTACTGCAAACAAGATTTTGCATGCCTTTTTAGGTAAAATTATATGCCTTGAGTAAGTGGATAACAATGTATCAAGCCTTAAAATTGTGCATGCCCGTGAAAGCATCACTTATCGAATTTTGGATACCAAAGTTTTTTGCAATTAAAGTTTTTTTACGTTGACTGTGAATTATGGCCATAGAGAGATTGCTCTCACCCTGACATTCATGGCGATGCCTCACATATCATTTGCTATGCTCACGCCCTAACCTGCTTGTTTGCATTGGGGTGTGCATGGGGCTGCTATTTTTCGCCACTTTCTGCTCTTTAGTTTCAGGACGTACTCTTCCTCACAGATTTGCACACCCTGCATGCAGCAGTGCAAAGCCTATTACCGATCACAGTACTGGGCTGCTATAAGTGACCCTGGCACCATGTGATTGTTGTGACCAATCACTGCGTTTAGTTACAGTAGTAAGCAAAGCTGTTATTTTTGATGCCTTTCTTACTATTGTGTGATCTGTGATTGGTCAGTGATCACATGGTACCAGAGCCAATCACAGCAGCCCTGTAACATGTGATGGGGTGGTTTGTCACAGCATCACAGTAGTAAGCAAGGTTTCATGAATGAAAGCCTTTGAACAGTGTTAGATTATGTAGTACATTGATCACTGTAATCAGTGTTAACCCTGTTCACCACCACCCCCCGACAATATTTTTGCTATGACCGTATCACCCAGACAATATGCAAGTGCAGTGTCTCTATGTTGACATTGTATCGCTGTGGCGATGATGTACAATGGCTGGCTGCTCTGATATCACTGTGCCGCCAGCCATTATCTGTTCACCGCCATACGAGTAAAATGTCACTTCTGTCAGTATCTTTTAATCACTGCTACTCAGTGTGTCCCTAATTGCTGCCACCCCAGTCATGTTTGTCTTGATCACCGCCACCACAGTCCATGTCCCTGATGCTTCTGCCTGCCATCTGTACTAACACTGGGCGTTTCTGCCTGGTCTGATCCCTTGCCTGTTTGCTGATCGGGTCTCTGCGCCCTTTACTGGCCCATCTGAACATCCCACTAACTACATTGTTGCAAGATACCAGGGATGTGCGGCAGGGTCGGTGGCTGGTGAGGCACTGGCTAGTATCAGAGCCAGATGCACACAGGTTACATAAGCCGCAATCGTTAAAGCAAGAGCAATAATTCTAGCACTAGATATCTAACTCTAAATATGTAACCTGTAAGAAAAAATTTGAGCGTCTAAGGAGATTTAGAAGTACTGAAGTTTGGTACCATTCCACAAGCGTGCGCAATTTTTTTTTTTTTGTTTACAAACTATGTTATTGAGTGCAAAAGGTGGTACAAAAAGAGTACAAAAATATGCTGAAACTTAACATGTTGGGTATCTACTCTGCCTAACATCTTTCACATTATACAAAAAAAAATTTCCATACATTTTTTTTTTTTCCCACAAAAGCATTAAAAAAAAATAAAAAATAAAAAAATAAATGCTGTGCAAATATGGTGTGACATAAAAAGTTGCAACGACCACTATTTTATTCCCTAGGTTGTCTTCTAAAACAGTATATGTTTGGGGGTTCTGAGTAGTTTTCTAGCGAAAAATGATTTTTACATGTAGGAGAGATGTGTCAGAATTGGCCTGGGTTGCGAGAGGTTAATTACTATAAGTCATATACAAATCTATTGGTTAGGGTAATTTACTATATTTTCAACATCTGTACTCAGGTGACTTAATGGACAAATTACTGTTATAACTTCCAACCAGTAATTTCACAGTAAATAGATAAATAATAAACTGTTATAACATCTAGAATAATATGATTTTGTTTGTACCTTTTTCAGCAGCAGAAGATTCTCCCTCTTAAGAGCCCTTTCACATTGGGGGCGGTGCTTTATGGCCGCTGGCAGGGTGCTTTTAACCCCCTAGCGGCCAAAAAGGGTTAAAAGCGCTGCTGCAGCGGCGCTTTGCTGGCGCTGCCCATTGATTTTCAATGGACAGGGGAGCTTTAGGAGCAGTGTATACGCCGCTCTTAAAGCGCCTCAAAGATGCTGCTTGTAGGACCTTTTTTTAAAGTCCTGCCAGTGCACCACTCCAGTGTGAAAGCACTTGGGCTTTCACATTGGAGTGGCAGGAGAGGCGCTTTACAGGGGCTTTTTTAGCGCTATAGCCCCTGCAAAGCGCCTCAGTGTGAAAGGGGTCAAACTGAGAAAAACATGGCATTGCGGGCAAACCTTATACCCATAAACACTTGTATTTCCTTGTAGTTAAGAGGACTGGAATTGCGCATTTGTCTTTTAAACACATGCCCCTTCTATGGCACTGCAGTGAGACACGTGCCTCCACTGCAGTATTTTTATTGGACAGCTGGGACCAATGGTACTTTACCATTTTGTCCAAGATTTCAAGCTGTTCAATGATCTCTGTGCCTCTTATAAGAAAGAGGCACTGTGAGCTCATTTTCTGTCTGCTGCAGAAAGTGTCAGCTTGTATTTAACGTGGCTGCTCTGTATTTCGCCTCTGACAGGCTGCGCAAGGAGACCCAAATTTGCCAGTGGTGGGGTAGGACTTGGGTGACATACCCCCCAAATTTGGAGTCTGTGATGCACAAGATGCAATGCGTGATACCTAATCAGTCTAAACAGTGAAAGTCTCACATGTGGTATCACCGTACTAGGTTGAAGTGGCAGAATGTGTCTTGTGGGTGCATTTCGAAGAATTCCCATACTGTGTGAGAAATGGCATAATTGACTACTTTATATTAAAAAAAAAAATCAGCATTTTCTGAAAACTTGTGGCAATACAATGAAGTCTTTAACCACCTCAATACAGTGCACTTAAACCCCCTTTCTGACCAGACCAATTTTCAGCTTTCAGCGCTCGCACTTTAAATGACAAATACTCAGTCATGCAACACTGTACCCATATGAAATTTGCGTCCTTTTTTTCTGAGTTTTCTTTTGGTATTTAATCACTAGTGGGTTTTTTATTTTTTGTGCTATAAAGTCCGTAAATTTTGTAATGGTAATTTCTCTTCATAAATTTTATCCAAAATGTATACAGCTACATATCTTTGGTAAAAATAACCCAAATTAGTGTAAATTATTTGGTCTTTGTGAAAGTTGGCGTCTACAAACTGGTGCCAATCACTGAAAATTGATCACATCTGATCAGGCCTTCAGTATCAGGTGCATCGTTTCTTGACCACTAACAAGTTTGGAAAGTACAAATACCCCCTAAATTACCCATTTTTTGAAATTAGATATTCCAAGGTATTGGTGAATTTTTTTAAGATGTAATTTTTTTCCCACAATGCTTTGCAAAATTAAGATTTATTTTACAAAATTGATATTAACAGGTTATTTATCACAGAGCATATGCATACAACAAATTACACCCCAAAATACATTCTGCTACTCTTACCGAGTATGGCGATACCACATGTGTGGGACTTTTACACAGCCTGGCCACATACAAAGGCCCAACATTGGCGTTTTACGAGCATAAATGACACATCTCATTTCTCAACCACCTATTACACTTTTGCAGGCCCTGGAGCACCAGGACAATGGAAATGCCCCCAAAATGACCCAATTTTGGAAAGCAAACACCCCCACGTATAATCTGAGGCATGAGTCTTTTGAGCGGTTAATTTTTTTCCAGAAGTTTTTGGAAAATGTGGAAAAAAAATGGAAAACTTATTTTTTTTATTTATTTTTTACACAGTTGTCCATTGATCAGACCTTTCCAACACATAGCAAAGATGACACCCTAAAATACTCTCTGCTTCTCCTCCTGAGTATTGCAACACCCACATGTGTGAGACTTTTACACAGCCTGGCCACATACAAAGGCCCAACATCCAAGTAGCACGATCAGGTGTTCTAGGAGCATAAATGACATATACAATTTCCTGGCAACCTATCATCATTTTTGAAGACCCTTCATATTTCTAACACATGTACATACCAAGATTAACAATCCAAAATAAATTCTATTGTGGAAAGGGTAAAAAAAAGCATTACCTGTGCTTGGTAGTATCCAGAGGAGAGCACTGGTCCAGGCAGCAGGCATGGATGTGCTTAGCGACAGCAGTAGTAATTATCTAGGCAGCAGGCAGGAATATTGTCTAGTCGGCACAAGGATATTGTCAGCACAGCAGTCAATAGAAATTGTCCAGGCAGAGACATCCAACATAGCCATAATATTGGTCCTGGTACACTGTTTACCTGCAGACACATTATTGTACTGCTCTCCAGCCCTTCACAAACATACTGGCTCTTGCTACAGCTAATTGTTTGCATAGTCCAGGTAGCGGTGTGGTCTGTTCATGCGGCAGGCAGAGGCATGGTGGCAGTAAATCAGCAGCAGGCTGAGGGCCGCAATCAGGTAAGACCTGTGCACAGGGTTAGAGGCTTCGACCTACCCAAATATCTATGAAGCCTCTGGACTCCAGACCCTAATCCGAAAACCGGAGAAAACAAAAAATATTTTTCTCCATCCGGAAAAACAATTCTGGAGCCCCTCGCATATGTGAGACCCCTGTGTACTACAGTAGCAGGGCAACAGAGCAGTCCAAGCCGATAGGCAAAAGCATAGTCCATAAAACAGGCAAGGGTCAGTTCTTGTGGAAGCAGTCCAAACAGTAGGCAGAGGCATAGTCAAACAGGCAGGTCAGTTCAGGTGGAAGGCAGTGGCATGGTTATTTTGAGGAAGCATGGAAAATAGTCAGCACAGATAATAGGGAAATGGTTAAACATATGGGCTAATATTTTAGGGATGTATGGTAAAGTTGGAAGCGTACATCAATGCAAAGACCTGGTTGGGAGGGACACTGGGGAAGTCAGCAAATAGCCTCAGAGCGAAGGTCTTTTGGGGGCGGTCTTTGGTGATGGATGAGGACGTGACAACTTCTATGAATTTTAGGAAGGGGCCTTCCACGGATTTGGTGTAGACTATGTAGGATTTATAAATGGCCAAATGGATGAGAGAAATTGTTACCTTCTTGTACCAGAATCGGGACCTCCTTATTGACAAATAGGGCTGAATCGTTTGATCATTGCAATCCACCCCCCCAATGCAGAGATTATAATCTTGGACACATGTTGGCTTTTCAATGGGACATTGTCTTCTTTGAACCTCAATTGTAGTGTCCTCATGGATGGTGGACATGTGCACGTCCCTTTTCATCCTTCCACCTAAAGGCCAGAAATTCGTTGCATCTCAATGATGCTCTTTCCCCCCTTTGCAGCTTTTTGTTCGCTAGAGATCGTGGGAAGCCCTTCCTATTTTTTTATAGAGGTTCCACAGGCCAGGGTTTTTGCGATGTATAAGTGTTTGAAAAGGGGCAGGCTGGTGTAGAAAATAAGTCAAGTCAAAGTGATTTTGCGCATACGGTAAAAGCATATACTTCAAAGTGATCTCAATAAAAAATAATAGTGAAAATTGAAACAGTGATCAACGTGATGACCATAAATGGGGTTAAAACATAATAACCCACGTGATAAAATATAATAAACAATGTCCAATTGAGTTAGGTGAATGTAAACCACATAGGGTTAACGTGACACAATATAAAAGTCCGTGCCAAAAATTAGATAAAGTCCTGGACAGTATAATTAAACAGTCTCTGTAGAATATATAAACAAAATATTCTAGATAACGTTCTTCTGGTAATAATCCCTGAGGGGTGAAAGATGGCAAGCAAATACAATCCTAAGATGTGCTCCCAGAACTCTCACCTCAATTTTTCTTTATATACTGCAAGTATATCCACACTCCTGGGCTAGATTTTCTCCTCTATTACTCCTCTGTGTTTGTTGATACCTCCTTGCGGTGGAATGTGCTTTCATACGGTCAGGGACTGGCCATCTAAAAACGGTCCTCAAATGTCTCTGCAGCTACTTCGTTTTAACTTGTTTTAATAATTATACCCAACAACTAGTAGGATTTGGTGAATTTGACAAAATAAAACTAAGAAAATGCAATCTTCATGATTTATCTTCTTTTTTTTCTTTTTTCTTTTTTTTACCCTAGAGAGATGCCTTGAAGACCATGAACTTGTAGTACAAGTCCAGTCCATGATGTCAAGTGAAAGCAAATTTCTGTTCAGGAAGAATTATGCAAAATATGAATTTTTCAAGAATCCTGTGGTGAGTAGGTATAAACAATGCTAGAAATTTTTTTTTTTTTGTTTTTTTAGCTGATGCAGGTAGTATACAGTGCCTTGTATTCACTTTTGCCTTGCAAAGTATTCACCCCCACCTCCAAAAAAGGACAAAATCATAGAAAGTCAATGTGCATAACTATGCAGAACATGCCCACAACTTTGAAGATGTGTTTTTTTAATGTATTTTTTTTTATTTTAATTGTGAAGCAAAAAAACAAATATGCACATTGACTGTTATTCTGTCCTAAAGTCAATACTTTGTATAGCCACCTTTTTGCAGCTATCACAGCTCCAAGTCGCTTTGGATAAGTCTCTCTATGAGCTTGCCACATATTACCACTGGGTTTTTTGCTCATTCCTCCTTGCAAAACTGCTCCAGCTCCTTCAAGTTGGATGGTTTGCACTTGTGAACAGCAATCTTTTTAAAGAGGAAGTAAACCCCATAACATATTGCTGTTTTTTTCTAATATATACATGCTGTTAAACGTTGCTAAGCGATAGATAGATTTTGTCCAAAACGAGCTTTCTAAATGCCTTTTTTATAAGTGTTTTTTTTGTTGTTTTTTTCTTTCTTATTTTGGCACTTCCGGTATCGCCAGAGCCATTCTTCCTCCTATATGCTGAGGGGTTTGTGTACGCAATTTCCATCCTTAGTTCTTTTCCCTGTCGAAATTTTGCGCATGCGCCATAGCTTCAGAACCAAGCCTCTATCTCGACTGCCGTTACTACGGCAACAGAGCGAACACAATGAGTACAGCAAATCACTAGCATCACGAGACTTCACTCTGTGACGTTTTCTCCTTGTCAGCTAATGACCTGCCAAGCGGAGACCAATGGCACATATTGTGTGCCGTTCAAGGATATACACAGTGCACAAGCGCGGGACACGTCACAGAACATGGGACGATTTATATCAAAACCAAAACTGTGAGTTCATTTTCACAGGCAGCGATCAGCTGCCTGTGCTATATAGATTAAGATGAGCCAAAGTAGTAGAGGGTTTACAACCACTTTAAGTCTGACCACAGATTAGCTATTGGATTGAGGTCTGGGCTTTGACTAGGCCATTCCAACACATTTTACATGTTCCCCTTAAACCACTCAAGTGTTGCATTAGCAGTGTGTTTGGGGTCACTGTCCTGCTGGAAGGTGAACCTCCATCCTAGCCTCAAATCGGAGTGGTACAGGTTTTGCTCAAGAATATCCCTGTATTTAGCACCATCCATCTTTCCCTCAACTCTGACCAGTTTCCTAGTCCTGGCTGCTGAAAAACATCCCCACAGCATTATGCTGCCACCACCATGTTTCACTGTGGGGGATGGCTTTCTTTAGGTGATGGTTGCGCTCACTGCCATCCAATGATATAGTGCATTTATAGCTCCACAGTGACCTCCTCTCCTGCTCCGTTCGAATAGGGTGGCTCACTGGAACTTCCTGCATAGGATGGGTTGTTTGCATATACCTCAACCTCTCTCCACTCTGGACGCTTGCATGGACCAGCCGGCACTTGTATGACGTCACTCCGGATCGAGGGAGGGGGAGCGCAGTGGTGCAGCGGACTCCTCTCATTCAAACTACTGCCATAGACAACATGTTTCGGAGGCGTGGCCTCCTTCAGGACCTGAAGCCAGCCTATTCGAACGGAGCAGGAGAGGAGGTCACTGTGGAGCTATACATGCGCTATATCATTGGATGGCAGTGAGTGCAACCATTGTATGCTATACATTTGAACTCTTAATTAAACTGAACTCTTAACTGTGTTTATAGGTTGGTATCTTCAGGTAATTACTGGCAAATCTTTTGAGGATTCTCCTATAAACCCAATCCTACTCCATAAAACCTTAAACCGTTTTTGTCCATTACTATAGTCGCCATTAAAAGATGTTTATATTGTGGTCATAGCTCTTAATGCCTCTTGTATGAGAATAACTTTGTGTATGCCTACACACCTGTTTCTATGTACAGCTCTATGGTGTGGATCATTATAACACATTAATTTAATCCTTTCTTTCAGAATTTCTTTCCAGAGCAGATGGTTGCTTGGTGTCAACAATCAAATGGTAGCATTCCCCAATCTGATTTATTGCAGGTAATTGATGCATCCTGGGTATAAGTGGTATTTAAGCTAAAAGTAATAATTTTTCTCTTTAGTTCGACTGACACAGCGCTCCATTAATCCTGACTATAGTGTTATATCGCCTTCTGTAGGATTAGGCAGAACAAAAATCTTGGCTACACTCATGGGCCATCCAAAGTTGGTATATAACCCCCTAAAGGTATTCAGTTTTTCTGTCTAGTCAGGAGTAAAGACCTTCTCTCGATCTACAATTAAATGACGGGCTGGATAATCTAGATCCAGTTGTCGTGCTAGGTCGGCCGCGACATAGCCTCAACGGATGGAGGCTGGCCTGTGAGCTAAATTGTCTCGCAGGTTCATGTGCGACTGGCTTCTGGTCCAAATCCTAGCGTCCCCCTGGCTGACAGCCCCCCCCCCCCCCCGAACAGGGGGTTCGGTCTGGAGCGACAACTACATCCATGGCGTGGTAAGTACAATCCCCTCTCCTCGTTTGGGTGGGGTGGACACGGGTACCCTCCAGGGATGGTAGGACCTGCCTGCAGGTTCCTGAATACCTCATGTAAGCTGGGCTTTTTTCCCCTTCATCCCCCCTCAGTGGATGTTCCCTGGGAGGCTCATGTGGGGTGTAGTACCTGCTGTTGGGTGTTCCCAGTGCAGAGGGTGCAGCGCAGTTAGAAACTCCTGCAGCTATTTCCTCTTGGTTTGGGCTCCGGCAGGTGGGCATGTTTGTGTGGTCCATGATATCGCAAGGGCCATTTTTCCTTTGTCTGACATGACACTGGAGACAGGCGGCAGCGGTGCAAGGGCTTCTGGGCCCTCTTCCTTCTCCCAGATATAGGGACTGCTAGCACACAAGCTTCTGGGTCTAAACATACGGCCCTTCTCCGGCTGGTAGTGGTGAGTCCCTTCCCCATCTCTTCCATGGTCATGTGCAGAAGCAAACGCATATGTAAACCGTGTTCAAACCACACGCTGCGATCATTAGAGCAAGACCTCCTCTGTAACTCTAAATGGGTAAACTGTATAAATGAGCCTCGCCTAAGGCGATTAAGCGCAGTAGTTTGTTGCCATTACACAAAAGCGCAATTTTTAAAGCCTGACATGTTGGGTATCTAGTTACTCGGCATAACGTCTTTCACATTATACAAAAAATTAAGCTAACTTTACTGTTTTGTTGTTAATTCGTTAAAGTGTGTTTCTTCCAAAAAAAGGCATTTGAAAGACCGCTGTGCAAATACAGCGTGACATTAAAATATTGCAACAACCTCCATTTTATTCCCTAGGGTCTCCTGCTAAAAAAAAAAATGATATACAATATTTGGAGCTTCAAATTAATTTTCTAGCAGAAAATACAGATTTTTGTAAGCAACAAGTGTTAGGCTTGGGCATGAAGGGGTTAAGATTTAACAAATCCAAGCTTTGAGCATTTATCAAAACAAACCATTACCAATAGAAAGCACTGGTTGCAGAGCTCTTCCAGCATGCATAATTGAGTAATCCCATTTTATTCCCAAGAAAGATAAAAAAGTGTTCAGGCACAAAAGGTCAGGACAAGAATGCTTGTAGTTGTGCTTATATATTCCTATGCATTTCTGAGCAAGAACCCATACTTGTATTCAGTGCCTCTAACTGTATCTTTACTGATAATTTAGAAAAGAGATCTAATTATGACTGGTCCTGTAATTGTGTTCCATACCACTTTTGTAGACTTTAAGCAGCTTGGGTTAAAAGTGCTGATTCCTATATTGGACTCAACATCTGGTTGTCACCAGCTTTTGTATTCAGTTTTTTATTTTTATTTTTTTTTTTTTTTTACAGAATTTTCTGAATGCCAACAGTTGTCCAGAAATACAAGGCTTCTTGTATGTTAAAGATGTAGGAAAGAAGTCATGGAAGAAACTGTTCATTTGTCTGAGAAGATCTGGACTTTATTGCTCTACTAAAGGAACCTCAAAGGTATAGTTTTCTTTTCTTTTTAATTTATTTTTAAATTTAATGCAGCGCTTATAAGCTTGCAAAGCTGTATTTTGAGGCAATTTAAAATATTTTGTAATGAGCATACGAGTCATAATAAACTGCTGCTTTCAGTAAGAATATTTCCTCAGCCCTCAAACCCCATTTGCTATTCTACCCCAGAACATATTTTATCCTGGTGCATGCAATTTACAACACCATTTGTGTAGTAAATTGTCAAATTCCTCCATAAAGGTCCTTTGATGCTATATTACAGTCATGTTAAAGTTTGGCAGATGTCAAAGTCTGAAACACAAGTTTCAACATTAAAGTGACGCTAAACTACATCTTTATAGCCTAACGTATAGTACAGGGCACAGGCAACCTATTCATACACCATTGTTTATAGACTCCTACCTTCAGGTGATTAGACACTGCCAAGCTTTTGAGAATATGTCCCCTTGGGGTGCCTCTCCTATGACCTCACCCCCCTTGCATATGTCCTCAGGTTCCTGATAGCTGTAGGTGATGGACATTGTCTCCATCCCTGAGAAACCACCTTCACTAGTTTTGTATTTTTTTTATCTTCTGATTCTTACACCCCAAAAAATCTTTGAACTCTGCCCAGTGGAAAAAGTTTGCAAAAAAGTGGGCTAGTTATGTGGTTGACCCCTGCCAACTGTCTTAAACTAACATCTCACTGTACCTATTGAAGATGCTCTGCCTTTTTAAAGATTCTGCAAACTGAAAATTTGAGACATAATTTTAAAGCACTCTTTAACCTAAAATGCCCTGCCCTAAAACCAGCTCTTGTTGCTATTTAAGTATGTCAAAATTCAGCTAACTGGACTAGGACAACCAACATGATGAAAAAAATCTCTCCTCAAGAGCTCCAATGTCCTCAAAATGCAGAGCACCTTTCTCTACACAGACTTCAACCTCCAAAACCTACATTTAGCCCTTCCTTTTCTGCATAAGGCTTGTCTCAGATGCCACCAAGTCCTCTCTAAAGCCCTCCTCACAGTGAAGGGGTGCCCTCACTCTTAAGAGTGGTGGGACATCTGATGCGGTTTGCATCTCTGGTTAACAGACCCCCCCAGATGTGGTTTCAATTGGGCTACTTTCACACTGGAGCGGTGGGGGCGATGGCGGTAAAGCGGCGTTTTAGCAGCACATTTCGGCCGCTAGCGGGGTGGTTTTACCCCCGCGAGCGGCCGAAAAAGGGTCAATACCGCCCGCAAACCGCTGCTGCAGCGGTGTTTTTGGGGGCGGGTTCGGAGCGCTGCCCCATTGTTTCCAATGGGAACGGGTGCTATAGGAGCGGTAAATATACCGCTCCTATAGCGAGCCAAAGATGCGGCTTGCAGGACATTTTTGAGTGTCCTGCAAGCGCACCGCTTCAGTGTGAAAGCCCTTGGGCTTTCACACTGAAGACACAGCAACAGCTGTTTCGGGTCGGTTTGCAGGCGCTATTTTTAGCGCAATAGCGCCTGCAAACCACCCCAGTGTGAAAGGGGCCTTAGAGTTAAACACTCTGCCACCAGTTTCTGCTTCCAGATCAGCCAAGAACAGACCAAGGGCAGTACAATTTGCAAGAGACCATGCACCACCTCTTGCCTCTGAGTATAATCCCAGTCTTGTGGTGGTACTGGTAAAATGACTCAAACATGTTTGTTACCAAAGCCCAACCAAGGTATCTGTATTATCCTGGACTTGAAATTTCTCAACAAATGCCTTCACATTCCAAAAATTTTGTATAGAATCTGCAAGGTCTGTAATTGCGTCTCTGATGTTCAGATACGAGTTTCCCTGGCCTCAAAGATGCTTATTTTCCTTTTTTCCATTTACCCACCTCACTCTGTTTCTGTTCTTTGCAGTGGAAGATGACCACTCCAATCTGTTCTGTTACCATGGTGTTCACAAACATCTTTGCTTGCCCTTCTCAGAACTTAAGACATCTAGGTGACAGTCTAGCAAGACTACCTCCTGAAGGATCCATCTCCCTCACAATTCTTACAAATGTCCAAAAAAGCCTTAGCTGGATGATCAAATTATAGTGCGATTTAGCTTGCGTTCTTTTGAGGCAGTACCCTTTGCTCAATTCAGTTCAAGAATTCTCCAACTAAACCTTGTCAGCATGCAAAAAGCAGGCCCTTACCCATGCTTCTAGCCTCCCAAATTAAGTCCTTGTGGATCACCACTTCAATAAGTGGAAAATTCTTGCCTTCCCTACAATTGTAAAGTTCTTACCAACACAAGTCTGTCAGGCTAGGAATAAGTCATCCAATCCTTGACAGTTCATTGCTTGGGTACATGTGTTTGAATAAGTTGCCAGTTTCTTGTACTGGATAAGGATCAAAGGGATTTTGACTTGCCTGTAAATTCTGTATCTTAGAGTACAGGAAATGGGCCACCCTCCCTAAACGCTCCTCGCTGCATTGCTTGATATAAAACCGAGGACTTGCAAAGTGGAGTAAGGTTATAGGGGAGTGTGTTCTAAGCTTTCGTGTCCAATCACCTGAAGGTACAAGCCTATAACCCATGGTGTATGAATTGGTTACCCATGTCCTGTCCTGTACTCTGCCCAGGGTCCAATCAATATTAAAAGACGGCCATGCATAAACACTTTTTTTTTGGCCCCCACTATGCAGTTTTGCACCCCACCTTCTGAGACATACAATTAGCATCTAGACTCAAAATTTAACTGCAGCAGATCAGGCAGCGATTACAATTGGTTGCCAGAGGTTAGAGAATAACATTACCACTCACTGACTGGTTGCTAGAGGTTTCAGCACATGGCTCACTGATTAGTTGCTAGAGATAACCACACATTACTGCTCACTCATCCATCCTCCCCACAGCTCAGAAAACCAATGAGGGGCAGTGCTTGGGAGGATGGATGATGAGAGGCAGTGCTTGGGAGGATGGATGATGGGCAGTGCTTGGGAGGATGGGGGTTAGTGCAGAACCCCCCCCCCCTCCTTGCATCAGGGGTTGCCAGAGAACCCCCCCCAAATCTGAGCTGGCACTGGCAGCAGCCAGGTCTGGAGGGAGAAGCCCCATGCTCCAGTTAACAGTGGGGTGGAAGGACAGAGTCAATCAGGCATTCCCGTGCTTCTCCATTAAACATGGGTGGGGAGGTTGTGTAGCCAGACAAACCTTGTGGTTGGTTGCTAGATGCTGAGTAATCGTGTCCTAGCAACCAACCACCATTGACAGCTGCAGGGGGAGCCAGGTGTGGCAGCAACCAGGGCTGCAGGAGAAAGTTTCACTCTTCGCTGAATGCAGGGGCGGAGTCTGAGTCAGATTAGCCGTGTGGTTTGTTGCTAGCAACTAACCACTATTGTCAACAGGAGGTGGGACTACAGCGGTGTCACACTGGCAAGCAGAATGTCAGATCTATGGCAACACTGGAGCGGGCTCAAGGGGCTGTTGCTTTGGGCCCTTGGCAGATGCCACTTTTTTCCATCGATAGTCGGCCCTGACTCTATGGAGTTTGCAGGCAAGTCAAAACTCCTCTTTTCAAAAATAATCCATATACAGTCGTGCTCATAAGTTTACATACCCTAGCCAAATTTGATTTCTTAGCCATTTTTCAGAGAATATGAATGACACAAAAACCTTTCTTTCAGTCATGGTTAGTGAAGCCATTTATTATCAATTGTGTTTTTTAATCTTCTTTTTTTCTTTTTTTTTTTTTAAATCATGACCAAAAACTACCCAAATGACCCTGATCGAAAGTTTACATACCCCAGTTCTTAATGCCCCCTTTAACATCAATAACGGCTTGAAGTCTTTTGTGGTATTTGTGGATGAGGCTCGGTATCTTCTCAGATGGTATAGCTGCCTAATCCTCTTGGCAAAAAGCCTCCCGTTCCTGCAAATTCTTGGGCTGTCTTGCATGAACTGCACGTTTTGAGATCTTTCCAGAGTGGCTCAATGATATTGAGGTCAGGAGACTGAGACGGCCCCTCCAGGAACTTCCCTTTAGTCTGCTGTAGCCAATGACAGGTCGACTTGGCCTTGTGTTTTGGAATGTCCAATTACGTCCCATGCGCAGCTTCCTGGCTGATAAATGCAAATGTTCCTCCAGTATTTTTTGATGACATACTGCATTCATCTTGCCATCAATTTTGACCAAATTTCCTGTGCCTAGCTCACATCAGCGATCCACATGTTTCACAGTAGGCATGGGTGTACCTTTCATCATAGGCCTTGTTGATTCCTCTCCAAATCTAGTGTTTATGCTTGTGGCCAAAAAGCTTGATTTTGGTCTCATCACTCCAAATGACTTTATGCCAGAAGGTTTGAGGCTTGTCTGTGCTTTTTGGCATATTGCAAGTGGGATACTTTGTGGCATTTGCATCTTTCTTCAAGTGCCTCCTCTTTATTGTGCATCTTAAAACGGCCACACCACATGTTTTCAGAGTCCTGTATTTCACGTGAAGTTATTGGTGGGTTTTTCTTTGCATCCCAAACTATTTTCCTAGCAGGTGTGGCTGAAATTTTGGTTGGTCTACCTGACCATGGTTTTGGTTTCGACAGAACTACCTTTTCCTGCAGATCCTTTGACAATTCTTTTGCTTTCCCCATGACTCAGAATCCAGGAACGTCAGCGCATCACTGGATTAAAGATGCAAGGATATGTCAAGTCCAGAAACTCATTGACCTTTTTATATACTCGCATTACAAGTAAACAGATCACAGGTGAGGATGGTTACCTTTAATAGCCATTCAAACCCCTTTGTGTCAACTTGTGTGCATGTTATCAGGCCAAAATCACCAGGGTATGTAAACTTTTGATCAGGGTCATTTGGGTAGTTTCTGTTGTGATTATGATTTAACCACTTCAACACCGGCCGATTTTACCCCCTTTCCTTACCAGAGCACTTTTTGCGATTCGGCACTGCGTCGCTTTAACTAACAATTGCGCGGTCATGCGACGTTGCACCCAAACAAAATTGACATCCTTTTTTTCCCACAAATAGAGCTTTCTTTTGGTGGTATTTGATCACCTCTGCGGATTTTATTTTTTGCGCTATAAACAAGAGCGACAATTTTGAAAAAAAAACACAATTTTTTACTTTTTGCTATAATATCCCATTTTTAAAAAAAAATTTTTTTACTCAGTTTAGGCAGATACGTATTCTTATTTTTGGTAAAAAAATCGCAATAAGCGTATATAGATCGGCTTGCGCAAAAGTTATAGCGTCTGCAAAATAGGGGATAGATTTATTGCATTTTTTTTTTCCTAGTAATGACGGCGATCTGCGTTTTTTTTTTTTTTTTTTTTTTTTTTTTTTTTTTTTTTTTTGGGACTGCGACATTGCGGCGGACACTTTTGACACACTTTTGGGACCATTCACATTTACACAGCGATCGTTGCTATAAAATTGCAGTGATTACTGTGTAAATGTGACTGGCAGGGAAGGGGTTAACACTAGGGGGGCGCTGCAGGGGTTAATATGTTCCCTAAGATAGTGATTCTAACTGTGGGGGAGGGGACTCGCAAGGGCAGGAGACCGATCGGTGTTCCTCCGTACTGGGAACACATGATCGGTCTCTCCACTGACAAGACATGGAGCTGTGTGTTTACACACACAGCTCCACGGTCCCGCTGTTTTCACGGGCTGTGTTGCAGAAAAAAAACATTTGAACATATTGAGGAAATACCATTAGACTTGCTGTCACGCAAGCTAGCCTTCCTGATGGCTATCACCTGGGCTAGAAGGGTGTCGGAGTTGGCGGCCCTTTCATGCAGGGAAAGCGATCCTTCACCATGACAGTCATGTTGCGACCTGAACCATCCTTCTTGCCAAAGGTGGTGTCGGCCTTTTATTTAAATCGGGACATTATTTTGCCTTTTTTCTCAGCCTCGTTCGAGAGACTGCATTCTTTGGCCGTTGTCCGGGCAGTCCAGGTTTAGCTGTCTAGATCTGCGGAGATCTGAGAATCGGACTTTTTTATTTATTTCTTTTGTTTACCAAAAGGACCCAAGAAGGGGCAGGCAGCTTCCATTGACAATTGGGTCCATCAATTAATTATTCAGACCTACGGTCTGAAACTTAAAGCTCCTCCCTTTAGGGTGAGAGCTCATTCTACCAGGGGTGTAGGAACCTCCTGGGCTTTTTGCCATCGGGTATCTGTGGCTGATTTGTAAGGCTGCTTCCTTTTCTTCAGTGCATACGTTCACAACATTTTATAAAGTGGATGTTCGAGCAGCTGAGGATTCGGCTTTCGGCCGCAGTGTACGTTGGCCTGCCGTATAAGATTTGATGACTATTGTTTGGAAGAGTGTCTCCCTCCCCTCAAGGCTATTGTTCTGGGACGTCCCAGCAGGTAAGGAATATTAGCTTGACTCTGTCCCATGATGTATGAAAGCTAATGAGACCTGTAAAATCCTTTTCTTTGAGTACATCATGGGACACGGGGATCCCTCCCCTATTTTTTATTTTTTTATTTATTTTTTATTTATTTTTATTTATTTTTTTGACGATTTAGTGCTTGCTACAAAACTAAAGTACTTCCTGTATGGGAGGGGTTATATAGAGGAACACTTCCTGTCTGAAGACCTTTGGTCTACCAGTGTCCATTCAACTAATGATGGAGTATAACCCAGCAGGTAATGAATATTGGCCTGACTGTTTCCCATGATGTACTTGAAGAAACATTTTTTTTTTTTTTTTACAGGTAAATATGACGTAAAATCCTATTTTTAATAAAATTGGTAAATGTCTCCAACTGGAAAAGTCAAGTCTAACGTCCACTATTCTTAAACTTTCCCTCCCCCTACCTCCTTCTGCCTACCCTATGTAAAAAAATTGTATACCTGGTCCGGTTGTGATTCTGCAATTCCTGGCTCCCCTGTGTCATGAAGTGCTCAACAATGGCTTGGAATTACAGGAGCCATGGTCAGTCATTATTGGTGCTTCCTCCTTTCCCCTGCAGCTGCCACTCACTGACACAGCATCACGTGACTGAACCAGAGCAGACCAAAATTTAAGAATGGTTGGTGTTGGGATTGAACTTCATCTTGTGCAATGTTAATCTTCCTCATCTCTGGAAAGTTTCAGCCTGATGCTTTCTGAGTTCATGCTGTGTTTAACAGCACTTGAATAAGGTAGACTGTAATGATCTAAGCCAGCGACCTCCCACTCGTGGCCAGCAGGGTGTTGGGCCCTAATGAAAATATTCAAGCAAGCAATATTTGGTATCGGGCTGTCAGTCTATGCGTTTCAAGGAGAAGACTTCTTTATCTTGGAACAAGTGAACAAAGCCAGGTTTTTGTCCTAAGGTAGAGAGGAAAGTTGGAATTCCCTACAAAAACAATGGGGTGCTATTCTAGTCTTTGGTGTTAATGAACAAAAGTTAAGCTCTCGTCATACCTTGGAAATATCAGTGAGCAGCATGATTTCATGTTTCAGTGGAGACTTTTTTTTTTTCCTTGCAGGAACCAAGACATTTACAGGGAATATCAGACTTGGAAGATAGCAATATTTATTCACTGATATCCTGTAAGAAGCTGTATAACTCTCCAACCGATTTTGGATTCGGTGTCAAGGTAAAACACGTCTATTCAGAGCCTAAATACATTTTAAAGTGGCCTAGAAAGCAACATATTTTTTGTAGATTAGACCCAATTTTAAATTCAGTGTGCCATGTTTATAAAAGGTAGCTACAGTGCCTTGCAAAAGTATTCAGCCCCTTGGCATTTTTCATGTTTTGTTGCCTCACAACCTGGAATTAACATGGCTTGTTTGAGGATTTGCATCATTTAATTTACAGAACATGCCCACAACTTTGAAGATTTTTTTTTTTTTTTTTTTGTGAAGCAAACAAAGAAAACAAAACAGTCAATGTGCATAACTATTCACCCCCTAAAGTCAATACTTTGTAGAGCAACCTTTTGCAGCTATCGCAGCTCCAAGTCGCTTTGGATAAGTCTATGAGCTTGCCACACCTTACCATTAAATTTTAGTCTCATCAGACCAGAGCACCTTCCTCCATACGTTTTGGGATTCTCCCACATGCCTTTTTGCAAACTCAAAATGTGCCACTTTGTTTTTTTGCTGAAAGTAATGGCTTTCTTCTGGCCACTGTGCCATAAAGCTGAACTATGGAGCATGTGGCTTATTGTCGTCCTATGTACAGATACTCCAGTTTCTGCTGTGGAACTCTGCAGCTCCTCCAGGGTTACCTTAGGTCTCTGTGCTGCCTCTCTGAATGCCCTCTTTGCCTGGTCTGAGTTTTGGTGTGGGGCTGCCTCTTGGCAGTTTTGCTGTTGTGCCATGTTCTTTCCCTTTGGTTATGATTTGATGGTGCTCCTAGGGATCATCAAAGATTTGGATATTATTAATTTTTTTTTTTATAACCTAACCCTGACTTGTACTTCTCAACATTGTCCCTTGTTTGAAGAGTTCCTTGGTCTTAATGGCAGTGTTTGGCCTTTCAAAAAGGTGTGTGTGTGTGTGTGTGTGTGTGTGTATATGTAATGACAGATCATGTGACACTTGGATTGCACACAGGTGGACATCATTTCACTAATTATGTGACTTCTGAAGGTAATTGGTTGCACCAGAGCTTTTTATGGGCTTCATAACAAAGGGGTTGAATACATACGCACATGCCAATTATCAGTTATTTTTATTTCTGAAAAATTGTTTTAGGTATATATTTTTCTAATTTTACTTCACCAGACTGTTGTGTTCTGATCCATCACATATAATTCAGATTAAAAAAACATTGAACTAAAGGCTGTAATGTAACAAAATAGGTAAATATCCAAGGGGGTGAAGACTTTTGCAAGGCACTGTAAATAATTGGAAGTATACAAGAATGTCTACTACATTAGCATTGCATAGCTTTTGCATATGACAACTTTCCTAAGTTTCTGCTCCAGGTACAAAGTACTCTTAAGAAAATCAGTTGATGTGCAGCTTTCATGTGAGTTATTTATAGTTCTTAACTAAAGGCATAATCTTGCTCAGTTAACTCCACAGCCATGCATATAACATTTTAATCATAAACTTTATTTTTTCTCATGTCAGTGGCTACATTATACTATATTGTTTTGGGGCTGCACTATGTAGATTGTCAACTGGTTGGGACACTTAAGATAAAATAGTAGGTGACACAGCAGATACCATTTAAAGTACTTAAAAAACCTAACTAAAAAACTAAATGGCCTTCGATTTCCTAAAACATTGTGTATTGGAAACCATTGCAGGTTTTTTTTTTTTTCTTTAAATAAAACCACCTTTGGATTTGGTTCACATATATGTAAATTGGATGCAGTTTGAACCGCATCTGATTTGCATGACATGTGAACTAAACCGGCTTTCTATGGAGCCAATTCTGCAGGCCGGCCACAGTACTATTTTCAAAAGTCCTGTGCGATTTCAATTGTCATACACTTAACAAAGCAAGAGAATTGTCACCAGCACACCATGGATCCAGAATGTGTACAACGCTTTATTCAGCGATCACATCATTACAGCAAATGGCAATCTTTCGGAGCCTCACAGGAACCCTTCATCAGGCATGTCAAATGCCTGAAGGGGTCCTACGAAGCTCCGAAACATTGCAATTTGCTGTAACGATGTGAAAGCTGAATAAAGCTTTGGACCTATTCTGGAGATCCATGATGTGCTGCTGACGTTCTCTTGCTCTGATGCAGGGGTCTTCAAACTACTGTCCTCCAGCTGTTGCGGAACTACACATCCCATGAGGCATTGTAAAACTCTGACATTCAGACATAACTAGGCATGATGGGAATTGTAGTGCCTGAACAACTGGAGGGCCATAGTTTTGAAGACCCCTGCTCTGAATATTCATGATTCCAGCTGGTGGTTGCTTCAGCATCCAATTGTATGCATGGCCATTTCTACAGTAACACGTTCATTAGGAATAGTGCGTTGGATACACTTAAGAAATTTGCACCTGAATCAGTGAATGAACTGGACTTCATTTAATTGTAGCATACTATAGCTGTTCATCTCCTGCAGGCTTTGCTGCCACTTTCATACCAGCCACCGCTGTTTTGAGGAAGGGTTTCCTGGTAGTGACAACAGTGAAGTGTACCCATGGAATGTGTGTTGGACTAGTCATTTGTAGCCTTCAGAGGGTGTATGTGACTGGGTAACAACTCGGATTGATCAGGGACAGAATGTTGTAACCAAAAAGCAATCCACACAGTCAAAATGTCTAAAAGTGTATGTGTACACTATAACCAATTAAACACAAGTTGCTGTTAAAACACCATTGAGCGATTTCACCACACCCCTAAATGTATACAATAAACAAACGTAACGCAACCTAAAAAGGGGCAGCATAACAGTCCATATAAAATCGTGCTTCCAGCTACCAGGGTGTTTATTGAATTGAGATATCGTGGACTGATGAAGCCTGTCATTTGGGCGTAACGCATAGGGGGTGAAGCCACACCAGTGATGTCACATTATGGCCATATTTGGGTCGGGAGAGTCTGAGGAGTGGATGGTGCCATACATTGTATCCATGAGCATTTCATAGCCCTTAGTGTGCTTTTTTTTTTTTTTTTTTTATGCAAGTATACTTTTAGCCTTGAGCCTTGAGCCTTATTAAATTTTATATACGGAAAATATTTAGTCCCATTTTTTGTTTTACATAGTATGCTGCATATACTTGACCTGATGCAAAGTAATGTCTTCAGGCGATTGAGCTGCATATCGGTCATCTTTTTGATGTTTTATGTTGACATTATTTAAAGGATAGCAGTAGGGCTGGTAAGAAATGGTAAGGTTAGATATGTGCTGCTTTTAATACATTAAATCTGTAATTGGTTAAATTCCAAAGGGGTGCTACTCCTATTACTAGACCTAGCTGTGTCTGCAAACGGCAGGCAAGTGGTTGGTATCTGCCTGGAGCTGGCTTATACTAAATACAGCCAAAGGCAGACTTCATCCACTTGTCAAAAGCTCGTGGGCACAGTCTGGTTCATTAATAGGAGTACCAGGATCAGAAACTGGTAAATGCTGTGCACAGAATGCACTGTGTACTCGTACTATTATGGGATTTAAATGGCATGGTTTTAATGATCTGGTAGCGGTGCTCTTCTGGTAATCTGTGCGTGACATTTGGTTACATACAGCTGAACATATAGCTATCCTTTTTTTAAATTGCTTCATTGGGCGGCACAGTGGTGTAGTGGTTAGCACTTTCACCTAGTAGCAAAACGGTCGCTGGTTCAAATCCTGACCAAGACACATCTGCCTAGGAATATGCGTGTTCTCCCTGTGCGGGTTTCCTCCGGGTACTCTGGTTTCCTTCCACACTCCAAAGACATGCTGATGGGTTAATCGGATCTTGTGTAAATTGGCCCTAGTATATATAAATGTGTGTTGGGGACCTTGGGTTGTAAGCTGCTTGAGGGCAGGGACTGATGTGAATGGAAAATGTATATGTAAAGCGCCGTGTAAAATTGACGGTGCTATAACAGTACCTGAAATTAAAAGTGCAGAATTTGCTAGTAACAAAGGAATTGTGTCCAGTCACGGGGCTCCTCTCTGGTGCCCTTCCAAATTAGTAGCTGAGGCAAGTTATAGTAGATTACATTTTTTGCTATCCTCGGTGCCTGCACTTTAGCTGTGAATTTAGATGCCACTTTGTGCAGAGTTTTTTCTCACTGCTTGTGAGAAAGTGCAATGCATCATCATGTGGCTTCTTCCTTTGTACATAAAGAATGTATGCGTGTATTTTTTTTTTTCACCCATTTTTATTTTTATTTTTTTGCTGTACTGTTAATTATGATCACTTATAATTGTGGTCTTAATTCTGTGTAATTTGTATTCTACATGTGATGAAATCTTAACTTTTTTTTGTAATATTTTCTCAATTTACAAAGATCACAATGGCATAAGGGGGAGGGAAGAAGTAGGCCATCTGAATAAAACCTATGCAAGGCTAGTTATAAAATAGGCAGCGATTTAAAGTCATTACCTCTCTTACTACTTTATATATGGGGAGTAATTGGGAACAAACATCTTGGAGGGGATATGAGGGAATGACCAGCATGAGGTTGTACAAGATAAGCGCTTGTTCAAACAGTGCCTTGACATTTTTTTTTATGTAGCCCAACAGAGTCCGAACTGACATTAAAGACCTGCGATTTCTGTGTGCAGAAGACGAACAAAGTAGGACATGTTGGATGACTGCATTCAGACTTTTGAAGGTAAAATTTCATGAGAGAAATACCATGGAAAAAGCAGGTAATTGTGTTGGTAGATCAATAACTTGGTAAAGTGTTGGTTTAGGCATGTCTTTGTTCCGACAGTTTTTCCAATTTATATACCACGATCATACACCATAAGTTTCCTGACCATTTTACTTAGACTCCAGCTTAGTCAAGGCTGTGATTGGATAAAGGACAAACTGTAGCTCACTGATCATCTTTGCAATTTCTTGTTGAGTCTTCAACCTACTCCATCTTCTAGTATGAATAGTGATGTACAGGAGATTGCAGAAAGCTAGTACAAAGACGGCTTAATGTGCAATTAAACAAAATTCAAGTATTTGTACAACTGAAATGGGAAGCTTATATCTGTCTAAGGCCCCTTTCACACCGGGGCGGGGAGCCGCGGTGACGGTAAAGCAGCGCTATATTTAGCGCTGCTTTACCGTCGTTTTCACCGCGGTTTTCGGCCGCTCGCGGTGCGGTTTTACCCCCGCGAGCGGCCGAAAAAGGGTTAAACACCCCCCGCAGAGCGCCGCCGTAGCCGCGGTATTGCCTCGGTAACCGCAGTATTCCCGCGGTTTTACCGCGGTCTCCCATTGTAATCAATGGGAAGGAGCGGTGAACACACCGCTCCTATACAGCTCCAAAGATGCTGCTAGCAGGACTTTTTTTGTCATCCTGCTAGCGCACCGCTCCAGTGTGAAAGCCCGCCGGCTTTCACACTGGAGTTAAAGGGGCCGGATTTTTTCATGCGGTGAACAGGCGCTATTTTTAGCGCTGCACCGCATGAAAAACGCCCCGGTGTGAAAGGGGCCTTAATGTTGCAAAAAAAAAAAAGTACAACTACAGAATTTGATGATTTGAACTGTTCTGAAAGTCAGTAGGCAGATACCAGTATTGTCATGAGGAAAGATTTAAGCAACAGATGACAATAGCCTCCCTAAAAACATAATATAGATTGATTCAAAAGCCTGGCAGGTGCGGGTTCTGATAGTACTCTGAATAAGTGTACAGATAATGAGGACATGTTGTAGCACAATCTTACCTGTTGACCCCCTAATCTCTTGCACTCCTGCAGAGGCTTTAAATGTATTTGTGCTGGGTTTGTGTGTATAGCTTAGTTTCACAATTCCCTAATCTGTAACAGTCCTCTTATACCATAGTAACTGTTATTTTTAGTAGTCATAGCTGAGGATGGTTGGTTAAATACTTCCAATTAAATACGCCTAGTTTAGTGACTTAAACCAAGATAATTATGCTAACTCTTGAATTTCTGAGGAATTGGCAATGCAGTTTTCTGGTGTGTAAGATTCTTTCAGTGTTGGGTGGTTAGTAAATGACAGTAGGGTGTATAAATTGTATGTACTGTACAGTGAGAAGAAAAAAGTATTTGATCCCCTGATGATTTTGTACATTTGCCCACTGACAAAAATGTATCAGTCTCTAATTTTAATGGTAGGTTTATTTTAAGTGACAGATGGCAGAACAAAAATATCCAGAAAAACTAATTTCAAAAATGCGATTTATTCACAAATGGAAGAAACAATATAACTGTCAATCTCCCTCGGTCTGGGGCTCCATGCAAGATCTCACCATGATCATGAGAATAGTAAGAAATCTGCCCAGAACTACATGAGAGAATCTGGTCAATGATCTCAAAGCAGCTGGGACCATAGTCTCCAAGAAAACAATTGGTAACCCACTACGCCGTGAAGGACTGAAATCCTGCAGCACCCACAAGGTTCCCTGGCTCAAGAAAGCACATGTACAGGCCTGTCTAAAGCTTGCTAATGAACATCTGAATGATTCAGAGGAGAACTGCGTGAAAGTGTTGTGGTCAGATGAGACCAAAATCAAGCTCTTTGGCATCAACTCAACTCGCCGTGTTTGGAGGAGGATGAATGCTGCCTATGACCCCGAGAACACCATCCCCCACCTTCAAACATGGAGATAAAAACATTATTGTGTTTTTCTGCTAAGGGGACAGGACAACTTCACTGCATCAAAGATGCAATGGACAGGGCTATGTAGCATCAAATATTAAGTGAGATTGAAGGGGGCATGGCTAAGCAGCACATATAGATGGTCACACTTGTCTTTCTCTCCGCCGAGAATCCGGAAAATCATCCTGATGAACACCCATCCTGGGTCGAAATGAACAACTGAACTGTACCGGTCCCGCAGAGCTAGCGAGCCATCATGCCGCTATCCTGCTCACTCCGAAATATGACAAAACGGAAGAACAGGGGCCTCCATGATGACCTCAGCTAAGATGGCGCCTTGCCACAGCGCTCATCTAAGGAGAAGTATGAGGCAGCCCAGAGACTTCTCTTCGGATGAAAAGCTCCAAAAGAACAGCAGCCTTCCTCATCTGCTCTGTAAGAAGCTATTGGGGGGCCAGTCTGAGGCGGATGACACGGTCCTGCTGGAGGATCAACCCCAGATTAAAACACGGTGAGTACACCCAAAGACCTATTCACAGGGCCCCAATCTGCCTCCCCGTAATCAGACAATACAGAACCCATTCTCAGACATATTTTCTCTGCGGTGACAGCCTTCAATGTGTTTATCTCTACATTAGCAAATGAAGTAAAAGGGGTTAAGGCGGAAATCTCATTTGTAAGGCAAGACATGCAGAAACTGCAGGAACGCACGGCCGCCATTGAGGGCAGCATAAGTGCTGTTGAGGATGATATAGCCCACATGCAAAGGGACCTACAATATAACTGCAACCTCACAGATCAGCATGCTGCCTGGTTGGATGATTTAGAAAACCGCATGAGACGCAATAATGTGCGCGCCTTGGGCATCCCGGAAAGGACTGCGGGTAAAAATCACATTGCTTTTATTGAAAACTGTCTGACTTCTACTTCTGGCAAAGACGCCTTCTCCCCACTCTCTGCAGTTGAATAGGCAGGCGCACAGGGTCCCACCCCGCCGGCTACCACCAGGTAATCATCCACGCACCTTCCTCTTTAAACTACAAGGACAGAGATGCTATCCTGTCTAAAGCCAAGACCATGAGTGGCGGGATGGCTGTTGATAACTCCAAGATCTCCCTATTCCCAGACTTCTTGGCTGAGCTACAAAAGCAACAAGCAAAGTTCATGGATGTTAGGAAAAGATTGCGGGATTTTAACTTGCATTCTAACTATGCTATGCTGTACCCTGCCTGACTTTGGGTGGTTGCGCTAGGGGATGTCCACTTCTTTGACCGCCCCACCTCTGCAGGGCAGTGGTTGGATGGAGAGGACAGAGCACTCAAAGCAGCTAAGGCGCGCGACAATGCTCCGGCCTGAAAGATGGTTTCCAGAATTCTGAGAACTGCCCTAGCTTGATCTCGCATCATTATTGTTGGTCCATGGTTCTGACCACTTGACCCTCTCCTTATACTTCACTAACAGTTGACATGTTTAGTCACCTTTACTTATTGCCAAGGCGGCTGAAGGAGAACATTAGAACTGCCTACATCGTGGGGTGTCCCACACACGCTGCAGGCGTGAAACCCCTTTTTCAATCAAACCCTGGTTAAACAGTAGTTTCCACGGCCTTCCCCGCCCCATAGCGGATGCATGGGGACAGACCACTATGCAGCCTATTTGGCTGGGAGCCCAGTTGGCTCAACAAGTTACTTTACTTAAAAAAAAAAAAAAACACGTGTAGACTTAAGATTTTGTTGTCGCTGCATAATGTTTTTGTCCTGACCCACTAGCACCTTAACACCGGACTTCCATAAATGTGGACTTTGCATGGATCACCACTTATGTCACTGGTAATGTTGGCATGCAAGATAATGTTTGCTCTCTATGTATCACTGTAATACTCTCCTAGCACTGTGGCTTCCCAAAAGGTGACTATGCTGTTGTCAATGATGACAAGCGCCCCCTGTGCACACCCCATGGTGTAAGGCATTTCAACCTACATACAAGTGTTTTTCAGGCTGATTACATCAGGCCTTAACACACACCCCTGGTACAGGGCCTGTTGGCACTCTAAGCGCCCTTCTAGTGACACCGCCTCCCCTTTGTCTCTACAAGGCAGGACATTCCACTCTCGAACCAGGACATCCCAGCAGGTTCCACCACTTGTGATCTTGGATGAGCCGGAGTCAGTTCCCCACTGTGCGCCAACTAGCTGGATGATTTAACGTGCGTTTACTGGATGACCCATCGTGTCCACTCCTGGAAGTTCTGGCGATATCCTGAGGCTGCGTGTCTTATACCCACAAGGCGTGCCCATAGGACCCGGAACCACCGTCCATCATCCAAAGGGAGAAACACACAAGCGCTGTTGACTCAATGCCGTACGGTATGTGTGTCCATCTCTTCCGGTAAGAAGTACCTTATCCAATGCCAATATTTCCCTTGGATCTTATTCACACATTTCTTTGTGTGTAGTACCGCCACAACATCAGATTGTATCCACGCGTCCACGTTTGGAAAATAAATCTCCATCCACCTACCTCATTAGTCCATCTCGAATTGGAGAGACTTTTTCAACACTAGTTTTACCTATATATATATATATATATATGTATATATATACACACACTATATATGTATATATATGTATATGTATATGTATATATATATATATATATATATTTTAATTCTTGTACTGCATTTTTGCACAATTTTAAGTGTTTCAGCGCTTCACATATTGTTTCCATGACAGCATTGAATGGCCTTGCTTGTGGAAGGTACTGAAGAATATGGTACTAGGGGCTAACTTTATTAGGTGGGTTAGGCTTCTGTATGATGAGCCCTCAGCTAGAATCAGAATTAATGGAGAATTATCAGTCCTTTCCACTGTTCAGGGGCACTAGGCAGGGGTGTCCCTTGTCACCCTTGTTTGCTCTGGAACCCCTAGCAGCAAGAATACGGGGAGACACCAACATCATAGGGTTTCAGCGGAGCACAGGAACTGACATGGTGTCAATGTATGCAGATGACTACTTTATTTGGGGGGCACCCAGAATACTTTACAGGTGGTTATGACCCTTATTAGAACCTTTGGGGATCTATCCAGCTTCTCCATTAACTGGGGTAAGTCTGTAATGCTTCCACTGGATCCCCTGGATGCCCCTCTGCCTGCTTTTGCGGAGATGATTTAAATAGTAATTTTATTTCACTATCTGGGCATTCAGGTGACTTCAGACCCATCCCAATACATTACCTTAAATCTAGTTTCGTGAAAAATGCACTGCCTGGTGTAAATTACCTTTTTATCAGTGGTTGGGAGAGTAAATCATCAAAATGGTCTGGGCACCACAACTGCTTTACGTATTGAATAATTCCCCAGTATGGATACCTCGGAAATGGTTTGCTAGAATAGAATCCCAATTCAGAGAACTAATCTGGCGTAAGAAAAATGCTAGGATAAAGTTATTGACACTACAGCACAATAAAGAGGGGGTGCTGGCGGTCCCTCATCCCAGGACATACTACCTGGCGTCCCAGCTGCAAACAGCTGGGGAACGATAGAGCTGGCAGACCCTATCCATAGGCTCTTAGACATACCAGATGCGAGTGTGTCTGCACTTACCTGGCTAGAGGCGGGATACATGCACTTAGATTCTGGGGCCCCCAGAGTAAAACTACTGAATACATTATGGGTCTGTTAGAAAGTTGCTGGGGATGCAGGGCTTCTTGACCCACACACCCCTGTGGCGTAACAGACAATATAGAGAATTAGTGACACTTGGAGGATTTAAGAATTGGGAAGAGGCAGGCATAAAATGTTTTCCAGCGCTATAATGGGCACACCCTCAAATCATTCACGGAGATTCAGGGGAAGTTCGATATCCCACGCACTAATTTCTACAAATACCTACAGCTACGCCACGCCATGCCATACAAACCCAGGCCAGAACCACTAAGTTCCAGCAGACTGACCACGTTCATACAAAGCATTCTCATGGGAAGTGACAAAGGTATGATATCCAGGTGCTATGGTATTCTCCTCAACCAACTGCGGGACTTCAGGCTGCCCTACAGGAATGGTTGGGAGAGTGATGTGGGAACTATTGATGGCGAGACTTTGGATTTATTCCTCTCTACCACTCCCCTGGGCTCAGTATCTGCGTCGGAGGCTATCCCACTTATACCTATTGCATAGAGAATACAGGACGCATTTGCAACTTCACAAATGGGGCCTCAGGAATTCTACCCTTTGTCTGAAATGTGAACGTGACAACGGTGATCTCCTCCATATGCTCTGGAATGCCCCAAACTTTTCCTATACTGGAGGGAGGTCATAGATGCAGTATCCGCGGTATATATGACACCTGTACCACATGACTGTTATGTTTATTAGGGTCGTTGGATGAGGAAGCACTGGATCCGTCAGCCCACACGCGATACTGCGTTTTTATTGTATGTGGCTTGTAAGCTAATTGCACAACTGTGGATCACTCCGAGTGCCCACTAGGAGGAAATGGGTGGAGAGTCAAATTATTGATTAGAGAAAAACATACCAACACAGAAATGCTCCACGCAAATTTTACTCAATGTGGCAGCTGTAGCTGGAGGTTCTGGGGCTAGCCCCCCCTCCCCCAACTGATCCAAGACAGGCTGTTGGGGCCATAAAAGATGCAAGACGATACTATTGATGCTGGTGGGTCAAGGTGTTATAATTGCATTAACTAAATTTACTGTTTGGTTATGAAGGCCTATAAGAATTACACTGGTTGTTTTCGTGAACTTTTTTTCCTTTTTCTCTTTGTTTAATTAATGTGACTTAATACTGACAATGACAAACGGAGCGAGTTTTGCACAGTTATGTATATTGCAACATCTTTTGCTGTATGTTCATTCTTTTTTCTGACATAATTGAACACTGACTGCCTTGAATTGTGTACTGTGCAAAATAAAACTATTTTCTGATTTTAAAAAAAAGTGAGATCCTACTTTTCCTCAGCCAAGGCAGAGAAAATGGGTTATGGATGGGTATTCCAGCATGACAATGACCCAAAACACATGGCCAAGGCAACCAATAAGTGGATCAAGAGGGAGCACATTGAGGTCGTGGAGTGGGACTAGCCAGTCTCCAGACCCTAATCCCATAGAAAATATGTGGAGGGAGCCTGCGGTGAAACGTCAGCCTCAAAACCTTAGTGACTTGGAGAGGCTCTGCAAATAGCAGTTTGACAAAATTCCTCCTGAAATGTGTGCAAACCTGGTGGTCAACTACAAGAAACGTCTGACCTATGTGATTGCCAACAAGGGTTTTGCCACCAAGTACTAAATCCTGTTTTATGAAGGAGTCAAATACTTATTTCACTCATTAAAATGTAAAACTAACTTTTTTGAAATGCGTTTTCCTAGATTTTTTTTTTTTTTATTCTATCGCTATTAAAATAAACCTACCAATTAGACTGATCATTTCTTTGTCAGTGGGCAAATGTACAAAATCAGCATGGGATCAAATATTTCCCTCACTGTATATACTTTTGTGCTCATAAGTTTACATACCCTGGCAGAATTGATTTCTTGACCATTTTTTTGAGAATATGAATAACAGAAACTTTTCTTTCACTAATGGTTAGTGTTTGGCTGAAGCCCTTTATTCAACTGCGTTTACTCTTTTAAAATCATAATGTCAATAAACTACCCAAATTATCCTGATCAAACGTTTACATAACCTGGTGATTTTGGCCTAATAACATGCACACAAGTTGACACAAAGGGGTTTGAATGGCTATTAAAGGTAACCATCTGTAATCTGCTTGTAATTAGTGTGTGTATAAAAGCGTATCAATGCGTTTCTGCACTCCTGACAGACCCTTGCATCTTTCATCCAGTGCTGCACTAATATTTTTGGATTCTGAGTCATGGGGAAAGCAAAATAATTGTTTTATACTGTTCAACTACATTTTCCCACAGATCCTTTGACAAATGATATAATGCACAATAAGGAGGTACTTGAAGAAAGATGTGGACCATGCAGCCCATTATTACGCAAGTGCCACAAAGTATCCCGCTTACAATATGTCAAAAACAGCACAGAGACTAGCCTCAAACCTTTTGGCACAAAGTCATTTGGAGTGAGAAGACCAAAATTTAGCTTTTTGGCCACAACCATAAATGCTACATTTAGAGAGGAGTCAACAAGGCCTATGATGAAAGGTACGGAAGTGGATCCTTGTTTTTTGGGGACGTGTGAGCTACAAAAGGCAAATTTTGTCAATATTGTTGGCAAGATGTATGTTATCAAATACTGGAGGAACATTTGCATTCATCAGTCAGGAAGCTGCGCATGGGACGTACTTGGACATTCCAACATGACAATGATCCAAAACACAAAGCCAAGTCGCCATGCCATTACCTACAGCAGAATAAAGAAGTTTATGGAGTGGCCATCTCAGTCTCCTGACCTCAATATTATTTGAGCCACTCTGGGGAGATCTCAAACGTGCAGTTCATGCAAGACAGACCAAGAATTTACAGGATCTGGAGGCTCTTTGCCAAGAGGATTGGGCAGCTTTACCATCTGAGAAGATAACAAGCCTCATCCACAAATGCCACAAAAGACCTTCAAGCTGTCATTGATGTTAAAGGGGGCTATACTTGGTATTAAGTACTGGGGTATGTAAACTTTTGATCAGGGTAATTTTGGGTAGTTTCTGTTGCCATTATGATTTAAAAAGGACTAAACTCTGAGAATAAAAGGCTTCAGCCAAACACTAACCATTAATGAAAAGTGTTATCATTCATATTTGCTGAAAAATGGCCAAGAAATCATAAATTCTGGCAGGGTTCTTATGAGCACAATTATATCACATGAGCAACAGTATGCTTGAGTTATGGCAGGTTCCATTTTCCGCTTAAATGTCTCCTTTTTTACAGTACGGTGTGCTGCTCTATCAGAACTACAGAATTCCTCAACAGAAGAGTCTGCAAACAAACTTCACAGCACCTGTAGGTTCCTGTTTTGTTGCTAAACTGTATGATGCCTATTGTTTTAGAAGACCGTAACATTTATTTTGTCAATTTTGAAAAAAGGCTGCTTTGTTACATGGTAATATGTTAACAGTTTGAGTAGGGAAAAATTTGTTGTAAATGGAAATAGTTTTCCATCCCTTCATGTACAAATATTTGAAAGCTCGACCAGGGCAAATTTTAAGTCTTGACAAAGGCAAAAATGTTATGCAAACATAAAAACGTGGCTTACTTATATCAGTTATCACATTTAATAGCCAATACCATTTCAGATTATTTTTAGAAAATTATTTTCTGATTTACCAGGAACCCACAATTGATGCATATAATTATGGTACAGGGGGGTCCCCGACTTGCGAACGCCCGACCTACGAACATCTACTTGCGATCCGGCCGCTGCGGGGACCCTCTGCCATTTTGCACGGACGCAGAACGCGCATGCACGGCCAGACGGAACGTCGGGAAATGTCCGTAATTTGATGCGCAGATCGGCATTCGACTGGAACATTGGAAGTGTCCGTAATTGTTCTGCGCATGCGCGGCCGACTTACGAACATTTCCGAATTACAAACAGGACAGTCCCTAACGGGTTCGTAACCCGGGGACCCCCTGTATAGGGACAAAAAAAGTGGCTTTAATTTGTGGAGGGTGAAACAATTGAAATATAGCTTGGGTTATTTAAAGTGTTTGTAATATTGACAATCTTTGCTGGCACGTATCACAATAAGATTTTTCAATTGGGTGTCATTGTAGACATAATTATATGCACAGAATGACGAGCTGAAAAATAAACCAAATGCATGTTAAACTATTTTCTGAAAGTGGAGATGATCTTATTTCCTGTATAGGTTTTTTGAGGCCTAGAGTAAATGGGTGTCCATATGGTTTTCTGGCTGTATTACCATGGTTCATTTTCTGACTATTGCACTGACCCTCAAATGGTACATCTAAAAAGCTCAAAGCATATTTAGTATAGCTGGCACATTGTTTTTTCTCAGGGGGTCAGTGTACCTAACTTTTGTGTTTCATCCTTTTGAGGGACACAGTCTTGCATCTTTTCGGTTATACACTGCCATCTACAGGAGAATTGGACATTGGCTAACAAACTGTAGGCCAGCCTGGAATAAACACTCCCACTACCAGCTTAATTCATTTTTTTGCTAGGGTCCTCTGGAGAGCGGACATGTTTATTTTACTCAATGGTTGTTGGCATAGTCGCGATGGATACTGAAAAATAAATCCTGAAAGTTTCTTTAGTCAACTAGCGAGTGCCAGTTTTCCCCACTACATTTAGTATACTGGTGGTTCCTGTGACATTTTTGCTGGATAACCCAGTCTGTGTTTGAGTTTTACAGGATTCTGCTACATTGCCACAGATTGTGCTGAATACTAGCCTGACCTGTTGGGCTCCTTTTTACACTTGTGCAACTTGGGATTTGACTTGTGAGACCCCAGGTCGCAGGACAGCATCTGAGCCTTTCCAATTGATGCTACTGAAGTCACTGCAAATTCAGAAAAGGCTTTTGCACTACTTTGATCCAACTTTGACACGGCTTAAGTGCCAGAGTGTAAAAGTCTTATCAAAGTCACTTCAAAGTCAGACTCCAATTTTGCACTGAAAATCGTGCAACTTTGGAGTTGGCTAGTGTGACAGGAGCCTTAGTCTTGGTCAGAGCTATGGCAGTGCCCCGTCCTGTTAACTCACCCTTGGGGGTTGGCTGCAGCAGCCTCATTTTGTGTGACTGAGGTGGCAGATGAGCACAGTTACTTGTGCTGCAGCCTCTAATACTTCTCCTCACCCCAGACGTTCATGTGACGTCACTGCTGGGGGTGAAGGTATTGGACACACTTGCTGGTTTTGTCCCCTACAGCTGCACAGTGCCTTGTTTCCCTCTAATTTTTTTGCACCTCGGGTCCCCCCTGGCCAGAACACTTTGATCAGCAATCTTTGCCATTGGCTGAAAGTGCTGATCGAGAGTCAGTCGGCTGGTTTTCCAGCAATGCATGGCTGGTTTCTGTCGCACAGACCGACATACACATGGGCAGAATGTCGTTTTTTTTTATTTTTATTTTTTTGAGCTGGCAAATGTCTCCCACCATTCTGCCCGTGTAAGGGGCTTAAATTACTAAATGTTGTAAGGAGTGCATGTCTCAGCTGGAGGCCAATGCCGATTCTTGCACCAAGAACATTTGTATCCCCTCTCCCGTACTAAATCTGGCAAAAAACATGCTGCACTTTACTGGTTCAATGAGACTACTCTGAAATTACTCTTGAAAGATTCTTTATAAATTCCACATCCGATTAAGTTATGCAGTCTCCAGCCAGTATGCTATACCATGAAATTGGAACTGATGGCTCCTGCCATCAATCTCTGGCCTCCATTTGTTATATACTGAAGCAAGCCATAAAGTTTATTTTTATTTCATCCTTTATTCATTGACTTCATTTGCAAAGATTAGAAACGCCAACAATCGCTTCCTCAATTGATTTTGTTAAAACGGTCTCCTCCTATGGTAGACCTTTTGAGTGTTAAATGATAAGCTATTAGAATCCACCTTGATTTCTCACCTCCCAACCTTTCTGTATCACTGCACAGATGACTAGAGCGCTCTGATCTTCCTAACCAAAGTGTCATTGCCTCTACATTTGCAGGAGTCCTAGGTTCGATGGTAGCCTCCTTTAAGGCAGCGCTATTTGTCCTTGGTAGTGCAAAAATCTGAGCCTGAAATTGGAAGTCCTTCCTTCCATTATTTAGGAAGATTCTCCCAACAGATGCCAGCCTATTGGGCTAGGGAGGTGCTCTCAGCACCTTGTTGGTATAGTGGACTTTATTGTCAAAGGAATCTAGCCTCCCATATGGCATTTTACAGCTTTGGATGATTTGACTGTGTCTGCAGAGTTGGGTTATCCCGCAGAATGCTCTTCTGATCTGAAACCGGACTACGCCATATCAGTGGCATACATCAATTAGAAAGGAACCAGAAGTCTCTCAATGGCAAGAGGTAGAGCAGATCCTGTGCTGGGTAGAGGTTCATGTTGCAGCATTGTCTGCCATTTACCTCCCAGATGTAAATTTGCTACAACGTGTCTTCTATACTAAATGCCTACACCACCATGTACAAAAATGTAAAAATCCTTTATAAAATACAATGAAAGGAGCACTGAAGTTCCATGTATAGAAAGGGTATGTATGAACAAAATAAACCTCAAAAAAATACACCTGTCCACTAATACTAGTAAGCCAAATAAGCCAGCATTTCCTAATTCAGTAAGAATCCTGCACTAGTATGACTTGGGTCAGTATATATAAAATGAGTCAAAAGAAAAGCAATCGTGCAAATGTCCATCATATCAAATACCCAAAAGTCTTAGTTGTAGTAAGGTGCCTCTCGGTAAGTAAAAACCGTAAGGTAGAAAGGGTGGAGCTGCCATCTGAGATTTCTTCAGGAGTGACCCTGTAGGCCTAACAATGGACAGGCAGACTTCTCAGCCGTTAATGTCTGGACATGATGCGATTGGTTCCTACACAGGTGTTCCAGTATGTGGCACAGGGAAGCAGGCTGTGTACCTCCTGGCCTCCAAAGTTTCTCCAGGTACAAGGGTCTGCTAGCAAAAGCAGCAGATGCTCTGGTGACTCCATGAAACCTGTATGTCCTGATTTTATGCCTTTTTTTTTTTTTTTTTGCAGATAATTATCTGCTTCACATGATTACATTGGAGGGCATTTCCAAAAAATTCTATCATGGCTTGGCTCAGGAGGATTTCAAGGCTCCTGGCAGAAGTTCTAGGAGTTCTACAAATTTTCCAGCTCTTATGTCTCATGGGTCGATATACCATGCTGCTTTATGGTTGGCGTTAACAGCATAGCTATTGAAGCCCAGGTTCTGCAGGATTGTCATCTCCTAGTTTGATTTTTACAATAGTAAAGCCAACAAGTCTGCTTCTTGCAAGGTCTATCTCTTGCAAGTACTCTGTAGGACTAATCTTTCCTACCTACAGCTGGGTCTGGACCAGGGTTTGACTTTCAGCACCAATGTTACCAGTAAGATGGTATTCCTTGTAGCCATCACATCTGTATACATATGGGGGGGGGGGGGGGGGCTGGTCTGCAGCGCTAATGTGTATCCTTTCAAATTTTTAATCAGAAGTACAGACTGCTTTTATCCATCAAGATATTCAATATCAATTGAATGATACAAAAATTGTAGACAATACTCATTTGAGGTAGCTTGCATTATCTAGCATATGTAATGCCATCTGTACTGTACAGCAAAGTGAATTTTGCAGTTTACAGCAATGGGAAAAAAAAATAAGGAAACGGTTTTAACAAGCACCATTAGTCAAGGCACATTCTGCTAGTGGAGCTTTATAGTCCACATTGGTCTCTACATTCTTGTAACAATAAACCTATCCCAAATTTAGTACTTAGTATAAAAAGCCTTAGGGCGTTGGTGATTATGTGCAAGGAATTTCACATAAGTGAAATGTATATTATTAACTCTATGGATCACCTCAAATATTGGGCGCTACGGTTGTTTCCCAGTTATTTGTGGTAGTCAGACATCCAAGCTTACCATCCTCAAGGCTCAAGTTCCACACTTTTCTGTCAAGGCACTCTTTCTAGAGCTGTGATTGCTTCCTTTTTGGGGTAGCTATCTGCTAGCTTGCAAGGCTGTTACCTGATCTTCCATTTACACGTTCTACTAGGTGGACTTTGCAGCGTCATTTGGGGTTTGCTTCCACCATAAAGTCTTACGGGGCGGCTTCTTGATCTGCAATCCGTCCCCATTTTTCTTTTTTATTGAGCCTTCTGGCGTTTGGCTGTTACCCAAATTGACTGCTTATGGATATCCTGAAAGTAAGTTGTCCTATGTTCCTGATTGGATGAGCACATAAACACTACTTTTATTTTTTTTAACATGTTTTTTCTCAGAATCCATTGGTTGCTGCAAAGCTAGTGTTTTTTTGTTTGAGTGTCCCATTCTCCTGTAGCTAGCCGTAAGTCTTCCTGTGTTTCTCAATGGGCTAAAAACAATTTTATGGCAAGTACAAAAAATTATTTTCATTCAAGAACTGATGATTAGGATATTCACACATGCTTTGCCATCAGTTATTGCATTTCAGAGTTTAGTGAAGTACATTTTTGTGTTTCCAACTACAATTTAATTGAAGTCATATTGAATGAGTCTGATGTACCAATGATATTTTTTTTTTCCTATCTGAAACTGATGCCAAAAAAATTATTTTCCATTTAGTGGAAAGAAAATAACTTATTTCACTGTGTTTAATGGTGGCAATGCCATCCATTACCTCCTAATGGTAATTTGGGGCTATATAATAAAATATTTGTAGTATTTTAACAAGTGTTTTTTGTACCGCCTGTAAATAGGTTGGTTATTGTAACAAACTTTTTCTGTGAGCCACATGTTTGGCTAATCATGTTAATGACCCCATCATGGACCATACAGATCCATTCCTGATGTTCTTTTCAGCTTGCAGCCTCAAGGCCTGCAGTCTAATTGTGCTGTGCACTTTGTGAACAGTCAGCACCAGAACTCAACAGGGAGTGATCAATTGGATGATCACACAATCTGATTCCTGATATTTTGCCCAACATCCACAGCTCCTAGTAGCAGCTGGACATGCTGTTAAATGTTCACTTCAGAACAGGAAGAGGTTAAAAAGCAAAGTCTAGCACATGTGTAACTTAATTGTCTTTTCTATTTTAAAGTTCACACTGCAACAAGTGCTCACACAAGCAAATCTATTATAAACCTAATGCCATCTGATCAGAACTATTAAATAGCATTATGTAATAAGTTATATAATCGCAAGCTAGTCTGTGTAACCAAAAATGTATTTTCTTAATGTTCTTGTGTTTCGTTTCAGAGAAGTGTGTCAGAAAATTGCTTAGTTGCCATGGATTTCTCTGGGCAGACAGGGAGGGTTATTGAAAATCCTTTAGAAGCACAAAGTGCTGCAGTCGAAGAAGGTCACGCATGGAGGGTAAATGTCGCCCTGCATCATTGTGCTATGAATTTCAAGACTGGAAAACTAAGATTTGAAGTACAAATACAATTGCAAAAGAGAAAGCCAGCAGTTAACTGCTGTAGTATATTTGAGAAGTCAGCATGTTTCCTTTCTTTGTCATTACTTTAAAGCATTCTTGCAGCTTTGGCTCATATCATTGCTGGTGACTGGTTGCAGCCAATTGTTTTGGGCCAATAAATTATGATTGTGTCCAAAACCACCAGAGGAGAGAAGGTGAATTATAACAAATTATTGCCATAAAGTGTATTTCCACTTTTGCAGCTAGTTGAGAACACCTTGTATATTGGTTAAATGACATTCGCATAGCTCAAAAAATTAAAAATTGTTGGTTTAAGTATAACTAAAGGTAAAACTTTTTTTTTTTTTTTTTGGATAGAGTGAAGAGATTATAACACCTGTCAGTTTTTGTATGTGCCCCTTTTAAGGTGATTCCCCCTTTATTATTTGTCCTGTATACCATTATCATTGAAAATAAAAAATCCCAAATTTTGGGTTGTCCCCAGAAAAGTAATAGAGGGGAAATTGTCCAATGGGGACACTAGTTCTGGTGACCTGGGGGTCCCTAAAGAATTCCTTTTATTTCTGTTGATTTCCTCATTTCCTGTTCGATTTATGGGGACATGGATGGCGAAGAAAAAATCTGACAGGTTATAACCCTTCCTACTTTATCCAAAATAGGCAAAAAAAGCTCTGCCTATAGTTCTACTTTTAAATTGTAATTGCTCTTTTCTGAAAACTCAAAACCGATTCATATTTAGAATATTTAAGTCTGTATCCTGCTGGCAGATCTCATTTATAAACTCATTTTGAACATGATCTGTGATAGCAAAGGTTTAAAGATCTAGAAGTAGGGCTCTGCATTCTGTTGATGAAGGGAAACTTG
Source organism: Lithobates sylvaticus (assembly GCA_028564925.1). Taxonomy (NCBI): domain Eukaryota; kingdom Metazoa; phylum Chordata; class Amphibia; order Anura; family Ranidae; genus Lithobates; species Lithobates sylvaticus. Next base: position 343,159,880 of record CM053030.1, on the reverse strand, counting down.
GTGTGTTCCTCTTGTCAGTGGGGACTGACTGAACAATTTGAAATGACGGAATGATGAAACGCAGAGTAGCTTTCAGTCTGCCTTAAGCGTACGCTGAACAAACAAAATCTGTTTTTGCACCTTTCGTGTTTGGCATATCCTCAACAATATCTTTTGTAGGACATACCCAGATCCTGCTGGACTAAAGATTATGGGGCCTGCCTAGAAATGTTACTTTTTAGTCACTGGGCTCTGGTTGTGGTATTTCCCAACTTTTTAGGTGCCAAGTTGTAGAGCCCTTTCCAGGTCCAGAGCCATGCACAACCTCTGCCATGACCCAGTCTCTGAAGACTCTTGTGAATGTGAATATGCAGTGTGGGCACTGCTATGTTTATTTGTACTAATGAAGTCCCTAAATTTTCACCTTTTTTTTTTTTTTTTTTTCCTCCATAGAAAGGGTGAACTATGCTACATTGCTAGTGTCACATGCATGCATTCAGTACCCTGTTGCTTCCTATTCAGATATAATCTTACTGCCACTGCTCCTATCTGCAAGATATACCCAGTTTTTACCTTGGTTTCTATTTAGCGAGTACTCAGTTTTTACCAGGTGTGTATCAAGTTGTCTCTAAGCAGTACAATAGTTCAGATCCCCAAGGGAGTAGTCCTACTGGATCAGGCCCCTCCAGCCCACAATCCACTAATGGGCCAGCCTACAGTATTGCTCCCTGCTGGAGTCCATACACTACTTGGAGTCTCCCCTTGTTCTATAAGGTGTATCCCGCCTTGTTCAGCCAAAAGTTTGCAGCTATACTGGATTTTATAGACTAAATTGCAAATATGCTGAATTGGAATCCAGTGGCTGTAGGTGTACTTACCTGCCTTACCTGCGACTGTAGCATCCTCCTGAGCCTTCTGTGGAGGCATTATTTGATAAGTCACCCTAATCTTTGGAGGATTTCGTTTGAGGGGTGGCAGGCTGCTGCCATAGCTTCCAGGGTTAAACAACCATACCAGTTAAAAATAAAACATGCCGTAGCTTCTACCAGTGCTGTTACTGGCCTGGGATTGTTGAGAGGCACCTAGACTATAAAATCTTTGATTGCTCTTCTTACATAGGAGTGCTTTACAGAGACTGCAAGATTCCCAAAATTCACTCCTCACAAATATTTTTGAAGACCAATACCAATCTGGAAATTTCCCGCCTTAACACTTGCCATACATGTTGAGGACGTAATGCTGTTTAAGGTTTCCCATTGACAAATGTTTAGAAACCTTTTTTTCAAATCCTTGTTTTCTCTAGTAGGCCCAGTTTTGCTACCTCCCCATAGCCATAATGTAAGTCTCTCAAAACTTAAGGAAATGGATCCAGCTAAAATCCTTAATGATCCTTTTAGTAGAGTCCTTTGAAGATTATACTTTTAGCCCTACACTCTTGTGTGGACAGGTTAGTAAATTTTTCCTTAAACCCTTCAGATCCGCACTATAGCTGAATGACAGGAGGCCGTCAGACGTCCTCCCCTTTGCATGCTCCCCGCACGCCCCGGCAGGGGAGCGCATCGGCGCACGCTGTGATTAATGAGACTTGGGTTATCACAGATCGGAGTAAGGGGTCGATCCCAGCACCTTACCACAAGATCATCTGTCAGCCAATGACAGCTGATCATGTGATGTAAACAGAAGATCGGTAGTCCTGCTTTTTTTTTCTCCTCACGCTGTCAGCGTGAGTAGAGGGAAAAAAAACTATCACAGGCTTCTGTCGACAAGATATTGGACCCGAAGAGGAACAGCCTGTTATGTGCCCACCAGTACCGCCTGCCAGTGCCATGAATCAGTGCCTACCAGTACATAAGTGCCAGCAATCAGCGCCACCTAGCAGTGCTGCCCTTACTTCCCTTGTGGGTCATAACAGTGCTCACGTTTCGTTCTTCTGTGACCCAGAGTCAGCTGATTGTGTTCTATTGTCTGGTATCTGCTGATGGGGCAGAGCTTCTCCAGGCTGTGGAAGGACAGCTGGCTCCAGGCAGCTGCACCTGCCCCTTCCCTAGCACTCCAGTGACCACTGTAGGATCAGAGCACAGGGGGGTGACTGGCATTCACTGCTTTAAACTCTGTGTAGACCAAGATGAGCGATCAGTGATGTGATCACTCAGTTCTGTCTTGGAGCCACAGTGGGACAGGTGCAGCATGGAGGGGAATATGTTGACAAAGTAAAGACCAGAATTGTGCTCCTCAGACACTGAATGTGCCAAATCTATAAAGTGCTAAATATAAATAGCGGTACAATGAAAATTCAAAATGTGACAACCAAAAGGAGCTAATGGTGTCCATTTAAAAAGTGCTCTGTGCAATACAAAAATTCAGAATAGTCCAAAAAATCCTCAAAGTGCAATAAGGCATGCAGCTCTCCCTAAGGATGTGCATTTTCATTTTGTGCAGGTACTCAATATTAATGTATAGTTGGGAATATGTAGCTTTTTTTTTTATTTTTTTGGCTATACTAAAAAAAATTGTATCTAATGTCTTAGTTGGACAAGTATCCTTCCCCAGCTTTTGACAGCAGTGTTCTTTACTCTGTGCACAGGAGGTTCTGCTTGCTGTCTGAAATGCGTTGTATGCAAGTGTAATCTAACTTCTAGGTAAGCATCCAAGAAAGAGCCAAGTATGACAAACGCCTCTCAAGAGCAGCTTCTGTATCAAAAAATTCACTGCTGCCTGAAGTCGGGTTGAAGATGACTTTCCTTACACAATCGGCTGCACGATTAGGAGCATAATCTCATTTACTAATGTGACACTATGTTGCAGTAGGCAGGTGCCTTGACTGTCTTTCAAGCCCTGTATGTTATATGTAATACAACTTTGTAGACTGCATTTTTGGTTATCGCTTGTTAGGGTAGTAAGTTTAATTGAATAATATCAAGGCTCACTTGAGCAGTATATTTTTTAAGCAGGTGAAGGTGTACAGCAGCACAGGGATTTTAGCACCAAAACCAGCAGCCCTGCACTGTGGGTTTAGTGATATCCTGACTAATGGCGCTAAACATCCTGAAACATTTAGATGTAATCCACTTACCAGTCCTCAGATGTAGTGGATGTATTAATTTGCTTTTTCACTTGGTAATACTGCAAAAACATGCTTCCTGACAGTCGGTGGCTACGCTCACTCTATGGAGGGAACCTTGGTTGCCACTCAATGTCTGCTCATCATTACATTGTATTCTACTAGGGCAATTTATTAGAACTAGAGCAGACTCTATCTGGAATCTGGAGCAACTGTGCATAGTAATCAGTTGGCTTCTCGTTTTCGTTTTGAAAGCTTACCAGAACAAGCTGATGTTAGAAGCTGGTTCCTATGCACAGCTTCACTCTATCTGCTCCAGTTTGAGTAAATTCCCTTTGTATATGCCACTGTATCTTTCGGTTCACAATTATACTCTATATAGTAAGACCCATTGGCAACTACAAGACTGCACAGAAATGATTCCTAACAGATCATATAGAGCAGGGGGTCAGCAAGCTTTTTCCACTAAAGGGCCGGATTCAGTGTCTGAATGCATGGAGGGCCACATTCACCTGCTAATGAAGATAATAATAATCCTAACATGGTAATAATAAAACCGGTACAGGTTTACCTCCACTTTAAGGTGTTTCACTAATACAAAGCCAGTTCACTCCGAGGGAGCATGTGGCTGGGGATTTTGATTTTACTGCTCCTTCCCCCATCCTGACACCCAAGGGTGGCTGATGCCAACCAGCATGGTCTAGAGATGGGGTCCCTGTCCCCAAGTGAGTAGGGGTTCCTAATAGGGCCACCCATTGCAATGTCCTCTGTCCCCCTTCACATCACTCCCATAGTGTCCTCTGCCCCTTCCCCCCCAAAGCAAGTTTCCTGTGCCCCAAAGCAGTGTCCTCTGTCCCTTTTCGTCCACATTGTCCCCCCGTTTTTTTGTTTTGTTTTTTAACATGGGTTGTATAAAGATTGAGACAACAGGGGACCGATGAGGTGCTCATAGAACTATGGAACACTTCTACACAGGCAGCAATATTTACACGCTTGTCATCTTTGGGTTAGCATCTTGGCCCTCAAAGAAATGGGCCTACCTGTGTGATCCTCAAAGATGGCATAAGCCTTCTGTGGTGAAGGACTGTGATTCGCTTTCAAGTAAATGTTTGCAAGCATTTCCTGCACATTACTTATTTTTGTGTACTTTACCAGGTAAAAATATATTGGATGCTTAGTCTGTTTTCTGAAACGCCTTCATAGCCTTATGGTGGCAGAACTGGCTGTGTGTATTCAGTGGGGTAGCAAGATAAGATATTGAAAATGTTAATACTGGTACTATTTCAGCCCGAACCATTCATACAAGGCAGGATGAATCCATGTTTTCATGTTTACACCAAATTCTGACCCTACCATCTGTGGCGCAGCTGAAATTGAGACTCAGACCAGGCAACGTTTTTCCAATCTTCTATTGTCCAATTTTGGGCAGCCTGTGCAAATTGTAGCCTCAGTTTCCTGTTGGCTGACAGGAGTGGTACCCTGTGTGGTCATCTGCTACTGTAGCCCTTCTACGTCTTGGTCCAATGCGTTGTGCTATCAGAGATGGTATTCTGCATACGTTGGTTGTAACAAGTGGCTATTTGAGTTACTGCTGCCTTTCTATAATCTCAAACTATTTTGCCCATTCTCCTGACATCAGCAAGGCATTTTCGTCCACACAACTGCTGCTCACTGGATATTTCTTTTACAGACCATTAGCTGAGATAGTTGTGCGTGAAAATCCCAGTAGATCAGCAGTTTTTGAAATAATCAGACCAGCCCATCTGGTACCAAAAACCATGCCACGTTCAAAGTCAATTACACCCCCCTTTCTTCCCCATTCTAATGCTCATTTTGAACGTCAGCTAGTTGTCTTCACCACGTTTAGATGCCTAAATGCATTGAGTTGCTGCCATGTGATTGGCTGATGAACAATGTGTTACCAAGCAATTGAACAGGTGTACCTAATAGAGGCTGGTGGGTGTATATTTTTTTTATAAGCTGAGAAATGGTTAGAGAGATGGATATATTATCTAGCCAAACTATAGTGTATATTTAGGTTTTGATGCATATGCCCGGGCCATCTGGTCAAATAATGCAGTACATATGTTAGATTTCCAGATGAGATTTCTTGTACAGTGGCTATAATTCACAAACTTGGAACTTGTGCTTGGAACATAATTACACTGAGGTTATTGCAAATCGGTTAAATAGAAATATCTGTATAATAAGATTCTATACAACTATAGAAAGGAATCGGCTAATTTAAGGGGTACCTCATCATTCTATTTTTCCATCTACCAAGAAACCTTTCCTTATGGACTTTACTGGTGCCAGAGACTATTACACAAAACTTGTAAATTTTAATGTTACAAAATTACCAATAAAAATTTCTAAAATCATTAAAAAATGTTATGTGGTGGTCACGTATTGTGGCAGAGCCTGACATTTAGAGGGAGACCTCTGGTACAGTCCTGGCTCAGGAACCACTGGAGTTGCAACAGTGGATGCGAAAGTGCAGTGGTGTTAAAGTGCCTACAAGGTCTTCTGTTGGAAGCAGAAAATGTGTGGCCACTGAGTCACCAGACTGAGCTGGATTTCTGAGTGGCAGGAACGGAAGGTGTAGACACAGCGGATGCAGGACAGCATCACTAGGCACTGGACAGAGCAGGATCGGATAAGTCAGATCGGTATCAGATATGGCATAAGTGGCAGGCAGAGTGTGGTCAGTATGCAGGCAGAGGTTGGCAACAGGATATCAGGCAGATAAGCAGGCATAACAAAGTCTAAGCAAGCCAAGGACTGGATATGCGCAAACGTGGTCAGGAAAGCCGGGTCAATACAGGAACAGAACTTGGGTAAAGCTGCAGATCAGACAGCACTACACTAGTATAACAGACTGCGCCAAAGAAACTAATTAAATAAACAGTTGGCAGCAGTGTAAATGTGCGCTGACTAGCGTCCCTGCAATATGACAATGGTTGAACACCGTGCTTGACTATAACATGGTTAATAAATCATAAGATAGATATATATATATATATATAAACTCAAGTGTTCAATTCTTGTAAAAAGTCCCACAATGGTGAAAAAAGTGCTTGTGCTTCAATATAAATTGTAAATCTGTGCTTCAGTTTTCAAAGTGCCCCACAAGGATGTAATCTCACCCTGGATCTTGACCACCTATGTCTAGAGTGTTCATTTGCGCTTTGTGGGGAAATAACCCCTGATCTAGGGGTTGTCAACCTTGACCCTCTAGCAGTGGTAAAACTACAAGTCCCATGAAGCATTGCAAGACCATGAAAATCACAGGCATGACTCCTAGAGGCATGATGGGATTTGTAGTTCCCCCACAGCTGGAGTGCCGAGGTTGCCTACCCCTGTCCTAGATGGTGTCTTTCAAAAGTCAGCTGCACTGCAAATCCTCCATGGATGGAGAATAAAAATGACAGAGCTCAGTCGTGGTAAGGCTCGGTCACCTTTGATCGTTTTTCAGGCAAATATGACGCGAGGCTTGATCACGTCATCGCGACACCAGAACCACCCGAAAAACGTTCATAGGGGACTGGGCCTTACTGTGATTTTACGGCGTCCAACGGAGACTGGCCTGATTAACCCCTTTTGAGACACTTGCTGATCATACCGGGAGCTAGGCATAGGCACCTTGGCATACAAGTATCCATTTTTTTTACATTGAAATTTTCATTTAAATATGGTTTTATGCCATGGGTGCCCCCCTCTGTCATTTTTATTCCCTATCTACTACAAAGATAGCCAGGAAGTCTCTGAATAAATAGTCAATTGTCAGTGCTGGAATGTGGCAGGGGCATTCCAGAGGCCGAAGGTCATGACCAGGTATTCAAAGTGGCCAAATCTGGTACGTAAAACCATTTTCCACTCCTCTCCTTCACGGATACGAACAAAGTTATAGGCTCCTCAAAAGTTCAACTTGGTGAAGACGGTTGTGGACCTTTAATCTCTAAAATAATTTGGGCACAAGAGGAAGGGGATATGGGTTTTTAACCGTGATCGCATTCAATTCCTGGTAATCTGCACATGGTCACAGGGACTTGTCTTTTGATGAATCATTTTTTTTTTTTTTTTTTGCTCTTGTTCAGAGTGTAGAAATATTCACCCGAAGGAGATCTTGGCCCTGGGAAGTAGTTCAATCGGGCAGTCATATGGCCGATGGGGTGGGAGAGTGTCAGCCCCCCGTTGGGTCTGGTCTATTCCTTGATCAGAGTCCATGCATAGCAGAGTTACTGAGGCGTTGGAGGGGTTACATAGTAGGTGAAGTCGAAAAGACACAAGTCAGTATTACCTTATATATCCCTGTATGTTGTAGTCGTTCAGGTGCTCATCTAATAGTTTCAAGAAACTATCGATGCCCCCTGCTGAGGCCACCGCCTGTGGAAGGTAATGCCACATCCTTGCTGCTATTACAGTAAATAACCCTGTACGTAGTTTAAGGTTAAACCTCTTTTCTAATTTGAATGAGTGGCCATGAATCTTGTTCAACTCCCTTCCGTGAAAAAGTTTTATCCCTATTGTGGGGTCACGAGTCCGGTATTTGTAAAATGAAATGTCACTTCTCAAGCATCTCTTCTCCAGACAGAATAAGTTCCGTGCTCGCAACCTTTCTTCATAACTAATATCCTCCAGACCCTTTATCTTTGTTGCCCTTCTTTGTACTCGCTCCATTTCCAGTACATCCTTCCTAAGGACCGGTGCCCAGAACTGGACAGTATACTCTAGGTGCAGCAGGACCAGAGTCTTGTAGAGCGGGAGAATTATTGTTTTCTCTGGAATTAATCCCCTTTTTAATGCATGCCAATATTCTGTTTGCCTTGTTAGCAGCAGATTGGCATTGCATGCCATTGCTGAGCCTATCATCTACTAGGACCCCCAGGTCTTTTTCCATACTAGATTCCCCCAGAGGTTCTCCAAGTGTATAGATTGCATTCATATTTTTGCCACCCAAATCCATTTTTAATTTTTCTACATTTGAACCTCATTTGCCATGTAGTTGCCCCCCCCCCCCCCCCCCTATTTTGTTCAGATCTTTTTGCAAGGTTTCCACATCCTCCGGAGAAGTTATTGCCCTGCTTAGCTTAGTATCATCCGCAACTACAGAGATTGAACTGTTTACCCCATCCTCCAGGTCGTTTATGAACAAATTAAATGGGATTGGTCCCAGCACAGAACCCTGGGGGACCCCACTACCCACCGTGACCATTCCAAGTACTCACCATTTATCACCACCCTCTGAACTCGCCCTTGTAGCTAGATTTCAATCCATGCACTCACTCTATGGTCTATGCCAATGGACCTTATTTTGTACAGTAAACATTTTATGGGGAACTGTGTCAAATGCTTTTGCAAAATACAGATACGCCATGTGTGGGCCTTCCTTTATCCAGATGGCAACTCGCCTCCTCATAGACTAATAGATTGGTTTGGCAAGAACGATTCTTCATAAATCCATACTGCTAATGATACCGTTCTCTTTACTAAAATATTGTGTATATAGTCCCTTATCCCCTCCAAGAGTTTACATAGGATTGATGTTGGGCTAACTGGTCTGTAATTCCAAGGGATGTATTTTGGGCCCTTTTTTAAATATTGGTGCTACATTGGCTTTTCTCCAATCGGCTGGTACCATTCCAGTCAGACTGTGGGTAAAAATTAGGAACAATGGTCTGGCAATTACTTGACTGAGTTCCCGAAGTACTCTCTGGTGCAAACCATCTGGTCCCAGGGATTTATTAATGTTAAGTTTCCCAAGTCTAATTTTAATTCTGTCCTCTAACCATGAAGGTGCTTCATCTGATATGTGATGAGGTTAATAAACACTGCAGTTTTGGTTACTGAAGCCCCCCTGATTTTCCCTTGTGATGACTGAGAATACATTCAATACCTTCACAAATTTCCCCATACTTTGTAACCAGATGTCCTTCCTCATTCTTTGAGGCCAATATGATCTGTCTTCCATTTTTTACTGTTTACATAATTAATGAATTTTTTTTTCTCTCCTACGCTATGTGTCTTCCATGTTCTATCTTAGCCAGCCTTATTGCACCCTTACATTGTTGCATTCTTTATAAAGTCTGAATGCTCAGGATGATCCCTTGTATTTTTTGAAGGCCTTCTCTTTTGCTTTTATATGCATTTTTACATTGGAGTTGGGCCTTCCAGGACTTTTGTTCGCCCTCTTAAATTGATTACCCAATGGGATGCATTGGCTAATGCCCTTATTTAATATGCTCTTAAAGCAAACCCATCTCTCTTCCCTGTTCTTTGTTCCTAAGATTTTATCCCAATTTATGCCTTCTAGCAAGGTTCATAGTTTGGGGAAGTTGGCTCTTTTGAAATTCAGTGTCTTTGTATTCCCCTTATGTTTCCTATTTGTGTGCTTTATACTGAAGCCAATTGACCTGTGGTCGCTGTTTCCTAAATTGCTCCGTATTTCCACATTCGTGATCAGGCCTGTATTGTTGGTAATCAGTAGATCCAGTAACACTTTATTTCTAGTTGGTGCCTCTACCATCTGACCCATAAAATTGTCCTGCAAGACATTTGGGAACTGGCGAGCCTTAGATGAATGTGTGGTTCCTTCCGCCCAGTCTGTCTGGATAATTAAAATCTCCCATTATGATAACACTTCCCATCCTTGCTGCTAATACAACTTGTGATAGATCAGTCTCCCCTTCCTCCCTCAGGTTAGGGGGCCTGTAGCATACTTCCCAGTATTTTCCCCTTAGCTTCATCCCTTTGGTGCTCTACCTATAAGGATTCCACCTCCTCCCTAGCTCCCTTTAGTGATGTCATTATAGATGGTATACCCTTGAACGGTTGCCAGCCAATCGTGAGAGCTGTTGAAGCAGGTCTCTGAAATTCCCACAAAATCCAAATCCTCCTCGTACAACAGTACAGTGGGGATCGAAAGTTTGGGCACCCCAGGTAAAAATGTGTAATGTGCATAACGAAGCCAAGAAAAGATGGAAAAATCTCCAAATGGCATCAAATTACAGATTAGACATTCTTATAATATGTCAAAAAAAGTTAGATTTTATTTCCATCATTTACACTTTCGAAATTACAGAAAACAAAAAATGGCGTCTGCAAAAGTTTGGGCACCTTGCAGAGTTAATATCTTGTACTGCCCCCTTTGGCAAGTATCACGGCTTGTAAACGCTTTTTGTAGCCAGCCAAGAGTCTTTCAATTCTTGTTTGAGGTATCTTTGCCCATTCTTCCTTACAAAAGTCTTCCAGTTCTTTGAGATTTCTGGGCTGTCTGTCACGCACTGCTCTTTTAAGGTCTATCCATAGATTTTCAATAATGTTGAGGTCAGGAGATTGTGAAGGCCATGGCAAAACCTTCAGTTTACGCCTCTTGATGTAATCCCCCGTGGATTTTAAGGGTGTTTAGGATCATTATCCATTTGTAGAAGCCATCCTCTCTTTAACTTCAGCTTTTTCACAGATGGCATCAAGTTACCATCCAAAATTTGCTGAAATTTTATTGAATCCATTTTTCCTTCTACTCGTGAAATGTTCCCTGTGCCACTGGCTGCAATACAACCCCAAAGCATGATTGAACCACCCCCATGCTTAACAGTTGGACAGAGGTTCTTTTCATTAAATTCTGTGCCTTTTCTTCTCCAAACGTACCTTTGCTCATTCAGGCCAAAAAGTTCTATTTTAACCTCATGGGTCCACAGAACTTGTTTCCAAAATGCCTCAGGCTTGTCTATGTTCATTTGCAAAGTTCAAACGCTGATTTTTGTGGTGAGGACGTAGAAGAGGTTTTCTTCTGATGACTCTTCCATGAAGACCATATTTGTACAACTATCTCTTTATAGTGGAATAGTGTACCACAACTCCAGTGTCTGCCAGATCTTTCTGGAGGAATCGTGCAGTCAAACATGGGTTTTGAATTGCTTTTCTCACAATCCTGCGAGCTGTTCTGTCTGATATTTTTCTTGGTCTTCCAGATCTTGCTTTAACTTCCACTGTCTGTTCCTGATGACTGCCATTTCTAAATTACATTCCCAACAGAGGATATTGACATCTGAAACGCTTTGCTATCTTCTTATAGCCTTCTCCAGCTTTGTGAGCGTCAACTATTTTCAGTTTTCTAGACAACTGCTTAAAAGAACCCATGGTGCTGATTGGGCAAGGTCAGATGAGTCTGGCCATTTAAAACCTTTGAGATTGACATCACCTGGTCTTCCCAGACGATTGAGAACAATCCCTGACACTAGCAGGTCTCAGCTTTACAAAGGGGGCAGTGCATGCTATAAATTCTGCAGGGTGCCCAAACTTTTGCAGACGCCATTTTTTTGTTTTCTGTAATTTTGAAAGTGTAAATTATGGAAATTTAACTTTTTTTGACATAAGAATGTCTAATCTGTAATTTGATGCCATTTGGAGATTTTTCCATCTTTCCTTGGCTTCGTTTTGCACATTAATACACATTTTTACCTGGGGTTCCCAAACTTTCGATCCCGACTATCTCTAGTTCACCTATTTTATCCGGCAGGCTCCTGGCATTGGTGAACATGTCACATAGTTCAGACCGGTTGCATATTATCCTCTTATTGGGTGTTCCAAGATTGTAGTTACTGTTTCTGACAGTAGGGTGATTTGACTTCTCCAGCAATCCAATCGATCTGAGGATTATGGGCTTGAAGCCAAGGTAGGCCCAAGATGGGATTTAATAAAGAAATGCATTAAGGCTCAATCACTCCAACAGAACAGGTAATGGAGGGGTTTCCTGAGTCACTAGTCCTGACTTAATACATGAGCCATCCGCCAGGTATACAGAAAGTTCTTGTGTCTTTGGTCACAGTGGAATATGCTGCTGAGTAGCAAAGGTTAAGTCAGCGAAACAACTGCATGCCCAGAGTCAATAATAATGTTGGCTGAGATTGTTCCTTCTGGAAGCTGGAATGAGAGAGGGAGAGCTAGATGAGTTGAATTAGACAGATGACAGTTTAGCAGAGGAAATGACACTTGTACATATTTACAGGACAGGTCCGCACATAGTGGCCGGCTTCTCCGCAATAAAGACTAAGGTTGCCCTGTCGGCGGCATAGACGTTCTTCAGGAGATGGAGCAGGGTGCGTCAACCTGAGTTGCATTGGTTTGGGGACATCTGATACAGGCTTGGCAGAACTTGAACTGGCAGGAGCAGAACTGGTGCTCTAGGCATCATCCATACATTACGGGACTGCTGGGTAGACCTCACCGACGCTCACTGAGTCGATGGTCAATCTGGATAGCCAGGGTGATTAGGCCCTCCAAGGTATTGGATTCCCCAACCTGGGCTAGCTCATCTCGAAGACCTTCGAACAGTCCAAGGTGGAACTGGTGTTCCAGTGCAGAGCTGCGCCATTCCATTGTTTATCTGCGCTCACAGCATCTGAAGTTGTAACCTAGTCCTCAAGCCACTCTACAGCCTTGCTGGAGCACATGGAGTGCAGCTTCCACTGTGAGTTTGCTGCAATGGCAAAGCTGTACATAGAAAAATGGCATGGCATGAATCTGTGCGTTATTTTCCTCTAGCAGCCGGTGGGACCAGGTCTGGGGTTCCCCTTGGAGTAAAGAAATGATGAATCCCACTTAAATGGATTCCAGAGGGAGCCCAGGACTGTAGGGCGACGTACAACTGGCATGCATTGGGGAATGCCCTCAATTTACTTTGATCCCCTTAGAACCTTTCAGGTGTAGGCACTCTGGGTTTAGGTGGTAGCATCGCCACAGAGGATGTGGTAGCAGTCTGTTGGTGCAGGAGAGGGATCTGTGGTAGAGCTTGCAGAGGTGGCCTAAGACTGCACATGTTCTTCCAGCTGGATGTAGCCTTCCTGCAGAGATTTGATGGCTTGGGTGAGGCCTGTGAGATGTTGACAGATCTTGTCCATTGGAGAGGTCCCTCCTGCAGGCTCAGACATGCTGTCATGTACCTTGTGGTACAGCCTGACGTGCAGAGGGAGACATCTCATACAGCCCTGGCTCAGGAACCACTGAAGTTGCAAGGTCTTCTGTTGGCAGCAGATGTGTGGCCAGTGAGTCACCAGACTGGATCGCTGAGCAGCAGTTAGCGCCAGGAACAGCAGGTGCAGACACACAGCGGATGCAGGACCGCATCACCAGGCACTGGACAGAGCAGGATAGACAGACTGGAGCAGGGTCAGACAAGCCAGATCGATCAGATAATAAAATATATGGCATAAGTGGCAGGCAGAGGTTGGTAACAGCATATCGGGCAGGTATAACAGTCTAGGCAAGCCGAAGTCAGGACTGGAGAAAACAAGTAACAAGTTTATCTTTGCATGATCCAAGAGGTTGAAGTGTTTTGCAACAACCAGTTTCCACAGTACCTTGGCTCGCAACTGTGTGTGCCTGTGTATGCCAGTTCATCAATTCGCAGTTGAATTAAAGATGGCCTTAAATTTCTCTGCCATGTGCTGAGATGCTTAGAATAGGCTCCAACGTGTTCATTAGACCTTCCAATGTTTAAACCGGTAATCCACCATGACCTCGTTTTTCAACCCATAGTTGGTCTCCATTTCAGACTTTATCTTGAAAGTGTAGTCCTTAAGAACAAAGGTCCTATTTGAAAGAACTACAGAGTGGTGGCCCCAAAAACCATAAGATGGCCTATTTGCCCCTTTTCTCATTGCAGATTCTGTTACCTCCCACCTGGTGAGACCAGTAATCATGATCAGATAACATTGAGATGCTGGGGTGACTGCTTCTGCCCAGGCACAAAGAATGCATAGCTGGAGTAATCAACAGATTCACCACTGAGGTCCCAAATGCACCACCTAGTGCAGCTGCAGCCAGAGACTCTGCCTCTGACCCCCAGATTGTGATATATTATTATCCTTGCCTGTCGATCTCCAGCCTTGGGTTTTGATGTCAACTACAGGAGTAGCTTGTGTAACGTGAAGACATCTGGTGGGTGGCCTTTTGTTTCCCCATGCGCTCTTGACCTTTTGCGAGGGGCAGTTTTATATGTACTGTGCTTGTGAAACCTCTCCCTGCCAAGACTTTGCTAGCTCAGGCAGCATGATGACACTTATGCATTCAAGACAGCTTGAAGTGACTGACCTGGCAGGTAAGACTTTTTTTTTTTTTGTGTAAATGGTGACACTAGAAAAGAGGCTGGGGGTGGTAACAAAGTTGATGTATTCCATCATAGGTGGAAAGGACTGTCCCTTTTTTTTTTTTTTTTTTTTTTTGGAACTGTGAGAACTCCTAAGCCTGCTCACTTGCTGGGAAAAGGTTACATTTCTTCAAGTCAAGGGAACATGCCATTAATGCAGACGCTAAGATTTTGCTGTTCCAGGTTTAAAGACCTAGCAGATCTGGGGGCACGCGAGCAACTTCTTATTACAGGTAATGGTTGGGGAATAGGCTGAGACTTCCATAATCCTGCGCATCTAACGTGGACATTTTAAAAGGCACATTTAATACTGCCCAAGTATACGTTTCCATGCTGGTACCAGGTTACCGTTAATGGAGTACAGCAAATGCCTGATACTGAAAACCGGATTACTCTTTTTGCAGTTAATTATAGTTTTTCTTTATGGAGTTGCCAAGATCCACAGTGAGGTTAGAGTATTTAGTTCTTAAGCTATATAGGCTGCTATAGGTTGTATAGGTGCTCAATTTAGCTCACAATGAAGCACTGAGTGAATACCAGGAGACTAAGCAGTTTAAGGTGTGGATAACCAATTGGTTTTGCTGGCCATGCTTGAAGGCTGAAGAATAAGATGCTGAGCTTTCTGACAGTTAACCGTTCTGGTGTCACACTTCTGAAACCCCTTGGTACCTCTACCCATAATCAAAGTTCAATTTATATGCATTACAATGGGTCTACTTTTTTGTTAATCCAGTTAAGTAAACCAGAGGACACAGATACTTATTGGTAGTTCAATTTTGCGACTAGATATCCTGAGTCTGTTCCTTTTTTAAAGCAATTGATCAAGAGTTCTATATGTGCTCAAAGACAGCTTTTTGTAAAGAGATCTTGATTAAGCAGAGGCACCCTTTGGTGAAGGTGATGGCAGGTTTGTTCCCAATTGGGAAGCTGCCAAGGTCCATCACCCATAGATGGTCTGGTCGAGCGCTTGGTCTTTAAGTGGGTAATACGAGATGGGAATGCTTAGGATTACGTATTAGTGTGCCATATTAGTGATTCCACACCCATCCACAGGATCTTTACAGTCTAAACCGATGTATGGGTGGAGACTTTATGAATGCCTTGATTTGGTAATAAGTGACATTGAAAAATTAAACCACCCAGCAATAAAACACCCCTCTGATGCGGGAGGGTCACAGATGTAATACCTTTAGTGAAGAAACCTTTCTAGAGCATTCAGGAGGCACAGAGGAGTAAACAATAGGTTAGGCGATTTCAAGTTGGGAATCCGGTGGTCTTGCTAAAACCCATGGTAGAGAGGGTTTCTGGCCAAATGGGTAGCCTTGTGGTCATGGAAAAAAGGGTAGTAAACTACAGGGTACATCAGCCTAGAAAGCGAAAACCCTACCAAATTTATGGCATGAACGACTTGAAACCCTGGAGACGCAAGAAACAGGTGTCCACTCTGGTTAGTACAAACCTGGGGTTCCAAGTTAATCTCGACTGGGAGAAGGTGCCTAGTAACCCTGGCCAGATCACAGCAAGTAAGCTAGTTTATGAAGAGAAACAAGCAAATCTTTAGGACCTGCCAAGTCTCAAAAAATGTAATTGAACTTTACAACATTGAACCAAATGTGAATATCTGTGTAAAACCACGTTACTTCCCAGTGACTAATAGCCCATCTCAGACAAATGAGAATACTAGAACTAGATGTCGATTTAAGAATTGTGGAGTGATTGCTCAAGCCGAATTATGTGCTTTCGAAGCCTAATATCGCTTTGCAGTTACTTCAGAAAACTCTGACGTGTCCAATTTTTTGACATTTATCCTATGCCTTGGGTGGATGAATTTTCTAAGAGGTGTTAAGACCAGCCCAATACATCACTAAATTGGACTTTACAAAGGGGTTCTGGCAAAGACTCTTGGTAAAGAAAAAGCCAGGGAGAATACTGCATTTACTGAGAGCCAGTACAAATGCATGCCATTTGGATTATGCACCCCACCACCTTTCAAAAGCCTTGCTATGCTCCCCCCTCCTGATTTGTCTACTTTGAGAACATAATCCTTGGCAGCATAAGTTAATAAGTTACATGGTTCAGGTCATGTAGGACTCTGAGAAGAGTTGATGGTTAATCCTGATGAAATTTGAATTGGATTTGAGGAAGAAAGGTGCTTGGGGTATGTTGTGCTTAGAGGTGTGGTGAAGCACCAGTTGCACAAATATGTCCAATAATGCTATAGCCTGCTTTTTTCTTAAGGGGCAGCATCTACTTTAACCACTAACCACCCGCAGTACATCATATGACCTCCTTGACTTTCAGTGGGGATATCTGAATGATGCCTGCAGCTGCAAGCATCCTTCAGATATCATTCTTTTTTGCTCCTGTGCACCGTAAGAATGATCATCGTGGCAGTTCCACTGCTTGATCATTCTTGCAGGTGACGGTATGGGACAGCCCCCTTCTGCTGCCCTCCGGTGCTTCTCCGTGCTCTCTTGTGCCATCAGAGACCCGGAGATTTCTGTTAACCAGATGGTCACTAGTCATCTCTGAACATCGGAGGCCCAGGCTGTAGATGTCAAAGCGGTGATCTTTGCTGGAAAGCATTAGATCTGTAATTTTATTTTCTATTTTTTTTTTTTATGCTTTCCAGCCTGGAGGAGAGTTGTGGGGTCTTATAGACCCCATATCTCTCCGTAAAGAGGACTTGTTGCACACCATTCATATTACAAGGGTTGTTTACATTCCTTGTAATAGTAATAAAAGTGTAAAAAATGACAAAAAAAACTATTTTTTTAAAGCGTCCCCGTGTGCGCGCGCACAGAAGCGCAAGTCCCACCCACATATGTAAATGCCATAACCACACGTGAGGTAACGCCGCATGCGTCAGAGCAACCATTCTAGCACTAGACCTCTAACTCTAAACAGGGAACCTGTAAAAGAAAAAGGTACCAAAATTTGGCGCCATTCCATGAGCAACTTTAAAGTGTGACATATTGGGTATCTACTCGACTTAACATCTTTCACATACAAAAAAATTGGGCTAACTTTTCTTTATTTTTGTTTGTTTTTAATTCACAAAAACACGTTTGAAAATTGTTGCGCAAATAGTATGACATAAAAAGTTGCAGCGGCCGCCATTTTATTCCCGAAGGTGTCTGCTAAAAACCATATGTTTGGGAGTTATTTTTTAGCAAAAACATTTTTATTTTATTTTTTTACATGTAGAAGAGTGCCAGAATAGGCCGGGTATGGAAGTGGTTAAGTACTACAGATGGTTTGTATTAAACTTCACCGACACACCTGACAAATTGCAGGAAGTTTGGTGATGATTCAGTTGACTGATGATGCAGAGGAGGATTTCCTGATGCTTAAGGCTGCATTATGCCAACATTCAGATCTGGTTGCTCCTGGCAATTTTTGCTAGAAGTTTATTGTACTAATAGATTCCTCTAGTGAAGGATTTGAAGCAAATAATCTGGAAGCTGCCATAAAGTGGGCTTTAGACGCCCTGACCTGGGTGAGTCAAATCAAGGAAGCAAAAGCCAGTGACCCCTTGGTTCCTGTCCCCTCGAGGAATACAGTTTTTGTCGTAGAGCATAGACCTAGGTGATGGTTTTAAAATGCTGATGTTTCCTCCGTAAATTGTAGGGTATCGTATGCCTCCACACCTCCGAGTTGAGGCAGATATGGCTGAGGTGGATATAATGTAAAGAATGTCAGGGATGGGTCCTGGACAAGCAATAGATGTTGCGCTTATTTGATTTGGTCTCTAAGACGGTAGAGGGATCATTTGCCTGCAGGAGGGGTGTATACTCTGTAAACTCCTACAGCTGCACTGCATATGTAGCTTAGGCTTTTGATACCCCACTTTGTACACAAAGTCCGGAAGAATTTTTTTGTTTGCCTTTTTGAAAATAAAACCTTTTTTAATGTCTATGCTTGTAGTCCCTGACCTTTACATTCCTTTACATGTGTCCCATGTATAACAGAATTGCTACTGAGATTTTTTTTTTACTGTCATTTTAGTCTAATAGGATGTGGCTTTTGTTTTATAGAAACGCAGTTCACGGATGAATGTTTTAGGAAGCCAAAGTCCTCTTCATCCTTCTACACTTAGCACAGGTAAGTAACTGAACTTTGACTTTTATATTTAGGGAAAATTGTACATTTACCCTGCTTTATTGGAACAACATTTTTTGTTTTTTGTAGTTATTCATAGGACACAGCCTTGGTTCCATGGTAGAATATCTCGAGAAGAGTCACAAACAATCATTAAACAACAGGGGCTTGTGGATGGGTAAGAACTTTAAAACAGAAAAAAACATTTTAGGATAGTACTGTTGACAAAATTATTATTATTCCTTCAGTCACTTTACCAAATACCATCTTGGGCAATTGCCGCTTGCACAGTTGTTGCACCTAAAATATTTTCCCTCACCACTGCACAGATGACTGTGAACCTAAGACAGTGGGTGACACTCCTTGGTGAGTACAGGCAGCAATACAAACCTGATGGTATAACCTTTCACCACAAAATACTTGTTGGTTACAAAAACCTATTTTTATTTTACTGTTCCTTTTAAGACTATTAGTCCAATAGTTGTGTGCTATATGCTAAAATGTAAACTGCTTGGAGAATTACTTTACATTAAAGGCTAAAATTGGCTTTAAAGCCTATGGTTTTATCCCCTTCATGGCCAGGCAATTTTTTGTGATTACAGCACTGCAAACAAATTGAATGGTCATGTTATGCTGTACCCAAATAAAATTTGTCCCTATTGTTTCTTCATTAATTTAGGCCAATATGTATTCTGCTACATATTTTTGGTAAAAAGAAAAATCCCAATAAGCATATATTAATTGGTTTGCACAAGTGTTGTAGGGTCTCCAAACTATGGGATGATATGGAGTTTTTATATTTATTTTTTTTACTAGTAATGGCAACGATTAGTGATGGGATTACGGCGGACAAGTTGGACACTAAGTGACACTTTTTTGGGGATTAGTGACACTAATACAGTGATCAGTGTTAAAAAAATATGCAGGTCATTGTACTAATGACGCTGGCAGTGAAAGGGTTAACATCAGGGGAAATCAAAGGGTTAAATGTGTCCCTAGGGAGTGCTTTATAACTGTGAGGGGGGGGGGTGCGCTTGTACTGTAAGAAGACATAGATCCGTGTTCCTGCTTAGCAGAAACACAAGAGCTCTATCTTCTCCTGTCACAGAATGGTGATCTGCCTCGAACGGTCAGCAGACATCGGGTGCGGGTTACCGGTGGCGCACGTGCGCGCCCCAGACCCGGAAGAAAAAAATGACGTACAGGTATGTGATTTTTATGCTAAAGGGCTGCCCTGCTGAAGTATATGTACGTGGGGCAGTCCTTGAGCAGTTAGTCTATGTATAGCCAAAACTTTAGATGGGTAGAAAGATTAAAACCTCTTTTAGGCCCCTTTCACACTGGGGCGCGGTGACGGTAAAGCAGCGCTATATTTAGCGCTGCTTTACCGTCGTTTTCACCGCGGTTTTCGGCCGCTCGCGGTGCGGTTTTACCCCCCGCGAGCGGCCGAAAAAGGGTTAAACACCCCGCAGAGCGCCGCCGTAGCCGCGGTATTGCCGCGGTTTTACCGCGGTCTCCCATTGTAATCAATGGGAAGGAGCGGTATAGGAGCGGTGAACACACCGCTCCTATCCTGCTCCAAAGATGCTGCTAGCAGGACTTTTTTTGTCATCCTGCTAGCGCACCGCTCCAGTGTGAAAGCCCGCCGGCTTTCACACTGGAGTTAAAGGGGCAGGATTTTTTCATGCGGTGAACAGGCGCTATTTTTAGCGCTGCACCGCATGAAAAACGCCCCAGTGTGAAAGGGGCCTTAATGTATTTTTTTTCTGTATCCTCTTGAGGAAATTTACCTTGCGTTTTTTTTTTTTTTTTTCCAGATGGTTAACCGGAGGAGGGGGACATTTTCTTTACAGGATAAATAGAATTCCTCTTAGAGGAGCTCCAGGCTCCTTCAGAAAAAGTTAAGTCAGCAGCTACAGTATTTGTAGCTGCTGACTTATTAGGAAATTTACCTGCCCAGGGATCCTGCAGTATCTTCACCCAAGCCGATTTTTCCATCGGCTCTGGGGGTGCTTGTAAGGGAAACCAGTAGTGTTCCCTACTGCACATGCATGAAGCGTGCTGCACTTTGTGAATGGCCTGGCGGCAGGGGAAGGAGGAGGTGGGTCATGGCGAGGTCACTCGCAAGTGGGTGTAGGTACCTGTCAAAACAAGGTACCCCCCCAAAAGGTGCCAAATGTGGGATGGGGAGAAGGCAGATAAGCAGAGCTTCCACTTTTGGGTGGAGCTCAGCTTTAAGCTGGCCATGCGTGGTTACTTTTTGTTAGATGCCTGCTGAACCAGACAAAATTTGAGCTGTGGATGGCTTTACCTGGCTCACCAAGTTTTTCTAAATTAAGAGAGCCAGATAAAAAAATGTCAGCCAAACAGACTGCAGCCAATCGGATGCAGTCACTGTTTGGGGAATTCAGGCAGCCATGGATGCTGCATGTGTCTATATACAGTAGCTGGCAGAGCTGCCCATAGCTTGAATTTTGGCCAGGTCTACATGCTTGACTTAAGCCTTGTACACACAATGCGATTGTTAGCAGGGGATTGTCTGTTGACAGACTCTTGTCCTAAAATCTAACCGTTGGTACACTCCTTTTGACAATTGTCCAACTTTCGGCCAACAGATGTTGGATGACAGGCTAGTAAATTTTCGGCGGACAACGGGCTGTCTGATTTTCGTATGGTCAGTACACAAATCCGTCACACAAGTCAAAAGTGCAAACACACGACTGCTCGGAGTTGATGCTCTCCAAATGTAAAATTAGCAGAAGGGGCCCAAAGGGTGGTGCTCATGAGCTGAAATTCCTTGTAGTACGTCACTATGTTTGTTGCACAACAATTGTGTACCGTTGGTATGCAAGACAAGATCCTGGCACATGCCCTTTTGACAAAAATCAGACACTCGGTTGTCCAACAATCGTACCGTGTGTGAGTCTTTAGACAGTTGTCACCAGAACAGAAGTCTGTTAAAAGATTTAACCTTTTGCTCCAGTAACTGTAAAATGTTGGGGTTTGCTTTTTTTAGTGACTGTGGTCACCAGAAGGGCTAAGTCTTGGTGGGGAACACAGACCACATAAAAAATCTGACATGAGTTTTAATATTTCTCTATTTACAGATCTACAAAAGCTCCTTTGTTTGCATGCACTTTAACCATTAGGTTGTAATTACATGTTTTTATTTATTGCTAAACAATTATTGGACCTAATTCTTTTCAGCCTCTTTCTCATACGAGATAGTCAGAGTAATCCAAAGGCGTTTGCGCTTACACTGTGTCATCACCAGAAAATAAAGCATTTCCAGATTTTACCTGTAAGTATTGCTTGTCCATGACATCCTTTTTTTTTTTTTTTTTTTTTTTTTTTTCCCTTTTCTTGTATCTTTTAATATAGGATATTGTCTTTTTTTTTTTTTTTTTTTAATCCTTGCTTTGCAATAAAAAAATCTTGCATTTCAGAACCTGAGAGGGCAGACTGCCCACCGCTTAAATATTATGATTGACGGCAAACATTTGCACATTATGTCTGTGTTAAAGATGCCACACTGATAGCTACTATCACAGTAGAACGGCCTTTAATAAAACTATTCATATCTGTTTCTTGAGTTTGCATTTCCGGAGCATGTCATCTTCCAGCATGTATGTTGGTTTTATTCCTGTCCAGAACTAGCTTTTTGTCAGGGACAAATTTTTTGTCTAACCTATAGATGAATCTATGATCCATGTTTAAATTTATGTGCTGTCATTTTAAATTTGAATGTTATTCATCCAGGATCATATGTCAATCTGTGCTATGATGCTAGCACTGAATTGAGGTGATATAAAAGACACATTTATGTAGTGCTGCATTCAATATAACATCCTTAAATTATGGCTCTGCATTCATTAATACATTCTTTAAGGCTGGTTTCACACTTAAAACAGATGCAACTGACAACAGGGGTCCGGTGTGTCCCTGATCTCCATTTCAGGGATGAATTGGGCCTGAATTTGGACCTGAAACAGAGCAAAAGATGCACAGGGCTCCTGTGCAATCTGCTCAGCAGCTGCCCCGGAGATGCGTGAACCGGTCTCCATTGAGAGCCTGTCACAATCTCCTGTCATCAGTGTGAACCCAGACTGAATGCTTTTCAAATGTAAGCGTTGAAAGTATCTGAATTTGACTTGTGGTACTCTGCCTCTTTCAGTCTCCGGACACCATGGCTCAAACTGGGTGGGGTGGGTGGCACAGAGGCAACAAAAAGCCAATCAATTGAGCTGCAGGGTAATGAGTATGCAATAGAGAGAAGTGCAACAAAGATTAGGTCATCGCTGTTTTAACTGTCTAGTCACAGGCTAGAGGAGAGGGCTAAGACCTGAAAGTCTTTCACTGGTGTATTTGGCATAAATGGACATGAAACTTAAGCTGAACTTTGTGTAGACTACATGAAAGTGATATATTCTAGATTTATATGGTGCAAATTATATATTCCTTTTACAAAGTAATAACATTTTTTAACCCCTGCAGAATGCTATAAAAACTTAAAACTATTAAGTATGATGTACAAAATGTGTTAAAATATGTAATCTATTCGTATAGCTATTCCTTATGAGATGTGGCTCAGGATTATTGCAAAAGCTGTTATACATCTGAAGAAAATTACCCAGCAGGAATACATAAATGAAAAATTATTTAAAAATGCAAATTTAGAAATTTTTATTTAAATAAGTGGCAGGAAATGTAAAAATATATTCAGTTGCTCTCTAGGCAAACCTAGTGCCCCAACCCTAGTGAGCTACAGTATGTGGACAATTTATAGTTGCCTTCAGTGATGCGCATGACAAAGTGGTCTCGCTGTTTCAAGTATTTGTATGCAAATGTTAACTTTTTCTGTAAACCTTTGACTTAGCCTTTCCCTTTCCCAACACATTAATGTCTAATGAGACCATCATGTAAGTACCAATAGGAGGGCAGTGAAGGCAGGACAGGTGTGCTGTGCAAAAAATTGCAGCTACCTACCTAGCCATCTCTGGATTTACTGGAGTGTTTTGAAATGTAGTTTTCACCTAATGTGACCTTTTTTTAATTATGCGTGTTAAGCATATGATCATGTCGATTTGCCTAGATTTTAAGACCAATTTACATTTCACTAATGGCAGTACATGAAAATTAATTCTTTGGTCCACATTCCACTAAAAAAATAAGGTTTATGCCCAATCCAGACCTTTTTTTTTTCCTTGATATGGGGGAGAATTTTGAACTCCTGTCCAGGTTTACTGTTGTCACAAGTCTCCTTTTAATATGATTTCCACCTGCTTGTGGTCATGGTGATAATGTTCTCCCTGCGTAGGATGTGGACAGCAGTAAATGCTGGCATTAGGGTGTAAGTTTCCACAAATTAAAAGCATTTTAATTTCTGATTCTGCTGCTTTTGGAGATTTTTCCCTCTGCCTGTCTTGTGAAGCTGTTGTCATGGGGGGCAGCAAGAGGGGAAAAATCTCTAATGGACTTCTGCAAAGCACTACAACTTTACAGGGGTTCTAATACTTTCTCAGTCAAAGAAAACTTAATAGCTGGACATCATTTTAAGAGTTTAATTACACAGATGAGGGGGGCCTGTTCTGGTTCCAGATGGTGCCTGCCTCACTGAAATTTTTGCTTCAGAGTTGAGTTTTTTTTGCATCTCTTCTATTTCAAGTACTAGAACTGAGCCATTACTGAATTTTATGAACAGAAATGTTTCCTTTTAGAATATCTGTAGAATAAAAGCATTTTTACATCTTAAACTTTGTGTTTGCAGTGTGAAGATGACGGGCAGTTGTTCTTTAGCCTTGATGATGGCAATACCAAATTCACAGATTTAATTCAGCTTGTTGAGTTTTATCAGCTAAACAAAGGAGTCCTGCCTTGCAAGCTCAAGCACCACTGCATCATAGTAGCCTTATGACCTTCAAGAAAAGACTGTTTGGTAACAGTAAAGCTTGGATGGCCCTGTGTTTTGAGGGGGGTATAGATTTTTGTGTTTTAAACATGCACCTTCTGACTCTGGATTTATCAACTGGTGCCAGTTTATCACAATAGGCTGTTTTTTGCAGATCAGCCATGCACCACCATGCTCTAGACTGGGAATTTTTTAAAATGCAAAAAAGCTGAAAATATCCTAAGGCTGGGTTGCTCATCGGAATGAAAGCCCTGAACAATGTCTTTGACTGGCTACAAGTGGAAGATAGTTTAGCAAGAAAAGGGTGGGAATAAGGACTATTGCCCTGGAATAATCTTGACCATTAAGACTGATGCGTTTACTTTTTTTTTTTTATTATTGAAATACATTTTTTGCACTCCTGTTTTTTGTGTTTTTTTTGTTTGATTTATGATTTGCAGCCTTTTAAAAGGAGCGAGTGTGGCATTTAAATCACCCAGCAGTTGGTAAACTATCATATATGCTACGACCTAAAATGATTAAGGTGAAGATACAATCAAGAACTTTCCGACAAGCTTGTGCTCCTTTTCACTTGCATGCATCTTTTTTAAAAAGCTTGCTCAAACTGAAGCAAGCCAATTCCCTTATTTTTTTTTACTTTGGCCCTTTTTTCTATTCACCAAAAACAAAATGGCTGTTAAACGTCTGTCCTAATAAGCTTGAGTCTGTAAGTGATAACTATGCATAAATGTCTGAACTACAGTTTGTCTAGTCATCTATATTGTTTATCAGGAAGTCAATGTTATCATACAGTAGAGGACACGATGGCCAAGGTCATTCAGAATATGCCAGGTATTGTGATAAGGTCTACCTAGAATAAGTTTATTTTTTTTCATGTTTTTATTGTATTTCTGCAGTGTTTGACACCCCTAAATCTACCACTGTTAAAGGGTGATGACGATGCTCATTTGGGATTTCATTGTAACATATGACAGGTTTTTATAGAATCTTGAGCTTAATTCTGACATTAAATCCTGTTAACAGAAGAGCAACATAGCATTACAATTCAAGGTTACTCGAGAATCACTCATGACAGGAAAAGTTTCCTTGAAACATATCAGCTGTACTATACAACGATGGTATAGAAACACTGTATTTTAGATTATGGAGCACATTGTCTTTACTTTATTCCATGTATTTGCCTCATATAAAATGAAGAAACTTGATTTATGTATGTTTTGTTGTTTATTGTTTTTTCTTTTCTAATGTACAGTATTTTTTATTTGAACGTAATGCCATGTTGCACACTGGCAGAACTTTCTTATGAATTTTTGATCATCGCATTGACAACCATGCACTTGGCTGATTAAAAAGCAAAAGCCTGCAATTCTTTGTGTGCCATTTCATGTTGACTTGGAACAATTACAGCTTTTATTACATTAGACCTCTTTGTTTTAGTTTTATCAAGCAATGCCTCATTAAGTCTGATACAAGAATTAAATAGAATAAATCATGTGACTAAGGTATTTTTTTACCAGAGTTTTCAGTCTCTATTCTGTATTGGTACATTTTATTGCTTGTTGGCTTATTAACAGTGTTTGTTTTGACATGAACCCTAAAGCTCCAAAAAATCTGAGCTAAAATTCCTGAACCAAAAATTACATTAAAGCAGACCTCCAGACAAACCTTTTTTCTTTAAAATGTGCTGTGTAAAAAGTTTACTCCAAAAGGTGTAGGCCACTTAAAATTGCTGTCCTTTCTTTACAATTTCAATTATTTTCTTGCCAGATAGTATAGCTTTAACTATTCTTCCAGTGCTGCTTCTGAGAGCTGCTGCTGTCATACTGGATATTTATCTGACCCTCTCCCCCCTTCTCTATTCACAAGAAGTCTTGTATTTTATGGATAGGTCGGTTTTCTTTTTACACAGCAAATTTCATGAGCGAGGATTTGCCTAGATTTCTTGAATTGTCGTGCTGGAGGGGGGAAATCCTGCTCTTCATACCTTTTTTTTATAGCATGTTAGATGAATGTTGCAGGTGACTATTTCTACATTATCCTGATAATTTTGGTACATATAAGTAAAAGATATCACTAAGTTTGAAAAAATAAAAATAAATCTGGGAAACCAGATACATGGGAGCTTTAGATCATGTTTAGGAATGCTTTAACTTTAGCGACTATGCATTCTCACTCTAGCATGGAATCAAGAAACGGGCCAACTCTTGCCAGTTTTTGCTGTTATTACCGGAAAAAAAAAATTGGTAAAAAACCTTGAGATGAAAAGACATAAATGCCTGCTGACATGATTGGACAGTGACCTTTGACATCAGCCATCTATTTTCTTCATATAGGAACAGAACTTTGAACTGTTCCTGTTTTTTCATAATTGTCCTTATGTTTAAAAATGATACAAGTTAGGTATAAAATTTTAAGATTCTTCTTGAGTGTTTAAACATTTTATCTATACTTGGTTTATATGTTGACTGTGACTGTTAAAAATGTTGTGGATTGTTGCCTCTCCATCTGTATCTAGTGCCTAGCAATTCATTTACACTTTCCAGTTTTTAACTGGAATAATTTATACTTTCTACCTATTGACCAGGGCAGTACTGTGAAGTATGCTGGTGTTGCCAAATGTACATTTCCTTTTCAGTATCTGACTTGTTTTTAAGAATTCAATGAAGTACAATTTAACCTACCTATCCAGGTGTGATATGGCAAGTTTTTAGCGCTTGAGAATGTGTGGATATACTTGTATCTCAATATTATATTTAGGATAAAAATGCAATGCTTGAATCATTAATCTGTTGCATTAGACAGGTAGGTAGCATATTAAAAACTGCACAAAATAAAATTGCCTTTGATTATAGCAACCAAAATCTTTCTGTGTATGCTTTAGTACAAATTGGAAAGAAAAATTAAAGATGGGTTGCTAAGGGCAACAATGACGCAGTTTTTTTATTTTTTTGCATTTCTGCACACTATAATGTGCCTGTAGAAGTATGAACAACTTAACTTCTGGTAGCTGAAGTTACTAAAATGTTTCAGTAAATGCCTAGCCATATTCTATATAATAAAGGCATATACCGAGTTTTTTTGAATGTGACGTAAAGAAGTTGTGAGAAATGAGATTAGATTTCATGGTTTTCACAAAAATATAAATGTTGGCATACATTTTGTACGAAATCAGATTTTGAGTATTGCGTACATTAGTTTGTGTGGTGTGTTCTTACATTTTTACAGGAAACCAAGTAACTGCTTTTTTGTTTTTGACCATAAACAAAGACCACAACGAAACAGCATTTTATTCTATGAATAGATATGCTGTCAACTACCACCACCCTGTGTAGCATTCACTGTAAAAGCTTGTCCACAGTGTGCGGACTTAAGCCTAGTACACACTATCGGGTTTTTTCTGGGTAGAACAGAAAAAAACTGACAGCTCAGGTCGGAGCCGCTCTAACGATCGGACGTTAGTACAGCGATCTCCCCTGCTGTGCTGTTGTGTTCTGACAGTGGGGCGGCCTCCCCACTAGAAGTCTCCAGTTATCGCTCTCAGCCATTGGCTGAGAGCACTGATCGGGAGACAATCCACTGCTGGTTTTCCAAGCATGCTTGTCCGACAGCCAAACTGCCGACTTCTGTCAGACTGGCTGCCCTACACATGGGCCGAATGTTCCCCGGCAATTTGCCCGTGTACTAGGCTTTACTATTATAGTTGGGTCATTTTTGACCTGGGGTATAAATGTTCAAAACCATTAGAGGTCAGTAGCTTCCATTTCAGTTGGCATTCGAGAGAAAGACCTAAAGGATGCTGTGGTACTGCATTATGGACCTTGTATTGCATGTTTGAACAGTCTGTACATGCTATGGATGACCATGTACTGCAAACCTATACAGGGCTTGAAATATGCAATACAGCTATATATGCCTTAGCAAGAAGCAGGCGATTGGTATGGTGCAATGCAAATGTTCAACACCGTAGACTTGTGAGTTTATTGGAGTGCCCTGTTCTAACATTTTTAATTTTAATGAGCTGATTTCTTTTTTTTTTGGTTTGTTTTTTTACTACTCACTGTTCACTTAACTTTCACCTAGAATTTATAAATGTTTCCAATTAAATACAGTTAGACAAATGTGTGAATCTTGGATGAGTTGTGTGAATATTTGTGTCTATATAAATAGACGTAATGTATCTAATAACTAGATTTGATCAAAACGGAGTATAATTGAAATTCAATTTTTAGCAATGCCTAAACTGTGGTTGCATTAAGATTGATTGGGCCTGTTATACAAGTAGCATACAAGTTGGTTACATTTTCAGTTTAGTACAGTGCCCAGAACTTAAAATGTATTTCTATTTTTTTTAAGTCAAATTTGAGAAAACTGCACCGTGTTCACGTTTACACAGCATACCTTTATAAAAAATAAGCGTATTCCCACAAAAAACAGAATAGATAATTGAATTAAACAACCTTATGAGAATGGAAGAACTATCGGCAGTTACATGACCGATACTAATTTCTAGGATGTATGGCTTCGCTGGATATCTTGCATGAATAACCCTAATTTTGCAACCCCACTATCTTGGAATTCTTCTACCTGACCTCAATAGCCTTAGAATCTCTATTTCTTTACATTTATATCTACTTAACATTTTTGATCTTTGCATTTTTTTTTTTTGACAATGTATACTAACAGCCATACACTTGTCACTAAATATACTTAAAGGGGTTGTAAACCCTCTTCTGTTTTAAAAGTCATAATAGCCTCCTGTGCAGTTGGTTTTTCACAGAGTGGCACTGATCCTCAAATTTTGGGGTCCCCGGCGGTGCTGGTAGCTCCTCCCCGCATTGAGTGTCCACGTTAAAGGCTCTGCTAAGGTGGACATCCATGTGGACACGCTTCCGTGTCCTGCATCTGTGTAAATTCACACAGAATGCAGGACTCAGCCCGGCGCCTGCGTCATTGGATTTGATTGACGGCAGCAGGAGCTAATGGCTGCGCTGCTATCAATCTATTGAGTCAATAGCCGAGACAACGGATAGAGGAAGAGCGCGTCTCCGAGAGAACAAATGGGCTCAGGTAAGTATAACAGGAGGCTGGTCAGTGTCAGAAGTTTTTCACCCTAATGCATAGGATGCATTAAGTTGAAGAAAAACACGAGGGTTTACAGCCCCTTTTTAATGTACCTACAGGTTCTCTTTGTTAAAGGTCTGTTCTTTTCCTTTTTATTTTTTATTCTTTTGGTAACTCTTTAGAAGTTAAACCGAATGAAGTAGTTCTTTTCAGTGCTGGAGTTTTCAGAAAAGAGCATTTAAATGAGCGTTATGCCATGTAAATAAGCGCACATAATATATATAATGTGTATATATAATTTGGATTGAGTATTTTGCAAGACAAACAAACTAAATTTGACTTGACTAGCGATGTCTTGATTTACAACCGAGTATAAAGGAGAAAAGGTGCCTCCTAAGTGTAACAATATGGTTACATTTAATGAAGGTACAACGTTTAGCAACTCGCATGGTTGATTAAAAAATGCACGCAAGTATGCAGACATCTGGGGGGGGAAGCTGTCCACATAGACCATCCTTGGCACCACCATCAATGTTGTCCTTCCTTCCACGCTGCGCTTCAAGCTTCACTTTGGATCGCTCTACTGCAGGGCAGTCTTCCCGGTCATGATTGCAGACTGACAGCAGTGAGGACAGTCTATGTGTGGAGCTTTACCCCGGATGCCTGAATACTTAGATGTGCCTCTTTTATTCATCAATCATGTGAGTTGCTAAATGTTGTACCTTCATTAAATGTAACCATATTGCTACACTTGGCGCCTCCTTTTTTTTTTTTTTAATCGGTAGCTCCCGTTTTTTTATTTGCTTCTAATACCCCTTGTGAAGGCTGCCATTTGTGGATTGTTATTTTATGGTTACACAATATGGACTATAAACTGAAGGACTTGTGTGGAACGAATCTGAGTTTCCATTATTTCTTATGGGGAAATTCACATGTATCCGGAAATGATTTATGCTTGCAATCCAAGGTTTTACTGTATACGGTTTTGCTGACTTTCTAGTGATGGGGTAATTTTAAGGGGAAATGTAAAAAAACTATTTTGATCATGCAAATTTTGCTAAGATGAAATTGCTTTTTACATCAAGATCTCTTTAATCCCACTTTTGTTGTTGCTAATTTGGCAAAACACAATGCATTTGCAGCTAAACGTTTTGTACCAGTTAACTATTTAACCCACACAGCTGTAGTGATATAATATGTAGTTCGTAGATGGATAGTAGTTATTAAAAAGTACTCCTCCG
Source organism: Lithobates sylvaticus (assembly GCA_028564925.1). Taxonomy (NCBI): domain Eukaryota; kingdom Metazoa; phylum Chordata; class Amphibia; order Anura; family Ranidae; genus Lithobates; species Lithobates sylvaticus. The sequence continues at coordinate 343,129,380 of CM053030.1, read as the reverse complement.
CAGCAACCCAATTCTTCCAGAGGCACTTTATTGGCTTAACAAAACAGTACAAAGTCTTGCAACAGATAGTCATCCAACAGAGTATAATTACGACAGTGCTAGTAAATATTTAGAGCCCCCTATTTCCTAGATCTTGGTGTCTTCATAACCACACACTTCTAAACGGATTGAATGCCATCTTATATCCCCCACACACACTGAATGGCTGAGCAATTTGATTGGCCGTTTCCATTAAATGCTTTGATCTGCTCCTGTCTTTCAGAGTGACAGATCACCCCAAGCTGTGAACAGCTGTAGTCAGAAACTGCCCTAATCTGCATTCTTGCATATTAACATTAACAAGTCCCCTTTGATATGTGTGACTACTGATTAGATTAAGAGATGCCACTTGAGCACCCTTTTATGGTGTAGAATAGACTTGAATCCCCAATCTATATTCTTGCAAATTAACATCAACATAGCCCAGAATCATTATCTGTTCCCCTTTGATATGTGGAGTAATTCTTGTTTGGCCACTTCCCCTTTGATATGTGTAATTGGGTTAACAGATAACAATGTCAACTGAAATCTGGCCTGGTCAATCTTATACTGTGTGTAATACAGTACATATATATAATAATAATAATATAAAATCCCACATAAATCGCCAACACAAAAACTCCTCTACCCTGGCAGTAAACTGCAAAGAAGGACCACTTTTCTGTGTGGAAGCAGCAGTGCTACATTCCCCTGCTTGGTAAGAGCCATAACTTGGCAATGAGTACGCAGTTTAAGGTTTCCTAATTGCTGGGTCTTTGCTGGAGAGGGGGGTTATTTGCATAACCCCATTGTGAGTGTTAGCCTGCATAGCTGTTGGTGCAAAGGAGATCAAAAAACAAGGAGGGTAAAAATCGAAACTGCCCTCACATTACATGGCTAAAGGTGTGAATTGTCAAACTGCCAGGCTAGAGATGTTAAAACAACATGTAGAAGAAAGATGGTGACAGATACCATTACCTAGGTAAAAAAGCCTTCAGACTAGCAGTGGTTTCATTGGTGCTTTCACACAGAGCAGTGGTGTTCTACAGGAGAGGAGACTATGAGCAGGGAGTACTCATTGGCCACATAAATTAAATGACTTGTATAGCGCTGCAAATGCAAACTGAATCGCCTCAAAGCGCTTGATCCGTTCTGTGTTGTCTTGCTGCTTAGAGATGGGTCTTGAGTTTTTTTTTCTGAAGGGCCGATTGTTTTCTTCCATGAGGATGCTTTAAGAGTTTAAAAAAAAAATACATTAGCATTGAATATGTAGATAAAAGCTAGAACACGCTTCAGTTGGGCTTGAGAGAAAAATTTAAGTATTGAGAGAGGGAAAAAAGATCTCTGATCAGGTTTATTTGCTATATTCTGTTGGGCTCCACCTTGTTGCGGTCATTAAAACCGTAAAGGCAAATCAGTAGACCAGCTGGTCTGACCTGTCTAATGGGTATGAAGAAGAAAGCTGGTTCTATTACCTGATGTTCACAATTAACACAATGCAGGTTTATAACTGATTTGCTTTATTTGAAAGGCACCCATTGAAACATGCAAGTTTTCAACTTAAAAAAGAAGAATCAGCACAAGAGACCTAACTTAGGATGTGTTCTTTGTGGTGATTCTTCTGCTTTCAGTAGACATCTTGCTGTGTCGTAAAGGCAAGCTCCTGCTGCCATAATCTTCCAAAGAGCTTGACTAGGCCCACTTTTTCCTGGCAGATCTGCCATTCATAGAAGCCTTAATACAGCTTCTTTGAATGACACAGGATCTGTGAATGAAGGAGGCGGGGTTATCTTTCATCCGCGCCTTCTCTTTCAGAGATCATGTTCCATTAATAGAAGCTGTGATGTGTCTTTTGCGAGTGGTGGTTCAGCCAAGAAAGGGTGGGCATAGCTGAGCCCTCTTGATGAGAGCTTCTGACAACCCCACTAGTTGTATTAACCCCCACACAGCAATATTTCTACTATAAGCAGAGGAATCAAGACAAGGGACACATCATACGAACTGTAAGTTATGTCCCTTGTGTTTTTTATATATTTTTTTTGCTAAACTTGGGCTTCAAACTCTTTTGTGATGCCTGGTAATAAAAAAAAAAAAAAATGTTGGTTTGCCTTTTATATGAAACCGAAAGCCAGTCTGAAAAATCCTAATGCCCAAATTCAAACACATTTTGTTTGTGACCCTGTTGGGCAGATTTTTTTTCTTTCTATGCGACCCTGGTATAAAGCAAGGGAGATTACACAAATGTAGAAACAGCAGTGTAAATAATTCCTGATTCTAACACCTAACCACTCTTAAAAAAAATAAAATGTTCATCACTCTGTCCACAGTAGAGAAATGTCCACTTTTCATCTGATCACCTATTACTGGCACAAAGTGAGGGGGAATTCTTCTTAGTTGGTGTGTACCATCGGCTACACAATCCTTAAAGGGATAATAACCCAATCTACCCGAAAAAAGTGCACTGCTGTAGTGTGTTGCAGCTCAAAAAATGATTGCCCTATATTTTTGTTGCTTTTCATATGTGTAAATACATGATGTAGATTGCCTAGTATAAATACAGTATTTGCATGGTAACATGACCAAACTTTATTTCAAATTTTAAAGATTCTACATAAGGCAAAAGCTACTTGAGGATACCAGAGTTTAGATTTGTAATGTCTGTTATGTATTTATCTTGCATGTTTTTCTGTGGGTTCAGGAATTTAAAGGTGGTACGCCAAATGCTTTGTTTCCTTTTTTGATGGTGGGGGAAGGGTGAGGATCTTTTTATTTTGAGTGTGGGATGCAGACTTTCCATCCTACTGTGTGTAGCTGAGGCTACATACAGTTTATACAGCACTTCAACCACTGCATCTTAGTGAAGGTAATAGTTTGAACCAGCTTGGTCCAAACAAACTATTTCAACTTTACTAAAAGGTGGGGATTAGCGTTACATTTTTGCAAAGCTTTCAACCAGCTTCAAGCAACTTTAAAGCTCTCTTCTAATTTCCAGTGTTGAGAGGTTGAGCATAAAACTTGGATAAATTAGGTGCTTCCCCGGAATGGGCAATACCACCCCCCTGGGGAGTGCTGGAACGCAAACTGACGCTATATAAATCCTGTATGGTTAGGAAATTTAGAAAAATGTCAGTGATTGCATTTGTGTGTTTGGATAATAAAGTAAGGTATAACCAATCCGTGGACAAGACTGCTGACGGGTGTTAAAGCCCAACTCCAGGCAGAAGAAAGATCCCTTCTAGTGGGGCTGTGCAAGGGTTGTTATTTTGTCCAGGGAAAATGAGAAACCCTTCTACTTTTCCAGCTCCTCCAGCAAACGGCGCTCCCCCTTGATCCAGCGGTGGAATGTTACTGACGTCCAGAGCATGGCTATGGAGACAGCTCTGGGCTTGATGTCGGGACTCAAAACTGCTAGAGCATGGAAGTGCAGGAGCTAGAGAGACCAGGTTTGCTCAGGCAGGAGCGGAGGATCAGGTAAGTACATCTTTTTAGCTTTCCCCTAGGTAGAAATATAGATGAAATAAAAACAAAACATAAATTTTGTCCCGTTTTTAAAGGTAGATTTCCAGGGGGGCACACATTATTTTTTTTATTTAAATTTTTTTCCCCTGGAAAGGGGGCGGTAGGCCAGATAAGTTTGGGAGCCTCTGGTCTATCTAAATGCAAAACACAAACATGGCAGCTTTTAATCCTTAAATTAGGTACCTGCATTGGATTCTTTTTTTTTTTTTTTTAACCTAGTAATTCAGCAAATACAGTACACTTCCTGTCCCTACCATGCTCACTACTGCACTGTATCTATGGAGGAAGCCATGGCTGGGTGGACTGCTTGCCTTTGAGATTTCTAGTTCCAGCGCACAGGCAGTGACAAGACGCTGCATTTGATCACTGAGTTTCCTGTACTTGCTGCAAAAATAAACCTATTGTAGCCACCACATTCTGGGCTGCAAATATTACCTTACTTATTTTAATGGGAGCACTTTTTTTAACCCAGCTGCTAGCAGGCTTTTAAAGTTTAAATTAGTTTTTTTTTGTTTTGTTTTTTAGAACTTCCTGAAGCCTGATTGCAGCTTATTTAAAGTGACAACCACATATCTGTTTAACCTCCCCAAACTGGAGCTAAAGGGAGTTTTAAAAGTTTCACCAAAGCTACTTGAATCAGTCTTAGGCCGGCCATACACAGTTTGAATCATTAATGGGCAGGCTGAATGTACCAAGTTGATCAAGCAACTTTGGTACAATCCGCCTACTGTATTTTCTTATGATTTATCACCAGCTGCTGCTAGCGATAATCACTGTCTTCACCCAATGAGGATGTCTTCCCCCTGCCGGGAAAAGAAAATTGCTCAGCAGGAGGGATACCCTTGTCAGCAGTCTGTGTTGAGGGAATCATGCAAATTTATTTTCTGCAACCCATGGTTGCAGAAAATTTTCCGTCGTGTATGACTAGCCTTATACAAAGCTGAAGCCTAATTTTACAAGGCTTTAATGATATGGACTGTCTAGAACTTGTTTGTCCAAAACAGAATAAAAGTGAACAAATGGTTATTTATCTTACAATCCAAAATGTCACCAGATATATTCTTTAGGAGGTGTTGACTGAAGCATCAGCAATTCAAAGCAAAATCTGCCAGAAAAGAAAGTGATCATTGCTGACCTGTTTGAAGGTGCAGGTTCCAGGGTGCTTTTGCCTCACTACTTATTCCGCATACTTGATTATGCATGCTTGCTCCAGGTCAGTGACGCGCCAAGTATTGAAAGGAATGATGAGCAAAACAGCCTTGGAGCATACATCTATAAAACAGGCATGCAATAGTTTCCTCCATACTTCTGTTCAGACTGGTTCCCTAATAATTTCTGATGTGTTTATTTATGACTGCAATCCACACAGCAGATTTGTAACTTTTCAATTAAGTTCACCCAAGAATGGTGGCTGACATTTAAAGTGTTACTAAACCCAGAACCTGCATTCACTATATCTGGTCTCCCATAGTACATGGAAATGCAATTAGTTTAGTAAAAAACTTTTCTCATCAGTATATAGCAGCCTTGTGACTTGGTAAACCTTGTAGGAGGACTTTTCATACTGCACTGATCCTCTGGACATGTCTGGATAAAGCTGATTGGCCCTGTGCTGATCACATGCACCCTCCCAAGAAGAAAAAAATAAAATCTTTAGCAATACACACCAAACTGAGCAGTGGCTCTGTAAATATCAGGTTGTTTTTGTCTTTTTGACAGTGGAAGAGGAGGATCAGAGAGACAGGATCAAACAGCCTTTATACAATGCAAAGGATTAACCCCTTAGGTTCCACAGTGAGTATAACAAGCATGCTTTACTGCGTATAGACTGATTTTACTGTTGTGGGTTTAGTAACACTTTAAGTGACTACTATAAAGTTATCTCTGAGATACAGGGGCCCCAAAGTCAGTTCGGAAAATGTCATTCTCTCCTGCAGAAAAGTGCTTGACATTTTCCGACCCGACTTTGGGGCCCTGTATCTCGGGGCCACTTGGTGCTAGGACCCCCATCTTTGGATATGTTGTAGTGCTAGTTCTGGGTTTGCACACCAAATCTGGGGTTCCTAGCACCAAGTGGCCCCGAGATACGGGCCCCAAAGTCTGTCAACTGTGTCCATCTGCAGCAATGTCATTTTGGGTCCAGAGACCCCAAATTTTGGCTGCAGCTAGAGGGCATCTATAAACCCTTAACCACCAAGTTTGAAGTTCGGGGGACCTATGGCTTGCAAATGGGCACAGTGAGGCTGCAAATGGGCATTGTTGACCCTCTTTTCCACTTACAGTAGCTGCGTATTTCTCACCCTAGGCTTATACTCGAGTCAATACGTTTTCCCATTTTTTTTTTTTTTTTTTTTTGTGGTAAAATTGGGTGCCTCTGCTTATATTCGGGGCGGCTTATACTCGGGTATATACGGTAAGCTTATAGTCGGAAACATAAGCAAATGGGAAAAGAAAGTCTAAGTTTCAAATACTTGAATATAGGTGTTCTATCAAGTTGGTCATAGGTATGGTAAAACTTGTATGTTTTAGGCAGAAAATGTAAATTCCTTAACCAAATTATGATTTTGGCACCTAATGAGTAATTAAAGATTGTATAAATTTTATTGTGAATTTAGAATTTGGGTACAGTTTCTTTAGTATTGGATTAGAAGATACCTGTGCAAAAAGACCATGACCCCTGAATGTTTATAAAACTTATGAGTTCCCTTTTTTATACTGACCTTTTCTGTTCCTTTTTTTTTTTTTTGTCCAGGTAAATTGTAGGTATAGCATAATCATCGGGCATTACCTATGGGTATCTTTTTTACAGTTTAGGAATTGGTGCATGAAAACTAGATAGTTGCAAGAGTTCTAATAGAGTAGGAAATGGTTAAACACCTGTCAGGTTTTTTTCTTTGTGTATCAAGGAAGATTTACCTCCACTTCCTGTCTCAAGGCACAATGGAATGTAAGAGGAAATCTTCTCTTAGGCTGTATTCACACTACAGCGAAGACCCGCCGGAGTGCTTTACCGCTCCTTAATTACCAGCTGTGGTAGGGGCAGAGTGGTGCGTGATTCAGTGCATCGCACAGCTTTTCTTTTTTTTTTTTTGTGTGCAAATTTTGAAGTGTACACTTCATGGCAATGTACTGCAGGGCAATATACTGCATTGCCGAGCATAGCCATGCTATTCGGCATGGTTCACTGCAATAAAATGCAGCATGTCTAGGTTGCTTTGCATTGGGAATGGATTGCCTGTGTTCTTTGCAGTGACAGGTGTTTTACAGTGCAGTAAACGCCTGTCACTGCAGTATGTGTGCATTGACCCTTAGGCTGTCAACAGAACATGTGTCTCCAATGGAAGAAACTTCCCCCTATTCCTGTTCTGATAACTAAATATGTTAGGTTTCCCCTTTCTGCTCGGGTCACAATTATGCAATTATCCAATTATTTTTTTTTTTGTCCCGCCACACATAACCGGGATTTTGTCTCTCTGCTGTCACAGGGACACAGTAAAAAAAAAAAAAAAAATAAATGTTACTGTGTCCCTGTGACAGCAGAGAGACAAAATCCCAACATGGGTTCTAATCCCTCACCAATCTACCCAAAATGGGTGGAAAATTTTACTTTATACACCAAATTTTTGTAAAAGGATTTTTTTTTTTTCGGCACCCCCTACACGTATGTGGTCTTTCCTAGAACTTGCTGTCCGGTTATGTGTGGCCGGCCATACACGGTTCAAATCTCGACTGGTTCAGCAGGAACTGGCCAAGATATGAACCATTAATGGGCAGGCTGAATGTACAAAGTTGATCGCTCAACCAACTTGGGTACAACTAACCTGTCGGATTTGCTTGAGATTATTGCAAAAAACTGCTATAGCCGCTAGCAATAATCACTGTCTTCTGGCAGGGGCAGCTTCCCCTCTGCCCTGAGAATACAATGGCTTGGCAGGAGGCATTCTCCTGTCAATACTGTGTTGATGGGGGAATTGTGAGCATTTCTTTCAAAAAAATTAGCAGTCTATACATCCTAAATGAACCATTTTGCCAATGCAAAACATGTATTTAACTGGTAGAAAGTTTGCCCCAAACACATAAGAGGTTTTAGCTTTTTTAAATCTCTCTTCAAATGTGTGAACAGAAGATGCAAGAGATGGCAATACACTGTTCGAATCTCAGCCAGTTCCTGCTGAACTGGCCAAGATTCAAACTGTTAATAGGCAGGCCTAATGTATGAAGTTGTTAAACTTTTTGGTACAACCAGCCTGCTGGATTCTCTTGCGATTTATGGCTGACGGCCCTTATAGCCAAAATTATGTTGGTAAAGATGACCAAAGTTGTTTACAAGCCTGCCATCTTTATCAAGACAAAGTAGGGTTAGGTTTGTTTCTTATATTTTTTTGAAAACCATTTTATGAAATAGATTTGTCGCTGAAGCATCAAAAGAGAAAATCTATGGGTAGACCTATGTTTTTGTGTAATATGAGCATGAATAAACAATCGCTAACAGATGTAAATTTACTATTTTTTCATTTATTTTTATTTTTTTTTAATTACTAGAATGATTTAAAAAAAAAAAAAAAACCTTTGGCTTAAACTGCTAAAGGTACTTTTTCAATTTGACACTGCGTCGCTTTAACTAAAAATGTCACTGTCATGCAATGCTGTGCCCAAACTAAATTTGCTTCCTTTTTTCTCCCCACAAATGGAGCTTTCTGCGGTTTTTATTTTTTGCGCTGTAAATAAAAGGGTGACAATTTTGAAAAATATTTTTTACTTTTTGCTATAATCTCCCCCAAATTAAAGTCTTCATTAGTTTAGGCCCATATATACATCTTTTTGATAAAAAAAATTTGCAGTAAGCGTATATTGGTTTGCACAAAAGTTATAGTGTATAATTTTTTGTGTTATTGAGGCTGACAGATTAGACACTTTTGACACATTTTTGGGATCATTGACATTTATACAGCGATCAGTGCTATAAAAATGCACCGATTACTGTGTAAATGACACTGGTAGGGAAGGAGTTAACACTAGGGGGCAATCAATGGGTTAAATTTGTGTTCCCTCGGTGTGTTCTAACTGTATGGGTTTGGACTGAGTAGGAGAGGAGACATTTCACTGTTACTGCTCACTAGGAACAAATGACATGTCTCCTCATCGCACAGGGATTTGTGTGTTTACACACAAATCCAACGCTGGCGCTCATGCGCGCGATCGTCGGCCACGCACATCGGGTCCCTTGCTGTGCAGCGGGCGCTCCCGTGCCCCTCCGGCGGCTCTTAAAGGAACCCTGTATATATGTGGGGTTTTGCGCAGTGGTGCCATTGTGCCGCAGTATATGTACGTGAGCCAGTCGCGAACCGGTTAATGTTGCACACTGACAATCTTGAGCATTTTGTTTAGTCAACTTCTGATTATGCATTTAATAATTGTCTTTGTAAATAGTGCCTCATATTGCCCAACAGTGCTTTAGATGCTTTGACGTGCCCAATGTCAGGGTTTCAGTTTTTAAAATTAAATTTAGAGGGTAGTGTCCCAAAAAAGGTGGTCCGGTGAGTGTTAAAGGGAACCTGACTAACAAAAATAAGGAAGCTGCCATTACAGGCAACCTTCTCAAAATGCTGTTTGCCTGACTAGCTCTGGCTAAAATACCTGGTTTCTAAACTGGAGTAAGCACGGCCAGTGAAAAATTAAATTACGGATTTGCATATTTTTTTTTTTTTTTTTACAGGTCATCATTGATAACCAAATCGGCATGATTAGACAACCAGCATTTTCAGAAGTGGCTAGAAATTCCAACCAACAAATTGTTCTCATTATAGGTCTGTTATTTCTGTTTCATCCTATACTTAAATCACAAAGTATAATAAACTGGAACAAACACATTTGTTATCCATAGTATCCAATAACCGATAAAACCTGACTGGTCACTGTGGATAATAACTTTGCTTTTGTTTTATTTTTTAATAGAAACCCTATTAGTGGGCTATTTATAAAGTATACCGTATATACTCGAGTATAAGCCGAGTTTTTCAGCACATTTTTTTTGTGCTGAAAGTGCCCCCCTCGGCTTATACTCGAGTCAAGCACTTTTCTGCAGCAAAAAAAAATAATTTCCGACCCGACTTTGGGGCCCCGTATCTCGGGGCCACTTAGGTCTAGGAGTCCCAGCTTTGGTGTGCCAACCCAGTGGACCTAGCACTATAACCTATCCAAATATATGGGGTTCCTAGCACTAAGTGGGCCCGAGATACGGGGCCCCAAAGTCGGTTCGGAAAATGTCATTCTCTGCTGCAGAAAAGTGCTTGACATTTTCTGACCCGAATTTGGGGCCCAATATCTCGGGGACACTTGGAGCTAGGAACCCCAAATTTGGCATTCAAACCCAGTTGAACTAGCACTACAACATATCCAAAGATGGGGTTCCTAGCACTAAGTGGCCCCGAGATACGGGGCCCAAAAATCGGTTCAGAAAATGTCATTCTCTGCTGCAGAAAAGTGCTTGACATTTTCTGACCCGAATTTGGGGCCCCATATCTCGGGGACACTTGGAGCTAGGAACCCCAAATTTGGCATTCAAACCCAAACTAGCACTACAACATATCTAAAGATGGGGTTCCTAGCACTAAGTGACCCTGAGATACAGGGCCCCAAATCGGTCAACTGTGTCCATCTGCATGGGCACAGTGAGGCTGCAAATGGGCATCGTTGACCCTCTTTTCCACTTACAGTAGCTGCGCATTTCTCACCCTAGGCTTATACTCGAGTCAATAAGTTTTCCCAGTTGTTTGTGGTAAAATTAGGAGCCTCGGCTTATATTCGGGTCGGCTTATACTCGAGTATATACGGTACATCTTTAAAAGTTTAACCATAGGTTTAAACAATAGAAGGGGAAAGAACCTTCAATATAGACTGTTACAGTAAATTAAACCTATATATTTAATGTAATTTAGAGCCTTTACTGATATAGCAAAGTAAATTGTACGCCTGTTTTTAAGTTTATAAATCATACAAGTCTCTTGCCAAAATGTCAGGCATACACTTTTAAATTTACTTTTGCATGGTTTCTACTGCAATTCTTCTATGCATGCACCCAGACTGCTCAGTGCTGTGTGCCAGTACCAATTCTCTCCAATAGTGTGTGTGTGTGTGTGTGTGTATATGTGTGTGTGTGTGTGTGTGTGTATGTATGTATGTGTGTGTGTATATATGTGTATATATATATATGTATGTATGTATGTATGTATGTATGTATGTATGTATATATATATATATATATATATATATATATATATATATATATATATATATATATATATATATATATATATATCACACCTATATATATATATATATATATATATATATATATATTTTATGAGTGGGCTCCCCCTCTTTAAAAAGATTATTCAGTGTACCATGCATTAAAGTAGAATTATGAAACTTTTTTTCCCAGTGGGGAGATTTACCTTCACTTTTCACTTTCTGTCCCATAGCCAAACAGGAAGTGAGAGGAAATCCCTGCAAATTAGGGGAATTCTTTGGGGAACCCCAGGTCACTAGAACTAGTGTCTGCATTGGAAGATTTCCCCTCTATTACTTTTCTTGGGACAACCCAAAATTCAGGATTTTTTTTTTTTTTTTATTTTCGCTTTCAATGATCATGGTAAACGGGACGAATAGAGAGGGCGGATCTCCCACACAGGGACACAGATGGCAATAAAAACTGACCAGCATTCTAATCACAACCTCCCTGTTATCCAAAACTAAAAACAGTTTTGTCTTTAGTTCTACTTTAAGCTCAAAAGATATTTATGTGTTGAACTTTTTTTAATGCCTGTAAAAATGACCAGAGGCTTAACTAAAAGAAATTGGTGAGCAATGTAACTTACCCATCATTTTAAATGTGAATAGTCGTCACTATAGACAAGATAAGGATTTAATGCATTTAAATTATGATCATCCACTCTAAAAGATTGTTTTATGCTTATATGTTGAACTTGTTATTGTTGAAATACTCTGCTTCCTTGGAAGGTATTGTGCAATATTTTCACAAAAAAATATTTCCTAATTTAATATACTATATTCTTTTTTTTCTTTTTTTGCTTGTGCATTACTGCACAACCCCACACCAGCCAGGAAGAGAACGCAAGGGGCTGAAGGACAATATTTTTGTATCAAATGAATGTATGTAAAGGGATGCTCAGGATTGATGTCAATTTGTTCTGTTTCTTAATGTTGTGTAGTATTCCTTAATCAAGTTAGATGCCAAACTTTTTTTATATATATTTTCAGAATTGTTCATAGAAACTTAACTATGTATGTAAAATTGTTTTTAATTATAGAATAATTTGCTTGACCTTTTTTGAAATGTACCCATTCAATTCTACTTTTTTGGTTTGTCTTAATGCACTAAATACCTGGGGGTTGAAGAACCCATGCACCTTTCCAGGTGTTAATATTTGCTTGATTTATTTTAAAGTGGACATGTCATCTATGTGCACTGGAGGAATTCATTTTGTGGTCTGATTCATGAGTTTGTAGCCTTCTCAGCAGGAATCAGCTGCTGAAAACAAGGCCTCATGAATTTTAAATCACAAGAGTCTCGGTGATATCACTTCTTAGCTAACCACTCTGGGTATTGTCCTAGACTACAAAGTGAATGCTTTCTCTGTGGGTATGTGACAGGTCAGCTTTAAGCAAACTTGCTATGGGATTAGGTTTAAATGTCCTACTCATTGCAAGCTTTGTGATTGACTGAGCCTTCAGTGTTTACTTTTTGGGCATTTTTAAGTAAAAAAGAAATGGTAGGCAACTGTTTAGCTGTGATAAAAATTTGTCCACGGTCAGGTAAACAGAATCCAGTAATTGTCAGGTTTGTGCTTTTGATATTTGCTTAATCCTTAAATTTTTATCTTTTTAATGACTGTCTCAATGAGAATGTTGTAATGCAAGATTTCATTGACTGTAACATATGGAATAAGTGATCAGGGAATGTTAAGGTAAATCATGTAATCGATGTACTGCTTAATAGTGTAAATTGCTTGCTTGTGAACCTAAATGTAACCTTTCAGGTATTTTTGTACAAATAAGGGACTGATACTTTTTTTCTTGTAACATAGAAATAAACACATTTGTTGTATTTGAAACTTGTTGCTGGGTTTGTTTTTTGTTTTTTTTTTCCTTGGTCTCAGCCAGGTTTTAGGATTGCACATTCCTAAATTTTTCACACATCTTAAAGTTGAACTTCAAAAAGAAAAGCTAAATGCCCAGATAAAATGCATACAAAAGCAGTTTTACCTGCCAAATCATTTTTTGTTCATCCAGTTCTGGGGTTTAAACAGCTCTGCCACACAGCACATTTGACAGGGCAGAAGTAGAAAAAAAGAAGAGATTCAAAGAATTCCTTCAAAAAGAAACTGCCGGTATTATCAAAACCATATCTTTTATTGAAAAATCCCACATAAACACTGGTAAAAATAATGGGTATAACCTCCACCACATTCAATTAAAATTAGTGTTTGAAGGCACAGGTAGCTACCACAGACATTCACTCCACACATAAGGCATGGACCACTAAATTCACGGGGGCCGGCACTAATACTAGCAGCGCAGGTCAGTATAATATCAGTGTGTTTCTCCGCAGAAGAGAAATAGCAGCTCCACAGATAATTGATGTAGGAAATAAGTGAGTGTGGTCAGTGTTGGGGACATTCCCTGATGTAGGAAATTAAATTCATCAGCGGAAGATCCTGGTAATTGAAATAAAGGCAGGGGTTTAGCAAGTGTAGCCACCTGGATTCTCACACTTGGACAGTCTAGGCTCATGGTACAGATACCACCAGGACTGGTAGAAAGACTAGTAGATGTCTGTATGGAAGGTGGGTGTGTATATAGGTAATCAATTCCCCTGTCTGGTGTAGTAGATGTAGATGCAGCTCACTGCTCTCCCAAGTTCCCAGTTGGTTCCAAGCTGTCAAGCCGCCGACCCTTTTGGTCAAGGTAGACCTTGATATCCCCACGAGATTAAAAAGGGATGCATCTGTGCACTGATCATCTTACGCCACTGGCGTCTCACGCTAGCATCCAGGAATCACTTACGCATACCTACGAATATCCGGAGGTTCCAGGTAGGGGTATGTCTCTGGCAAACTGTCTGTGCCCTCCTTTCACAGAACGTGATGGTGTTATGTTGATGCGTTTCACTCAAGACTTTAGTTTCTTCAGAGTATGAATAGATGTGTGGTATGGGTCCTTGTATAATGTGAACCACACCAATTAGTGTCGCCACCGGATATTCATCACACGTCTACTACAAGTTACCTAGCCAACCACACAGACAGCAATAAGGGTACCCAGTCAGGAAGTGCAGCAAAGCCCCATGCATGTCAAAGAACACATGTTAATTTTATCTATCACAGATAGTTTTTAGCTGATCTGCAGAATAAGATCTATGGCAACCCAAATTAAAGTGCCCAACAATAAGACCCAATTTTTCTCTGCTGTAATACTTCACACACATACCTGGGATTGGACAGTACTGTTAATGAGCTCATCCTTGCCACTGTGCTTATTGCTTTTACCCGCATGCTCCTTGGCACACAAGCACTGCAGCATGCCTAATTGGCTCATTGTGCTGCTTTTCCCGCTGCCACTCTGAGCTCTGCTGCACATTGGATTGCAAGAGAATAATATCTTGTGCATTCCTTGCGTTAAGGTAAATGGCCCTCTGACCACCCTTTACTTTCCTGAGCCCTCATTCGATCCAGTGCTGTGCCTTTCTGCAGCTCTTATCTTCCCTTACTACTTGGTCTCACGCCTTTGCTGAGGCAGCTTGAACCATTGGCTCTGACTGCTGTTAATCAAAGTGAGTGATGAGGGAATGGGGGGCAGAACTAAGTCCTGCTGTCTGTCTATAGACAGATAGTAGGGCTTAAGAGTGAGCACGCACAAGTTCCCCTATAGGCAGCGGCTTTTTTTGGGGGCATTCTCCAGAGAGGAGCCAGGAGTGTTGGCAGTAAAACCAAGCAGGAGAAGTTGGGGGCCGCTCTCTGCAATGCATTGCACAGAACAGGTAAATATAAACCCGTTTGGCTTTAAAGTGATTGTAAGTGCAATTTTTGATGGTATACAGATCAGCACCACAGATGGTATATAGCAGCCAGCTTTTCACAGGAGTGGCAGTCTTATAGTAATTAGTAAGACTCTGAGCATCAGAGGAGAGGGACATATGCATTTGTCAAGTTGACAGTGGACTCGCCAATTTTGCAGTCTCTTATGTCCTTCAATTGAAGTTTTGGCCTGCTGCAGCTTTAAACACAAACCTATCTAGCACCATGCTGTGTGTGTACATCAGGGGGTTGGGGGTGCTAGTGTGGGCACAGCAGGGATTGGTCGCTACAAGGGGCCTTCAGCATCCTGCGGGCCTGTGCTGTTCACTTTGAATCCTGCTGTATACAAAAATCTCACTCACAGGAGTGAGATATTGAGTGACACTGCAGGATCAGCACAGGCAGCTCCACAGGCAGCACAGTTCACTGTACACCCATCCAGCTTCCAGTCAGAGTTCTGGCTGGGCTGTGGGTGGACCGTGGAGGCGGAGCTGCTGAAATTAGGCAAAGGGCATTTACTTACACTCAGGGGAGGTTCAGGACAGGTGACACCCTACAGTCCAGCTGGAAGGCAAAAGTAGAACTGGTGCCCGCTCAGCCTGACTCCCAAGCTCAGCTGCCCCACTGCTAGTAGTCCATTGTCTGTGCAGAGACCAGACTGCTGATGCATTCCTTCCTTTCAGCTGATCTCCACACTGCCGCATCCCACAAGATCATATATTGCAGGAGAACTGGCCCTGACAGTGCAGGAGTGCCCGCTCACTAAGACGGCCATTAGGTGCCTCTGGGGAGAGGAGTTGTCAGTGGAGTACTACAGATTGGTCAGGATGGGTAGAGTGAAGAGATTAGAGAATGACAGACTGAGCAGAGAAGTGCAGGGAAGTGTGTGCGGAGGGGCAGCTGTCAGTATCAGTCTGAGAGAGGAGACTGAGTCCACACTGAATATATAACAAAAGTTGGTTTGCTGGAGGGTAGGTATTCTTTATTAAAATCTAGTCCGTCACTATTGAAAGACCTAATTACTCATGAAATTTCCTCTAAACTAGGTAGTGTACTGCAGTTAGAGGCCCATTGCTCAGCCTTCTCCTTACTAACCCGTTCTAGCTCATTCACTTCCCATTCCCCAAATTTACATTAAATGTATTATGAACTGCAAATGGGCTTCTGCTCTGAAATCAGTTACAACTGACACCTGTATTCTAAGTGTGGCCCCCAGTGCTGGTTGCTTTTAGACTTCAGGGCTTTCAGATCTTGCTATAGACCCCTCAGTATTGGTATGCTTTTTGACTTGCAGTAATCACACTGAAAACAGGATTTCAACATGTGGTTGCAATGGATACCATGACAACTGATGTGGCTTTCCTAAAATGGTTGTGAACCCCACTTTATTTTTACCTACAGGTAAGCCTATAATAAGGCTTACCTGTAGGTAAAAATAAAGATCTCCTAAACATGCACAGTTTCAACGTTTTTTTTTTCACCCTGCATGCAGCCGCTGACATCAGCGGCGCATGAGCTCTGGAGGTCTGCCATACCATGCTGGACCTATCGGAGCTTCTTGCTGGAACCGAGGGCTCCCGTGAGCATGCATGGGGCGTCATTGTGGCTCTGGCCACGATCCCAGAAGAAAGGATGGGAGATGACTGCCCTCATCGGTGATTGTGCACTGCCGGAATGGCTTCATTCTAAGGTGAGTATCATGATGTGCTAGTATGTGATGCATACTAGCACAATATGCCCTTGTCCTGCAGGGTTTTTTTTTTTGCGGCTTACTGCTTTCATGAAGCATTGACCAGATGTGATGAGTAGGAGAGACGCAGTCCATTTTATCTAAGGATGTAATTACATTTTTTTTTTTGCAGCCATCTGATTAGAGTAATGCAAAGAACTACACCATGGAGCAGACACCTGAGATCAGAGAAAAGTTGAAAGTCAACCACTATTGAATCAGATGCCTGACATTGCTTAGCTGCCTTTTTGTGGGTCAAGATTGAACAGAGCCCAATTGATCAGGCAGAGGGAAGTGAAATGGAAGGTACAAAAATGCCTGCCTTTCGGTTTAGCCAGGATAAATCCACCATCATGAAAAAGCAAAGATTAGCAGTAGGACTGCACTTTATGCACATATAGTTTAGTTTCACAACATCCTCCTATGCCTTTTTAAAGGAAAGCCCCAGGCATATCTGTCCTCTGGGAGTCTCCATGTTATATAGACATGGAAACATTAAAGGTAGAATCCATTTTTTTTGTTTTTATTTTAAATATAGGGGGGGGCTTGATGAGACGCAATGCCTTCCACTTATATTGGCAAATGTTTTACAACTAAAACATATTTTAACGCATGGTGTAATTTTGTGTATTTTGCTGGTTATCTGGTTAAGTGTACTAGGAAAACCTTTTGGTTTTTGTTTGTACCCTTGTCAAATTACTTCATCAAGGTGCTTTCAGTCCACAGGCTAGAGTAGAGCTAATTTGGCTCTGTACCTGGGCCTGCTGCAGCCATTTAACCTTACTTTTAAAAGTAATCTGTTGAGGCTCAACGCCTTAATAAAAGGTAAACTATCTTGGAAAATCTATGGCATGCAGCTCTCCCCAGACAAAGTTTGATTTATCCAAACTAGGGAACCTCAAGACAATATGATTAGGGCCATAAATGTTATTGCTAAGGCCAGTAGTTCCAATGTCTCTGATACACATGTTCACTGATTCTAAAAAGGCCTTTGACAGTGGATTTGACTGTTCTTCATGATGCAATTAACCATGTGGGAATGCCCACCCCTATTCTGTTATGGATACAGGCCCTCTATGCCTTCCTAACAGTTAATGGCTTTGGCGCAATCCCATTCTCCATCAGTAATGGAATGAAACGCAACACAACTGTCACCGTTACTCTGCATACTTGCGCTAGAACCTTTCCTACATCGTTTACCCAACCATTAAAGGTCTTCTGACCAGTGACCCTCACCATCAGGCTGCAGCCTACCTTTAATTTTACATTTCAGACCCCCCTCACTGTTGAAAAAACTATGTACATATGGATCACTATCCAACAAGTGATTTTGAAAAACTTGGAGGCTCTAAATATTACTCTTGGCTATTACTCTTGCCAATTTACAGTAGTGTAAAAGATTTTGACAGCTGTGAGGGAATGCTTAAATATATTTTAATTGTTTTGATCAATTTACAAAAGGCAAAGTGAGTGAACAGAAGAAAAATCTGAATCCAAGCAATATTTAGTGTGACCTATCTTTTTGGCTGTAGGGAATGCTGTAGGATTAAAGTCTGTATTTACCAATTATACTAAGCAGGTGCTAATAATCATCAATTTCATATGTAGGTTGCAACAATCATTAACTGAAACAAACTGCATTGTAGGAGGCTTAAAACCAGGCGAGGAACAGCCAAACTGCTACTAAGGTTAGGCTGTGGAAGAGTTTAATGTCACAGGTCATACACCTTGGCAAGACTGAGCACAGCAACAAGACGCAAGGTAGTTTTACTGCATCAGCAAGGTCTCTCCAAGGCAAACATTTCAAAGCAGACTTTGGTTTCAAGATGTGGCGTTACACAAAGAAAACACTAGTGTGTGCACTGATCTTCACATCCCATCTTGACTGATAAACCCTATCCATGTATACCTGAAAGTTCACTAACCACTTGACCGCTGCAGCTCTCGGATTCCTCTGGGTGGCAGAAGCATATCTAAACCAAAAACAAACAACCTAAGAGTGTATGATTCCCCTAGTGTAAAATTATTTAAGGGGATAGAAAAAAAAAAAAAATCATCCAATGCACTCACATAAACTAAGGTTAGGCAGGCTCATCGCATTGTTCCTCGATCTTTCTCTTGGGTGGTGATCCATATGGTCTATTTTTTATTTTCTTATGAGTACTTATGTCAATCTGACTTTGTGAGGTTTTACTTTAGTCGGGAAGTGATCCATAAGGTCTTTTTTATTTAATTAGGGGTACCCTTGTCAATCTCACTTTGTGAGGTTTTACCTTAGTTGGAAAGTCCATTTTAATTATGAGCTAATGTATTAATGATTAAATAATGAGTAAACAAAAGTATATCCACTTGATCGCTGGAAAAGCTATGGGATATATTTACGGAAATTTTCATTTTTTTTTTTTTTTTATACTAGTAATGGGGGGCAATCAGCAACTTATAGCAGGACTGCAATATTGCGGTGTTAAAAATATTCACTGTCCCTGTACTAATGACATTGGCTGGGAAGGGGTTAAACATCTAGGGCAGTGGTTCTCAACCTCGGTCCTCATTACCCCCAAACAGGCCATGTTTTGGTAATTTCTCTTAGATAAAATAGCTGTCCAAATTACCAAGCCATTGACACTGATTTAGAGCACCCGTGCAAGATCAAGAAAAACCTGAAAACATGGCCTGTTGGGGGTAATGAGGACCGAGGTTAAGAACCACTGATCTAGGGTGATCAAAGGGTTAGCTGTGTGCCTAGCCAGTATTTTTGTGTACTGTGTTGGGTGCTTTTACTAAGGCAAGTGATGGATTTTGTTCCCTGCTTTTGCAGGAACACAATCCAATTCTCCCTCCACCCTGTAAAACTTTTATTGTCTATTGACAGACAAAATATTGAAACACGTCTAGGGGAGACCATACGGCTTGCTGCATTTGGGATTTGTTCTGAGTCTCTCCCGGGAACCACCACTAACTATCTGCTCTTCTCTGAGGTGGTGAGATTATCGGAACTGCTATGACCATATTTAACTTTTGTGTAAGTGCAATATCTTAAGGGCCGGGTGTTTTTGGGACAATAAGTTTTACAGTATCATACATGTGGATTCCTTTCCTCCTATATGCCTGAGTGATTAAGAGGATTGCGGGTGTGTTCAGTCTGGATGGTTCAGGATCAGGATGTCATTCATCTGTCGGGTTGATCGTTACTGAATTCCCATGTTGATGTCCTGTAGTTGCTAAGCTTAAATCTGGATTTATCCATTAAGGTGATCGGTTTTTAGGAGTTCATGAGTGCAATTCCTATAGGCAGTGGATTCACAGGTTGTGGTGACGGTGGAACATCTCTTCAGTGATATGAACTGCTTCCTAATATGAGAAATTACCCAACACCAGGATTGTCACAATTTGAAATAGTTTGTTTTTGCTCATACGGTCTTTTATTTAATTTTTATTTCAAATTTTATGCGGTTTTGTTTTTTGAGCGCTGCTTAACCACTTCATCCCTGGAAGAATTTATCCCCTTCCTGACCAGAGCACTTTTTGCGATTCGGCACTGCGTCGCTTTAACTGACAATTGCGTGGCCGTGCGACGTTGTACCCAGACAAAATTTACATCTTTTTTTCCCCCCACAAATAGAGCTTTCTTTTGGTGGTATTTAATCGCCTCTGCGGTTTTTATTTTTTGTGCTATAAACAAAAAAAAGAGCGGCAATTTTGAAAGACACATTATTTTTTTACTTTTTGCTATAATAAATACCCCCCAAAAATATATAAAAAAAACATTTTTTTTCCTCAGTTTAGGCCGATGTGTATTCTTCTACATATTTTTGGTAAAAAAAAAAAAATCGCAATAAATGTATATTGATTTGGTTTGTGCAAAAGTTATAGCGTGTACAAAATAGGGGATAGATTTTTATTATTTTTTTATTTTACTAGTAATGGCGGCGATCTTTATCGTGACTGCGACATTATGGCGGACACAGACAATTTTGACACATTTTTGGAACTATTGGCATCAATGCAGCGATCAGTGCGATTAAAAATGCCTTGATTACTGTACAAATGTCACTGGCAGTGAAGGGGGTTAACTGTTTCCTGGGCAGTGATTCTAACTTAAGTGGGAGGGACTAACTACAGGAAGTGACAGACCATGGTTCCTAGCTAATAGGAACGCACGATCTGTCACTCCTGTCAAAACAGAACAGGGAAGTGTGTGTTTACACCAGTGGCGGCTGGTGCTCAAAATTTTTGGGGGGGCGCAAATAAACTGAAAAAAAAGCCCATCAAATGCAGCCACTGTGCCCATCAAAACGCAGCCACTGTGCCCATCAAAACGCAGCCACTTTGCCCATCAAAACGCAGCCACTGTGCCCATCAAAACGCAGCCACTTTGCCCATCAAAACTCAGGAGCGCCATGTTGGCACCTCTTAAGGCTTATTTTGCACCTATGCAGGTGTGACAGCATGAATGGGCCATTAATTTCAATAGGCTGCCCTACGCATGACAAATTGCAGAAAAGAATTGCAAACAGTTTTTTATTTTTTTTTATTTTAAATTTGCACCACACTGAAACAAGTGGCACTTTTGTTAACATGCTGATGGAGGACTGCCCTACCCATCCAATCCAGTATTCCAACTGCCACAGGGCAGTTGGGCAGTGCAAAGGATGCACCCTTTTGCTGCAGATCTCCTCCAGCCTCTTTGCATCCACTTCTTGTTTACATGTAAAGGCTTCATTATTGACCACACCATCTGTGCGCTGTGACAAGGGTGGACTGTGTGTGTGTGCAGGAACAGTAGCACGATTGATAGATCGGTGGGATTGTCACTTTGTATTTAAAAAAAAAAAAAAAACTGTTATACTATCTCCTCTCCTCTCCTCTCCTCTCCTCTCCTCCCCTTCCTCCGCTCTTCCCAGCAACCACAGGAAATACACCTGTTACTGTTACCTGCAAGATGACATGTCTTGGAGCCCCCCCCCGCCCTGCACTTACCTTGTCTCGGGTGACGGCGGCATCGTGTCCTCCATTTCCTCTCCTGCCGGCTCCTCCTCTCATCCTCTCATCCTCTGCTATGATTGGACGCCTGATAGGCGCCCAATCACAGCATCTGTCGTTTCAGCCAATCAGGGCACAGGTCACACAGACCTGTGCTCCTGATTGGCTAAGGGGCAGTACAATGTTAGCAAACCGAATTCCTTCGGTTTGCTAACATCAGTGCTGAGTGACAAGGAACGCACAGCGTTGCGCCCGTTTGTCACCTTTTTGGACGCCTATTAGCGCCTACGGCGCTAATCAGGTGTTTCCAAAAAACACCCCCACCGCTGTAATTCAGGCGCCCGGTGACCGAAAAGGGGCCGGACACCTGAATAGGGGGTGTCAGCAGCGACCATAGATAGATTCATGCAATGCATGAATCTATCTATGGTATATAGAGAGTGACAGGAGAGGGGGGGCGGCGCTCCTGCGCCCTTTATGGACGCACCGCCCCTGGTTTACACACACTCGTCCCTGTTCTGCGTCTCCTAGTCACGATCGCTTGCGACCGTTGGCCACGAGCATCGGCACCCCTGCTGTGCAGCGGGCATGCACCTGCTCTCCGGAACCCACGAGATCACATACAGTAACATGATTTTGTGCAGGGGGGCCAGCCTGCCACAGTAAAACTGTGGCGGGTGGTCCAGAAGCGGTTAAGCTAGAAAGAACTTTCTTTTTAAATGTTATATTTTTATATAGCAGCTGCTTGGTCCGATACATTCTATCATCTTGAGCGCTGGATAAGTGACCCTGTGTACTTTTACCATTTGAGCTGTAGACTATAGCTGGCACATTTCTCTACTCCATCTGCAGTAAAAAAAAAAAAAAATAAAAAATAATAGTCAATGGCAGGTTCCCAGTCCCTATTTCTTTTCACATAAGGCCATTTCAGCTCTACCATCACGTTGGAAGGCAATGTTGTGGCATTGTTGGGCAAGGCAGTCAGCCAAAATGTCCACGTTACTGCTGACACGTGATGGATGATATATTTAATTCACAGCACACTGGGCAACTTGGAAGGATGCAGGACAGGGCACAGTGCTGCAGCTTGTTGTGCTGCCACATCTCCATACAGCTAGTGGTCTTGATGTGAGATTTGTCAGCTCTACCCCCTCCTCTGCTGAATTGTCCTATGAACCACAAGTACTTCCTAAGCCAAGGGTAGACAACCTCGGCCCTCCAGCGGTTTTGAAACTACAAGTCCCATGAGACATTGCAAGACCCTGACAATCACAGGCATGACTCCTAGACGCTGAGACATGATGGGATTTGTAGTTTCACCACAAATGGAGGGCCGAGGTTGCCTACCCCTGCCCTAAGCGTTCAAGGCACTATTCAATGAGTCATGCTAAAAGGTGTCATGCGGTGCTTCAGCTGGTGTCTCTAAAGGGATAGGAACCACACCAGAGCAGAGATTCTTGCAGCTCTGCAGGGGCAGGACCAGAGGTGGTTCACACCACGCCAGTTAGAGCCAGGAATGGTGGTGTGCGATAATGGCACAAACCTCCTTTCTACCCTTAGACAGGGAAAGTTGATATGTGCCCTGCCTGGCACATGTCCTCAGTTTGGTGGTGCAGCATTTCCTAAATAGGTACCCAGGGTTGGAAGATCTGCTAAAACAGGCCAGAAGAGTCTGTAGCTATTTCAGGTGGTTATACACAGCCAGTGCTCGGTTTGCTGAACTTCAGCAGCAATTCCACTTGTCCGTAAACCACCTGATTTGTGACATGTCAACCAGGTGGAACTTGCCTTTGGCAATGCTGCAGCGGCTGCACCTGCAGCAGAGGGCTGTCAAGAAGTACCTGTGTGAGCATGGCATAACGACACGCTCAGGCTGGCTCGGCTTTTTTTTGACCACTCCAATGGCTGCTGATCAAGGTTGCATGCACTGTATTGTCACCATTTGAGGAGGCCACAAGGATGGTGAGCCATGACAATGCATTCATCAGTGACTCAATCCCTGTTGTGTTCCTGCTGGAGCAGACTCTGCGTGGCATTATGGACAGGGCACTTGAGGCAGAGCAGCAGGAGGTAAGGAGGACTTCCTTTCCTCTCAAGGTACGCTTTATGCAGACACCATTCGTCCTACGCCACAGAACACACAAAAAGAGAGGGAAGAGGAGAAGGATTCTGGCAGTTTTGGAGGCATTGAAGCAGAGGAAGACGTACATCAAACCTTAAGAGATGGTTTTCCATCCCAGTACCCTTGGGAGTAGTACGTGGCTGGGAGGAGGCAGTTCCAGATACTGTAATCCTCAGTGACCCCCTGAGGGGTCTGCTTCTCATGCCTCAGCAAACTTGCGGTGCATGGGCTCTTTCGTGCTTCAAAGCCTGTGAAAAGACCTGAGAATACGTGGCATCAAGGGGAAGGATCACTATTGGCTGGCAACTCTCCTTGACCACCGTTACAAGGGGAAAGTCTCAGAGCTCATTCCGTCCCCACAGAGGGAGCAGAAGATGAAATCTCTTGAGGACACCTTAACCACTTAAGGACCGCCTCCTGCACATTTACGTCGGCAGAATGGCACGGCTGGGCACAACAACGTACAGGTACGTTGCTCTTTAAGAGTCCAGCCGCGGGTCGGCCCTGAGCTCCGTGACCGCGGGACCCGCGGACCCGATCGCCACTGGTGTCCCACGATCGGGTCACAGAGCTGAAGAACGGGGCGAAGTAAGTGTAAACAAACCTCTCCCTGTGCTTCCTAGTGAGGCTGTCACTGATCGTCTGTTCCTTGTCATAGGGAAAGACGATCAGTGATGTCACACGCCAAGCCACGCCCCCTACAGTAAAAAAACAGGTCACACTTAATCCTTCCCCGCCCCCTAGTGGTTAACCCCTTCACTGCCAGTGACATTTTTACAGTAATCAATGTATTTTTATTCGCACTGATCGCTGTATTAATGCCAGTGGTCCCAAAAATGTGTCAAAATTGTCCGACGTGTCCGCCATAATGTCGCAGTCACAATAAAAATCGCTGATCACCGCCATTACTAGTAATAAAAAAATTATTAATAAAAATGCCATAAAACTAGCCCCTATTTTGTAGACGCTATAACTTTTGCGCAAAGCAATCCATAAACGCTTATTCCGATTTTTTTTTTTTTTTACCAAAAATCTGTAGAAGAATCAGCCTAAACTGAGGAAAAATATGTTTTTTATATATTTTTTGTGGATATTTATTTGTCGCGAAAAAGTAAAAAATATTGAATTTTTGTTTATAGCGCAAAAAATAAAAAACGCAGAGGTGATCAAATACCACCAAAAGAAAGCTCTATTTGTGGGAAAAAAAGGACGCCAATTTTGTTTGGGAGCTCTGTCGCACGGCCGCACAATTGTCAGTTGCTGACATTTATCAAAGTTAATCAGTCCTGGATTACCAGCAGCTATGAAGCCCCTGATGCTGTCGTCGCTGATTAAGTGTTTTTTGGGATGTTGAATCTCTGCAAGACTTCTAGGCTGTTTAGCATTGTGGGTGTTGATTTTATCTGGAAGAAATTTTGGTGTAGGTTTCATGGGCACAACAGCCAAAGACCAATTTTACTGCACCTGTTTGACAGGTGCATATCATTTCAATTTTGACAGCAAGGCCAATTTTTGCTTTCATCAAGAGTGACCTCTATAGGGTTAGGGTGGGAAGGCACCACGGACAACCAAAGACCAATTTTTCCGCACCTGTTATTTCTATCCAATGTCTGCGGAAGAGGCACCAGAATTTATCCAAAACAATCTCGAATCTTGTTCCCAGTGAACTAAGTTGTGGCCTCATCATACAGACTGGCTCCCCAAACCCTTGTTTACAAATTAAAGAAAGTTTGCATGGAAAATTTCATTTTTTTGAGGCTTTATAAATGCAATTTTTGCTGCAGCAGCTTCTATATACAGTACAGATGTGCCACCTTAGAGGGACCCTCCAGGAAATTTTTTAAAAGGCATTTTCATTTTTTTTTAAATTTCAAATTTTTATACTTTCACTTTAACCACTTAACAACCATAGCTGAATGATAGCTACAGGGCGGTTCGATAACTCTGGGAGGGCGTACTATGACATCCTGCCAGAATCGCGCCCCCCTGGGGCATGCACACGGGAGCATCCGTGACATCGGCCGTTTACCACGTGATCGTTCCGTCAAATGATGGAGCGATTACATGTAAACAAACTGGCGTGATATCCGGTTCCTCTCTCCCCTCTCTGTACAGTGTGAGCGGAGAGGGGAGAGATTGATGCAGCAGCGCTGTCGGCTGGATGTGTAGTGCCCACAGCGCTGCTCTGTTACAATTGCAGCACTCATGCCAGCCATCCATCCATGCTCAGCCATCAATACTCATCCATCCATGCTCAGCCACCCCTCTATTACTCAGCCATCAATACTCCGCCATCCCTCCATCCACACTCATCCATCCCGCCATCCATACTCCGCCATCAATACTCATCCATGCCTCCATCCATACTCAGCCATCCCTCCATCCATACTCAGCCATCCATACTCATCCATCCCTCCATCTATACTCATCCATTCCAACATCCATACTCGGCCATCCCGCCATCCATACTCAGCCATCAATACTCATCCATACTCAGCCATCCCTCCGTCTATATTCAGCCATCCATACTCGGCCATCAATACTCATCCATCCCTCCATCCATACTCGGCCATCCCGCCATCCATACTTATCCATCCCACCATCCATACTCATCCATCCCGCCATCCATACTCATCCATCCATGCTCAGCCATCCCTCTGTCATACTTATCCACCCATCCATGCTCAGCCATCCATACTCAGCAATACTCATTCATCCATGCTCAGCCAACCCAGCCATACCCAGCCATACTCGGCGATACCCAGCCATACTCGGCGATACCCAGCCATACTCGGCGATACCCAGCCATACTCGGCGATACCCAGCCATACTCGGCGATACCCAGCCATACTCGGCGATACCCAGCCATACTCGGCGATACCCAGCCATACTCAGCTGTACTCAGCCTCTGTATGTAGCCAGGCTGTGGAAAAGTCTCACAAATGTGGTATCTCCGTACTCAGGAGGTGTAGGAGAATCTATTTTGGGGTGTCATTTTTGCTATGTGTTAGAAATATTGTATGAATGGACAACTGTGTGTTAAAAAAAATGCGTTTTAATTTTCTTTCCACGTTTTCCAAAAATGTGTAGAAAAAAATGACATGTTCAAAAGAATCATTATGCCTCATAGATTATACGTTGGGGTGTTTTCTTTCCAAAATAGGGTAATTTTTGGGGCGTTTCCATTGTCCTGGTGCTCCAGGGCATTTAAAAGTGTAAGAGGTAGTCAGGAAATTAGATGTGTAATTTATGCTCCAGAATGCCTCAAGGTGCTTCCTGCCTCTGTATGTGGCCACGCAGTGTAAAAGTGTCAGACACGTGGTATCATCATACTCGAGAGTAATAGCAGAATGTGTTTTGGTGTGTAATTTGTGGTATGCATATGCTGTGTGTGAGAAATAAACTGATAATTGACAATTTTGTGAAAAAAAAAAAAGAATAAGAAAAAAATAATCTTGATTTTGCAAAGAATTGTGGAAAAAAATTACAACTTCAAAAAACTCACCATGCCTCTTACTAAATACCTTGTAATGTCTACTTTCCAAAAAGGGGTCATTTTGGGGTTATTTGTACTTACTGGCATGTTAGGGTCTCAAGAAATAAGATAGGCCGTCAGTACTTCAGGTGTGATACATTTTCAGAGATTGGCACCATAGTTTATGGACTCTATAACTTTCACAAAGATCAAATAATATACACCAATTTGGGTTATTTTTACCAAAGATATGTAGCAGTATGAATTTTGG
This sequence comes from Lithobates sylvaticus, assembly GCA_028564925.1. Classification (NCBI taxonomy): domain Eukaryota; kingdom Metazoa; phylum Chordata; class Amphibia; order Anura; family Ranidae; genus Lithobates; species Lithobates sylvaticus. Next base: position 343,102,167 of record CM053030.1, on the reverse strand, counting down.
CCAAAATCTATGAGCAAAAAAAAATTACGAATTTGCTAAATTTTATAAAAAAAACAAAGAAAATGCTTTTTTTTTTACAGAATTTTAAGTCTTTTTTTTTCTTTTATAGCGCAAAAAATAAAAAAAACCCAGAGGTGATTTAATACCACCAAAAGAAATCTCTATTTGTGGGAAAAAAAAGGACAAAAATTTCATATGGGTACAGTGTTGCATGACTGAGTAATTATCATTCAAAATGTGAGCATCGAACGCTGAAAATTGGTCTGGTTAAGAAGGGGGTTTAAGTGCCCAGTGGTCAAGTGGTTAAGCATCCGTAAATCACTGCTCATTTAAAAATTAATGTTTTTTTACAAACTTTTATCATTGACACGTGTCCCCCAGGGCAGTACCCAGACCCCCATAACCATTGTATGCATACAAGCCTTCAAAATGGGCACTTTTGATTTCTCCAGTTCTGGTCCCATAGACTTCAATGGGATTCGTTATTTGGTTCCGAACTTTCGCAATGTTTGAAAGTTCTGGTGCGAACTGAATAGGGGGTCATTCTGCCCATCCCTAATATGGGATTTTATGGTTTTTTTTTTTTTTTTTTATTGGTTGAACTTTTTTCAACCAGACTATGTAAGCGACCAGTAAGTATTGAACACTTCACCATTTTACTAAGTAAATATATTTCTAAAGGTGCTATTGACATGAAATTTTCCCCACATTTTAGTAACAACCCATGCACTCCATTCAGACAAAGAAACCAAAACAAATCAGATCAGAAATTAAGCTATGTGTAATAAAATGGAATGACACAGGGAAAAGGTATTGAACACATGAAGAGAGGGAGGTGCAAAAATGCATGGAAAGCCAAGACACCAGATGAAATCTATAAGTAATTAGAAAGCAATCTTGCCCCTTGTCAGTGCAAATTAATATCAGCTGGTTCAGTCTCAAATGATGGCCTATAAAAAGGTGACTCATTACCAAGGTGTCACAAAAGAAACATCTCATGATGGGTAAAAACACAAGACTCCATTGCTGAAGAAGAAGCATGTTGAAGCTTGTTTAAGGCTGGGTTCACAATAGTGCAAATTGGATGCATGTTTCCCTGCATTCATTTCGCATTTCAGGAGACTGTTCACACATCTCGGGGGTGGCTGCGGAACGATTTGCAAAAGCGTCCTGTGCATCTTCTGGTCCATTTCAGGTCTGAATCCAGCCACAGATATGGGCCTGATTCGTCCCTGAAACGGAGAACAGGGACGCACCAGACCCCTGCTGTGAGCACAGCAGTGTGAACCCAGCCTTAAAGTTTGCTGCGCAACATTTAGACAAGCCTGTGAAATGCTGGAAGAATTTGGTCTGGTCAGATGAGACAAAAGTATAACTCTTTGGATGCCATAATACACACAATGTTTGGAGGTCAAATGGCACTGCAGATCACCCCAAAAACACCATACCAACAGTAAAGTTTGGAGGTGGGAACATCATGGTGTGGGGCTGTTCACTGAATCACTGACGAATGTATGAATAGAAAAATGTACTAACACATTCTTGATAAAAAAACTACCAGGATGATGAAGATGAAATGAGGGTGGACATTTCAGCAAGACAATGATCCCAAACACAAAGCCAATGAAACCCTCATTTGGTTTCAGAAAGAAAATAAAGCTGCTAGAATGTCCCAGCCAATCACCTGACTTGAATCCAATAGAAAATTTATGTAAAGAACACATGACTTAATTTCTGAACTTATTTGTCTTGGTTTCTTTGTATGTATGGATTGCATAGGTTGTTACTATCGTAGTGAAAATTTCATGTCAATGCCACCTTTAGAAATATACCTAGAAAAATGGTGACGTGTTCAATATTTATTTTACCCGCTGTGTGTATATACAGTATCTCACAAAAGTGAGTACACGCCTCACATTTATGTAAATATTTTATCATATCTTTTCATGTGACAACACTGAAGAAATCACACATTGCTACAATGTAAAGTAGTGAGTATACAGCTTGTATAACAGTGTAAATTTGCTGTCCCCTCAAAATAACTCACAGCCATTAATGTCTAAACTGCTGGCAACAAAAGTGAGTACACCCCTAAGTGAAAATGTCCAAATTGGGCCCAATTAGCCATTTTCCCTCCCCGGTGTCATGTGACTCGTTAGTGTTACAAGGTCTCAGTTGTGAATGGGGAGCAGGTGTGTTAAATTTGGTGCTATCACTCTCACTCTCATACTGGTCACTGGAAAACTCTCTAAGGATATGAAAAAAAAAATTGTTGCTCTACATAAAGATGGCCTAGGCTATAGGAAGATTGCTAAGACCCTGAGACTGAGTTGCAGCATGGTGGCCAAGACTATACAGCAGTTTAACAGGAAAGGTTCCACTCAGAACAGGCCTCGCCATGGTCCACCAAAGAAGTTGAGTGCATGTGCTCAGCGTCATATCCAGAGGTTGTCTTTGGGAAATAGATGTGTGAGTGCTGCCAGCATTGCTCCAGAGGTTGAAGGGGGGGCAGTGGCGGCTGGTGACGTTTTAGGATGGGGGGGCGCCAGACCCGCCCTTCATTTTTGAACCATCCCACTTGGTGAAAATGGGCGTGGTTTCAGCTAAATAGTGGGCATGACTCTAAGGTGGTGTGGTTAGGGAGGGACAGCAGGCCCAGATCCTACACAACAATATAAATATGTGTATTCTAGAAAGTTTAACAATGAGCAGATAAAGATACTCCAAACACCTGGTGTTAGCAGTTCAATCATCCCGGCACCATGGTTGTTGTGGTGTCAGGATGATTGAAGTGCATTATTTATATTATTACATTGTAATATAAAATTAAATCATTCAACTCACCATAATGCAGAATCAGTGGGAGCCCTGAGCGTGTCACTAGCCACATTGCCTGCCACCAGATGCCATCAGGTGTCCCCAGCGGAGTCCATCCTTACATCAGGTGCCCCCCAGCGGAGTCCCTCCTTCCATGCAGCCTGTGTCACATCAAATGCAGCTTGTGTCACATGAAATGCAGCCAGCCTGTGTCACATCAAATACAGCCAGCCTGTGTCACATGAAATGCGGCCAGCCTGTGTCCCTGTGTCACATGAAATGCAGCCAACCTGTGTCCCTGTGTCACATGAAATGCAGCCAGCCTGTGTCCCTGTGTCCAGCCTGTGTCACATGAAATGCAGCCAGCCTGTGTCCCTGTGTCCCATCAATGCAGCCAGCCGTTGTCCCTGTGTCCAGCCTGTGTCCCATGAAATGCAGCCAGCCTGAGTCTAGCCTGTGTCCCATGAAATGCGTCCAGCCTGTGTCCCATGAAATGCAGCCAGCCTGTGTCCCTGTGTCCAGCCTGTGTCACATGAAATGCAGCCAGCCTGTGTCCCTGTGTCCAGCCTGTGTCACATCAAATGCAGCCAGCCTGTGTCCCTGTGTCCCATAAAATGCAGCCAGCCTTTGTCCCTGTGTCCTATGAAATGCAGCCAGCCTGTGTCCCTGTGTCTAGCCTGTGTCCCACCAAATGCAGCCAGCCTGTGTCCCTGTGTCCAGCCTGTGTCACATGAAATGCAGCCAGCCTGTGTCCCTGTGTCTAGCTTGTGTCCCACCAAATGCAGCCAGCCTGTGTCCCTGTGTCCAGCCTGTGTCACATGAAATGAAGCCAGCCTGTGTCCCTGTGTCCCATAAAATGCAGCCAGCCTGTGTCCCATGAAATGCAGCCAGCCTGTGTCCCTGTGTCTAGCCTGTGTCCCGCCAAATGCAGCCAGCCTGTGTCCCTGTGTCCAGCCTGTGTTCCACCAAATGCAGCCAGCCTGTGTCCCATGAAATGCAGCCAGCCTGTGTCCCTATGTCGAGCCTGTGTCCCACCAAATGCAGCCAGCCTGTGTCCCAAGAAATGCAACCAGCCTGTGTCCATGTGTCCAGCCTGTGTCCCATGAAATGCAGCCAGCCTGTGTCCCTGTGTCCAACCTGTGTCCCATGAAATGCAGCCAGCCTGTGTCCCTGTGTCCAGCCTGTGTCCCATGAAATGCAGCCAGCCTGTGTCCCATGAAATGCAGCCACCCTGTGTCCAGCCAGTGTCCCATGAAATTCAGCCAGCCTGTGTCCCATGAAATGCAGCCATCCTGTGTCCCTGTGTCCCATGAAATGCAGCCAGCCTGTGTCCCATGAAATGCAGCCAGCCTGTGTCCCTGTTTCCAGCCTGTGTCCCATAAAATGCAGCCAACCTGTGTCCCTGTGTCCAGCCTGTGCACTTATCTTGCTGTGGTGTCCTCTCCTGCGATGTCTCCTTCCACTGGCAACGGCAATTCCGCTCCTCATACTTCCTGTTTCCTCTTTCCCGGGTGCAATGGGAGAGAGAAAACAGGAAGTGACATCAAACTCGGATGTCAATCAAATCGCCCGGCCGTAGTAATAGATACTACAAGCGCTGGGTGGAAGCTACTTGGCACTTCGGAAAGTCCTGCAAGGTGGGCTAAATGGCCGCAAATGAAGCGCTGCATCTGCATTCTCGTGATTGCATAGACGTGGCGCTTCCCATAAGTGCACTGTGTCCAGAATCACACTGTGTCTGCCGTTCGAACACAGTGCACTTAAAATGTTTGTAAAGGTAAAAATGTTTTCACCTTAATGCATTCTATGGGGGGGGGGGGGAGCCGAGACAGCTGCAGAGGGACCCCAGAAGACCAGGTTCGGGGCCACTCTGTGCAAAACGAGCTGCACAGTGGAAGTAAGTATAACATGTTTGTTATTTAAAAAAAAATAAAAAAATAATCTTTAGTGATCCTTTAAGGACCTTTTTTGTATTTTTTTAAAGGGCCAGTTTTTTTTGTGACTACCTAGAGGGGAAGGGGGGTCAGCCTGTCAGTGCTCAGACCATATGCCGCACACTGCATCAAAGTTGTCTGCATGGCATGGTCGTCCCAAAAGGAAGCCCCTTCTAAAGATGATGCACAAAAAAGCCAGACAAAAAGTTTGCTGAAGACATGCAGACTAAGGACATAGATTACTGGAACCATGTCCTGTGGTCTGATGAGATCAAGATAAACTTATTTGGTTCAGATGGTATCAAGTGTGTGTGGCGGCAACCAGGTGAGGAGTACAAAGACAAGTGTGTCTTAGCTACAGTCAAGCATGGCGGTGGGAGTGTCATGGTTTGGGGCTGCATGAGTGCTGCCGCCCCTGGGGAGCTACAGTTTATTGAGGGAACTATGAATGCCAACATGTACTGTGACATACTGAAGCAGAGCATGATCCCATCCCTTCGGAGACTGGCCCGCAGGGCAGTATTCCAGCATGATAACGACCCCAAACACACCTCCAAGGTGACCACTGCCTTGCTAAAGAAGCTGAGGGTAAAGTCGATGGACTGACCAAGTATGTCTCTGGACCTAAACCCTATTGAGCATCTGTGGGGCATTCTAAAATGGAAGGTGGAGTAGCGTAAGGTCTCTAACATCCACCAGCTCCGTGATGCCATCATGGAAGAGTGGAAGAGGACTCCAGTGGCAACCTGTGAAGCTCTGGTGATCTCCATGCCCAAGGTTAAGGCAGTGCTAGAAAATAATGGTGGCCACACAAAATGTTGACACTTTGGGCCCAATTTGGACATTTTCACTTAAGGGTGTACTCACTTTTGTTGCCAGAGGTTTAGACATTAATGGCTATGTGTTGAGTTATTTTGAGGGGACAGCAAATTTACACTGTTATACAAGCTGTACACTCACTACTTTACATTGTAGCAAAGTGTAATTTCTTCAGTGTTGTCACATGAAAAGATATAATAAAATATTTACAAAAATGTGAGGATATATATATATATATATATATATATATATATATATATATACAGTGGTGTGAAAAAGTGTTTGCCCCCTTCCTCATTTCCTGTTCCTTTGCATGTTTGTCACACTTAAGTGTTTCGGAACATCAAACCAATTTAAACAATAGGACAACACAAGTAAACACAAATGCAATTTGTAAATGAAGGTGTTTATTATTAAAGGTGAAAAAAAATCCAAACCATCATGGCCCTGTGTGAAAAAGTGATTGCCCCCCTTGTTAAAACATACTATAACTGTGGTTGTCCACACCTGAGTTCAATTTCTCTAGCCACACCCAGGCCTGATTATTGCCACACCTGTTCACAATCAAGGCATCACTTAAATAGGAGCTGCTTGACACAGTAAGGTCCACCAGAAGATCCTTAAAAGCTACACATCATGCCGAGACCCAAAGAAATTCAGGAACAATTGAGAAAGAAAGTAATTGAGATCTATCAGTCTGGAAAGGGTTATAAAGCCATTTCCAAAGCTTTGGGAATCCAGCGAACCACAGTGAGAGCCATTATCCACAAATGGCGAAGACATGGAACAGTGGTGAACCTTCCCAGGAGTGGCCGGCCGCCCAAAATTACCCCAAGAGCGCAGCGACGACTCATCCAAGAGGTCACAAAAGACCCCACAACAACGTCCAAGGAACTGCAGGCCTCACTTGCCTCAGTTAAGGTCAGCGTTCATGTCTCCACCATCAGGAAAAGACTGGGCAAAAATGGCCTGCATGGCAGAGTTCCAAGGAGAAAACCACTGCTGAGCAAAAAGAACATCAAAGCTCGTCTCAATTTCTCCACAACACATCTTGATGATCCCCAAGACTTTTGGGACAACATTCTGTGGACCGATGAGACAAGAGTGGAACTCTTTGGAAGGTGTGTGTCCAAGTATATCTGGCGTAGAAAGAACACTGCATTTCAGAAAAAGAACATTATACCAACAGTAAAATATGGTGGTGGTAGTGTGATGGTCTGGGGCTGTTTTGCTGCTTCAGGACCTGGAAGACGTGCCATGATAAAAGAAACTATGAATTCTGCTGTCTACCAAGAGATCCTGAAGGAGAATGTCCGACCATCTGTTCGTGTACTCAAGCTGAAACGAACTTGGGTTCTGCAGCAGGACAATGATCCTAAACACACCAGCAAGTCCACCACCGAATGGCTGAAGAAAAACAAAATGAAGACTTTGGAGTGGCCTAGCCAAAGTCCTGACCTGAATCCAATTGAGATGTTGTGGTATGACCTTAAAAAGGCCGTTCATGCTCGAAAACCCTCTAATGTAACTGAATTAGGACAATTCTGCAAAGATGAGTGGGCCAAAATTCCTCCAGGACGCTGTAAAAGCCTCATTGCACGTTATCGCAAACGCTTGGTTGCAGTTGTTGCTGCTAAGGGTGGCCCAACCAGTTATAAGGTTTAGGGGGCAATCACTTTTTCACACAGGGCCATGATGGTTTGGATTTTTTTTCACCTTTAATAATAAACACCTTCATTTACAAATTGCATTTTGTGTTTACTTGTGTTGTCCTTGACTATTGTTTAAATTGGTTTGATGTTCCGAAACACTTAAGTGTGACAAACATGCAAAGGAACAGGAAATGAGGAAGGGGGCAAACACTTTTTCACACCACTGTGTGTATATATATATATATATATATATATATGATATATATATATGGAATTGACCTTCGCACCTAGATTCAGTTTTTTTTTGTATTATCTATTTGCATTCACCTTTATCTTTCCAATTGGCAATCCAGATGCCCAGTGTGGTCACGGACGTGGCCTTCCTGGCCACCCTCGTCATGATCTGACAGCACCTCTATTCACCTGGTTTTGTTACCTGATCCGCCTAATGGAACCTCTTTATTTCTGGGTGCCCACTTTTGTAGTATATATCCATACCTCTGCAGGGTTTTTGGTTATGCAATTGTACTACGGATTTGACTACATCACATTGTATCGTTTGCACCCTTTGTAAAAAATGTCATGTGCCTTTTCCTTAAGTGTGCCTCTTTCTTTTGGTTTTCAATATATCATTTTATTTCTTTATGTATAAATGAAGATTACATAAAAAAAAATAAAAAAATGTGCTGTTCAAGCTCTTTTTTAGAATCACAAAGAAACAGGCAATTTTGAGGACCGTAGACGCAGTGGTCGGCCAAGGAAACTTAATGCAGAAGATGAGACACATCATGCTTACTTCCCTTTGACATCAGAAAATGTCCAGCAGTGCCATAAGCATAGAACTGATGGAAACTAGTGGGACTCAGGTACACCCATCTACTTTCTGGAGAAGTCTGGTTAGAAGTGGTTTTCATGAAAGAATTGTGGCCAAAAAGCCTAACTACGACACAGAAACAAGGCTAAGCGACTCAACTATGCACAAAAACATAGGAACTGGGGTGAAGAAAAATGGCAGTAGGAGCTCTGAACTGATGAGCACACACTCGATGGAGCACACAAGCTACTCAATACCTGAGTACTAAGATACTCTCAAACCTTAACCACCTCTTTAAATTACAGTGGGTATAGAAAAGAATCCACACCCCCCCTCTTCAAAATCAAATATTGTTGCTTTGCAGCCTGAAATAAAGACAGTTTTTATTTTATCCAGCTGCAACTTATAACACCCAAGTGAAAGATATAACACCAACATGTCAGAAAAAAAAATCAAAAACACAATCACTGAGTTGGAAAAAGGATCATCCCCTTGTGTCAGTATTTTGTTAAACCACCTTTTGCTTTAACCGGTTCCCGACCGACTCCTGTACATATACGTCGGCAGAATGGCACGACTGGGCAAAGTAGCATACCCGTACGTTACTTTGAATTTTTCCACCGTGCGCGCATGCGCCTGCCGAGAGCTCCGTGACCGTGGTCGCGGGTCCCGTGGACTCGATCGCTGTAGGGATACCTGTGATCGTGTCCCGTGTCCCCGTTCTGCCTAGTGACAGCACACTGATCCTCTGCTCCCTGTCATCGGGAGCAGCGATCAGTGTGGTGTCACACACAGCCACGCCCCCATACAGTTAGAAACAAGCCTCTAGGAACACTTAACCCCTACACTGCCACCTAGTGGTTAACCCCTTCACTGCCAGTGCCAATTTTACAGTAATCAATGCAATTTTATAGCATTGATCGCTGTATTAATGCCAATGGTCCCAAAAATGTGTCAACATTGTCCGATGTGTCCGCCAAAATGTCGCAGTCACGATAAAAAACGCTGATCGCCGCCATTACTAGTAAAAAAAATTATTAATAAAAATGCCATAAAACTATCCCCTATTTTGAAGACGCTATAACTTTTGCGCAAACCAATCAATAAACGTTTATTGCGATTTTTTTTACCAAAAATATGTAGAAGAATACGTATCGGCTTAAACTGAGGGAAATATTTTTTTTTAATTGTAGCGGCCATAACCCCTTGAGGGGCAGCCTTGACTTTTGGGCTTACCGGTTACATCCTCGTGGCTTGTCAGTGATTCTCTAGGGGTTCCCAGGGTTGATACCCAATGACTTCAGATACTGACACAATAAAGTCCTTTTCAAGGTTTTTTATTTTGCAGTGGTAACATCCAACATAACACAGTCTCTGATTGGAATAGAGGGCAAGGGTGATAAACTCAGGCACTTTGAACTGCTGACATCCACTGAATGTCTCTAATCAAACCCAGAGTGTAGCCACTCGCAGCTGGGTGCTTCACTGCCGGATAAACCTCTAGCCAGAGATCTAGCAGCCAACATGTGATCCGGAAACTTTGCAAAAGTCTCTGCCACAGACTGAGGCCGTGTACACACGATCGGACTTTCCCGCGGGATTGTCCGCCGACCGTGTGTGGGGCTCCAGTTGACTTTTTGTTCCCAAAAGTCCGGCGGACTAAGTTTTAAGTTTTGAAACTTTTGAAATGGACGTTTTGGACTTTTGAAATGAACAGACTTGCCTCACACATGGAGGAAAGTCTGTTCATTTAGAACGTGACTCCAGGTAGACGGGACTAGCGAAGGCAGTCAATGCCGCCCTGTCACCTGGTATGGATTTAAAGGGGAATCCCTACGCCGAAAAAACGGCGTGGGGGTCCCCCCAAATCCATCTCAGACCCTTATCTGAGCACGCAGCCCGGCCTGTCAGGAAAGGGGGTGGGGACGAGCGAGCGCCAACCCCTCCTGAGCCGTACCAGGCCGTGTGCCCTCAACATGGGGGGGTGCCCTGGGGAAAGGGGGGAATAAGGGGGCCCCCAGATACCGGCCCCCACCCTATGTGAATGAGTATGGGGTACGATGTACCCCTACCCATTCGCCTAAGGAAAAAAAGTGTAAATAAAAAAAAACAACACAATTTTAAAAATACTTTATTGCACAGCTCCGGGGGTCTTCTTCCGTCTTGGGGGGTCTTCTCCCCGAACTCCTCCGCTATCTTCTGCTCTTTTACTAGCTCTTTCACTAGCGGAGGAGCCTGGCTTTCTTCTTCATCGCCGCCGCCGTCTGGGGGTCTTGTTCCGACTTCGGGGGTCTCTTCGGTTCTTCTTGCCGAGCCTCTGCTTTCTTCTTCCAGCTCTTTTACGCACGGTGGCCCGGGCTTGTTGTGTTGCCGTCGCTGTCGCCGCCGCCACCTTCTGCTTCTTGTTCTTCTTTCTTCTTCCGATGTTGACTCTGCGCTGTCTCCTGTTCTAATGGCTCCGACGTGTTGCGCTGCCAGTTATATAGGGACAAGGGGCGGTGATCCGCCCCTTGTCCCTATATAACTGGCAGCGCAACACGTCAGAGCCATTAGAACAGCGCCGAGTCAACATCGGAAGAAGAAAAAAGAACAAGAAGCAGAAGGCGGCGAAGGCGAAAGCGATGGCAACACAACAAGACCGTGCCACCGCTCGTAAAAGAGCTGGAAGAAGAAAGAGGAGGCCCGGCAAGAACAGAAGAGACCCCCGAAGACCCCCGAAGTCGGAACAAGACCCCCAGACGGCGGCGGCGACGAAGAAGAAAGCCGGGCTCCTCCGCTAGTGAAAGATCTAGTAAAAGAGCAGGATATAGCGGAGGAGTCCGGCGAGAAGACCCCCCAAGATGGAAGAAGACCCCCGGAGCTGTGCAATAAAGTATTTTAAAAAAATTGTGTTTTTTTTTTTATTTACACTTTTTTCCTTAGGTGAATGGGTAGGGGTACACCCCATACTCATTCACATAGGGTGGGGGCCGGTATCTGGGGGCCCCCTTATTAAAGGGGGCTCCCGGATTCCGATAAGCCCCCCATCGCAGGGCACCCCCATGTTGAGGGCACGCGGCCTGGTACGGCTCAGGAGGAGGGGGCGCTCACTCGTCCCCACCCCCTTTCCTGACCGGCCGGGCTGCGTGATCGGATAAGGGTCTGATATGGATCTGGGGGGGACCCCCACGCCATTTTTTTGGCGTAGGGATTCCCCCTTTAAATCCATACCAGGTAACGGGGCTAGCGCGGCGGCATTGACTTCCTTCGCTAGTCCCGTCTACTTGGAGTTACGTTCTAAATGAACAGACTTTCCTCCGTGTGCGGGCAAGTCCGTTCATTTCAAAAGTCCCGCGGACTTTGGCCAAAACTTCGGCGGATTGTCCCCTTGGAAAGTCCGGCGGATTGTCCGCTCGACTAGGTCCGGCGGACAATCACGACGGAAAGTCCGAGCGTGTGTACGCCGCATGAATTGTAACTGAAGATGAATAGGAACCTTTCTCACAGTACCTGGAACTTTCTTTGTCTCCTTGGCAGTACTGTGGAAGTGTGGATTCTTTAGTGTCCATACAACTCAGCTCCTAGGCTCTTACTGAGCAGCCAGCTTGTTGGCCCTCCTCCGAAGAGTCTTCCTCTGGTCACTTGTACGAGTTGCAGTGTCCCTCCAATATCGAGAGCACACCGGGACGCCTTTGAATCCTCCTTCAGTTACTGGGCCTTGGGCTAGCCAGCTCCGAGACTCGGGAACAGACGGATCCCGGCCCCTGACCATGAGGGCCTGTGAGGCTGGTTGGAATGACCATGCTTGCGGGATGGCAAACGCTCCTAGGCCCGGGGCCCCTCGCGGGGCTACCCCGGACCAGAACCAGGAACCAAAATCTGCAGCCGAACCCCGAACACATGACTTCAGCACCTTAAGTTCCCCTTCCCAGACTACGCAGCAGGGCCAGACGTGCCCACTGATTGGCTTCGGGAAAGATTGGTACCCAAGACGTCCCACCAGGCCTGGTTCTCGGCCTGTCATGGGTGCCTCACTGCACTTAGGCTGCTTTCACACTGGGGCGGTGCGGGGCGGCGACGGTAAAGCAGCGCTATATTTAGCGCTGCTTTACCATCGTTTTACCCGCGGTATGCGGCCGCTAGCGGGGTGGTTTTAACCCCCGCTAGCGGCCGCAAAAGGGCTAAAACCTCCGCTGCAGCGGCGGTTTGCGGGCGGTATCCCCGCGGTTTCCCATTGATTTCAATGGGAAGGAGCGGTATAGGAGCGGTAAATACACCGCTCCTTCACCGCTCCAAAGATGCTGCTAGCAGGACTTTTTTTTACCGTCCTGCTAGCGCACCGCTCCAGTGTGAAAGCCCGCCGGCTTTCACACTGGAGTGAATGGGGCCGGTTTTTTCAGGCGGTGTACAGGCGCTATTTTTAGCGCTGTACCGCCTGAAAACCGCCCCAGTGTGAAAGCAGCCTTATGACCAGGCGGAACCTTAGTACAGCCCAGCCAGACTGATGCCAATATAATTCTTGTACAATTAACCCTCAGAACTCCATTACAGTTCTGAGGAAAAAAAAAAAAATTTCCTTTAATAGCGCACACTTGTTGAAGTGTGACCGCTACATTATATATTTTTGGGGGATATTTATTATAGCAAAAAGTAAAAAAGAATGCGTTTTTTTTCAAAATTGTCGCTCTTTTTTTGTTTATATCGCAAACCGCAGAGGTGATCAAAACCACCAAAAGAAAGCTCTATTTGTGGGAAAAAAAGGACGCCAATTTTGTTTGGGAGCCACGTCGCACGACCGCACAATTGTGAGTTAAAGCGACGCAGTGCCGAATCGCAAAAAACGCTCTGGTCAGGAAGGGGGTAAATCCTTCCGGGGCTGAAGTGGTTAATTACAGCCTTTGGTCTGTTGGGATAGGTCTCTATTAACTTTGCTCGTCTAGACTTTGCAATAGTTGCCCACTCTTCTTTGAAGAACTGCTCAAGTTCAGTTAAATTTGATGGTGACCGTTTGATGGTTCAAGTCATTCCACAGATTTTCAATGGGATTTAAGTCTGGGCTCTGTCTAGGCCACCACAAGGACATTCACCTTTTTCTCCTTCAACCACTGTGTGGTCTTTTTTGCTGTGTGCTTTGGGTCATTGTAATGGTGGAAGCTTCTTCCCACTGACCACTTTCTGGCATAGGACAGCAGATTTTCCTCAAGAATTTAATGGTATTTTACCCCATTTCCTTCTATCCAGACAAATGCTTCATTTCCTGCAGAAAAACACCCCCCATATCAGGATATTATCACATCCATGCTTTACTGTAGAGATGGTGTTTTTTGGATGGTGAGCTGTATTGGATTTCCACCAGACATATCATTTGGTGTTGTAGCCAAATAATTAAATTTTACTCTCATCTGACCATAACTCCTTTTTCAGTGTGGCCTCAGAATCTTCAAGGAGCGTTTTGACAAATCTCAGTCATGACTGCGTGTGGTCTTTCTTGAGGAGTGGATTTTTTTCTTGCAACCCTCCCATACAAGCCACATTTATGGAGAACTCATGATATTATTGTCACATGCACAAAATTACCACTCTTTGTCATAAATTCCTGAAACTGCTTTAGAGTTGCTGAAGGCTTCTTGGAAGCCTCTCTGACCAGTTACCTTCTGGCTTTTTCATCCAGTTTGGAGCAACGTCCAGGGAGGGTCTGCGTTACCTTCCACTTAATAATAGACTTCACTGTTCTTCTAGGCATTGATAAAGCCTTTGAAATGTTTTTGTATCCATCTCCTGACTTGCATGTCTTGTGCATGTCCACAACTTTATCCCGGAGAACTTTTGACAGTACCTTTCCACCCATAGTTGATTGATTGCTTCAGTTGCACTATCAGGGACTTAAATGCTCTACGAAATTTATTTTCATGCTGAGCTAATCAAATTGACCACAGCTGATCACAGTTGAAAGACAAATTGCTTTGTGCGCCATTGAGAAGGCACTTAGCTACATCTGATTGAGTTTCAAGTTATTTTTAGGAGGGGGTAATCTTTCTTCCAATTTAGTGATTCAGTTTTTGATTTTTTTTTCTGACATGTTGGTGTTATATCTTTCACTTGGATGTTATAAGTTGCACATGAGTAAATACATAAAACAAAAACTGGATAAAACAAAAACTGTGTCTGTTTTCATTTCAGGCTGCAAAGCAACAAAATTTGATTTTTTTTTACAGGGGGGTTATTCTTTTCTATACCAATTGTAAATTTCTAGCCATTATTATCTGCAGACCTTGAGAAATAGAAAAATGTGGCCCTTTCTTGGTTCAGCAGATGTAACATTCTTAAGATGAACACAATGCCCCGCCTAAATAAAAAGAAAAGTCAGCGCAATAACCTCGAACTGGGCCACTTGAAAACCCAGGTTAATATTCTACACCATCAGAAAATCTAAAATGAATGCAGTGCCCTGCAATTAGATGTATGATAACCAATCTATACATCGTGATGAAGTGAAAGCCATCCAAGTGGAATTTATGATCAAATAAGTAAGATTTCACCATTTCATGTGTGACAATAAATATCAATCCATACAGATGTCCATATATATATGTGAAAGTAATAAATCTGCTACCAGTTAATCCGAATATATCTGGGGATAAAAGGACTTCAAGTTGTGAAGGTCACCAAACACCACCAACAACACAATACTGTCACCAAAAGGTTTTGCTACCAAGAAGATGATATACTATCATATAATGCTCTGATAGTAACTGGATGAGTTCCCCTCCTGTGATGAGCTCCAGTCTTTCCTCCAGCACCCAGCAATCTCTCAGTTCACCACTAGGGGTAGTAGTGATTGCGGCAGCTGTTCAGGGTAAAGCTCACATACCAAAGCAAGACTGGGATATTATAGTGCAGTAATTTATTGTAACACTCTCAATATGTAACATTGCGGATTGCTTGTATTTGTTACAGATTGAGAGTGTTGATCTTCTTGTGTAAACCTGCTTCTCTTTTGCAAAAATCTCACCCCATTCAAAGAATTTTGCCATGGTGATGGACCTATGCAAAAGTTCCTCTCATCATTGTACCAACTCCTACTTAATGCGTACTTCCAGCAAGACCCCCCTGAGCCAAATGGAAAAAAAGTCTTGAACACTACATTCTCTGAAAACCAAAAAAAAGCATCCTTTTTTTGCACATAAATCCTTGTTTTGCAGTAAATATCAGGAAACCACATACAAGCTTCTGACGTTTTGGTACAGAACCCTGGCAGTCCTCGCTAAACTATTCCCAAACCAAAATAACCTATGCTGGAGATGTGGGGCCCAAATGGGCACACTCTCACACATCTTTTGGAACTGTCCCCTCATACGCCCCTTTTGGCAGCAAGTCTTTCAGATAACAAAATCACACTTCTCACTGGACAACCCGGCAGCAGACACTCGACACCTATGTCCACAAAACGCAATCATAAATCTCTCCTTAAACAACTCTCTTTGCTCCTTCTCTCTGTCGCTGCAGGTCTTTGCCTGAAGCCTGGTGGCTCTGACATCTTAAGACCTTGCTCGGAATGCTGGCTTGGGGCCTAAACCACGTGGCCCAGAGCTCTCTCTTTCAACATCTTGAGACCAGCCGATAGGAGTCTATGTTAGAGGATGTAAAAAGTATATGTTTGATTGTTGTTATATGTTGTAGATATCTGCTGTTTTAGTATATTCCTATTTTCTTGGGAAATAAATGTAACTTTACTTTTAAATGTATGTTTACTAAGCAGATGTGTTTGTTATATCATTGTGCTTATCAGACTCTTATAGACTAGCTAACTATAGGGATAGGCAATTTAATACGTGTATGCAATAGTTATATAGGATATATTAGATTGTATAATATTGCATAGGTTACATCATTTGGCCACCAGGGCCTGTATCCCAAGCGTGTGGAAATCACAATCTCCACCAACTGTATCACAATGGTTTGCCAGATATTCAGTATTCAATGCATGGGAAACATGACCCTTTGAGATAAAACAGGAACATAAAGTCAGGTGGATCCACTGGGATTTATTAAGTTTCTCTAATAACTACCTGCAATACATATAATCTCCTATTTGCAAGCAACTAATAAATTGACCTACCATCCACCCCTCCCTCAACAGCCATCTCTGTGTCCTCCCCCTTCCCAAACCTTTCCCTTTCTTTCCCTTTTTCTTTTCACATACTTTCAAACCTATTTTTTCTTTACTTTTTGTTATAGGAAAAAATACCCTGGTGTGCACCAGCACTGATAGTATGACAGATGAAAGCCCCCAGTCTAGCGACTGTATGTTCTCTAACATTGTGTTAAATCTTCTATCGGCATGCAAGTCCATTTTTGTTTTATCTTGCCTACACACAATTGTGTTACCTATTACTGTCATGACCTACCTACTTCTCCTTTTCTGTAAGACAGTAGGTCTGAGTAACTGTTTTCACCTGCCTTCTGGCACAGCAATGTTGTATCCTCACTTTGTTATATGTATTGCAATTGAGTTTGATGCTCTCTAGCCAAAAAGTAAATGTGGAGCACAACAGTGGCAAAAACTTTTGCAGTTTTCAGCTGTTGACAGAATGCTCTTCTTTGTTTCTGGAATCTGCTGCTCACACCAAGCAAAAAGGCTTTTGAACTGAACATTACTTACTGGTAGTTTTCACTATAATGATCATTAGTGTGCAATACCTGTTGCTGAACTTTTCCATTTTCTTTTGCTGCCAAATTCTGAAAACAAAATATAGGCTTTCAAAGCCCAAGTTATACAGCAGTGGCCAAATGTTTTGAGAATGACACAAATATACATTTCTTTATCGTACATCACAGGACACAGAGCACCATAGTAATGTCTATCTGAGTTATACGCTACCCTCAGGTGATTGGACACTGGCAACCAATAGTAAGAAAGTTCCTCCCATATAACCCCTCCCATATGGGAATTACCTCAGTTTTTTCACCAGTGTCTTGAAGGTGATGGTCATGGCTGTTTGAAGCTCTTCAACACTCAATGATTCCCAGTGAAAGGGCGTTTTAATCGGATCCATTCTGATGGCATGGAGGCTAAAATGGATGGTACCCGAGCCTCATGGGAAGGAGAGAAGATTCCTTGCGGTTTTGCCTGTAATGCCGGAGGATGCTGGGACTGTGACATCACAGGGGGGCGGGGTCACCATGTGACTTGAGCATGTGACCCTGTCCCCTTATCCCTATATAAGTCCCAGCACATCGCGGCTCTGGCATTCCTGCCAGAGACAGCGACGGGTCAACATCGGAAGAAGAAGAAGAAGAAGAGGAAGAAGAAGAAGAAGGCGGCGCCGGCGGCGCGGAAAACGCCGACCGCGTCAAGTACAGAAGAGACCGCGGAAGACCCCAGAAGACCCCCGAAGGTGGATCGAGACCCCCAGACGACGGCGTCGACGACGAAGAAGGTAGCCGGCCTCCTCTGCTCGGTAAAAGAGCTAGGTAAATGGCGGAGGAGTCCGGCGAGAAGACCCCCCAAGACGGAAGAAGACCCCCGGAGCAGTGCAATAAAATATTTTTTCAAAATTGTGTGTTTTTTTTCTTTACACTTTACACCTTAGGTGAATGGGTAGGGGTATACTACATACTCATTCACATAGAGTGGGGGGCCAGGATCTGGGGGCCCCCTTATAAAAGGGGGCTCCCGGATTCCGATAAGCCCCCGCCCGCAGACCCCGACAACCAACGGCCAGGGTTGTCGGGAAGAGGCCCTTGTCCTCATCAACATGGGGACAAGGTGCTTTGGGGTGGGGGGGCCGCACGGCCCCCCTTTCCCCAGGGCACCCCCCATGTTGAGGGCACGCGGCCTGGTATGGCTCAGGAGGGGGGGGGCGCGCTCGCTCGTCCCCACCCCTTTCCTGGCCTGCCGGGCTGCGTGCTTGGATAAGGGTCTGAGATGGATTTGGGGGGGACCCCCACGCCGTTTTTTTCGGTGTGGGGATTCCCTTTAAATCCATGCCAGGTGACGGGGCTAGCGCAGCGGCATTCAATGCCTTCGCTAGCTCCGTCTACCTGCAGTTACGTTCTAAATGAACGGACTGCTCCGTGTGTGGGCAAGTCCGTTCATTTTCAAAAGTCCCGCGGACTTTTTCCGGCGGATTGTCCGCCGGAAAAGTCGGGCGTGTGTGGGCAAGTCACACGCTCGGAAGTCCGGGCGTGTGTGGCAAGTCCCCCCTCGGAAAGTCCGGCGGCGTGTCCGCCAGACCTAAAAGTCCGAACGTGTGTACGTGGCATTAGGGTAGTCTCTGAGGTGGTTTGTTCCATCTTTTTCACAGCAGAAACCTGGTAGTTTATGGGCACCACTTGGGTCGGGGTCTGTCACAGAATCGTCAGTCTTTGCCTTATATTTGCTCTTGGAGCAGAAGTTATGGGCTCTTTATTGTGAGACAATTAAATGGTGGCAGTTCCAAAGTCAAGTAGGAATATGAGGTTTATCTTAAGAACTCAACTCGCTGAACATCCTTCTGTTTTCAGATAGGTTAGACGGTTCAGTGATGATCTCTCTGCAAGAGGTAGGTTTCATGTAGCGGCTTGTTTCCAGGCTTTCTGTAATTGCAGTGGAAAGCTTCTAGCCTCAGTGCTGGGCTTGCTGAAGACACCTCAATACTCTTTACCTCAATCTTTGCTCAAGAAGCAGTCAATTCTATGGGTTCCTTTGATATATACTTCTACAGAAGGAAGCTGTGTTTGGGTCAAAGCATATTCTCTACATACAGCCCTACAGCCTAGGTCTTGGTAGAGGTTCATTCCCTGTCAGGAACTTGAGGATCCAGGCATTGCTTTGCCGGAAGGCTCTGTTTCCGGGGTGTTGCAGAGCAAAGATTGGTGCTTGATATTCTTCCTTTTCAGGAATCTGGAAGATAACCACTGATGCCAGTTTCTCTAAGTTGACTTAAGGCTGGCTACAGTTCGATGGACTTGATCTCCACAGGAGAAAATACTGCCCAATAGCTGGTAATTTTTTGGCCAGTATGGCTTGCTCTGGATTATAGGACAAACCTGTTGTAGTTTCAACCTGGAAATGCCTTTGCAGGCATATATATATATATATATATATATATATATATCAACCACCAGGGCAGCATCAGAGGTCATGCAGTATTCCCTGATGTATGCCTTTCCTCCAGTTCAAGTGCTGCCACAGCTGCTGCGCAGGATACAGGAGGAACGAAAGCCAGTAATCCGGGTGGCTCTGACTTGGCCCAGGAGGGCTTGGTAAACAGAGATAGTAAAATTGGCAGTGAAGGATCCACGGTTCCTTCCATGCTGTCCGGACCTGCTGTCTCAAGGACCCATATTCCATCCTACTTTAGGGTCGCTAAATTTGACGGCTGGGATGTTGAAACCAGAATCTTGAAAGATTGGGGTATTTCGGGCTCGGTTTTGTCTACCCTCATAAATACTAGAAAGCCTGTCTCTAGAGGTATTTGCTATAGAGTCTGGAGGTCATACATTTCCTGGTGCGAGGCCAGAAAATGACACCCTCGCATATATACCATTGGAAGAATTCTCCGCTTCCTACAAACAGGGGTGCAGTTAAAACTTGCACTAGGGACAATTAAAGGGCAGATCTCGGCCTTGTCGGTTTTCTTCAGAGACCGATTGCGTCTCAATCATTAGTGCAAACCTTTGTTAAAGGGGAGACGCGTTTGATGCCATCGGTTAAGTCGCCCTTATGTCCCTGGGATCTGAATCTGGTTCTATCAGTTCTGCAGAAGCAACTCTTTGAACCTATCATGCATTTTCCTTTGACTCTGTTAACCGCTTCCCGACCGCCTCATGTAGATATACGTCAACAGAATGGCACGGGCAGGCAAAAGCACGTACCTGTACGTCCCCTTTAATTTGCCTGCCCGGGGGGCGCGCCGCGACCCGGTTGGGAGCTCCGTGACCACGGCCGCGGGACCAGCGGACCCGATCGCCGCTGGTATCCCGCGATCGGGTTACGGAGCTGAAGAACGGGGAGAGGTCTATGTAAACAAACCTCTCCCCGCGCTTCCTACACTGACTGTCAGTGATCGGCGGTTCCCTGTCATCAGACGTACAGCCACGCCCCCCTACTGTAAAAAAAACACAACACGTCACACTGACTCCTCCCCGCCCCCTAGTGGTTAACCCCTTCACTACAACTGTCATTTACATAGGAATCAGTGCTATTTAAATAGCATTGATTTCTGTATAAATGACAAATGTCCCAAAAATGTGTCAAAAATGTCCGATGTGTCCGGCATAATGTCGCAGTCACAAAAAAAATCGCTGATCGCCGCCATTACTAATAAAAAAAAATATTAATAAAAATGCTATAAAACTATCCCCTATTTTGTAAACGCTATAACTTTTGCGCAAACTAATCAATAATCGCTAATTGCGATTTTTTTTACCAAAAATATGTAGAAGAATACGTATCGGCCTAAACTGAGGAAAAAAAAATGTTTTTTTATATATTTTTTGGGGATATTTATTATAGCAAAAAGTAAAAAATATTGCATTTTTTTCAAAATTGTCGCTCTATTTTTGTTTATAGCGCAAAAAAATAAAAACCGCAGGGGCGATCAAATACCACCGAAAGAAAGCTCTATTTGTGGGAAAAAAAGGACGCCAATTTTGTTTGGGAGCCACGTCGCACGACCGCGCAATTGTCAGTTAAAGCGACGCAGTGCCGAATCACAAAAAGGGGCCTGGTCCTTTGGCTGCAAATTGGTCCGGGGCTGAAGTGGTTAACAAGGAAATTGGTTTTCCTGGTTGCTATGTCTTTAGCAAGAAGGGTGTCAGAGTTGGCCGTCCTTTCTTGCAAAGAACCATTTTTGGGTTTACATCAGGACAGGGTGGTCCTGCTCCCCCATCCTAAAGTGGTTTCCAATTTTCAATTGAATCAAGATATAATTTTGCCCTTCTTTTTTCCGAATCCTAGGACTACGGAGAAGAAGTTGCTGCACTCGCTCGGTCTTGTGCGGGTGATCAGAATTTATTTAAGGTTGTCAGCCCTGTTTCGGAAGACTGATTTTTTTTTTGTCCTGCCAGATGGTCCTAAGCAAGGTCAGGCAGCGACAAGTTCATCTATTTTTAGATGGATTGGCCAGGTCATTATCCAGGCATATGAGTTAAAGCGCAAGATTCCGCCTTGTGATTTAAAAGCACATTCTACCAGAGGGGTTAATGCATCTTGGGCAGTGCACCATCAGGCGTCTATTGCTCAGGTTTGCAAAGCGGCCGCTTGGTCTTCAGTTCATACATTCACTGGATTTTAACAAGTGGATGTTAGATCTCAAAAGGAGGCCATATTTGGCCGCAGCTTGCTGCAAGCAGCATTGTAGGTCCTTTGTCCAGAAGTGGGCTTAGGAATACTGGGTTCCCTCCCATCAGGAGCATTGCTTTAGGACATCCCAGATAGTCATTACTATGGTGCTTTGTGTCCAGTGATGTACGATAAAGAAAAATGGATTTTTAATACAGCTTACATGTAAAATCCTTTTCTTGGATTACATCACAGGACACAGAGGTCCCTCCCCTCTTTTCTGGGATCTTCATTGCTTGCTACAAAAACTGAGGTACTTCCCGTATGGGAGGGGTTATATGGGAGGAACTTTCGTACTATTGGTTGCCAGTGTCCAATCACCTGAAGGTAGCGTATAACCCAGATAGTCATTACTATGGTGCTCTGTGTCCCGTGATGTACTCCAAGAAAAGGATTTTACAGGTAAGCTGTTATAAAAAATACATTTTTTCGAGGCGCATGCGCGGGAGCTCCAAGATGGCCGCTTAAGCCGAGAGCTCCGCGCCACACAGCTCCTATAGCGCCCGCCGTGAGCCACCCAGCGCTGTTTACCGGCATTAGAATAGCCATCCGGGACCTCCGCCACCCGGTGACCCCCCCCACATACTTTTCCGGCCGCCCGCTCCGGCCGTTGACCCCACACAGAGACCGCAGTACACGAGGGGTGTACCAAGATGGCCGCCGGACCTCTCTAAGACAGGAAGGGACTCTTTCATCCCGCAGATCACAGCATTGGAATAGCCATCCGAGACCTTCGCCACCCGGTGACCCTCCCCACATACTTTTCCGGCCACTTGCTCCGTCCGTTATCCCCACACAGAAGCCGCAGTACAAGAGGGGTGTTCCAAGATGGCCGCCGGACCTCTCTACAACAAGAAGGGGCTCTTCTATCCCGCGGACCGCAGCAGGTGGTCACTTGTGCAGGTACCCCATACCCCATCTCCTATAGGAAGCCCTCTATATGCAGAAATTTGGGGTCAGGAGGAGCCTAAAACCTGAATTCTCTGCCGCCTCACAATTTGGGTGTCCCAAGATGGCCGCCATGGCTGCTGCAGCCTCTATGCCCTCACATCTACATCTGGAAACAACTCCAGATCACAAAGCTGGAAATTCCTCTGCTTTCCCACATTTATCCCCAGGGTCATGTGTCATCGGAACTCATTCTCAGAATCCCTCCCCTGCTTCCACAGAATCCCTGCTCAGTCACTCATTTGGGGATCAGACCTTATTCCCTGCAGGCCCACAAGGCATATCAGCTTCTGGCCCTCATGAACCCATCTCACAACTTCCTCAGATCTCAGTTGATGATCTATTCCTCAAATTCTCTACACTTCTCACTGCTAACGCAGCTGCCATTATGGGAGAAATCAAAGCGGACCTGCAGAACATTGGCTCCAGGATGGACGCCATTGAAGACAAACTGGAACAGACAGCTGCAGTATCCTTTCAGAATTCAGGCCTCATCCAAACCCTACAAGACCAACTGGACACTGCGTTTTCACGCATTGACAACTTGGAAAATAGGTCTCGGAGACTGAACTTTAGAATCAGAGGCCTGCCTGAATCGATTACTGACGTTTCCACTGCCACACAAGACTTGATTAAATCGCTCGTGCCGAACATTCCGCCGGCCCGCCTTGAATTAGACAGGGTACACAGAGCCTTAGGCCAACCCAGGAAGGACGGCTCTCCCAGGGACATCATTGCCAAACCGCTCTACTACGCTGTGAAGGAGTCCGTGATGAAACAGGCCCGAGCTCTTCCCCAGATCACCTGCCAAGGTCATCCCGTCCAGATATTTGCAGATCTCTCCCCCTCTACCATTCAACGAAGAAGAGCTCTCAAGCCGCTTTTGACGGCCATGACCCAGAAGGACATTAAGTACAAATGGGCCTTCCCTTTTGCGGTTAAGTTCGCTTACAAGGGCCAGCAACACTCTTTTTCCACCTTCGTATCGGGTGAACAACTACTTCTTAATCTAAACATCATCTCACAGGAAATGGAAACGGAAGCCTCTCCATCCCTCCCAGGAACAAACGCCCGCTCCCGACGAGCCCCCCGAATCCTTTATGGAACAAGACCAAGTCCAGAAGATCATCACACAATGGCCCCACCTGAACGGGATTCTCCTTTAATATCTAAAACTGGTTTCCACCCTGGCCACTGGACCATTCCTACTCCTCCCCTTATTCTTTTTTTTTTTTTTTTTATATATTTTAATTTAATTTTTTTTCTCCTCTCTTCCCTCTTATGAGAGGGGGGGGGGGAGCTTTTCGGTTTTTGGGGCTTGGCGAGCCCTACGGGTGGTATGTATGTTTACCAATTATCACAACCTGCTTTTCTGTGAATGTTTTCTGTCTGTTCAGCCACAAGTGTAGTAGGTTTTAGGGCACTATGGGGCGGTGTGGTTTACATGCGCCTCCTCCTACTTCTTTGACTACTTCGGTTGTCGAGGTGGTAGGATGACCGACCATTGCGGTTGGTATTTGGATTTTTCCTCTCATCTCACGATTTATGGTGAGATGACCTTCAAGGATGTTGCTCTCCCCCGGGCCTTCTCTCGCCTGGGTGGGAGTAAACTCCTTTATCTCTGCTTTTTCTTTTTCTCTCTCTCTTTCCTCTCCCCCTTTCTGGAGCACTACTTACCCGTTCTCTGTTTTTCAGAACCATCTCACGGAGGTCAGTACCGAAAGAACGCAGCCAGCAGGAAAGGTTCAACGCTCTTTCATATGACATCTCTACACAAATCCCCAATGAAGGTAAGTGATGCGGGTTCGGGCAGCTCCTCCCCCTCACAGGTCCATGGCTGATCACACACATAAGGTTTGGAGGGTAGCCACCTATAATGTACAGGGATTGAATTCACCCCTAAAATGCAAAAAAATATTTAACACATATAAAACGTCTAAATTGGACATCGTCCTTCTGCAAGAAACCCACTTCCCCACTAGCTTTAGCCCCAAATTTATTCACTCACATTTCCCTACATTTTTTATGGCCAATGCGGAAAATAAAACCAAAGGGGTGGCAGTGGCCATAGCGAAGACATGTAATTTCACTTGGATCTCTGATATGAAAGATCCACAGGGTAGATATCTATTAGTCAAAGGCACTATTGAGGGTCAGCTGTATTCCATAATTTCCTACTACTCTCCTAATAAGGGACAAGCAGCCTTTTTTAGATGCCTCCTTCAAACCCTAACCCCACTGCTTGAGGGTACGGTCATATTTGGGGGGGACTCCAATGTGGCCTTTGATCAAGGACTGGACAAGTCTAGACCTCTGAATGCACAGCTTAACCGCCCTTCCAACGAAAGCCTTAGGATAGCGAAACTGATACACGCACAGGGTTTGGCGGACGTTTGGAGGGAATTGAACCCTGATAGAAGAGACTACACCCATTTCTCTCACCCACACAACACATACACCAGGATTGATCATCTCCTGGTCCGATCACAAACTATCCCGCTCATTTTGAAATCTCACATTGCTGACTCTAGCTTATCTGATCACTCCATGGTGATTATGACTCTTCAATCCCACTACAACCGACCGGATCAGAGACAGTGGAGTCTCAATGAGTCCATTCTCTCTGATCCTATCCGAGTAACAATGTTGACTGAATCAATTGAGGAATACTTCAAATTCAATGATCAGGGGGCTGTTTCAGATGAAATGCTCTGGGCCGCTCATAAAGCCTTCATTAGAGGGGAATTCATCAGACTTGCTTCTTCCATCAAGAGAGAGAGGGAAGCAGACATCAAAAGATTAGAAAATGAATACACTACACTCAAGGCACAGCACAAACTGAACCCCTCCCCCTCTTTGATTCCTCAGCTTGACAAAGCCAGGTTAGAACTCAACCTAGCTCTCACAGCCAAAGCCGAAAAACAAATCCGCTGGTCCCAAAATCGGTTTTACACACAAGGCGACAAGATGGACTCCTTGTTGGCCTCCAAATTGACACCAAAACTGAAAACGTACACAATGCCGAAAATACGCATCCCAGGCCAGGGCTCCACAGCTGATCCCTCCAAGATTACAAACTCATTTTATGAGTTCTACAACAAACTTTATTCACCGTCTCCCCCCTCAATGGACTCCACCATACACGCCTTTCTTGACAATCTCCCCATCCCCCATCTATCCACTGACCACAGAGATAGTCTAGAAGCCCCTTTCACAGAAGGGGAAGTCTTGGATGCAATAAAAGCTCTGAAAAACGGCTCTGCCCCTGGGCCAGATGGCCTGTCGAACCCTTACTACAAAACGTTTGCGGACATTTTAGCCCCATACTTATCTAAATTCTTTAACTACACAACGAAAGGTAACCCACTTGATCCTCAGCTTAATGCTGCATTTATCGCAGTTATCCCAAAACCGAACAAAAACCTGGAAGAAGTTGGGAACTACCGCCCCATCTCCTTAATTAACTGTGACGTCAAGATCCTAACCAAAATTATCGCCAACCGCATTGCAACCTTTATTAATACTTACATTCATAAGGATCAGGTGGGTTTCATTCCGGGTAGACAAGGCCCAGACCAGATACGGAGGACAATAGATGTCATGTCTATTCTCCAAACTAATTGGGATGGTGGCCCCAAACAATCGGGAATGCTTCTATCTCTAGACCTACAAAAAGCCTTTGATTCAGTTTCCTGGCCCTACATCTTCACCATATTACCTCGATGGGGATTCGGTCCGCGATTTATGGGTCTCATACAGGCGCTTTACTCCTCTCCCTCCGCAAAAGTTAGGATCCAAGGCTTTTATTCTAAACCCATATCAATACGACAGGGAACCAGACAGGGTTGTCCATTGTCGCCACTAATTTTTGCGATCGCAATAGAGACGCTTGCCATAGCAATTAGACAAAACCCGGACATTAAAGGGGTTTCCTGTGGTCTCCAAACTCATAAATGTGGCCTCTTTGCGGACGACATTATGCTTTTCATAACATCTCCCATTATCTCTCTTCCCAATCTATGCTCTTTGCTAAGCACCTTTTCTACGTTATCGGGCCTTCAGGTGAACTACTCCAAATCGCAAGCCCTTAATGTCTCCCTAGACTCCCCCACAGTAGATCTCCTGAAACAATCCTTTAAATTTCAGTGGAGTGAACCTTCCATCAGATACTTGGGTATTAACCTCACAGCTAAGATTGAAAGTCTATACAGTCACAACTATCCTCCCATGTATCGTAAATTAGAAACAGACCTGCGCAACTGGGCACAACATACCATTTCATGGCTAGGAAAGATAAATGCCATCAAGATGACACTACTTCCTAGATTACTGTATCTATTTCGATCCCTCCCCATTCCCATTAGGAAAGACCACATCAAAACCTTCCAAAGTAAGCTTCTGAAGTTTGTTTGGGGCAAGGCAGGGTACAGATTGGCCCAGGGAATCCTTTATGCGCATAGGAAAAGAGGGGGCTTGGGTCTTCCTCATTTATATAGATATTATCAAGCAGCCAGGCTTGCCCAAATATCAATGGTTTATTCCAAATTTGAGAAGCCTGATTGGATCCAAATTGAAAAACACGCTGTTCCCCACTTTACTCTGGACTTCTTATTGTGGACCCCTCAAAAGAATAGGCCCCCGATTCTCTCCCCTACACTGTCTCACTACTTCGCCCTATGGGACTCCTTACGTTCTTCACCTTCTCTCGTCTCTGCATACAAACCCTTGACCCACATATTTAACAACCCACAATTCCCCCCAGGTAGAAACGTTCTGGCCTTTAAATGGTGGGTCGATAAAGGTCTATATAGAATAGGTAACTTCTTTACAGCTGCAGGACCGCTTACTCTTAAACACTGCATCAAAAAACTTGATCTCCCCAACTCTGAACTATTTCCGTTCTATCAAATTCATCACTTTCTGCAATCCCTATGTAAAAACAATTCTAACACGCCAGCATTCACGGATTACGAAATATGGTGC
Organism: Lithobates sylvaticus; assembly: GCA_028564925.1. NCBI lineage: Eukaryota > Metazoa > Chordata > Amphibia > Anura > Ranidae > Lithobates > Lithobates sylvaticus. Next base: position 343,074,894 of record CM053030.1, on the reverse strand, counting down.
GGTCAGGCCAGGGACCAGCGGGGGGGGGGATCTCCACGGTCTACACATCACTTACTGCCCCTGTCTCCAAGTCGTCATTTATGGTCGCCCGGGAAACAGACTTCAATTTCCTCTGGACCAAAGAGAAATGGCATTCTGCTTGCGCTAAATCATCCTGGGGAATTCTTAATACCACTCTGATGGAAGCTGGTCTAAAAGTGATGACCAGATCGTACTACACACCTTGCAGAATAGCCTCAATGTATCCGGCTACCAGCCCCCTTTGCTTCAGAGGATGCCAGCTTTTAGGTACAATGTCACATATATGGTGGGAATGCCCGAAGATTCGATCCTTCTGGAAAAAAATCTTCAATATGATAGATAAATTGGTGGGTTCTTCAGTTCCCAGGTCCCCCTTGGTGGCCCTTCTTCATGAATCCATCCCACACATATCTAAACCCTCTAATAGATTGGTTCAGTTTGTGCTTTTAGGAGCCAAGCTCACGATTTCTAGGGCCTGGAAAACACAGACCGTACCTCTCTCAATGGCTAAAAGGAAAATTTCGTGGGTAATGTCTCAAGAAAAACTAACCAGTCTGTTACAGGACTCATCAGAAAAATTTGAAGCCACCTGGGAACCGTGGGCCAGACTAATGGGACTATACAACTTTCCCTCCTTGTCATGAACATAACTCGTCATGTGGACGGGTAATGGTGCTCCTTCCCCTTTCTTACTCTACCCCCTTCTCTTTTCCTCTCTCTACATTTCTCTTCTTTTCTATTTTCTTTTGAATTAAGATATTCCATTATGGACGTAATTCCAGTCATAGTTTCTCAGGGACAATGTCGAGACACAGGTTTTCCTGATTAGCTCAGATGAATATAGCCGGTTCTCAGGTGGTGGATCACGCAGTGTTTGATCTGCTGCCTGACGCCCGCGCATGGTTGCCTTATCCTTGCTGGTTGAGATGATGCGCATTACTGGTGGGAATTAGCTCCGGCCCTCTCTGACACAGTATGATCCCCATAGGGGTGTCGGAGAGTGCTGGGGCCGTAACTGATCAGCTCAATCTTCTTCTCCAGCCTACTGGCAACCAGTCAAGATTTATACCTAGACCTTGATGCCTTAGTTGAGTACACAGTGTGCTCACTCTTCCCAAGGACTAGTATTTGTTTCAACTTTCTTATCACTATGCGTTTGTCATTTTGTTGGAGATGTCGTAACTCTATATTTTTGTATGCACTTCTGTTTATCCAATTATAAAACATTTTGGGAAGCTTAATCAACTGAATATTACGTTTGGGAAACCAACAATGCGGCAACTTTATATTGAGCAGACGTATCCTCCACTCACACTCAGTTAGATCCCGACAGGGGTGTGTGGGTGCGGAGGCGGAATACCCGATCTTTCCGGAAATTTTTTCGGTGTTAGTCAATATAGAGCCCTCCATATGACTCAAACTCCTTTTCAGGTCAAAAACACCTCTAACAGTCTTGCAGTTTTATTGGCTCTTGCAGGGTTATAAAGTTTTTACTAGACTGTTTATATTCCATTAGCATTTTTTTTTTTGCATTTGGATGTCACTATTACAATGCAACAGTACGTTTCAAGTTTGTAATGGAATGTAAAGATATTTTGATTTATGTTTGATTATATGTAATGTGAAACTTCTTCAATAAAAATATTGAAAATAAAAATACATTTTTTCACAAAGTCTGCTGCTTCAGTGTTTTTAGATCTTTTTGTCAGATGTTACTATGCTATACTGAAGTATAATTACAAGCATTTCATAAGTGTCAAAGGCTTTTATTTACAATTACATTAACCGCTACCTGACCAGATACGCAGTTATACTTCGGCAGGTTGGCTCCCCTGCGCGAGCCGTCGTAGCTGTACGTTGGCTCCTTAAGACGCTTTAGCAGGCGCGTGCACCCACAGCATGTCCCCAGGGCGCGATGACCGGTGGGCACCGTGATTGCTCATGACAGAGCGAGAACCAGGATCTTTGTGTGTAAACATACAAATCCTGGTTCTCTCAGGGGAGAAGAGACAGATCGTGTGCTCCTACTAAGTAGGAACAACGATCGGTCTCCTCCCCTAGTCAGTCCCATCCCCCCCCACAGTTAGAACACACCTAGGGAACACAGTTAAACCCTTGATAGCCCCCTAGTGTTAACCCCTTCCCTGCCAATGACATTTATACAGTAATCAATGGCTATTTTTAGTTCTGATCGCTGTATAAATGTCACTGGTCCCAAAAAAGTGTCAAAACAGTCCAATCTCTCCGCCGTAATGTCGCAGTCACAATAAAAATCACTGATCACTGCCATTACTAATAAAAAACTAATAATAAAATTGCCATAAATCTATCCCCTATTTTGTAGATGCTATAACTTTTGCGCAAATTAATCAATATACGCTTATTGTGATTTTTTTTACCGAAAACATGTAGAAGAATACAATAATTTTCCGGGGCTGAAGTGGTTAAGTTTTATTTAATATTTGCAGTTTTGACCCTTCTTTTTCAAGACCTCTGCCATTTCCACTGTGAATCAATTTCTGGGCCACATCCTGACTCATGGCGGCCCATTCTTGCATAATCAATACTTGGAGTTTTTGTTCACCCGCCTCTTGAGGATTGACCGCAAGTTCTCAATGGGATTAAGGTCTGGGGAGTTCCCGTGTCAAAATATTCACAGGGCAGCCTTTGACAGCCAAATTTATATCCTTTGTTTCTGGGCCCTGACCTGTTCCCAGCTAGGAAATAAACCATACTTATATTGTGTTTCCATGTGTACAAGAAGAAGTATTGTGCATTTTATATCATCATTCCTTACACAAACTGAAATAAGCAGCTAGAAAGAACAGATTTTTTTTTAAATTATTTTAATAAATTACCAGTAGCACCATTACAGTAAACCCCCCTCCATCGCTGGGGTTATGTTCCGGACCCACCCGCGAAAAGTGAAAAACCGCGAAATAGAAAGACCCTATTTAAATACACCCTAGGCATGTTTTGTTAATTTTTTTAATAGCATTTAAAGGTCTTTAAACACACTTTTATGCAATAGAAACACATTTAAGATAGAGAGAGAGATCAAGAGGATTTTTAAAACACAAAAATATTGTCTTAACAGTACAGTATATTGTACAGTACAGTAAAAAATAGAGTACATAACTGCGAAAATGGCGAAATATTACCACAATATCAGAATAACAGGTCCTAATTAAAATACCGCGATATACCGGGACCGCAAAAACTGAACCGCAATATAGCGGGGGTTTACTGTATAACTAAAACTTACAAATGTTTAAATGGTTTAAATGCTGCAAGTTTGTATTTTGTTTTGTTATGTTTTTTTTTTTTAAATCGCCATGTCAGTGTGCTAAATGCTAAATGCAAATAAAATCTAAGCTATATATAATTGTTTTTACACCATATAGTTTTCCCAAAACTGACTATTTGTAGTGTTAGATGCAAAAAATATATAAATAAATGATACACTGACATTGACATAATGACACCGACATTCAAATGGACACTAACCCCCCACCAATTACATCACTAGTGGGGGGTTTTCACTAAAAGGGTTCTAACACCCAATTACTACTTTCCCTTTATAATGCTATATTGCAAACAGAGCCACCTAGTGGCAAGCAAGCTAACTGGACCTGCCTACCTGTGCCATGTAGGAACCCTCTTACAGGAAGATGGCTCTTACAGAAATTTTACTCAACTGAATATGACTAAAACTTAAACAATTGAGATGACTAAAATACGACTAAAACTAAAATGGCATTTTAGTCAAAAGACTGTGACTAAAACTAAATTGAAATTTGACGTCAAAATTAACACTGCACTACCACATAGGAATATGTAGGGGAAATCTACTAATCTGCTAAAAGAAAAATAAAATAAGGCTTTTCTTATTTTTTACCCTAAAATTTATGGGACAAGAGTCAGAACATATTTTAACATACTAACTTATATAAAAGATATAACTCTGGACAGTTGTTATTGTGGATTCAATTGGCCAAAATGGTCAAAATGTATTAACAGCATAAATGTACTAGCGATCTTTATTTTAAAACCAACAACATATTTAGCTTAGCTATTAAACATTTAACTTCAAAGTCCCATTCGCAGTTGCAAGAAATGGACAATACCTTGTAACTCGAGCCGCGACATGGGAGGGAGGGTGGGATGTGCTTCTTTCTTTAATCCCTGCCAACTGCTGCTAGTACTGACTAGGGATGAGCCGAACACCCTCGGGTTCGGTTCGCACCAGAACCTTCGAACGGACCGAAAGTTTGTGCGAATTTTCAAACCCTATTAGTTACAATGGACGCGAACGTTCGAAATCAAAAGTGCTTATTATAATGGCCAATATGCATGTTAATGTCATAAAACAGGTTTGGGGACCCGGGTCCTGCCCCAGGGGACGTATATCAATGCAAAAAGAACTTTTAAAAACTAAAGTTTTTTCGGGAGCAGTCATTTTAACGATGCATAAAGTGAAAAAAAAAAGTGAAATATTCCTTTAACCGCTTCCCGACCGGCCACTGCATATATACGTCAGCAGAATGGCACGGGCAGGCAGAATCACGTACCTGTACGTGATCGTGCATGTGCCTGCCCGTGGGTCGCGCGCGCGCCGCTAGCGGCGCGCTCGCGACCCGGTCGGGAGCTCCGTGACCCCGGCCGCGGGACCAGCGGACCCGATCGCCGCTGGTATCCCGCGATCGGGTTACGGAGCGGAAGAACGGGGAGAGGTCTATGTAAACAAAACTCTCCCCGCGCTTCCTACACTGACTGTCAGTGATCGGCGGTTCCCTGTCATCGGGAACGCCGATCAATGACGTCAGACGTACAGCCACGCCCCCCTACTGTAAAAAAAAAACACAACACGTCACACTGACTCCTCCCCGCCCCCTAGTGGTTAACCCCCTAACTACAACTGTCATTTACATAGGAATCAGTGCTATTTAAATAGCACTGATTGCTGTATAAATGACAAATGTCCCAAAAATGTGTCAAAAATGTCCGATGTGTCCGCCAAAATGTCGCAGTCACAATAAAAATCGCTGATCGCCGCCATTACTAATAAAAAAAAAAATATTAATAAAAATGCTATAAAACTATCCCCTATTTTGTAAACGCTATAACTTTTGCGCAAACTAATCAATAATCGCTAATTGCGATTTTTTTTACCAAAAATATGTAGAAGAATACGTATCGGCCTAAACTGAGGAAAAAAAAATGTTTTTTTATATATTTTTTGGGGATATTTATTATAGCAAAAAGTAAAAAATATTGCATTTTTTTCAAAATTGTCGCTCTATTTTTGTTTATAGCGCAAAAAATAAAAACCGCAGGGGCGATCAAATACCACCAAAAGAAAGCTCTATTTGTGGGAAAAAAAGGACGCCAATTTTGTTTTGGAGCCACGTCGCATGACCGCGCAATTGTTAGTTAAAGCGACGCAGTGCCGAATTGCAAAAAGGGGCCTGGTCCTTTGGCTGCCAATTGGTCCGGGGCTGAAGTGGTTAAATATGGTACCTGGGGGGTGTCTAAAGTATGCCTGTGAAGTGGCATGTGTTTCCCGTGTTTAGAACTGTCCCTGCACAAAATTACATTTGTAAAGGAAAAAAAGAAGCCATTAAAAAACCACTTGCGGCTTTAATGTCATGTCTTGTCCTGGCAATATGGCTGAAAATCCTTGAGAAAAATGGCATGGCTACCCCATCACCCCCCCCACCTCACCCCAGCCCCTTTGGGTCTTGTATAGATATTAAGGGGGACCACGCACCCAAAATAAAACCCTATACCTACAACCCTATATACTCTGAACAGCAGTATATAGGCGGTGCAAACAAGACAGGGACTGTAGGTTTGTTCTTAAGTAGATTTGCTGTCTTTGCACATCTGTTCAGAACATTTCACCTCACTTTCCGTCCCAATGACAAATGTTTTTTCGAAAAGTGGGGTTTTAATGGAAACAAGGATTGGTGATAAAGCATCAGTAGAGAGGAGATACCTTTTTCCCAAATTAAATGTAACAGGATAGAATTTCTCTTCCTAGGGGTAGATTTCCTCTCACTTCCTGTTTTCTCCTTCTATTTGCAAGTAGGAGTCGTTTGTAAGTTGGATGTTTGAAAGTAGGGGTATTCCTGCCGTATATACTCTGCAGAAATTTGCCCCATTAGATGTTGGTGTAGCCACAACACTGTAAGCCCTCACAGTTACTCTTGGTGGGCACAGGAATTGGCCCTGCTGTGAATTATTAGATCAAGATTTGTAATTGCATGCACCTGTTGAACAGGGCAGAAAAATTGGGCCTTTGGTGGTGGTGGTGGTGGTGGTGGACGGTGTTGCCACAAGACTGTAAGCCCTCACAGTTACTCTTGGTGGGCGCAGGAATGGGCCCTGCTGTGAATTATTAGATCAAGATTTGTAATTGCAGGCACCTGTTGAACAGGGCAGAAAAATTGGGCCTTTGGTGGTGGTGGTGGACGGTGTTGCCACAAGACTGTAAGCCCTCACAGTTACTCTTGGTGGGCGCAGGAATGGGCCCTGCTGTGAATTATTAGATCAAGATTTTTAATTGCATGCACCTGTTGAACAGGGCAGAAAAATTGGGCCTTTGGTGGTGGTGGACGGTGTTGCCACAAGACTGTAAGCCCTCACAATTACTCTTGGTGGGCGCAGGAATGGGCCCTGCTGTGAATTATTAGATCAAGATTTGTAATTACACGCCCCTGTTAAACAGGGGCTGAAAAATTGTGCCTTAAGGCACTGGTGCTGGTGCCAGAACACTGCAACCCCTCACAGATACTGTACTTGGAGCACAGCAGTCAGACCTGTTGCGAAGCATTGCTTAAAAAATTGTAATTACACGCCCCTGTTAAACAGGGGCTGAAAAATTGTGCCTTAGGCACTGGTGCTGGTGCCCCAACACTGCAACCCCTCACAGATACTGTACTTAGAGCACAGCATTTAGAGCTGTTGCGAAGCATTGCTTCAAAAATTGTAATTACACGCCCCTGTTATACAGGGGCTGAAAAATTGTGCCTTAGGCACTGGTGTGGTGGCACCCAGAAACAAAAATTTTCTTCCAAGCTATCAAGGAATGGATCATTGAAGAGGAGGAAGAGGATAGTCAGTGAACCTAACAGGGCAGTCACTCAGCATCAGCATAGGCAGTCTTGAAGGGATGTGACATTATAAATTATTCAGTTATATCCGCTTCAGGTGCCTGGTAGCTGGTGGTGATCCAAGACTGATTCATCTTTATGAAGGTCAGTCGATCAACCGAGTCGGTGGACAGGCACACCCTGTGATCGGTAACAAATCCTCCAGCAGCACTGAATGTGCGTTCGGAAAGAACGCTGGATGCAGGACAGGCCAGTAGCTCAATTGCATATTGTGCAAGCTCTGGCCAGTGATCCATCCTCAAGACCCAGTAAGCCAGAGGATTTTCGGTGGGAAAGGTGTCCAAGTCTGACCTTGCCCCTAGGTATTCCTGCACCATGTATATCAGACGCTGGCGATGGTTGCTGGAACCGATCATACCTTGGGGCTGCGGACTAAAAAATTGTCTGAACGCATCGGTCAGATGTCCACCTTCCCCACCGCTCCTTCTGCTACTGACCGAAGCCTCAGCAACTCGTCATCCAGGACCAGGACTTTGTAACCTCCCAGTTTCTGGGAACGCGTTGCGCAGACCATTCTGCAAGGCCTCCCTGAGATGTCTCATCCTCTGCTCCCTCTGCGACGGCAAGATAAGGTCCGCAACCTTACCCTTGTACCGTGGATCAAGGAGAGTGGCCAGCCAGTAATGGTCCCTCTCCTTGATCCGAAGAATACGAGGATCCTTCCGCAGGCTTTGCAGGATCAGGGAGGCCATGCAACGTAGGTTAGCTGAGGCATTCGGTCCGGAGTCTTCTGGGTCACTGAGGACGACATGATCGCCAGCCACCTCCTCCCAGCCACGTACAAGTCCGCTGGTTTGTTGGGACTGTACATCATCCCTAAAAGACTGCTGCTGCTGATGCTGAGTGCCAGGCTCCACCTCCATGCTCACACAATCCTCCTCCTCCTCCTCCTCCTCCTCATCCTCTTCCTGTGTGATGGGTGGGACAGAAGGAACACTGTCTGGATAAAGGGGGCCTTGAGAGGCAAGGAAGTCCTCCTCTTCCTGCCTCTGTTCTGCCTCAAGTGCCCTGTCCATTATCCCACGCAGCGTATGCTCCAACAGGTGGACAAGAGGTACAGTGTCACTGATGCATGCACTGTCACTGCTCACCATCCACGTGGCCTCCTCAAATGGTGACAGGACAGTGCATGCATCCCTGATCATGCTCCACTGGCGTGGGGAAAAAAAATCCAAGCTTCCCTGACCCTGTCCTGGTGCCGTAGTTGCAAAGGTACTCATTGATGGCCCTCTGCTGCGTGTGCAGTCGCTGCAGCATGGCCAACGTTGAGTTCCACCTGGTGGGCATGTCACATATTAGGCGGTTCTTGGGCAGGTTCAACTCCTTTTGCAGCTCAGCCAGCCGAGCACTGGCATTATACGATCGGCGGAAATGCACACAGACTTTCCTGGCCTGCCTCAGGACATCCTGTAAGCCTGGGTACCTGCCCAAGAACCGCTGCACCACCAGGTTGAGGACGTGAGCCATACAGGGCACATGGGTGAGCTGCCCCTGTCGCAGGGCGGAGAGGAGGTTGGTGCCATTGTCAGAAACCACCATTCCTGGCTTAAGCTGGCGTGGCGTCAACCTCCTCTCGGCCTGCCCCTGCAGAGCTGCCAGAACCTCTGCCCCAGTGTGGCTCCTGTCCCCCAAACACACCAGCGCAAGCACGGCATGGCATCTTTTTGCCTGCGTACTCGTGTAGCCCCTTGTACGCCTACGGAGCACCGCTGGTTCCGAGGACAGAGCACTCGAAGAGGCCAAGGAGGAAGAAGACAAGAAGGGGGTGGAGGAGAGAGGTGTGTCAAAACCAGTAGTAGCATTTTGGAGGCGTGGTGGCGGAACAACCTCCAACACTACTGCACCTTGTCCTGCATCCCTCCCAGCTGCCAATAGAGTGACCCAATGGGCCGTGAAAGACAGATAACGTCCCTGTCCATGCCTGCTGGACCATGAGTCATCGGTAATATGCACCTTACCGCTGACCGTCCTGTCCAGCGAGGCATGGGCATTGCCTTCCACATGCCGGTAGAGAGCCGGAATCGCCTTCCGTGAGAAAAAGGGGCGTTTGGGAACCTGCCACTGAGGAACCGCACATTGAAAAAACTCACGGAAGGGGGCCGAGTCTACCAACTGAAAAGGCAGCAGTTGAAGTGCTAGCAATTTAGCCAAGCTAGCATGCAACCGCTGGGCATGTGGATGGCTGGGAGTAAACTTCTTTCGACGGTCCAGCAGCTGGGGCAGGGAAATTTGCCTGCTACAATCGGATGTCGGTGTACTGCAAGTACTTGGTTGTGACACACCTAATTCTACACCTTCAGTCCTCTCAGAGCAGCTTTCAGAGAGGACTGAAGGTATAGTGGGGTTGGAGATCCCAGCTGATGAGGAGCAAGGAGAGGTCCGCTTTGTTCTTTGGTGTGGGTCTTTAATGTGCGCTTGCCAACGAGCTGCATGTCAGGTCGACATATGTCTGGTCATACTTGTGGTGCCCAAGCGGCTGATGTTTTGGCCACGCGAGATACGCTTGAGACAAATATTGCAAATAGCAGTGGTGCGATCTGATGTACTCGTCTCAAAAAAGGCCCACACCAAAGAACTTTTGTGATAACGTGCAGAGGCAGCGCCCTGCACAGGCGGAGCTCTGCGGTATGATTCAGTTGGTGTGCTGGCCTCTAGCTGGCCTCCGGAGGGCATCCTGCCTCGTTGGACATGTGCCGCCGCCTCCTCCCTCCTCCTCCTCCTCCTCTCTCCCTTCAGGCACCCACGTGGAGTCAGTGACCTCATCATCCCCTCCCTCTTCACCACTAGAGCAAACCTGGCAGTAAGCTGCAGCTGGTGGAACATGACTGCCAGATTGCTGTCCTTCAGCATCCCCTCTCTCTGCGCGCACACTACTGCCTTCCTCAAGCTGGGTATCATCATCCGAGCCTTCAAATCGTTGGGCATCCTCCTGGAGCATGTACCCAACACTGTGCTCAAACAGTTCGGGGGACTCCTCAGGAGGACATGGTGGGTCTAGGGAAGGGGTGCCTGATGATGCCATTGAGTACGCGTTGGCAGCTGCTCTGCCAGTACCCTGAGCCTTGGTGAGAGAGGATGAGGAGGGCTTGGTCATCCATTCTACCAAGCCTTCGGCATGATGCGGCTCAACATGTCCAGCTGCTGAAAACAAGGACAAGCGTGTCCCATGGCCACATGCTGATGATGATGCACGACCACGTCCACAACCAGCACTGTTGTCTCTAGAAACAGAGCCTGCTTGCCCTGTGTTCTTGCCTCGGGACTGTCTGCCTCTCCTTGGCGGTCTTCCAGGCATTGTAGTGGGTAGTGTATATTGTGCTGGAGTCACACAGCACACACACTAACTCCTGCAGATGGATGCTTTAGATGACAGCAACAGGGCCTTATGGCAGATAGAGGCTGCCTTAGATGACAAGAACTGGGCTGACACACACACACACACTAGCTCCTATTTGTGCTGACACACACACACTAGCTCCTATGTGTGCTGACACACACACACTAGCTCCTATGTGTGCTGACACACACACTAGCTCCTATGTGTGCTGACACACACACTAGCTCCTATGTGTGCTGACACACACACACACACACTAGCTCCTATGTGTGCTGACACACACACACACACACACTAGCTCCTATGTGTGCTGACACACACACACTAGCTCCTATGTGTGCTGACACACACACACTAGCTCCTATGTGTGCTGACACACACACTAGCTGCTATGTGTGCTGACACACACACACACACTAGCTCCTATGTGTGCTGACACACACACTAGCTCCTATGTGTGCTGACACACACACACTAGCTCCTATGTGTGCTGACACACACACTAGCTCCTATGTGTGCTGACACACACACTAGCTCCTATGTGTGCTGGCACACACACACACACACACACTAGCTCCTATGTGTGCTGAGTCTGACACACACACACTAGCTCCTATGTGTGCTGACACACACACACACACTAGCCTCCTATAAATCCCTGCCGGCCTGCCTGCCTGGGATGGGACAGAAGGTTGGGACAGAAGTTTGGGACAGAAAGTTAGGGTGCAATGCTGTACTAACAGCACTGCAATTGGTGCTACTGCACTAGCTCCTATGTGTGCTGATACACACACTAGCTCCTATGTGTGCTGACACACACACACACACACACACACACTAGCTCCTATGTGTGCTGACACACACACACACACACACTAGCTCCTATGTGTGCTGACACACACACACACACACTAGCTCCTGTGTGCTAAGTCTGACACACACACACACACTAGCTCCTATGTGTGCTGACACACACACACACTAGCCTCCTATAAATCCCTGCCTGCCTGCCTGGGATGGGACAGAAGGTTGGGACAGAAAGTTAGGGTGCAATGCTGTACTAACAGCACTGCAATTGGTGCTACTGCACTAGCTCCTATGTGTGCTGACACACACACTAGCTCCTATGTGTGCTGACACACACACACACACACTAGCTCCTATGTGTGCTGCACACACACCCTAGCTCCTATGTGTGCTGACACACACACACACTAGCCTCCTATAAATCCCTGCCTGCCTGCCTGGGATGGGACAGAAGGTTGGGACAGAAAGTTAGGGTGCAATGCTGTACTAACAGCACTGCAATTGGTGCTACTGCACTAGCTCCTATGTGTGCTGACACACACACTAGCTCCTATGTGTGCTGACACACACACACACACTAGCTCCTATGTGTGCTGACACACACACCCTAGCTCCTATGTGTGCTGACACACACACTAGCTCCTATGTGTGCTGGCACACACACACACACACTAGCTCCTATGTGTGTTGAGTCTGACACACACACATTAGCTCCTATGTGTGCTGACACACACACACACACACACACACACACTAGCCTCCTATAAATCCCTGCCTGCCTGCCTGGGATGGGACAGAAGGTTGGGATAGAAGGTTGGGTAAGAAAGTTAGGGTGCAATGCTGTACTCACAGCACTGCAATTGGTGCTACTGCACTAGCTCCTATGTGTTCTGACACACACACACACTAGCTCCTATGTGTGCTGACACACACACACTAGCTCCTATGTGTGCTGACACACACACACACACACTAGCTCCTATGTGTGCTGACACACATACACACACTAGCTCCTATGTGTGCTGACACACACACACACTAGCTCCTATGTGTGCTGACACACACACACACACACTAGCTCCTATGTGTGCTGACACACACACTAGCTGCTATGGGTGCTGACACACACACACACACACTAGCTCCTATGTGTGCTGACACACACACACACACACTAGCTCCTATGTGTGCTGACACACACACACACACACACTAGCTCCTATGTGTGCTGACACACACACTAGCTCCTATGTGTGCTGACACACACACACACACACTAGCTCCTATGTGTGCTGAGTCTGACACACACACACTAGCTCCTATCTGTGCTGACACACACACTAGCTCCTATGTGTGCTGACACACACACACACACACACACTAGCTCCTATGTGTGCTGAGTCTGACACACACACACTAGCTCCTATGTGTGCTGACACACACACACACACTAGCCTCCTATAAATCCCTGCCTGCCTGCCTGGGATGGGACAGAAGGTTGGGACAGAAGGTTGGGACAGAAAGTTAGGGTGCAATGCTGTACTAACAGCACTGCAATTGGTGCTACTGCACTAGCTCCTATGTGTGCTGACACACACACTAGCTCCTATGTGTGCTGACACACACACACTAGCTCATATGTGTGCTGACACACACACACACACTAGCTCCTATGTGTGCTGACACACACACACACACACACACACTAGCTCCTATGTGTGCTGAGTCTGACACACACACACTAGCTCCTATGTGTGCTGACACACACACACACACTAGCCTCCTATAAATCCCTGTCTGCCTGCCTGGGATGGGACAGAAGGTTGGGACAGAAAGTTAGGGTGCAATGCTGTACTAACAGCACTGCAATTGGCGCTACTGCACTAGCTCCTATGTGTGCCGACACACACACTAGCTCCTATGTGTGCTGACACACACACACTAGCTCCTATGTGTGCTGACACATACACTAGCTCCTATGTGTGCTGACACACACACTAGCTCCTATGTGTGCTGAGTCTGACACACACACACTAGCTCCTATGTGTGCTGACACACACACACTAGCTCCTATGTGTGCTGACACACACACTAGCTCTTATGTGTGCTGACACACACACTAGCTCTTATGTGTGCTGACACACACACACACACACTAGCTCCTATGTGTGCTGACACACACACACACACACACACACACACACACACACTAGCCTCCTATAAATCCCTGCCTGCCTGCCTGGGATGGGACAGAAGGTTGGGACAGAAGGTTGGGACAGAAAGTTAGGGTGCAATGCTGTACTAACAGCACTGCAATTGGTGCTACTGCAATGCTGTACTAACAGCACACACACACCAGACTAATCCCCAGCAGTAGATAATGTCACACTCAGCAGTGCAATCAGCAGAAATGATCAGTATTGAATGAATCAGCAATGGTTTAGCAATGAATGAATCAATCAGCAGACTGCCTATTCACTCTATCAAAGCCGGAACACATGTGCACTGGGCCGACGGCGCGACGGCCTTTTATACAGTGGGGCGTGTACTAAAGCCCCTGAGCTTTAATTGGCTACAGGCATCCTGCCTGTAGCCAATTATTGCTCTCCTCGCTGCCGGCGCTGTGATTGGCCAAGCATGCGGGGTCACAGTGCATGCTTGGCCAATCATCAGCCAGCAATGCACTGCGCTGGCCCGCAATGCATTGCGGGCCGCTCGCATCACACGAATGTGATGCCAACGGCCCAAATAGTTCTGGGCTCGCCGAGCGGGCGAACGCCCGGTGCTCGATTCGAACGTGGGTTCGAAACGAACACCGGGCCCATCCCTAGTACTGACACATTTTATTTATTTTTATAGGTACTGACTCATGCCAGGACCATTAGAAACCACCTTTAACCACTTCAGCCCCGGACCAATTGGCAGCCAAAGGACCAGGCCCCTTTTTGCGATTCGGCACTGCGTCGCTTTAACTGACAATTGCGCGGTCGTGCGGCGTGGCTCCCAAACAAAATTGGCGTCCTTTTTTTCCCACAAATAGAGCTTTCTTTTGGTGGTATTTGATCGCCCCTGCGGTTTTTATTTTTTGCGCTATAAACAAAAAATAGAGCGACAATTTTGAAAAAAATGCAATATTTTTTACTTTTTGCTATAATAAATATCCCCAAAAAATATATAAAAAAACATTTTTTTTCCTCAGTTTAGGCCGATACGTATTCTTCTACATATTTTTGGTAAAAAAAATCGCAATAAGCGATTATTGATTAGTTTGCGCAAAAGTTATAGCGTTTACAAAATAGGGGATAGTTTTATAGCATTTTTATTAATATTTTTTTTTTTTATTAGTAATGGGGGCGATCAGCGATTTTTATTGTGACTGCGACATTATGGCGGACACATCGGACATTTTTGACACATTTTTGGGACATTTGTCATTTATACAGCAATCACTGCTATTTAAATAGCACTGATTCCTATGTAAATGACAGTTGTAGTGAAGGGGTTAACCACTAGGGGGCGGGGAAGAGTCAGTGTGACGTGTTGTGTTTTTTTTTACAGTAGGGGGGCGTGGCTGTACGTCTGACGTCATTGATCGGCGTTCCCGATGACAGGGAACCGCCGATCACTGACAGTCAGTGTAGGAAGCGCGGGGAGCGGTTTGTTTACATAGACCTCTCCCCCTTCTTCTGCTCCGTAACCCGATCGCGGGATACCAGCGGCGATCGGGTCCGCTGGTCCCGCGGCCGTGGTCACGGAGCTCCCGACCGGGTCGCGATCGCGCCGCTGGCGGCGCGCTCCCGACCCACGGGCAGGCAAATGCACGATCACGTACAGGTACGTGATTCTGCCTGCCCGTGCCATTCTGCTGACGTATATATGCAGTGGCCGGTCGGGAAGCGGTTAACCAATTACAGGTAAGTACTACTGACATCTAAATAAAGTGTATTTTTTTTAATTTAAAACAGTTTTGTCTGCCCCTGTCCCATATGTGGATGGCGGGGACATTTTGTCCAACCATCCACTCTCATGGGACAGGAGTCAGAACATATTTTAACATACTAACTTATATAAAACATATAACTGTGGACACAGTATTATTGTTATTGTGGATTCAATTGACCGCGTCCCTTTATTGAATGAGTGAATGAATGACTTGTATAGTGTTACATATGCAAACTAAATCGCCTCAAGGTTCTTTTTTCTGCCATTGACCATCTGGGTCTTCAGAAGAGATGGGTCTTGAGCTTTTTCCTGAAGGCAAGATGGTTTTCTTCCGAGCGGATGTCCGCGGGTAGAGCGTTCCATAGCCGTAGTCCTTGGACTGCGAATCTTCGTTTGCCTTTTAATTTATAACGGGTCTTGAGGATGTGAAGGAGGTTCTGGTTAGTTGACCGGAGAGGCCGACCTGGGGTGTAGTGTATTATTTTGTTGCAGAGGTATTGCGGGGCTTTTCCTTGTGTACATTTGTGAGTGAGGCAGAGGGTCTTAAATGTAACCCAGTCCTTCACGGCTAGCCAATGGAGGGTCCTCAGGGATGGGGTGATTCCCAGGGTTTTTTGCGTAGTCGAGTCAGGAATTGATGATTGTTCCAACTTCTGCATCTCCTTCCAGGATGAGGGGGATAAGTCTACGCAATAGGCAAAGAAGGTAGTGGGATCCGCTGACTACTGATCCTATTTGTGCATCCATTGTCATGTCTGAGTCAAAGATGACTCCGAGGCTTTTGACTTTAGTGCTGGGAGTGATGGGGTATCCGAGGATGGTGAGTGGTGTGGACATCGTTCCAGGGTTTTTGTTTCGGTTTGCATGGAGGAAGAGAAGTTCTGTTTTGGATCCATTGAGTTTAAGGGAGCTCTCCATCATCCAATCGTCAATCAATGAGAGACAGTTTTCCAGTGCCTGGTATTGCTCTTTTTTGTTGGTGATGCGTAGTTAGAGTTGGATGTCATCAGAGTAGGAATAATAAAGCAGGTCCTGGTTGCTGATGATTTTGAGGAGTGGGCGGACATAGATGTTAAAGAGCACGGGCGACAGGGGTGATCCTTGAGGGACTCCGCACATAATTTTACGTGCTTCCGAAGTGAAAGCTCCTAGTTTCACTTTCTGGGATCGGTTCTCTAGGAAGGATGTAAACCAGGGTAAGTCTGAGTCTGCAACTCCAGCTACTTTTGTGAGACGAGTGAGCAGGGTTTTGTGGTCTCCTGAGGTCCAGTAGCACCAGGAGACACAATTCTCCTTCATCTGCTGCTTCGAGGGTGTCATCCCAGATTTTAAGGAGTGCAGTTTCTGTCCTGTGGCCAGGGCAGAAACCAGATTGTAGTGGGTCCAAGAGTTTATGGTTGTCCAGGTGGAGTTGTAGCTGCTTTCTCGATAATTTTGGAGATGGTGTTGAGGCTTGTGACAGGTCTGCGGTCGTTTGGGTCTTTGGGATCAAGGTTAGGCTTCTTTAGGAGGGGTTTGATTGTGCTTTGCTTGAGGGAGGTCGGGACGATTCCTTCTTTCTAAATGACTGGCTTATGAGGTATGTTATGATGGGTGCCAAGATGTCGGTACATTCTTTCAAAAATTTGTGGGAATAATGTTGTTTGGTGATGTGCTGTCTCGGAGGTTTCTGATGATGGTTTTAGTGGTGTCAATGGTGATTGGGACCAGAGTAAATCTCGGTAGTTGTAGAGTATTTTGTGTTTTTTGTCTTCTTGCTCTGGCCGAGTGGGTTTACTTGCTATGTTCTGCTGAATTATTTCCCGAATGGTTGCGATTTTGTCAATGAAAAAATCAGATAAAATAAAAATGACCCTCCTTCCCCGCATCCTTTATTTTTTTCGATCCGTACCCATACCCATCCTAAAAGATCACCTACGGAAGTTCCAGTCCAAAATTATCAAATTTATATGGGGTAAACAGAAACTGGCTAAAAGCACCCTATATAGACACAGGAATCAGGGAGGTCTGGGAGTTCCTAACCTCCTCTGGTATCACCAGGCGGCGCAACTTGCACAATTATCCACCATCTACTCTAAATATGAACATCAGGATTGGGTACATATGGAGCGAAAAGCTATTCCCCAGCACACTCTGGATTATATCCTATGGTCCTCTGCCAGATCTAGACCTGCCGTCATGGTCCCCACACTATCCCACTCGCTCACATTGTGGGACTCTCTCAAATTCAACCCACGGTTGGTTTCACATTAGCGACCGTTGTCCCACCTGTTCCGCAATCCTCTATTCCCTCCTGGAATGGACATTAAAGCGTTTCAATGGTGGTTGGATAAAGGGATGTATAGGATAGGTCACTTCACTAACGCCACGAGCCCCCTCACCAAGGCCCATTGTATTAGCAAACTCGACATGCCAAATGTGGAACGGTTCCGATACAGACAAATTGCCCACTTTATCCAGTCTCTTCATCCTCCTAAATCTAATTCTCTATCGGTCACGGATTATGAAAGATGGTGTGGTCATACTGAAGAGCAGAGGGGTGGGATTACAGTAGTTTACCAATCACTTGCTCATGCTGATGCCAAAACACTCTATATAAGAGAATGGGAAAATGATCTGCAACATACGTGGAGTGTAGCAGAATGGCATAGAGCCTCTATGACAGCCTCAAAGGGAATTTTGAACCTCACTTTAATAGAAGCTAATCTGAAAACCCTCATGAGGTGGTATATGGTTCCATCGAGACTCTCCAAAATCTATCCTGATGCTTCTCCTTTATGTTTCCGCAACTGCGGACATGTGGGATCTATGTTGCATGTTTGGTGGGACTGCCCTAAGATCAGGAGTCTATGGAATAAAATATTCCACATCATTAGGAAAATTACTGGTATACCAATCCAACAATCGCCTCACATTGCTCTGTTAAATTTTCCTTGCTCTATTGCTCCCAAACTGACCCAACGTCTCATTCAGTTTATGCTTCTTGGTACTAAACTCACGATAGCACGGGCATGGAAGACACCAACTGTCTTTTTATGGTCAAAAGGAAGATCCCTTGGATCATGACTCAGGAGAAAACAGCTAGTATTCTTCTTGACTCCACCGCTAAACATAATGCTATATGGTCTCCCTGGACTAGATATATGTCTATACCAGCCATTGACTAGTTCTGAACCTGGTGCCGCTGGTGAACGAGATTCGCACTGTTGTTCTTTAGCTCCTCCTTCTCCTTTTTCACCCCTATCTTCTTTCTTTTTCTCTCTTTCCCCCTTACAGCTTTTTCTTTAGATCTAACATACAGGTCATGAATCAGTAATGTTTGGAATTGTCACATAAGCCTTATACTACATCTATAGAGATGGTCGTTTCCCACTGGTTGATCCGTTCGCCTACCTAAATTATTTATTTATTTTTGTTCTATTGCTCTATGTCAGTTGGGTTTTTTTTTCTCCCATGTGTCTAGGTGCTATATCATATGATATTTGACCCTCAATCTAGACGTTTTCTACACAGGCTTTCTGATTTGATGGCGAATTTTTATGGTTTCTCTTTTTGTTTGTTTTTGTTGTTAGTTTCTAACTACAGTTACCTGGACGTGATTTCTTCACCTCGTGACTAGTTCCTGGATGCCCGACCCCGCTTGGGGGGGGGGGTGCTTTCCGTAGCACAGCTAGATCCCGTTAGGGGTGCCGGGCTGGGGGGGTGTCCTCTCTTTCCGGTCTCGCTCATCCTGGAACTGTCTTGCAGGATGGACCTGGTTTATAAAACATTACACGTTGATCGTTTTGATGTTATTGTTCTTCTTATGTGATACTGATACCTGTATTGGCATTACATTATGCTTCTATTATTTCTGAATACTTCAATAAAAATCTATTGAAAGAGAAAAAATCAGATAACTCATTGGAGAATTCTTGTGTTTCACTTGCTGGAGGCTCTAAACAGGTGAGGTTCATAGTCTGGGTGACTAGTGTGCAAGGGCGGTTCATAGCTTTTGAGATGGTTTTGGAGAAATGTTCTTGTTTTTGCTATGAAGATGGCTTTGTGATATTTTGTGGTGAGTGATTTGTAATTTGTGTGATTTTCCATTGTTGAGTTCCTTCTCCAGGCTACTTCAGCTCTTCTGCGTTCTTGTTTCAGTGATGTAAGAGAGTCATTGAACCACCCCGAATTTTTTTTATGGGTGGGTGCTCTGCGTATTGGTGCGACTATCTCTGCTGTCTGTAATAATGCTGTGTTAAGGGAGTTGAGTGTGTCTTCAGTTGAGTAGTTTTGGGTTAACAGCGCTATTTTGTTAGATAGTGTAGTTTTGAAGAGTTGTGAGTATAGTTTCTTCTGTGATCTTGTCCAGTGTATTATTGAGTGTGTTGGTTTTTGGTAGATGATGTTTATTTTGAATTTGATAACGTGGTGGTCAGTCCATGGCAGTGGCATGTTATCAAGTATGTTAATGTCAATGTTTTGTTTGAAGATGAGGTCGAGGGTATGATCCGAAACATGCGTGGGAGCATTTATCAGTTCCTGCAGACCTAGTGCTTACAGTTGGTTGATACAAGCGGTAGCAATGAGGTCCTGGGAGGAGTTTGCCCAGAGATTAAAGTCCCCAAGTAGCAGGAGATTATTGGTTTTCAAGGTGTATGTAGAGATGAATTCGATAAAAGGTGTAAGGAAGTGTGTCTTTGGTCCCGGTGGTCTGTAGCATAGTAGTATGTGAATGGTGTCCTAGGGTGTTGTTTGACATTGAAGTGTGAGTATTTCCATGAATGGCAGTGAGCTCTGTAAAGTTGGTTTTGTTAACGTGAGGTGAGATTTGTAGATCACTGCTAGGCCGCCTCCTCTTTGACCGACTCTGTGGTCAGTTACGATGCAGTAGTTCTCCGGCACTAAATCTGCTAGAATGGTGTTACAGTCAGGTGTGAGCCAGCTTTCCATGATAAAGAGACAGTCTGTGTTATGTTGAGTGATAAAATCATGAATTTCGTGTATTATTATAGGTATTCAAAATGTATTAACAGCGTAAATGTACTAGCGATCTTTATTTTAAAACTAACAACATATTTAGCTTAGCTATTACAAGCTTAAGCTATTAAACATTTTAACTTCAAAGTCCCAAACGCCATGCTCATGCACAAGAAGCATGGCACCGCACCTGGCCCATGGCCAACTCCACACAGGATTGCAAATTAAGGTTGAAGATGTCCAAAGCAATATCAGACAGGTGAACTTGGTCATGTCGGTAAAAACCCTCAACACCTCCCAAGTCCACATGTCTGAAAGATAATCCATTCAATGTAGGCATAAACTTGGCTATCGCATGGTTAATTCTCTTACGAATTTTCTCACAATGCTTACATGCTGGGATAAGTGTCAGAAACCATGAAATCAGACAGACAGAAGTATGGTTAAATCAATCGTGTTTAATAATAAAAGTAAAAAGAACAAACGTAGTCAAAATATAGCTAAAGTTCAGTAACCGGAACAGATAGCTAGCCAAGCCAGAAGTCAGGGATCAAAGTAGTGGAACAGCAAGCAGGATCCGGAAGGCATGTCAGCAAAGCCAGCCTTTAAACAGGAACGCAGAAGATGTTTCTTGTGATGTTGAACAAGGCGAAGGCAGAGCTCCTCTGGACTGGATGGCTTAAGTAGGCAGGACTGATGAGCAGGATATCAACAACAGCTGAGTAACTGTGGAGAGAGATGGGAGCTGGCTATTAGCCGACAGCTGAGCGGCCCAGGAATTTAACCTGTTCACGATGGAACTCGCACTTCTCCAGTTTACAATAGAAACTAGGACTTGGAAAATATGAGGATATCATCGAGATAATCCACCACACATACCTGCAACAAATCTCGGAGAACATAGTTAATAAATTCCTGGAAAACTGCCGGGGCATTACAAAGGCCAAAAGGCATTACGAGGTACTCATAATGGCCTGTTCTGGTATTAAACGCAGTTTTCCACTCGTTGCCCTCCTTAATCCTCACGAGATTGTATGCCCCACTCAAATCAAGCTTTGAGAAAACCGTTGCTCCCTTGAGGCAGTCAAATAACTCCGTAATCAATGGAATTTGATAGGCATTCTTAATCGTGAAATGATTGAGACCACTATAATCAATACAAAGTCCCCACTCTTCTTCTTCACAAAGAAGAAACCAGCAGGAGACGAGGATTTGTGGATGAAACCTCGAGAAAGTGCGTCTGCAACATACTCCTCCATGGCCTTATCCTCCAAGACCGACAAAGGGTAAACCCGGCCATGAGGGGGTATGGCACTAGGTTGAAGGTCAATTGCGCAATCATACAGCCAGTGTGGAGGCAAACTACTGGCTTGACCTTTGTCAAAGACATCGCTAAAATCGCGGTACTCCACCGGCAGGGAGGAGAGTGAAGAGGTGCACAGGACCTTGGCTACCTTCTGGAAGCATGTCTCACTGCATTGTGGTGACCAGGAGAGAACCTCAGCACGGAGCCAATCAAAAGAGGGGGTTGTGCTTCTGTAACCAAGGATAACCAATAACCAGCGGAAACTTAGGTTTGGAAATAATTTGGAATTGGATTATCTCATGGTGAAGAGCCCCTATGGCCATGGACAACGAAACTGTATCAAGAGTCACATGGGCAGGCTGTAGAGGTCAACCGTCAAGAGCCTCAATGGCAAGTGGAGTGTCACGCAGCTGCAGCGGAATCGAGTGCTTCGATACAAAGGCAGCATCAATGAACAGGCCTGCAGCCCCAGAATCTATTGGAGCCTGTATCTCGACGGACGACTCAGCCCAAGAAAGGGTGACCAGGGGCTTATCCTTCTGGTTAACTGGGGATGAAACAACGCCACCTAAGGTCTGTCCGTGACAGGACCTCAAGGTTCGGTCGTTTCCTGGACGGGTAGGACAAGACTTCAAAAGTGACCTGTCTGGATGGGTAGGACAAGACTTCAAAAAGTGACCTGCCAGGCACAATCTCTCCCTCCTCCTAAAGGTTCTCTCATCCGTAGAGAGATCTGTGAAACCCAAGTGCATGGGTTCACCTTTACTGCACGACTCGGTACCAGGAGGCATGGGGGGTGAGCGAGGCACGTGTGGGACTGCAAAGCTCGGAGACAAACGTACAGAAGGCTTCTGCAAGCAGTCCTTAAAAGAGAGTCTTTCTCTGAGTCTGGAGTCAATGAGGATGGCAAACGTAATCAACTTCTCCAGCTCAGTGGGTATATCTCAGGCTGCTATCTCATCCTTGATGGTATCCGAGAGACCATGAGGGCCTCACTGTTCCAGGCAACCTCTGCTGCCAGGGTACGGAATTCAATGGCGTAGTCGGCAACAGTTCTTGTACTCTGCTCGATAGACATGAGGCACTTGGCAGCAGAAGCAGAGTGTGCGGAAACCTCAAATAACCTTTTAAACAAAGCCACAAACTCAGGGTAACTCAAGACAACAGGTTTTTGCATCTCCCATAGAGGGTTTGCCCAGGACAAGGCTCTCAGAATGCAAAGATATCATGAAACCTACTTTGCTTCTGTCTGTGGGAAACGCCTGGGCAGCATCTCAAAGTATATCTCAACCTGATTGAGAAACCCTCTGTATTGGACTGGATCGCCCCCAAATCGCTAGGGAAGTGGAGCGGAACCAGACACACCTCTTATAGAGGTAATACCTAAGGCGGGTGCCTGCACAGAGACTGGAGCAGTAGCAGGGTCGGCCTGCAACATAGGTGGTATCGGGGCGGCCACAGTGGGAGATTCCAGGTGAGCTGTGTGAGCGTTTGTAATGCCACGGCGAACTGATCCATGCGGTGATCCAGTTCATCCAATCTGGATATTACCAACAAGTGGATTGACGGCATCTTCTGAATTCATGGCCTTCGCCTACTGTCAAATCAGACCGAGACAGACGTACAGTTAAATCACACTTGTTTAATAATAAAAGTTAAAAGAACAAACATAATCAAAACATAGCCAACGTTCAGTAACCGGAACAGATAGCCAAGCCAGAAGTCAGGAATCAAAGTAGTGGAACAGCAAGCAGGATCCGGAACCAGGAGGGATGTCAGCAAAGCCAGTCTTTAAACAGGAACGCAATGTTTCTTGTGATGTTGACCAAGGCAAAGGCAGAGCTCCTCTGGACTGGGCGGCTTAAGTAGGCAGGACTGACTAGCAGGATATCAACAACAGCTGAGTAACTGTGGAGAGAGATAGGAGCTGTCAATTAGCCGACAGCTGAGTGGCCAGCTCAGAGAAGAAAGGGCTGAGCCTAGCCCTGACACTAAGCCAAAGCCATCAAGGCACGATTTATGAAAAAACTAGGATGCAATCTGGATGGATTGCATGAAGGCAAGATAAATTATATTTAATACTTAATAAGTTGTTCGGATACCAATATCGTTACCAACTAAATGAAAAACAATAACATTCGGAGAGGCCATCATAAATATAACATAGACAAAGATTTGCATAGATCAGTCCACTTCATGCCCCGTAGGCCGTACCAATATATACTAAATTGAGATGGAGGCAAACCTAAAAACGGACCATAACATCTGTATTCGGCTCTTCTGTGTGCCCAAAACAAATATGAATGATCCATACTACGCATTAAGAGTCTGAAATTTAAATGGAAACATTAGGGCGTATATAACATTTATAACAGTTGGATTTCCACCCTCCAATACCCTTGGTGACTGATTCTGAAAGACCTAAATTAGCTGCTTCAGTAGCAGCCCCAATCCGGAAGGAATGCAAGGATATGGGAAGGTGGTCAATCTTCAAAAAAGCTAAACATTTCTTCAAGAACAGATTTAAATTGATATATGGTTAGTGGATAATTATTAGCATGAACCAGAAATAATCCATTAGTCAATGGGCGGTATTGCAAATACTGTTGAGATAATGACACAGCACAGGTAGAATTATCCAAGTATTTGTGTACGGTGATCACACGACCACGTCCAAATTGATCAGTTTTACTTCTGCGCAGTAGGATACGAAGCACTTCTGATTGGAGAACCACATCAGAAAACATTAGACCATTATGCCCTTGTTTATTGATAAGAAGCATCTCTGAGATCCTAAAAGCACCAAAAAAACAAAGGCAAAAAGAAAGTCTGAATAATAATGGTACATAAGGCGAAAAGCATACATTTGTAGTTGACAAACACGATGTCCGTAACAGATCTACAGAGATTGGAAGTCCTTTATCACAAAGTGTGCCTTTCGATAACCTTTTAAGGCACACTGCACAGAAAAGAACCTAACGCATGAAGGTGCCCCACGCAAACGTTGAAAAAAAAAATCTTTTTATTGGGTATTCCGTTTGTGTGTGGGCCTCATCAGAATTTTTTTTTCGAAAATTCTGACGGACATAGAAATAGTGTTCTAAATATTTCCGACCGAATCAATTACTATCGGGAAAACCGCTCGTCTGTATGCTGTTCTGACAGACCAAAACAGACGCATGCTCTGAAGCAAATACAAGATGGCAGCTATTGGCTACTGGCTATTGAACTTCCTTTTTTTAGTCCCGTCGTAGGTGTTGTACGTCACAGCGTTCTAGACGTTTGGACTTTGGTGTGATTGTGTGTAGGCAAGACAGTTTCAACGGAACTCCATCGGAACTCTGTCGGAAAAACCGTCAGAGTTTATTCCGACGGAAAAAACGGTTGTGTATACACTGCATAAGAGTATTTGCAGCTCCTTAAATAATTTATAAAGGACAGCACAAAACTTTCCCCAAAACGATCATATGGAACTTCTCGATAATGCAAAAAGGAACACCATAAATTCCACGCAGCACTATATCCTGGCCATGTGGAAGGAGCCAACGAGTTCTTAACGGAAAGCGTCACATTTGTGATATCAGAGTCCATAAATGGGGAGGACATGACAGGCCAATTAGATCTGCATCTGGAACCAACATTCAAAATGTTTCCATCTGTTGACAAGACAGAGAGTCAGCAATGAGATTGTTAACTCCAGGAGCAAATTTAGCTTTCAGCCCTATATTCAGATCTAAACATTGAAAAACCAGATGACGCAGAATAGCAATAACCGGCAAAGACCGAGAAACCAGACAATTTATGGCATAAACAACACCTTTATTATCCGAATGCAACATAATTCTCTTATTTTGAAACTGATGGCGTCAAAGTTCCAGTGCTACAAGAACCGGAAATATCTCCAGAAGTACTAATTTAGTTGTAAAACCTTTCTGGATCCAAAATGTAGACATGTGCACAACAAAAATATTCGGTTCGTTTTGTTTTGTTTTTTTTTCGTTTCCGTTGATTTGTAACGATTCGTAAATTCGTAAGTCGTCGGTGTTCGTATTCGTAACGATTCGTATTTTCGTTAGAGTTATTTTTTCGTTGATTCGTTTTTCCCTTAGTTTAATTTTCGTTTATTCGAAATTCGGACGCATTCGTATTTATTCATACATTCGTAACATTCGTAGATTCGTAATCGGAGCATAATTCATAATTTTATGTAATGTGTATGCTATTATTAAATTTTAAGAGACACAGAAAAATACGAATCAAAAAAAAAAGTTACGAATGTACGAATTTTTTCGTTCAATCCATGCGAAGCACGTTAAGCAGCGCCATTGTAAGAGACACGGAAAATTACGAATCGAAAAAAAAAAGTTACGAATGTACAAATTTTTTCGTTCAATCCATTCGAGGCACGTTAAGCAGCGCCATTGTAAGGGACACCGAAAATTACCAATTCAACAAAAAAAAAAAGTTACGAATGTACGAATTTTTTCCTTCATTTTGATTTTCGTTGTTCCTGTTTTCGTTTTTCGGATTTTCTTAATTCGTAGATTCGTTGTTCCTAATTATTTTTTTTGGGATTTTCGTTGTTTTCGGATTAGTTCGATTCGAACGATTCGTTATTCGTTAAAATTTTTACCGAATCGTTCGTTCATTCGTACGATAACGAATGAACGAATGAACCAAAATGTAGGCCATACATTCGCAGACTAATGTCCTTGCCAAAATGTCCCGTATCCACAAGAACCAGAGGATTCAGTAAAAAGATTTAGAGCAGATGAAACACAGAAAGGGGCTTGCCACAAAGAGCAACCATTAAATTCCAACAAGAACTTTTGCTACACAATCAAATCATTCCGAATATCTGTAGTGATCCTAACAAAATGAATGGGTGAAGAATAACTAGATATAGCTCTGTACAATCGTTTAGAGAAAACCCTACCCATAGGCATCACTCTAGATGCAAAAGCCAATAATCCTAATAAACATTGAAAGGAACGTAATTTAATTTTCCTCTTAGATAAATCAAAATCCAACAAAATTCTGATTTTAACCACTTTTGACATAGGAAGCCTAAATTCCATAGCCACAGTGTCGATCTGAATACCTATATATTTGAATCAATGGATTGGAGGCACAGATTTTTCAGGAGCCAAAAGGAATCCCAAATGATCGATAAATTATCCAAAATTCTGTAAAGTAAATACAATCCAAAGAGTTTGCTTTAGCAATAAATAGGAAATCATCAAGATAATGTATACAATTAACAGAACCAGATCGATAACACACAACCTATTCCAGAAAAGTAGAAAAAAGCTCAAAGTAACGACAAGAAATGGAACAGCCCATCAGGAGGCATTTGTCAAAAATATATTCTCCTTGAAAAACAAAACCCAAAGAATTGAAAGCCGATGGGCAATAAAGGAAAGGTTGATTTAATATCAGCTTTCACTAAAAGAGCGGAATCGCCAACATTCTGAATTTTAACTAGAGCATCATCAAAAGATGAGTAAGTAACTGAACACGGAAGAAAAGAGGTTCCTGGATGGCCGCACATCAAAAAATAGGCATCTTTATTGGTAGGTTAAAATCCAAGTACAGTCACATCGTCAAAATATGGAAAACAAGATGAAATAGCTAACGCGTTTCACGCCTCATCATGGCACTTATTCATAGCTTTGCGTTGTTTCCGAGAGGCTAGAGCGGTAATTTTTCTATTTTTAAGTAACTGAATACATATTAGGATCAATGTCATCATTAAGGCCCCTTTCACACTGGGGCGGTTTTCAGGCGGTACAGCGCTAAAAATAGCGCCTGTACACCGCCTGAAAAAACCGGCCCCATTCACTCCAGTGTGAAAGCCGGCGGGCTTTCACACTGGAGCGGTGCGCTAGCAGGACGGTAAAAAAAGTCCTGCTAGCTGCATCTTTGGAGCGGTGTAGGAGCGGTGTATTTACCGCTCCTATACCGCTCGTTCCCATTGAAATCAATGGGAAACCGCGGGGATACCGCCCGCAAACCGCCGCTGCAGCGGCGGTTTGCGGAGGTTTTTAACCCTTTTGCGGCCGCTAGCGGGGGTTAAAACCACCCCGCTAGCGGCCGCATACCGCGGGTAAAACGATGGTAAAGCAGCGCTAAATATAGCGCTGCTTTACCGTCGCCGCCCCGCACCGCTCAGGTGTGAAAGCAGCCTAAGAAAAAAAACATCAGGATATGATAAATGATGAATTAATCAAAGCGTATTATGTTCTTTCTTCGGGATGACTCTCAATGGGGAAACCCGGAAATTTGCAAATGGGGTAATAGCAAAAGGACC
Source organism: Lithobates sylvaticus (assembly GCA_028564925.1). NCBI lineage: Eukaryota > Metazoa > Chordata > Amphibia > Anura > Ranidae > Lithobates > Lithobates sylvaticus. The sequence continues at coordinate 343,047,037 of CM053030.1, read as the reverse complement.
AACAATTCTACCTTCATTTATTTATTTTAAAATCTTGTTTCTAACCACATCCATATTTACATTAACCAAAGCTAAATTCCTAAAAACGACACAACCAGAACCTGAAAATTAAGGCAATTTTAAACCATAACTAAAACCTTTAATTAACATGCCTGCCGCCTTGTGATCTGGGTAAAAGTAAAGCCATGATTACATGGTTATCAAGTTCACTAGCATTTCCGCTTTTAAGACAAAGATCCTTATTAGAAGTAGGCACAGTGTTCAAAGCTGATTTTTTAAAGCAACATACAGTAGGGTGTGCTCCATTACAATGAGCACATTCATGCCTGTATTTGCAATTATTAGGCCATTTACATTGACCTTCATTAAAATTAAAACAAAAACCTTTGCGGTATTGTGCAGCTGTAGATGTAGATGGATATTAGATTCAACCAAAGGCAAATGTCTTTCATGCCCCATTTAAAATAACTATGTACCAAAAGTTTTTAACGGAAAGACTTTTCATAGTAAAACCAGGAAAGTCCTGGGAAATCTTTGTATGCTTCTAAGTAGGGATGGGCCCGGTGTTCCATTCGAACCCATGTTCGAATCGAACATCGGCCGTTCGTCCGCTCGTCGAGGACAGAACTCTGAGGGCCGTTCGCATCAAATTCGTGTGATGCGAACGATCCACAATGCACTGCGCCAGTCGCAGTGCATTGCTGGCTGATGATGCACTGTGACCCCGCATGCTTGGCCAATCATAGAGCCAGCGGCGAGGAGAGCAATAATTGGCCACAGGCAGGATGCCTGTGGCCAATTATAGCTCAGGGGGTTTAGTACACGCCCCACACTATATAAGGCCGCCGCGCCGGTGGCCTCGTGTAGTGTGTTCCGGCTTGAGGAACAGTGACAGTGTACTGTACATGTACACACTATATGTAAATCTTTTCTGTGTGGGGAAAGTGTAGGGAAAGAGGAAAAATAGGCAGGGATAGTGTATTCTTCTCAGCCTTTGCTTGTGGGGAAAGTGTAGGGATAGAGGAAAAATAGGCAGGGATAGTGTGTTCTTCTCAGTGCTGTTCTCTACCAATCCAGCCATCTGCAGGAGTTAGTGTGTGTCTGTGCTGTGTGAGTATAGCACAGCAGTAGCACACTAAAACACCTTACACTGTATCTGCCCTGTTGTCACCTAAGACAGCCATCTGCAGGAGTTAGTGTGTTTTGTGTGCCTCCAGCACAGCACAGTATACACCAACAGTCCATACATACATACATGCATACAGTATATACCTACAGTCCCTGTCTTGTTTGCATCGCCTGTATACTGCGGTTCAGAGTATATAGGGTTTTAGGTATAGGGTTTTATTTTGGGTGCAGGGTTCCCCTTAATATCCATACAAGACCCAAAGGGGCTGGTAATAGGCTGGGGTAGGGGGGGGATGGGGTAGCCATGCCATTTTTCTCAAAGATTTTCATCCATATTGCCTGGACATTAAAGCCGCAAGCAGTTTTAAATGGCTTCTTTTTTTCCTTTACAAATGTCATTTTGTGCAGGGACAGTTCTAAACATGGGAAACACATGTCACTTCACAGGCATACTTTAGACACCCCCAGGTACCATATTTAAAGGAATATTTCACTTTTTTTTTTCACTTTATGCATCATAAAATCACTGCTCCAGAAAAAATGTCCGTTTTTAAAACTTCTTTTTGCATTGATACATGTCCCCTGGGGCAGGACCCGGGTCCCCAAACCTTTTTTATAACAATAACATGCATATTGGCCGTTATAATTAGCACTTTAGATTTTGAACGTTTGCGTCCATTGTAACTAATAGGGTTCTAACGTTCCTGCAAACTTTCGGTCCATTCGCAGGTTCTGGTGCGAACCAAACCCGGGGGTGTTCGACTCATCCCTACTTCTAAGATAATTTCTACATGTTGGAAGAGCCCACTACATAAATCAGGACGTCTTTCTCCAAGAACACTGGCAAAAAATACTGAAAGTATGAAGCCAGTTATTGAAACTTCGAGGAATAGAGTATGTACATCTGTCATCCATAAATGTATCATCTTTCTTTTCTATTCTATTCTCTTTAGCCGACAGCAATAATAAAAGGAGATCTATATAATCGCCTTTCCATATCCTCTTTTTAACAGTGTTAGGAAGGTGAAATCCTAATGGAGACAATTCACAAGAGGGAACCTCTCGCAGACATGCTTCAGGGACAAGCAAAGAGGGAGAAGGTAAAGGCCCTGTCGACACAAGTGGTGTGGTCAATGAAACATTATGTGTTCAGGGCAAACTAGCTGCACTTTCCAGACTGAAGAAAGTCCCAGATCAGAAGCTCGTGACAACGAGGAAGAAGGCAATAAATTTGTCAACAAATTAGACATGGACACAGCAAATTCTTGTAATACAGAGACATCAATAGACTCACCTCCAGCTATGTTTGTAGCAGCCACTGAATGGTTAACCGTGCGTATAAGAGCAGGAGCAACAGCAGTGGATGCAGTCATATTGTAATTATAAATAGCATTATTTTGCTCATTTAATTCCGAACTCATTTGCTGATTAATATAAGAAGAAGCTGTTGGCATGGAGTTATCAACCACAGCAACCCCAGAGTTATGTGTCTCAGCAATATGTGTATCCATTGTAAATTCATTATTATTCACTGCAGTGTGTTGTTGTTGAATTCTAATACCTTTTCTTTTACAGTCGGCTCCTCTCCCCTGTCCCTTGTTCCTTTGCAGGGACAGGGAATCGAACCTGCGTGGCCGATTTATTACTCTATTCTGCTGCGTCATTTGTCAATCAGGGGCAACAGTCACAGGGACTGGCCTAGCAAAATCACGGCTTTCGCAGGAACGAGCCGATGAATCGGAGGAGACTGCAGTGACATCATGAAAGCAAACAGCATCATCCAGGTGAGTTCCAGGAAGCAGCGGCGGGGCCATAACAGTAATGGACGGCTGTGGCTGGGGAACACCGATACTATTAAGTAGAGCCAGTATAGAAACAGAGGATGCCTGAGGTAGTGACAAGCATTGTAGCGTCCACTCTTCTCCGTCCACAAGGCTAGCTCGCTCCATAATCCTCCTCAATAAGGACTCCATAGCCAAGCACAAGACAGCCGCAGATGTGCTTCTTTCTTCAATCCCTGCCAACTGCTGCTAGTACTGACACATTCTCTTTCTTTTTACAGGTACCGTTAGAAACCACCGTAAGAAACCACCTTTAACCAATTACAGGTAAGTACTACTACGACAAAAGTGTATATATATATTTTTTTTATTTAAAACTCTTTTGTCTGCCCCTGTCCCATATGTAGATGACAGGGACATTTTGCCCAACCATCCACACTCAATGTTGGTAATATATTCAGGTAATATGTGCAATGGCATTACAGCCAATAAAGTTTACAGTTTTTTGTGTTTTTTATATTTTCAGTACTTCTGCTTGTCAAAAAGCAGCATATTTGTTTGTTTATAAAACTTGGTTTTATTTATAAAGACGTTATATATCACAACAGCTAAATCTGTGCCTGTTCAAACCTTAATATCATAACTTATAACATGATATTAGATTTTTCTCCAGGAGTATATAATGAGTTTGGCAATTCTAAAGAAATGCTTAAATAATGTATTCAAATTTTACTAAACCCATTAGATTTTAGCCCTGGTTCACACTGGAGCGCTTTGATATGCGATTTGACTTGTCAAATTGCATGTCAAATTGGCAGCAATTGCCGTCAATGGCACCGTCCTAATCGTGGTGCCATTGACGGCATCTGCGGCGCTGCACCGATTTCAGAAAGTTGTTTCTGTACTACTTTTTGCCGAATCTCGGCCGAAATCGGGACTGACATGCGGGAGTGAAATTGTGCGAGTTCAGCTGAACTCGCACGGCTTCATTCCAGCAGCGCAGTGTGAACCTGGGCTTAGTCAACTAAAATATACTGGAGATTTTAGTTGACTAAAATGTATTGGAGATTTTAGTCGATTAAAATAGGACTAAAACTAAAACAATTCAGATGACTAAAATAGGACTAAAACAAAAATGGCATTTTAGTCCAAAGACAATAACTAAAACTAAATAGAAATTTGATGTCAAAATTAACACCGGTGTAAACATAACAAACTATAAACAGAATTTGCGCTATAATAGTCCATATACAGAGTCTAGGCATCAATGTCCACAGGTCCAGAAATCCTAGGTAGCATTCCTCCTGCTGGTAGAGGGGATTGCTGGGAGTCCCCACAGCCACCCACATAGCCTGATCCTCCCGCAGAACTTTGCATTCTCATGGCGCTTCACTCCCAGGAAGAACTTCAAAAAGGAAGGCCTTGCAAGCACCACAACAAGCCCAAGTTGTCAAGTCCCCAGTTAGCTCCCTACACTCCACATATACCGAAACCAGGGTCTCAGTTGTACTGGTTCGACAAACTTCAAAGTCTCTCCTTGATGTTACCCATATGCCAGTATCTAGCGAAACCTCCCTGTACAACCGAGGCATGTAGAGCGAGGCTTTGCTATAGCATAGAGCCAAGCATGCATGAACACACTGCACATGTAAAGTATTGTGACCAAAAGGCACACGGCTCTGAGCCCGACGCTCCTGCTTCTGACTCCCGTCTACTCCTAGTCCCAACATGTGGCATAGGGGATGTGTCATATCCTGCCGACTACATCAGAATTGTAAAGGGGGCTTGCGATTAGCAGGGTGTTGGTGCTCACTACATTCTCCGCCATAGACCTGAATATTCATAAATAAAGGAATGCCCACACATAAAATACATTTTCTGCACTTCAAAATTTCTTCCCTTAAAGTGGAAGTAAACCCTTCCACATGACTTTGGCCTACAGGTAAGCCTAGATTAAGGCTTACCTGTAGGTCCAATAAATATCTCCTAAACCTACATAAAATACATTTTCTGCACTTCAAAATTTCTTCCCTGCGCTGGAGCGGCGAGACCCGGAAGTCACTGCATGGCGGCGAGGAAGATGGAAGATAAGGACGGCTTTGGGGGCTTCGTTTTCAGGTGTTTTTCATAATGAGCTAGTATGCTATGCATACTAGCTCATTATGCCTTTGCCTTGCAGGGTGTCTTTTTTTTTTTTTTTACAGAGGCTTTACTTCCTCTTTAACACCTCCTTTGCTTGGGAGCACCACAGAGTTTGGACCACTTGCCTCATGTATACGAAGTCCAGCATTCAGCTTCCATCACCAAGTAGAATCAAGGTGCCTTGATCAGTATACCAGTCTCTTCCAATGACCCTTCCATAGCTCTGCCCAGATGGACACACTCCCAGATGAGACACTCATTCCCTGTCTTCACCACTATTCACATTCACAGGACTCTGGCATGGCCTAAAAGGCCTTTTGCACCCTGATGCAGAAGATTAGGGGAAACAGGGTGACCTGCATTTCTCATTCATTCATTGACAGACACAGCCTTCTTTATTCAGAACCATAGGGTTATATCGCCCTCTACAGGAGTAGGACACTAGGCAGAAAAAAGACTTGGCTATAACCATGTGTAGTCCTAGGTGATATACACCTCCCTCTCTGCTATAGGCCTTCAGTTTTTTTTCTGCTGGGATCTCTAGTCCTGGCAATTTTTATGTTTGTTGTTTTTCCTGGATTTTTCCGGTAAGATCTACAATCAACTGCCGGGCTGGGCGATGGGCTGGACATTCGATCCAGTGGTCACCCCAGTCTGGCCAGCAAGCACACGCAGAGCGCAGATACGCGCTAGCTCGGCTGTGACATAGCCCCGCTGGACGGGGTCTGGCCCTGCGAGTTAAACGTCTCACGAGGTCGCATACGACCGGGTCTCGGCTAGAGTTCCTTATAGCCAACAGCCCCCCACTTCGGTGGCGAGGAGTTTCTGTCTGGAGCTGTGTCCTGGTATGGTGAGTAAATTTCCCCCTCTCCCAAATGGTCGGTCGATCCTGCGGGTTCCTCTCTGTCCCTTCACCCTCTTTTCCTGGCCCTGAAGGTCCCTTGGTAACCCCTCTTTCCCCCTCCCCCTCCATTTGGGGTAGTGTGCCTTGGTGGATTCTGGGGGATGGGGTTGAGTACTGGTGGGCTGGGTGTGCGCGGGCAGGTGCTGTGTTTACCAAGAGGGGGGCACTAGGTCTGGTGCCCAGATCCCCTCTCTGTCTCGCTCTCATCCTGGTTCTCACCTGCATCTGTGGTAGCCTTGTGTAGCGCTGCCGGCGGGCATTTTGCCGTAGCCGGCGTCCTTTCCCCTAGTGGCTGATGACTTCCTATGGCTGGCGGCCATGTTTGTGTACCTCGGTGGATATTGGCTCTGGCAAGGGCGGCCATTACTGTGTAGCCCAGGATGGCGTTTTTAGCAGGCGGAAGCTCCTCCTTTTAACCCAGCGCTGACTCCTGTGTTTTCTTCTTCCTTGGATGCCAGGTGTGTGCGGGTCTATACTTGAGGCAGCAAGCACTATGCTGGTGGGGTGGTGAGTCTGGGGGATTCCTCCTCTCTCTGCTGTGGGGTGTCCTGGTGATCTGGTACCTCTACCAGTGTGGGGGGTGTCCCATTGCAGTTCTCACTCTTGGTGTGGGGGTGTCTTTTTTCTCTCCTATGGAGTCTCAGGAGCATGTTTCCACACCTGACCCCTATCAGAGACTGCAGGTCCCTCTGGGTCCCAGCCAACCGTTGGCTGAGACCCAGCAAGAAACGGCGGACTAGCAAGAAACGCCCCCCACCTTCCCCTGCTTCATCTGTCTCATCAGATCCTGATCTTATTCGGCTGCCATGGACGGGGCCCACCCTGCGGGGTCTGCGGCCGCGCTCCTAGATATTTCGGACAGTGAGGATGATTCCTCTGTCCTAGTGGCTGCGCATAAGAAAGCGTTGGTGGATGCACTGATTGCATCTGTGCGGGAAATTTTTAAAATGGAGGCTGCAGCCGCGGCTGCGGTGGAGATGCTGGTCCCTTTTGGCACTCACAAGCCACCTTGCGCAGCCTGTGAGTGTTCCCTTTTACCCTCCTTTTTTGACAAGTTTGTCTATAAAGAATGGGAGCGTCCAAAACGTCCCTTTGTGATCCCAAAATGCTTCGCTGTGCATTATCCCTTTGAGGAGAGTCTTCTCAAAAAGTGGACGACTCCACCTGTGGTGGATCCCTGGTTTCTCGGCTGAACAAAACCCCCATGATTCCGGTTGAGGACTCTCCGGCATTTAAAGATCCGGCTGACAGGAATGTAGAGTCTCTGAGCCGCACAATGTTCAGTATTGCGGGTTCAGCGCTTCAGCTGGTCTTGGCTGTTGCGGACAAACTGGTCCAGGGTCTGCAGTTTGTCTGCGATGCCTCTTTGGATGCAGCTCCCTTGCTTTCTGAGCTGTCTGTTTCAGCGGTAGTGCTTTGATGGGTATTGTGGCTGAAGTGTTGGACTGCAGACCAGGCCTCTAAAAAAAGCCCTAACTGATCTGCCTTTTCAAGGCAATCGTTTGTTTGGGGCCACTCTGGATGATATCATTAAGAGTTTCACAGGGGGGAAGAGTACTTTTCTTCCACAGTCAAAGAAGGTGAATGAGTCAAGTCGTAAGCATGGTCCTTCCATCTCGGGGCACAGAAAGTTTTTTCGTCCCTCAGGGTCCACTGACAAAGGCTCAAAGTCTTTCAAGCCCCCCTCGGGAGGCTCCAATCGACCCTGGTTGGGCAAACCGAGAGCGGGTTTCTCCAGACCCCCAGATAAGGCTTCTTCGGCATAAAGAGGCGCCCTCACCCCCAGTCTGGGTGGGAGGACGTCTTCCGTGGTTTCCCGGGCCCGTGGACCTCTCTGATAAACAGCAAGAGGGTCCACGAAGTGATTCTGTATGGTTACAAGATCGAGTTCCAGACTTGCCCCCAAGCAGAATTTTCCCATCCAATCTGCATCTGTCTCCAAACCGCTTGTTAGCCCTCCGGGCGCGGTGTAAGGCCTATTGCTCTAAGGGGTGATTGCCCCGGTTCCAGTGTCAGAACGTTTTCAGGGCTTTTATTCAAACCTGTTTATGATCCCCAAAAAAGAGGGTACGATACATCTGATTCCGGACAACAAGGCCCTGAACCGCTATGCCTGGGTACGAAAGTTCAGAGTGGAGTCCATTCGCTCCATGGTTGCATCTCTTCATCAGGGGGACTTTCTTGCCTCCATCGACATCAAGGATGCCTACCTGCACATTCTGATTTATGCACAGCACCAGCGGTTCCTCCGCTTTTCTGTGGGAGAGGGGCATTATTAATTTGCGGCATTACCCTTTGGTCTCGCCTCCGCTCTTTGGGTCTTAACCCAAGTGTTGGCCCCGCTTCTGGGACTGCTGCGTCCCGCTTCTGGGACTGCTGTTCAGACTCTGGCATATTTTGGGTGGCTGATAAATTGCCAAAAGTCAGTATTGATTCCAGTTCGGAAATTGGTTTATTTGGGTCTGACTCTGAATTCCGCTCAGGCCAGAGTGGTCCTTCCGCAGGACAAACTCCAGAAATTACAGGCGGCAACTCACTTACTGCTGTCCAGCAGGTGAGAGTTCTTGCGGACTTGCCGGGTGCTGGGCCTGATGGTGTCTACATTCAAGGCGGTCCCATTCACTCAGTTCCATACGAGACCCCTGCAAAAGGAGATCTTGTTAAAATGGAACAAATGTTCTGAGTCTCTGGACAGTCAGATTCGGCTGAGTCAAGGAACCAAACGGTCCCTGATCTGGTGGCTTTGTTCACTGGCTCTTCTTTAGGGGAAATTCTTTCTCCCACTGTACTGGACGGTGGTCACCACCGCTGCCAGTCTGTCCGGGTGGGGAGGAGTCCTGGGCTTGAGCTCAGCTCAGGGTCACTGGACCCTAAAGGAATCCAGGCTACCTATCAACATCTTGGAACTCCGGGTGATCAGACTCTGGATCGTTGGACGGATCAAGTTCAGGGGCTCCCAATACGGATCCAGTCAGACAATGCTACGGCGGTGGCCTGTGTCAACCACCAGGGAGGAACAAGGAGTGTGTTAGACAGCCTGGAAGTAGCCGGCATTTTACGGTGGGCAGAGCATTTCGTCCCAGCCATCTCCGCTGTTCACATTCCAGGGGTAGACAACTGGCAGGCGGATTACCTCAGTCACCAAGTATTGGACCAAGGGGAGTGGTCCCTTCATCAGGAAGTATTTCAACAGATCTGTCTATGCTGGGGATGTCCAGAGGTAGATCTGATGGCATCCTGAATCAACAGGAAGGTGCAGAGGTTTGTTGCCAGATCTCGGCACCCTCTGGTGGACTCCTCAGACGCTCTGGTGGCTCTGTGGGGCCAGTATAATCTGATCTATGCCTTTCCTCCTCTAAAGATTCTGCCGCGGCTGTTGTGTAGGATCGAGACCGAAGGAATTCCGGTCATTCTAGTGGCCCTTGGCCTCGTTGGTCCTGGTACGCTGACCTGGTGCGTCTGGTCGCAGACGCCCCCTGGCGGCTGCCTCTCAGGGAGGATCTACTATCCCAAGGGCCGATCTTCCACCCTGCTTGACCGTCGCTGGGTTTAATGGTATGGCTGTTGAAAGCCAGGTGTTGAAGGATAGGGGCTTATCTGCGTCTGTGATTCCAACACTGCTCAAAGCTATGTCTATGGAGCCACTTCCAGAAGGTATATCATCGGTATATCAGCGTACATTTCATGGTGTGAGTCAGTGGGGTTTCACCCACCTTCCTTTTCGTTGGCTCGAATTTTTACTTTTGTTCTGAGAGGCGTTGAAAAGAATTTGGCCTTGAGTACTGTCAAGGGCCAGGTGTCGGCCTTGGCTGTTTTCTTTCAATGCTCCCTGGCTTTGCATTCCCTGGTGCGTACCTTTATTCAGGGAGTGCGACATGTGGTTCCACCAGTCCGATCTCCCTTGCCACCGTGGGACTTGAATCTGGTAGTTTTGGTTCTACAGAAGACTCCATTTGAAAATATTCGAGAAATTCCCCTGCTCACGCTATCACAGAAGGTGGCATTCTTGGTGGCTATTATTTCTGCTCGCAGGGTGTTGGAGCTGGCGGAGCTAACCTGTCGCACGCCCTACCTGGTTATTCATAAGAACAAGGTGGTGCATCGTCCTTGTCCTTCATTCTTTCCAGGTTGTCTCTGATTTCCATTTAACATCTGAGGGAAATTTGCCTTGCACACCTTAGATGTGGTACGGGCGATCAGGGTGTATTTGGCGGCCACTGAGTCCTTTCAGAAGTTAGACTCCTTGTTTGTGATCACGGACGGACCAAAGAAGGGGCTATCTGCTTCCTCTGTGACCATTTTTAGATGGATCAGACAGACAGTGACAGTTTACAAGGCGGCCACCTGGTCGTTGCATACTTTCACAAAATTTTACAAGGTGGATGTGCTGGCATCTGCGGATGCTTCTTTTGGCTGCAAGGTTCTCTAGACTGCGGTCTAGAGGGTTTTTCCCTCATGAAGGGTTTTTTTGCTGTTCAGGTTGAGCTTCAGTTGTTCTCGCTGAACTCCAGGTTGTCTGGTTGGCCTGTTTTTTTTTGGGCTGCCCCACCCCTCATGTTTGGCACTGCTTTGGGACATCCCTATGGATCTGAAAAAAGAAGGTTGTGTCTGTCAATGAACGAATGAGAAAATAGGATTTTTGACTTACCGTAAAATCAGTTTCTCTGAGTTCCTTGACAGACACAGCACCCGCCCCTCTATGGAATTGTTAATACTTCTAGTACTGCTTGTTTTATAACTGAAGGCCTATAGCAGAGAGGGGGGTGTATATCACCTAGGACTACCCATGGACGTAGCCAAGTCTTTTCTCTGCCTAGTGTTCTACTCCTGTAGGGGGCGATATAACCCTATGGTTTTGAATAAAGAAGGCTGTGTCTATCAATGAACTCAGAGAAACTGAGTTTCCGCAAAAATCCTATTTTCCCACCCTGTTCTTTATTTCCCCCTACCAGCTTCTGCATCACTACAGTGTTCTGTAGTAAAACAGGGGCTTTCAGAACCACAGAATGTTTTACTGGGACAGGTCAGTATGAAGCAACTTTATTTAAAGGGGCTTTATATTTAGTAACAGATGAAGCATGCCTAGATTTTAGAACTTGCAAATAGCCTCCAAAAATGTATGGTAGACACCACCACTTGGGAGGATCAAGCGTTAGCCTGCTTCCAAATTACTCCAATCCTCCAAATTACTGCTAAATGTGCAGCCTCAGTGGCTGGTATTGAGGTTAAAAGGGTGGGAGGATATTGGCAAGTTTTCAACTTTATTCAAGCTTTATTAAAGGCATTTTTTATTAAATATTAAACATCTCATACTCACCTGCTCTGTGCAATGGTTTTGCACAGAGTGGCCCCAAGCCTCCTCTTCTGGGGTCCCCCGTTGGCGATCTTGGCTCCTCCTCTTCTCAGTGTGCTCCCATAGCAAGCCATTTGCTAGGGGGGCATGCAGTGGGTGCTCGCTCCCAAGCTGTATGTCTATGGAGCCACGCTCCATAGATACACACAGTGCGGCTTGGCCCCACCCGTTTCCTTCTTGCAGCATTTGATTGACTGTATGAAGAGGAAGAGAGCGGAGAAAAAAGATGCAGCCATGCACAGCTACCTGAGGACTCAGGTAAGTATTTAGAGAGGTGGAGGGACAGAAATCGGTAAACCATTTTTTACCTTAATGATAATTGAGGTAAAACATTTTTTGACTTTTGAATCCCTTTAAGATCTGCATATTGGAAATTGGAATGTTCCAGGTTTTGTGGTTCTATGGGGATAGGTATGATAAATCTGTAAAAATGCTGTGTGCTGGAATTAGGAGCTGAATGCATTTTCTGGATTATTAGCCAATAGTTTTCTGTACAGAAAGGTCTTTAAAGTTATAAAACATAGGGGGAAAGGTACATCTACTATATGTACTGCTCATTTTTTTGTTTTTTTGTTTTCACATACATATTAGGCAATGCACTGCTTAGAGACAAGCACTTACAAACCAATATGGCCACAAGATGGCGCCAAAGAAATAATTTTTATATATATTGCAAGGCTATACACCTCACTTTCTTCAGCTGCAGTAACAAAGAAGTTTGAATAAAACATAGTTGCCAACATTTTAAACTACTACTAGTGGCATTTTGCTGCAGACCCAGAGTTGCTTAGATTGTCACATGCAGAATGCAGAAAGGACTGTGCATCACTATCAGGGTTGCCAACCGTCTGTAAATGTACAATTTGTAAAAATCTTTGTTTTTTACAACTGTCTGTAAATATCAGAGGTTGATAATTTGTCATGCTGTGTTGACTTCATAAGTGTAAACCAGGCAAAATGCTTATTATGGGTATTGTCCGATTTTCCATATTGTGTTTATACTGTTCAAATATCGGTTGTCTACATTTTCAAGTTGTCAGTAAAAATTGTGCTCTGCAAAGAAAATATCCACGAGTTGTCAGTAAAAAATGCTGAGGGAGTTTTTTTTTTAGTAATAATGAAAACTACAGAACAAATGTTTTGAGAGTAAAGGGGTTTTGGACAGCAAATACGTGATGCATAAGTGCATGGACAGGTTGCCAGAATGAAATGATGAGCCAGTAAATGTGCCAGTAAATATGCTGAGGAGAGCCTAGTTAAATCATATTTATTTGAATTGATTTGCTTTGCACTCACTCATTTTACACTACTCTTTTCCTCTAAGCCAAATATTAAGCTGGCTGTAGATGAGATGTTTGTCACCTAAGCCACTGTTTTAGCCAAGTCAAATGACAATTTATTCTTCCAGCAGCTTCAGACACCCTGGCTGATTGCTCTTAGCAGGGGTCACCCAATTAGGTTTAAAAGTATTTTTTGCTACACTTTACTCGGAGGTTAGTTAGCCCCTTGGAAATGTCTTCCCGCAGGGCTGTAGATAATTTTTTTCTCCTAGGGTGGTTTTAGCCTTGGGCATGACGGTAAAAAATTGGGAGGTGCGATTGCTGTGACAAATTGCAGATGCAGTAAAATTGTGCTAACTATCTTAAAACTGGAACCTACTCACTGTGTACATGGTAACATATGACAGTCCTTGTACCTCCCCAAAAAAAGCTTTAATTACTGTGCCGTACACAAGAGTCTAAAAGTTTTGAAACTCTTCCATTACATTACATATGCTTTTCTGCACACAGGCTACCTTGAAGAAGAACTTTATTAACATACTCAGAGACTACTTAGGAAGCAGAAACTGCTGTAAAATATAAATAGTGCAGTGGTCAGGAATAGGTCATAGCCCAATGTACCTAGAACAGTGATCTGACATACACAGCATAGTGTATATAGTATAAGGAAATGAGATACATACACCAGTATTCTGTGGCATTAACGTAACACACAAAGTGCAAGGGTCAGTAGACAGGGTACAACAAGAAATTACATCCCTCTCTATGCCAAATACAATCCTTTAAGTACAGATTTTCCTCCAGTACAGATTATCCCTTCTACAGATCTTGCCTAGTACAGCTCCCCCCAGTAACGATCCCCCTGTATGCAGCTCTTCCTCAGAAGAGGTCTCCCCAGCACAGATCTGGATTTTCTGTATAGCCATGCCTTACTTTGGGCTTAGTTGCATTACCGCCACGTGGAAGCAACATGTCTACCATAAGACATAGAGGAGGCAGTCCCACTGTCACAGGTAACTTAATTTCTTACTCCACAAGTGATTCTAGAGGTATATACGCAAATCCCTAGATGGAACCAACACCTGCAATCTTGAACTTGGGACAACTGTTGGAGTCTTTCTCTGCTCTATTGAGTGAGAGTGAGTCCTCCCTCATGTCCACAGGGACCTTGTTTCCACTCAGAACTTTATAGTTGGTTTTAGGACATTTGTCCTTCAGAGGGTTTAAGCGCACTGGCACTATCCCCAGCAGTGTCTGTTTCTGACCCCCACCCCCATGCCCCTGCAGCCCTGTAGGGGACAGAACTGGACACCTGGATAATTCCCACACAAGATCTCGGTAACCAGGGCCGATCCTAGGCAGGGTGCGCGGGGTGCTCCGCACCCAGGCACCGCAGAGGTGGGGCGCCAAAGCTCCAGAGTTCGCTCCCCTCCCTCCTCCTCGTCTGTATCCAGAGGTGGAGCGCATGTAGCAGGTGCTGCGGTTCCCCATCCCGCCGGCAACTGACAAGAGCACATACCACTCCCGCTGTCCCCGCTGTTTGAGTACTGCTGTGGAGCCTAGTACCGGAACACCTTCTGGTACTAGACTCCACTAATATAATCTCTAGTATGTCTGCAGTCTCTGACCATCTCTTGTACTATGTCTGCAGTCTCTGACCATCTCTTGTACTATGTCTGCAGTCTCTGACCATCTCTTGTACTATGTCTGCAGTCTCTGACCATCTCATGTATCATGTCTGCAGTATGTCTGGGGGCTCTTTCTAACAGACTCTCTAACAGAAGCCCTCTCTGTGTGCATTAGAGAGACCCCCCTCCATGTCCCATTAGTGTACTCATTTTCTTTATTGTTAAAAGATCATGGGAGGATCCTAGGGTAATGAAGACTTCTTAGGGGAGCATCTCTGTTTTTGAGTCGTAGCCATAGAAACATTTGTAAAGGGGAGGAGTTGGTAAGATGGCCACGTGGGGGCACCAGAAATATTTCTGCACCCAGGCGTCTGTGACCCTAGGATCGGCCCTGTCGGTAACACAGATTGACACCCATCAGTGAGTTTTCAAAATATGCCCAATTTAATTTTGGGCGAGTGCTGGTTTTATACAATATAAAGGTAGGATGGATTACAATACATTCAAAGCTTGATTACAGAGGAACAGAATAACAATTCTAATAATAAGTGCTTTTCACCATATAATGTGCAATTTCATCATATTTTCTGTGAGAGAGGCATATATCAAAATGTCATGACGAAGCTTTCCAAAACAATACAGCCAAGAAAACACATTCTAATGCCGCGTACACACGAAGGGACAATCCCGCGGGATTATCTCTGGACTGAAGTCCAGCGGACAATCCCCTCGTGTGTGGGCGCCGGCGGACTTTTTGGCTCCAAAGTCCGGCGGACCAAAGTTTTAAGTTTGGTTTTAAAATTATCCGCTGGACTTGGCAGTCCGGCGGACAATCCCGCCGTTAGTGGGCAAGTCCGCGGGACTTTTGAAAAAAACAACATTTCGTGTTAGTGGGCAAGTCCGCGGGACCCATGTTGATGAGGACAAGGGCCTCTTCCCGACAACCCTGGCCGTTGGTTGTCGGGGTCTGCGGGCGGGGGCTTATCGGAATCTGGGAACCCCCCTTTAATAAGGGGGCCCCCAGATCCCGGCCCCCCACCCTATGTGAATGAGTATGGGGTACGATGTACCCCTACCCATTCACCTAAGGTGTAAAATGTAAAGTACAAAAACACACACACTTTTGAAAAAATATTTTATTGCACTGCTCCGGGGGTCTTCTTCCGTCTTGGGGGTCTTCTCGTCGGACTCCTCCGCTCTCTTCTGCTCTTTTACCTAGCTCTTTCACGAACGGAGGAGTCCGGCTACCTTCTTCGTCGTCGCCGCCGTCGTCTGGGGGTCTCGATCCGCCTTCGGGGGTCTTCCGGGGGTCTCTTCTGTTCTTGCGGCGGTCGTCGTCTTCCGCGCCGCCGGCGCCTTCTTCTTCTTCTTGTCCTTCTTCTTGTTCTTCTTCTTCCGATGTTGACCCGACGCTCTCTCTGCCCGGAATGCTTGTGCCGCGCTGCGCTTGGACTTATATAGGGGCATGGGGACAGGGTCACATGCACATGTCACATGGTGACCCCGCCCCCTTGTGTTGTCACAGTCCCGGAGGATGCTGGGACTGTGACATCGCAAGGGGGCGGGGTCACCATGTGACATGAACATGTGACCCTGTCCCCCATGTCCCTATATAAGTCCGAGCGCGGAGCGGCACAGGCATTCCGGGCAGAGACAGCGACGGGTCAACATCGGAAGAAGAAGAACAAGAAGAAGGACAAGAAGAAGAAGGCGGCGCCGGCGGCGCGGAAGACGACGACCGCCGCAAGAACAGAAGAGACCCCCGGAAGACCCCCGAAGGCGGATCGAGACCCCCAGACGACGGCGGCGACGACGAAGAAGGTAGCCGGACTCCTCCGTTCGTGAAAGAGCTAGGTAAAAGAGCAGAAGAGAGCGGAGGAGTCCGGCGAGAAGACCCCCAAGACGGAAGAAGACCCCCGGAGCAGTGCAATAAAATATTTTTACAAAAGTGTGTGTGTTTTTGTACTTTACATTTTACACCTTAGGTGAATGGGAAGGGGTACAACGTACCCCATACTCATTCACATAGGGTGGGGGGCCGGTATCTGGGGGCCCCCTTATTAAAGGGGGCTCCCAGATTCCGATAAGCCCCCGCCCGCAGACCCCGACAACCAACGGCCAGGGTTGTCGGGAAGAGGCCCTTGTCCTCATCAACATGGGGGACAAGGTGCTTGGGGTGTGGGGGGGGGCGCATGGCCCCCCTTTCCCCAGGGCACCCCCCATGTTGAGGGCACGCGGCCTGGTACGGCTCAGGAGGGGGGGGGCGCTCGTTCGTCCCCACCCCTTTCCTGGCCTGCCAGGCTGCGTGCTCAGATGAGGGTCTGACTTGGCTTTGGGGGGAACCCCCACGCCGTTTTTTCGGCGTGGGGATTCCCTTTAAATCCATGCCAGCTTGCGGAGCTAGCGCGGCGTGTGTACGCAGCATAAGTCAAACTCATATAATAGGAACATAATAGTAACAACATGGAATTTTACAGAACAGGCAGCAGAAACATCATTAACCCTTCAATCCCCTCTTTTATCATGAATATGATAATTTTCCCCACATTATTTTGGAAATAAGTTTGCCCAGGCTTTAGCATCAGCCTCATTGATCATTCTGTTAATTTTCCTCTTTATAGTACAAACCAAATAGCAATTGTACATGACAAGCATAACCAAAATTATGACACAGACAGCAAGTGGGTAGAAGAAAGTTTTCACCACCTCACCCCGTTGGTGACCAACCTGTAAACACATCATGGCACTAGTTATGGGCGTCCTGTGTTAATTGACTATTGGCTGCTTCAAGTTTACTTCTCATAAAGGTAGTTTTTACGATTGCCTGATGTACTGTCAAATTATATGTCTTAAGATATTGCAAAGATTTCTTCTGTTGTTTGAGTATTTCTACAATTGGGCCTATGGGCAATGAGAAATCACCCACTGGGAGTGCATCTGATCTCCAGTAGATACTGTGGAAATGTTCTGTGACTCTTTCCAACTCACATTTTTTTCCCATGTCAATACAAAAATCAAACATTGTGTATGCAGCCTGAAAAGTGTAAATGAGTATCTACTTCAATAATGTTTACTTCTACTTCCATTGCCAAGCATACCTGCTGTGGGCCTACTTCTATAAATGCATTATAACCATGTGGATATAAAGTCCAAGTACACATGTTAACATCTGGCCTACAAAATAGACAGGGATCAAACACAGGAGACCTATGTGTACAATTGAGACCATTATCATCTTTCTGACAGTCATTCAAGCTATAACTGTTGTTTGAAACTACAGCTATATAAGATCTATCATACTTTGGTTCCCACTATGCAACAGTATCAGGGAATACATCTGGCATAGGTATAGGGAGAGTAAAGAATGTACACATAGTGATTCCATAATCTTTAGGGACGAATACCTTATAATGTCCCATACAATAGAAACTAGATATACAGCTAAATATCTTGGTGTCACACACTGTGTCCTGAGGAAAAGATATTACCCAATGATCCGCAGGAATCTTGAAAAGAGACCTCAGCTGTCTGGGGATGCAAGTCTGGTTTCCAACATATCTCTCTGCTGACTTATTCAAAGGAACCTTACAGCACATACGGTCCGATTTGCAAGACCCTTAGTCAAATCACCTGTTAGCACAGTCAAACCACCAAGCTGAGTCACCATCGATTTATCTAGGCTCAACTGTTCCCCCTGGGGTGCTAAGAGGGTGGGGTTCCAGTCATCCAATATGTGTAGGGCATCCACACTATCTTTTTCAGCAGCTGCAAGCTTGCTTCTGACAGTCTCTAAATCAATACCATTCAGGATTCCAAGGGTGGTCCCCGTCCCCCCTAGGAGTTTGTCATACCAGGCTCTTTTCTTTCTCTTATGTGAACTAGGATTACAGATAAATACATTGGGTATAGTAAAGTTACTTGGATTTCTTGATTAGACAAAGAGGTGTTAGTTCAGGTATTAGCTATAAGTACCAAGGTGTGAGCTATTAGTAATTTCTGAGTCATTGGTTATAAGTATATCGGAACCTATGGGCCATACCATGGAGGACCCAGTTCATCTAGCTTTCCCTCTCATATGGGTTTTAACCTCCTCTATATAAAAAAGGGAAGAAAGAGGGTGAGTATGATTCCACTTTTTCCAGTGATACAACGTTAAATTTCTAGTAACATTTATCACACATGTTAGTACGTAACACAACTACTCCCCACTTTACAACTACTTCCAACACCATCTGGTCATGGGATATGGTAGTACTAAAAATTACACATGAGTCATTAGGCAAACAAGTAAAAATTCCCTGCATGCGGCTTAAATCACTCTTCATCCACTCCACAAAACTCTCCTTTGTTAACCATGGAGCCTATACTCAGTACTCCTAAAGTGTCATGTATTGAAAATGTTTTTACATTTATTTTTTGCATTCGTGTGACTTGTTCATAGTGTCATGAGCAACAGTGTGTGTCATGGGCAATTTTGACTCATTTATACTGTAATTGTCCTCAAAACACACAGATCTAAATGGGCCTAAGTCATCCGGGTGATGCACACAGTTTATTATGATCCATGTTGGCAAAAATACCGCCAAGATCAGGAGGTTAAGTTCACAAAGTGTTTTCCCAGAAGTTTGGGGAGACAGTAGCCAGAACATTTTCTGTGTCTCCTTTCGGCTTGTCTGTTGTGGTACTTCCCGGGTCTTGTATCACCTGATTCACCCCTCTTTATTACTCTCGTTACTCTGGTCGCGTGGATCCACTAGAGGACACTGTTCCATCAGGACTGCTGTTCTTGTCACTGCAATCACCGTTGTCTGTGGTCCAAAGGGGAATCCAGATCGATGGAATTTATTGAGTTGCTTTATCATGACCACATCTCCTTGTTGGAAAGGGTGTGTTGATTCCTCTGAAGAGACAGATACATCACCATAGATGCCATTCAAAGTCTCAATCAATTTTCTACAGTACTCTTTTTGAATCAATTTCAAATCATAGAAACAGGTGGGCCAGGATCAGGAGGCTAAGTCCGCAAAGTGTTTTCTCAGAAGTTTGGGGAGACAGTAGCCAGGACATCTGTGTTTTCAGGCTTGCCTGTTGTCTTATTTTCGGGGTCTTGTATCACCTGCTTTGCCCCTCTTTTTTACTCTCTTTACTTTGGTCGCGTGGATCCACTAGGGGACACTGTTCCTTCAGGACTGCTGTTCTGGTCACTGCGATCACTGTTGTCCGTGGTCCAAAGGGAATCCAGATTCCTTGAATTTATTCAGTTGTTTTATCACTACCACATCTCCTGGTCGGAAAGGGTGTGTTGATTCCTGTGAAGATAGACATATCACCAAAGATCCCATTCAAAGTCTGAATCTATTTTCTACAATACTCTTCTTGAATCTATTTCAAATCATAGAAACAGGTTTTTTAATTTGGTTATGGATAGTTTTTAGTTTTTCATACTTTGCTAAGTCACCCACATGCTTGCTATTCTTGAGGTGTGGTGAAGTCTGTTATATTCCCTAGCTTTAATGTTGGTTGGCAGATAAAGATCCCAAAAGGGTTTTGCTTTGCTTACATTTCATGGGAGGCTGGTTGTTTTGTTCTTTACTGGATGATCACAGGAGGGCAGCTAGTGGAACCAAAAGTACACTTCTTCCCCAGAATCAGAAAGGTAACGATCCACCACGCAAACCAAGCCTTCCTCACTTCATGGTGTTTCTTCTGTTGCCTCAAGTCCACTACCAGCTCACAACCGAGCACCCAAACGCAGTTGTCGGAACAGAAGTACACATGTGCCAATACGCCTGCCCCTGCTGGCACACAAGTGCACATACACAATCAGACTTTACAAAGAATGCAACAAGAAATGTAAGGGTGCAATTAGAGCGGCTAAGATAGAACGAAAGAGGAGAGACAAAAAGAAAAAAAAAAATTCTTTAAGTATATAAACAGTAATAGAGGGAGGACAGACCATATTGGCCCCATAAAGAATAAGGAATGGAATCTGGTTACAAAGGATGGTGAGATGGCAAAGGTATTGAATTCATTCTTCTCCTCAGTCTTCACGAGGGAATCTGGGAGCTTCAGTAACCAAAACTGCAGTATTTATCCTCATGACACATCACAGGAAGCACCCTCATGGCTAACAGAGGACAGAATTAGAAATAGACTCGAAAAACTTAACATTAATAAGTCATCGGGACCAGATGGCTTGCACCCGAGGGTCCTTAGGGAACTCAGTCAAGTAATTGCCAGACCATTGTTCCCAATTTTTACTGACAGTCTACTGACTGGAATGGTACCAGCTGATTGGAGAAAAGCCAATTTAGCACCAATATTTAAAAAATGGCCAAAATACATCCCTGGGAATTATAGACCAGTTAGTATAACATCAATAGTATGCAAGCTCTTGGAGGGGATGATAAGGGACTATATACAAGATTTTAGTAATGAAAACTGTATCATTAGTAGTAATCAGCATGGATTCATGAAGAATCGTTCTTGTCAAATAAAATCTACTAACATTCTATGAGGAGGTGAGCTGCCATCTAGATAAGGGAAGGCCCATAGACGTGGTGAATCTGAAAGAATTTGACACAGTTCCCCATAAGCGTTTACTGTACAAAGTAAGGTCAGTTGGCATGGACCATAGGGTGAGTACATGGATTGAAAACTGGCTACAAGGGCGAGTTCAGAGGGTAGTGATAAATGGGGAGTATTCGGAATGGTCAGGGGTGGAAAGTGGGGTCCCCCAGGGTACTATCCTGGGACCAATCCTATTTAATTTATTCATAAACGACCTGGAGGATGGGGTGAGCAGCTCAATCTCTGTATTTGCAGACAATACTAAGCTAAGCAGGGCAATAACTTCTCCGCAGGAGGTGGAAACCTTGCAAGTAGATCTGAACAAATTAATGGGGTGGGCAACTGCATGGCAAATGATGTTTAATGTGGAAAAATTTTAAATAATGCATTTGGGTCGCGAAGTAACATGCCCAATAAGAGGGATGCAAGAATTCACTTCTACATCAAATGAAAGGCAGTTCTCAATTAACGAGTTTATAACTTGCAATACCACTCATGTAGTGTACGTTTTAAAATGTCCCTGTGGTTTAATGTATGTGGGAAGGACTAAGAGATTGTTACGTATCAGAATAGCTGAGCACATACACAACATTGAGATTGGTTACAAGGACCACAACGTGTCTTTGCATTTCAAATTATACCACAAACAAGACCCATCAGGATTATTATTTTGGGGCATTGACCATATTAAACCCTCATGGAGGGGTTCAAATATGGTACGCAAATTATCATTGCGCGAAACAAAATGGATATTTTTATTGGGTACCTTGTCGCCTAAGGGGTTAAACATTGAACTCGATATTAATTGTTTCATTAGTGACTATTGATTTTTATATAATAAGGTTCGATTTTTATCTTTAATGGCTATATTATATTCTGCACATGAATTTTATTTATTGAAGAAAAATTCTTACATATGATTTTGTTTATATATTTTTTTATGACTTGTTTTATATACTCTTATGTATTTTATATATTAAATATGCATAAATTAAGAATTCTGATAGCTGTCCCTAACAAATGAATAGATTTTTAAAAGGTATTAGTATATTTATTGGATTTGTATATTTATCGTTTTAAAAAACAACTTTTTTAACTGGAAGTGTAAACCTAGCTGATATCAACTTTCATTAGTATCGAATACAATATAACAAATGTTAAATGAAATAAGTTTAAAATATTGTATATGCAGCGAAAGGCCATGATCTGGTTATCTAGCAATAGACAATTAGTGTGATATGGTTCCCGCATAGTTATAAGTGTTAGCAAGCCTGATTGGTTTGGCGGAACACATGGTGTTGCAACATACACCAATATAAGCCGGCACGTCGCGTCGTTAGGCCACGCCCTTTGAGAAAGTCGTGATGACGAAACGCGTCAGGGCGTGACCTATACGACGACCGGAAGTGACGTTGACGCTCCTTGCGTTCCAAGAGCAGACAAACAAACCGGAAGGAGCGTAGGACACCTAGTGAACAGTGAGAGTGCTCACTATATTGTCCTACTAACCGCAATGCCTGGTAAAAGCTTTTGATTTGCAACCTTTGTGAGATAACCAAGGATTGGTCACACTGCAAGGAGCCTCAATAAGAGAACAAGAGTTGTTTGTGTGTTTTTTGTGGAGAAATACTTTTAATGGAATAAGTTTGGAAAATAAAGACAGTTCAAAACGTACTGGACCATCTGGATTTTTTCTATTGTTCCATATACCTAAATGCATTGGCCGATTGCTGATTCCTGAGGATTGGAGGTGCTGTATAATAAAGGAGACTCTCTAAAGGGTTTGCCGCTGGTGAGATCTGTACTCAATGCCGATAAGAAATTGGATTGCGGTGAGTGTAAACCCCAGAGGGGAGTGTGAAGCACGGGTGAAGCATCTTGGTGGAAGTGCATACTGTCAGCAGTCAATGCGTGTATTTGCATCACTGGTTTAACATATGAACTTTTTTGATATTAATTATGTACTGAAATATTTGATGACCAGTTTGTTTTGCTTAGGAATTCCCACAAAAAATCATTTATTTACATCCCTGTTATACAGTGTGGGTGATTATATATATATTTGTTTTTTTAAATAACCAAGAGAGCGCCGCTAAATGGTAAAGGTACTCTAATGAATTTTATGATCTCTTTTTACCATTAACACATAGTGTATACATTTTTGATACAAGTGGCTGCTATAGGGAAACCTACAGAATTTTAAATACTGTTTGCAATTTTGCACAAGTCATTGCGCCGAGATAAAGGGGAAAGGTGCATTGTAGCGCCGAACATCTTTCTGCTTTTTTTGTTTTAGTTTACTGTTTACAATTTTTTGCTCTGGCAGACAATGGATGTGTTTAAATTTTTAAAGAACAGACAAATAGATCTAAACACCTTGTTCTCAACCAATGAATCCAATGTTTTGGAAACTAACTATGATAGTATCTTGACGGCCTTAGGCAGTACACTTGAAAAGCAGGTACGCACTTGGTGGGATATCACCACATTAGAGCAGTACATCAAAGATAATATCATAGTGCGTAGCTTGAGGTGGGAAATAACACCCCAAGATGGGCTAGAGGATGCAGATTCCACATCAGAGTGGTTGGGATTCTTTAATGGTGTCGGCTTGAAGCTGCAGGATCTGATATTAAAACGAAAAAGGAGGAAAATGACTAAATTGGAACTGAAGATTAAAGACCTGCAGCAGCAGCTAGACCCGATTAAAGACTCTCAGCAGTTTTTAGATTTTAACAATAGAATTTCAAAAAAATTAGAAAAGATAGATAAGGACACTCAGAAAAAGAAGGTTAAAAAGTTTTTTAGGGACCAAAATGATTTTAAAATTAATAAAATCTATTCATGGCAGAATTATAATGAAACTAATGACAATATAGAACATATGGAAGTTCACTCCCAGCCCCAGCCTATGTATCAACCAGAGGAGACAACAAACCCTCAGTTAAGGGGATCACAACAACCCCGGTTGCCGACCCAATATCAAACATTGGATCGGGACCAAAATAATAGAGTGTATAACCAAACATCGTATATGGGCACACCTAAGAGAGGGCAGAAAAATAGAGGACGAGGTTCTAGGGGGAGAGGTGGTGGAGGTCACTACCCTCCTCCGTACCCTTATATGAATACAGAATACCACATACCCACTAATAATAGGTATGAACCGTTGCAGAATTATGAAGGTGGGAATTATTACTCATCTCCGCGTCCTTTTTTAGGAAGGGGCAGGGGAGACCAGAGGAGGGGACGAGGGTTCCCCCCCCGTGGCAGGCCTCCTCAGGGTCAGTCTCAACATATACCAAACAGTCACAGGGAATTGGATTGGAGGGACTCACAATATCGGGAGATGAACACAATACAGACTCCAGGACCAGGGAGAAACGCATCAGAGGATGCAGGGCAGGGCGGAGGGCCCAACAAAAAAAGAATGCGAGAAACATAGATGGAGGCATCTTTAATTTGAGTGACGCAGTTTTAACTGATAAAGAAAAAAATATCCTACATCAGGGCCTGAAGTGCGGCTTAAAAAGACCTGTTAATAAGTTTAACGTATATGTGGATATACACAAATATATGCGTAAGTTGAGCATTAAAAAATAATTTTTGAATAAAGCTTCGAACCCTGTAAGTGCAACAGGTAATGGAGCAGTGGGGATGACAGCGGTTGATAGCGGTTTAAAAAATCGCTCTCTCTTTAATCCTCCAAATGTAGCAGCTCAACATTTGGAGGTCTTCAAGACTCTGGTACTAAGAGACTTGGATAAATTAAATCCTGTTAAAAACCCAAACCCAAGACATATCAAAGAGGGGATAAAATCCTTAGAAAGGAGAAAGGACATCATCATAAGGCCCGCTGATAAGGGTGGGGGTGTGGTCATAATGTCTAAGGACTACTACAATGGCCAGTTGACAGAGATGTTATCAGACAGAGAAACATATAGTAAGCTGGGTAAGGACCCTACAAATCAATATAAGAGGGAGCTTGAATCTTTAATAGAATTTGGCTATCAAACTCATGTATTGACAGTAAAAGAAAAAAGATTTCTGGTCCCCAGCAGTTGCCGTATACCCACTATATATACACTCCTGAAGATACATAAAAATCAAACCAACCCCCCACCGAGACCTATAGTGAATGGTATAGGATCAATATCTGCTAGATTAGGTCAATATCTAGATAGATTCCTCCAGAAAAGCGTTTTGGATACTAAGGCATATCTAAAAGATACCAAAAGCCTGCTACAAATGCTACAAGATATTAATCTGGCGGGAAAGGAGGAAGTATATTTAGTAACATGCGATGTAGCTTCCCTCTATACGGTGATCCAACACGATGATGCCCTTTTGGCACTTAATTGGGCGCTAAGTAAGAGGGAAGACCTTCCCCATAAACAGAAGATTTTTCTAAGAAATGCCTTAGATTTCTGTCTCTCCCATAATTATTTTTGGTTTAGCAGCTGTTTTTTCACCCAGAAGAAAGGAGTGGCCATGGGCGCTAGATTTGCGCCCAGTATAGCCAACCTTTTCATGGGCGAGTGGGAGGATAAGGCTGTGTTCCAGCAGAAGCGTGAGGAATTATTATTTTACAAAAGATACATTGATGATTTGCTGTTAATTTGGGCAGGATCAAAAGTATCGCTGATTACGTTTTTGGACACATTAAATAAAAATACGAATAATATTCAACTTACCAGTCAAATTGATCAGAACGAGATTAACTTTTTAGATGTCACTATTTTTCGAGCAGAGAATACCCTCCAAACTAAAGTATTTTTTAAAAGCACTGACAGAAATAGTTTTTTACCAATAAACAGTGGTCACCACCCTCTGTGGCTTAAAAACGTCCCGAAGGGCCAAATGATGAGGGTTAAACGGAACTGCTCCTCATCGGATGATTACAGTGCCCAATCTCAAGTCCTTAAAAATAGGTTTGTGGAGAAAGGGTACAAACCTCAGTTCCTGGATGCTATAGTGGAAGAAATAGGAGCTATACCACGACAGGATGTTCTGAAAAATAAAGAGGTTGGACTAATTCAGGGAAATAAACATGAATGGGGATTTATATCAGATTTCCACTCACAGTTTAGAGAGGTTGAAGCATTGTTTAAAACCCACTGGCATGTCCTTTGTTTGGACAAAACATTACAGAATGTTTTACCAACAAAACCGCAATTCATATATAGAAGAGCACCAAGTTTTGGGGATGTGATAGTAAAAAAAGTGTTGGACCCCCCTTCGCGACCCCCCACATTTTGGGATAGGGATGGGTTCTTCGCATGTCGGAAATGCAAACCCTGTCGCGAAGTAACATGCCCAATAAGAGGGATGCAAGAATTCACTTCTACATCAAATGAAAGGCAGTTCTCAATTAACGAGTTTATAACTTGCAATACCACTCATGTAGTGTACGTTTTAAAATGTCCCTGTGGTTTAATGTATGTGGGAAGGACTAAGAGATTGTTACGTATCAGAATAGCTGAGCACATACACAACATTGAGATTGGTTACAAGGACCACAACGTGTCTTTGCATTTCAAATTATACCACAAACAAGACCCATCAGGATTATTATTTTGGGGCATTGACCATATTAAACCCTCATGGAGGGGTTCAAATATGGTACGCGAATTATCAATGCGCGAAACAAAATGGATATTTTTATTGGGTACCTTGTCGCCTAAGGGGTTAAACATTGAACTCGATATTAATTGTTTCATTAGTGACTATTGATTTTTATATAATAAGGTTCGATTTTTATCTTTAATGGCTATATTATATTCTGCACATGAATTTTATTTATTGAAGAAAAATTCTTACATATGATTTTGTTTATATATTTTTTTATGACTTGTTTTATATACTCTTATGTATTTTATATATTAAATATGCATAAATTAAGAATTCTGATAGCTGTCCCTAACAAATGAATAGATTTTTAAAAGGTATTAGTATATTTATTGGATTTGTATATTTATCGTTTTAAAAAACAACTTTTTTAACTGGAAGTGTAAACCTAGCTGATATCAACTTTCATTAGTATCGAATACAATATAACAAATGTTAAATGAAATAAGTTTAAAATATTGTATATGCAGCGAAAGGCCATGATCTGGTTATCTAGCAATAGACAATTAGTGTGATATGGTTCCCGCATAGTTATAAGTGTTAGCAAGCCTGATTGGTTTGGCGGAACACATGGTGTTGCAACATACACCAATATAAGCCGGCACGTCGCGTCGTTAGGCCACGCCGTTTGAGAAAGTCGTGATGACGAAACGCGCCAGGGCGTGACCTATACGACGACCGGAAGTGACGTTGACGCTCCTTGCGTTCCAAGAGCAGACAAACAAACCGGAAGGAGCGTAGGACACCTAGTGAACAGTGAGAGTGCTCACTATATTGTCCTACTAACCGCAATGCCTGGTAAAAGCTTTTGATTTGCAACCTTTGTGAGATAACCAAGGATTGGTCACACTGCAAGGAGCCTCAATAAGAGAACAAGAGTTGTTTGTGTGTTTTTTGTGGAGAAATACTTTTAATGGAATAAGTTTGGAAAATAAAGACAGTTCAAAACGTACTGGACCATCTGGATTTTTTCTATTGTTCCATATACCTAAATGCATTGGCCGATTGCTGATTCCTGAGGATTGGAGGTGCTGTATAATAAAGGAGACGCTCTAAAGGGTTTGCCGCTGGTGAGATCTGTACTCAATGCCGATAAGAAATTGGATTGCGGTGAGTGTAAACCCCAGAGGGGAGTGTGAAGCACGGGTGAAGCATCTTGGTGGAAGTGCATACTGTCAGCAGTCAATGCGTGTATTTGCATCACTGGTTTAACATATGAACTTTTTTGATATTAATTATGTACTGAAATATTTGATGACCAGTTTGTTTTGCTTAGGAATTCCCACAAAAAATCATTTATTTACATCCCTGTTATACAGTGTGGGTGATTATATATATATTTGTTTTTTTAAATAACCAAGAGAGCGCCGCTAAATGGTAAAGGTACTCTAATGAATTTTATGATCTCTTTTTACCATTAACACATAGTGAATGCATTTGGGTTGCAAAAATATGAATGCAATCTACTCACTGGGGGGAGAACCACTGGGGGAATCAAGGATGGAAAAGAACCTGGGGGTCCTAGTAGATGATAGGCTCAGGCAATGACATGCAATGCCAAGCTGCTGCTAACAAAGCAAACTGAATATTGGCATGCATTAAAAAGGGGATTAACGCAAGATATAAAGCAATAATTCTTCTACTATACAGGACTCTGGTCCGGCCGCACATGAAGTATGCTGTCCAGTTCAGGGCACCAGTCCTCAGGAAGGATGTGCTGGAAATTGAGCAAGTACACAGAAGGGGAACAAAACCAATAAAGGGACTAGAGGATATTAGTTATGAAGAAAGGTTACGAGAAGAGACGCTTGAGAGGGGATATGATTTCAATTTACAAATATCGTACTGGTGACCCCACAATAGGGATAAAACTTTTCCACGGAAGGGAGTTTAATAAGACACGTGGCCACTCATTCAGAATAGAAGAAAAGAGGTTTAACCATAAACTGCATAGAGGGTTACTGTAAGAGCAACAAGGTTGTGGAATTCCCTTCCACAGGCGGTGGTTTCAGCGGGGAGCATCGATAGTTTCAAGAAACTATTAGATAAGCACCTGAACAACCACAACATACAGGGATATACAATCTAATACTGACATAGAATCACACACATGGGTTGGACTTGCTGGACTTGTGTCTTTTTTCAACCTCACCTACTATGTAACTATGTAACAATGCCAGAACTAGGGATGGGCCTGGTGTTCGATTCGAACCCACGTTCGAATCGAACATCGGTCGTTCGACCGTTTATCGAGCCCAGAACTATTTGGGCCGTTCGCATCAAATTTGTGTAATGCGAACGGCCCACAATGCACTGCGCCAGTCGCAGTGCATTGCTGGCTTATGATTGGCCAAGCATGCGCTGTGACCCCGCATGCTTGGCCAATCATAGAGCCAGCGGTGAGGAGAGCAATAATTGGTCACAGGCAGGATGCCTGTGGCCAATTATAACTCAGGGGGTTTAGTACACGCCCCACACTATAAAAGACCGCCGCACCAGCGGCCTATTGTAGTGTGTCCCGGCGTTAGTGAGTGACTATGTCAGTCACATTAGCTGCTGTGATTCATCTGCATTGCTGAGCCTGACAGCATCTGCTGTTGTATTCATTGTGCTGAGTGCACTGCTGTGTTATACATTCTGCTGTGCTGACTGCTGAGTGGTGATATTATCCGCTGTGATTCTGGGGATTAGTCTAGTGTGTGCGTGCTGTTAGTACAGCATTGCAGTATCACATTACCTTTACCCTTCTGGCCTGTTGTGATCTAAGGCAGCCAGCCAGGCATTTGCAGGAGCTAGTGTGTGTGTGTGTGCTGTGTGACTACAGCACAGCACACAATAAACCAACTCAGCCTCTATCTGCTCTAAGGCCCTGTTCTTGTCATCTAAGGCAGCCAGCCAGGCATTTGCAGGAGCTAGCGTGTGTGTGTGTGTGTGTGCTGTGTGACTACAGCACAGCACACAATAAACCAACTCAGCCTCTATCTGCTCTAAGGCCCTGTTCTTGTCATCTAAGTCAGCCAGCCAGGCATTTGCAGGAGCTAGTGTGTGTGTGTGTGTGCTGTGTGACTACAGCACAGCACACAATAAACCAACTCAGCCTCTATCTGCTCTAAGGCCCTGTTCTTGTCATCTAAGGCTGCCAGCCAGGCATTTGCAGGAGCTAGCATGTGTGTGTGTGTGTGTGTACAGCACACAATAAACCAACTCAGCCTCTATCTGCTCTAAGGCCCTGTTCTTGTCATCTAAGGCAGCCAGCCAGGCATTTGCAGGAGCTAGCGTGTGTGTGTGTGTGTTGTGTGACAACAGCACAGCACACAATAAACCAACTCAGCCTCTATCTGCCCTAAGGCCCTGTTCTTGTCATCTAAGGCAGCCAGCCAGGCATTTGCAGGAGCTAGCGTGTGTGTGTGTGCTGTGTGACTACAGCACAGCATACAATAAACCAACTCAGCCTCTATCTGCTCTAAGACCCCATTCTTGTCATCTAAGGCAGCCAGCCAGGCATTTGCAGGAGCTAGCGTGTGTGTGTGTGTGCTGTGTGACTACAGCACAGCACACAATAAACCAACTTAGCCTCTATCTGCTATAAGGCCCTGTTCTTGTCACCTTAGGCAGCCAGCCAGGCATTTGCAAGAGCTAGCGTGTGTGTGTGTGTGTGTGTGTGTGTGCTGTGTGACTACAGCACAGCACACAATAAACCAACTCAGCCTCTATCTGCTCTAAGGCCCTGTTCTTGTCATCTAAGGCAGCCAGCCAGGCATTTGCAGGAGGTAGCGTGTGTGTGTGTGTGTGTGCTGTGTGACTACAGCACAGCACACAATAAACCAACTCAGCCTCTATCTGCTCTAAGGCCCTGTTCTTGTCATCTAAGGCAGCCAGCCAGGCATTTGCAGGAGCTAGCGTGTGTGTGTGTGCTGTGTGACTACAGCACAGCACACAATAAACCAACTCAGCCTCTATCTGCTCTAAGGCCCTGTTCTTGTCATCTAAGGCAGCCAGCCAGGCATTTGCAGGAGCTAGCGTGTGTGTGTGTGTGTGTGTGTGTGTGTGCTGTGTGACTACAGCACAGCACACAATAAACCAACTCAGCCTCTATCTGCTCTAAGGCCCTGTTCTTGTCATCTAAGGCAGCCATCTGCAGGAGTTAGTGTGTGCTGTGTGACTCCAGCACAATATACACTACCCACTACAATGCCTGGAAGACCGACAAGGAGAGGCAGACAGTCCCGAGGCAAGAACACAGGGCAAGCAGGCTCTGTGTCTAGAGACAACAGTGCTGGTCGTGGTGCATCGTCATCAGCACGTGGCCATGGGACACGCTTGTCCTTCTTTTCGGCAGCTGGACATGTTGAGCCGCATCATGCCGAAGGCTTGGTAGAGTGGATGACCAAGCCCTCCTCATCCTTCTCATCCTCTCTCACCCAGGCTTAGGGTACTGGCAAAGCAGCTGCCAACGTGTACTCAATGGCATCATCAGGCACCCCTTCCCTAGACCCACCATGTTCTCCTGAGGAGTCCCCCGAACTGTTTGAGCACAGTGTTGGGTACATGCTCCAGGAGGATGCCCAGCGTTTTTAAGTCTCGGATGATGATACCCAGCTAGAGGAAGGCAGTAGCGTGAGCACAGAGAGAGGGGATGCTCAAGGACAGCAATCTAGCAGTCATGTTCCACCAGCTGCAGCTTACTGCCAGGTTTGCTCCAGTGGTGAAGAGGGAGGGGATGATGAGGTCACTGACTCCACGTGGGTGCCTGAAGGGAGAGAGGAGGAGGCGGCACATGTCCAACGAGGCAGGATGCCCTCCGGGGGCCAGCTTGAGGCCAGCACACCAACTGAATCACACCGCAGAGCTCCGCCTGTGCAGGGCGCTGCCTCTGCACATTATTACAAAAGTTCTTTGGTGTGGGCCTTTTTTGAGACGAGTGCATCAGATCGCACCACTGCTATTTGCAACATATGTCTCAAGCGTATCTCGCGTGGCCAAAACATCAGCCGCTTGGGCACCACATGCATGACCAGACATATGTCGACCTGCCATGCAGCTCGTTGGCAAGCATACATTAAAGACCCACACCAAAGAACAAAGTGGACCTCTCCTTGCTCCTCATCAGCTGGGATCTCCAACCCCACTATACCTTCAGTCCTCTCTGAAAGCTGCACTGAGAGGAATGAAGGTGTAAAATTAGGTGTGTCACAGCCAAGTACTTGCGGGCACTCTGCTAGCAGTACACCGATGTCCGATTCTACCAGGCAAATTTCCCTGCCCCAGCTGCTGGACCGTCAAAAGAAGTTTACTCCCAGCCATCCACATGCCCAGCGGTTGAATGCTAGCTTGGCTAAATAGCTAGCACTTCAACTGCTGCCTTTTCAGTTGGTAGACTCGGCCCCCTTCCGTGAGTTGGTTCAATGTGTGGTTCCTCAGTGGCAGGTTCCTAAACGCCACTTTTTCTCACGGAAGGCGATTCTGGCTCTCTACCGGCATGTGGAAGGCAATGTCCATGCCTCGCTGGACAGGGTGGTCAGTGGTAAGGTGCATATTACCGCTGACTCATGGTCCAGCAGGCATGGACAGGGACGTTACCTGTCTTTCACGGCCCATTGGGTCACTCTTTTGGTAGCTGGGAAGGATGCAGGACAAGGTGCAGTAGTGTTGGAGGTTGTTCCGCCACCACGCCTCCAAAATGCTACTACTGGTTGTGACACACCTCTCTCCTCCACCCCCTCCTCTTCTTGTTCCTCCATGGCCTCTTCGAGTGCTCTGTCCTCTGAATCAGCGGTGCTCCGTAGGCGTCCAAGGGGCTACGCAAGTACGCAGGCAAAAAGATGCCATGCCGTGCTTGCGCTGGTGTGTTTGGGGGGCAGGAGCCACACTGGGGCAGAGGTTCTGTCAGCTCTGTAGGGGCAGGCCGAGAGGTGGTTGACGCCACGCCAGCTTAAGCCAGGAATGGTGGTTTGTGACAATGGCACCAACCTCCTCTCTGCCCTGCGACAGGGACAGCTGACCCATGTGCCCTGTATGGCTCACGTCCTTAACCTGGTGGTGCAGCGGTTCTTGGGCAGGTACCCAGGCTTATAGGATGTCCTGAGGCAGGCCAGGAAAGTCTGTGTGCATTTTCGCCGATCATATAATGCCAGTGCTCGGCTGGCTGAGCTGCAAAAGGAGTTGAACCTGCCCAAGAACCACCTTATATGTGACATGCCCATCAGGTGGAACTCAACATTGGCCATGCTGCAGCGACTGCACACGCCGCAGAGGGCCATCAATGAGTACCTGTGCGACTACGGCACCAGACAGGGTCAGGGAGATAGATTCAGAGAGAGATTTTTTCTCCACGCCAGTGGAGCATGATCAGGGACGCATGCACTGTCCTGTCACCATTTGAGGAGGCCACGAGGATGGTGAGCAGTGACAGTGCATGCATCAGTGACACTGTACCTCTTGTCCACCTGTTGGAGCATACACTGCGTGGGATAATGGACAGGGCACTTCAGGCAGAACAGAGGCAGGAAGAGGAGGACTTCCTTGCCTCTCAAGGCCCCCTTTTATCCAGACAGTTTTCCTTCTCTCCCACCCATCACACAGGAAGAGGATGAGGAGGAGGAGAAGGGGGAGGAGGATTGTGTCAGCATGGAGGTGGAGCCTGGCACTCAGCATCAGCAGCAGCAGCAGCAGCAGCAGCAGCAGCAGCAGCAGCAGTCTTTTAGGGATGATTTACAGTCCCAACAAACCAGTGGACTTGTACGTGGCTGGGAGGAGGTGGCTGCGGATCATGTCGTCCTCAGCAGTGTTGCTCATCTTACTTTAAAAAAGTAATTTAGTTAAGTTACAAATTACTTCTCCCAAAAAGTAATTGCGTTAGTAACTCAGTTACTACATTGGAAAAGTAATTAGTTACGCAGCAAATTAACTGACTTTTTTTTTTAAATATTCTATACGTGTAACTAAGGGGCGGGTCTAGTATTACTGTAACCAAGGGACGCATTTATTATTGTTATATATCGTGTAACCAAGGGGCTGCTCTATTATTACTCTAACCAAGGGGCAGATCTGTTATAGCGTGTAAGCAAGGGGCGGGTCTATTATTATTATATCGTGTAAGGGGCGGATGGCTACAGAAGAGGGCAAATGTTAAATTAATGGACAGAGCTCGATATATAACAATAATAATAAATGCGCCCCTTGGTTGCAGTAATACTAGACCCGCCACTTAGTTACACGATAGACGCCCCTTGCAGAGTAGCACGAGCATCAGGAGCGTGCGGCATCACCTCGTACAATTACATGTCAACTGCACCTGCGCTGTGTAGAGTTCACTCAGAGCTGTTTAGGTTCGGCAATTTTTGGAAGATCCGTAGTCCTTCGTACTGCGCAAGCGCTGCGCCTGCGCAGTACAGGGGGTCCTTATCCGGCGGGGGAACTTTTTTGGCAGGACACCGGAATTACACTACTGCCATCTAGTGACGGTAGATGTAATTGGGGTAACTAAGCCAAAGTAATGGGAACTGAGTTACCATGAGGGGAAAAGTAATCAGTTAGATTACTAGTTACCCTCTAAAGTAACTGAGTTACGTAACTCAGTTTATTTTAACTCAGTTACTTACATCACTGGTCCTCAGTGACCCAGAAGACTCCGGACCGAATGCCTCAGCTAACCTACGTTGCATGGCCTCCCTGATCCTGCAAAGCCTGCGGAAGGATCCTCGTATTCTTCGGATTAAGGATGGGGCCAATACTGGCTGGCCACTCTCCTTGATCCACGGTACAAGAGTAAGGTTGCGGACCTTATCTTGCCATCGCAGAGGGAGCAGAGGATGAGACATCTCCGGGAGGCCTTGCAGAAAGGTCTGTGCAACGCGTTCCCAGAGACTGGGAGGTTACAAACTCCTGGTCCTGGACGACGAGTTGCTGAGGCTTCGGTCAGTAGCAGAAGGAGCGGTGGGGAAGGTGGACGTCTGACCGATGCGTTCAGACAATTTTTTAGTCCGCAGCCCAAAGGTATGATCGGTTCCAGCAACCATCGCCAGCGTCTGATATACATGGTGCAGGAATACCTAGGGGCAAGGTCAGACTTGGACACATTTCCCACCGAAAATCCTCTGGCTTACTGGGTCTTGAGGATGGATCACTGGCCAGAGCTTGCACAGTATGCAATTGAGCTACTGGCCTGTCCTGCATCCAGCGTTCTTTCGGAACGCACATTCAGTGCTGCTGGAGGCTTTGTCATCGATCACAGGGTGCACCTGTCCACCGACTCGGTTGATTGACTGACCTTCATAAAGATGAATCAGTCTTGGATCACCACCAGCTACCAGGCACCTGAAGCTGATATAACAGAATAATTTATTTTGAAATGTCACATCCCTTCAAGACTGCCTATGCTGATGCTGAGTGACTGTCATGTTATGTTGACTGACTATCCTCTTCCTCCTCAATGATCCCGATGATAGCTTGGAAGAACATTTTTGTTTCTGGGTGCCACCACCAGTGGCTAAGGCCCAATTTTTCAGCCCCTGTTTAACAGGGGCATGTAATTACAATTTTTTAAGCAATGCTTCGCAACAAGTCTCATTGCTGTGCTCAGAGTACAGTATCTATGAGGGGTTGCAGTGTTGTGGCACCAGCACCAGTGCCTAAGGCCCAATTTTTCAGCCCCTCTTTAACAGGGGTGTGTAATTACAATTTTTTAAGCAATGCTTCGCAACAGGTATGACTGCTGTGCTCCAAGTACAGTATCTGTGAGGGGTTGCAGTGTTGTGGTACCAGCACCAGTGCCTAAGGCCCAATTTTTCAGCCCCTGTTTAACAGGGGCGTGTAATTACAATTTATTATGCAATGCTTTGCAACAGGTCTGACTGCTGTGCTCCAAGTACAGTATCTGTGAGGGGTTGCAGTGTTTTGGCACCAGCACCAGTGCCTAAGGTACAATTTTTCAGCCCCTGTTTAACAGGGGCGTGCAATTACAAATCTTGATCTAATAGTTCACAGCAGGGCCCATTCCTGCACCCACCAAGAGTAACTGTGAGGGCTTACAGTCTTGTGGCGACACCGTCCACCACCACCACCACCAAAGGCATAATTTTTCAGCCCCTGTTTAACAGGGGCGTGTAATTACAAATCTTGATCTAATAATTCTCAGCAGGGCCCATTCCTGCGCCCACCAAGAGTAACTGTAAGGGCTTACAGTCTTGTGGCCACACCGTTCACCACCACCACCACCACCAAAGGCCCAATTTTTCAGCCCCTGTTTAACAGGGGCGTGTAATTACAAATCTTGATCTAATAATTCTCAGCAGGGCCCATTTCTGCGCCCACCAAGAGTAACTGTGAGGGCTACAGCCCCATACACATGGTCGGATTTTTGCATGGATTCTGTCCGATCGGACAATGTTGTTGAAAAATCAGACCGTGTGTATGCACCATCGGACAGTGTACGTCGGATTGTCCGACGGACAAAGTCCTATCTCCTGCTGGATAGATTTGCCGACAACACGGTCCGATCACACCAAATCCGATCGTGTGTACGGTTGTCCGACGGACAAAGTGCTACGCATGCTCAGAAGAAATTCTGTGACGGAAGCGCTCGGTCAGGTAAAACTACCTTTCCTAATCGACACAGCACATTCGTCACGCTGCAATGTTAAAATGTCTTTAATGCAGCGCATTCTCTTTTTCTTTACAATGCAACAAGAATGACATGTTTTAGCTGCTCCTATTCACCCGCACTTCTCACAAACTTAGTTCTTCTTCTTTTTATTTATTTTTTTGTGAATACATATTTGAAGGAGATTTTTTTTTTTTTTGTTTTGGAGGGGGGTTGTGTGTCTCAACTTAGCAAAACACATTATTAACATTTGTATTTCTTGCTTAAATTTACTAGGAGTTTGTTGGTTGTTGGTGCCCCTTGTTAATTCTACTTTAGGATTAGTGAAATGTACCTGCCTACTTAAAGAAAAACTGTCATTGTAGAAAAGTAAAACACAATAGTCAATGATTATTTCAAATCCCAAAAACATTTATTTAGGTCTCAGCAACAAACCAAAGAGGAACGCAGCCATGGTGAAACTTGGGGAATTTGCAAAGCCTTGGACCCCCACGGCAACCATCATTTTTCAAGCGTAGAAAATTGGGGGCCTGAGGAGTACGTAAATTAAGGGGAGTGCAATCTGGTCCTGAAGTCCAAAGCATCCGGAACTGCAGCAGATGCCATCTCGGTCCCCAGGCTCTGGTACTACAAGAGGCTCCATCTTCTCTCAGACCAGACTGAATCCAGGTCGTCACTCTCAGGTCTTCCTTCCACGCTTCCTTGCACGCTGTGGCTGTCGTGCTGGTGGGGTGGCAGAAGGAGGAGGAGGAGGAGGAGCATGGTAACTATGGCAAACATGTGTGAGGGGAGTCATCTCCCCAGCCATCCCCTTATTTAGGACATGGAGGATGAGCCCCTCACACATGTTGCGTTGCCTCACCTCCATACCCTTCATTTTAGTGACAACCACGGAGCCAAAGGTCTCCTCGTCGGTGGGTGTGGCATGTAGGGAGGCTGAAGCCTCTCTGATCATCCGGAGCGCTGACTCTGCCGCATAACCCCCCCTTCTCGCCCTTCTGTACGGAAGGCGGAGGGGAGGGATTTGGGAGTCAGTCAGGCTCCGAGGCCTAGCCCCCTCTTGGCTGCCACTACCCACCTCTTGGCTGCCACTAACCCCTGCCTCCTCCTGACTGCCACCTTCCACAGCCACCTCCTGGCTGAGGTCTTCCTGTGTATGAAAAAGGGACATAGTTTCAGTTATTTGTTCATCAAACACACACAATTCTCATCTAGTGACTGGTGCAAAATGTTTACAAATAGAAAACCATACAATTCTCAGCCCTGCAGTTTTGATTCTGGCCCCAAATGTCTCCAACACTACTGTCTGTTGATATGTCAAACACGTTAGGAAGTAACCAATTGGGGATCTTGAATTAAGTGAACATCATTCATTATTCACATAAATGGTAACAAAACTACTATACCTGGAACAAGCTGGGCTCCTCCACCTCTTCCAGACTGGAAGGCCCAGGTTGCTCCTCGGAAGCCTCATCAGGGGTGGCCTGCGCGCAAGGAAGCGTGGAAGGAGGAGGCGAGAGTGGCTCCGTGACATCAGCCTGGTCTTTGAGAAAATGGAGACTCTCATAGTACCAGAGCTTGGGGGCATAGACCTCATCTGCTGCAGTTGCAGTTTCTTCCGACTTCCGGACCTTCTTGCGCTCCCTGATTACGCACTCCTCAGGCTGCCAATTTTCTTTCTTATATCATCAACAGTTGCCGCGGGGAACCTTGGCTTGACAAATTCCACAAGTTCCAGCAGGGCTGCGTACCTCTTTGGTTTGATGCTGTAATGGGGGTGTTTAGCCTGCCATAAAATGGGAAATTCCCTGTATTTCTCAATGAAGAGGGTGAGAAAACTCACGTCGTTGAATCCCTTCATAATCTCTGCAAGACACAACCCCACACAAAACACTATAAATTATGTCAGGCTAAACTCTCCTAATCTTCTCCATAAAGAAGCCTCAGTTCGAATCAGTCTAGGCTAGTTATGTACCAACGTCAAATTGTACCTTCGTTTCTAGCGATCGTCTCGTGCGTGAGCTTTCTCTCCCCTCGTCTCCCAGATCGTGGCTACGACACAGGCGTGTGACGTTTTATATCCAGTGCGCATGCGTCAAACTCCGCCCGCCCCTGACGATCTTTCTCGTCTATTCCCCACCCCTTCTCTTTTACGGCGCAGTGGGGAGAGCACATGGTGGGGACACAGCAGGTGCGCCACAAATATCCCACCAACGAGGAGGAGGACGAGGAAAGTCCGGAGGCAGAAACGTCCCGATCCCAGAGCCTGAAATTCAAGGCCTCCAATATGTCATTTGGAGAAATGTTGGAGATGGTGGACATATTAAAGGAGGAGCGACTATGATGGGAAGTATGGGCCTTACCTCAACCCCAATGTCCGCAAGGCCAAGATCATGTCTAAAGTTGTGAGAAGGCTGTACAATAATTTTGGGGCACAACGATCCAAGGAGCAACTGAGGAAACGCTGGTCAGACCTGAAACTGAGGGAGGCCGATCAGTACAGAAAGATCAAGCGAATTCTTCAAAAAAGTAAGTAGTTATGTTTTGTGTTTGATTTCTTGCTTGCATACTGCTCCATGTGGTTGGATTTTTACAAAGTTGTACATTCCAAAATGGCCACTTTCATGTTCGTCTGTGCATTCGATCGTACTCAGCCTCGATCTTTCTGCCACTGTCATGATCGTGTGTGTCCATTCGATCATACGCAACCTCGATCGTTCGGCCACTTATAATACGAGGTTTGGTGAAGTTTTTATTGAAAGGAAGTTTGTTCTCACTAGAGATGTCAGCAAGAGCGTAAACCAAATTTAGTCAATGTAAAGGAGAGGTCACTCAGTAGCTGTTTACCCATCTGGACTCTAGAGCACTAGTGCTGGGACACCCAAACCCCCTTTTTATTAGGCTTTTCCACACATGTGCTCCAGTGGATACTAGAGGGGGGTCTCCATCACACAAACTTCTACCAAAAAGCTAGTAAGTTTAGCACCTTTACAAAGTGACTACATTCATGTAGTTGGCATTTGTAACTTGCCAAACAAAAATAGTGTCCGTCACTTTCAAGCAATGTTTGTCATTTCCTATTTCTGCCCTCAATAGATTGTGTTGCTAAATCTTCCTTTTGTACATTCTCATAGGGGATCGAAAACTTGGGCCGTCTGAGGAAACCCCAAACCAACACCTCCCAAAAAAGGGGAAAGAGCAGAAGCAGAGGAGGAGGAGGAGGAAGGAGAGATCATCGAACTTGGAGAACTTGTCACCACAACAGGTGAGTGTGGGAGAACACAGCTACTGGTAAGCTAATCAATGTATGGCTGCCTCATTTCCAACACCCGATTTTTGTTTGTTTGTGGTTTTTAGGTGACGTGGATGTTGTGGAAGAAAAATCGCACTTTACCACAGAGAGTGCCCACGTACTCATCGGGGAGATAATGGTCTGCAATAGAGATCTAGATTACATAAAGCAAAACATCAATGATGTTCAACAAAAATTGAAGAACATCATTGATGTTTTAGGAAAAATATGAAAACGCACCAAGTAATTAACACACATTTGTGCCTGCTTCTGAACACATTTGCAACTTAAGAACTGTGTGAAATTTGGAACATGCACACATTGTGTCCACATGTGCTAGCTCCCATCATGGTGGATGAATGCCAACGTTTTTTTGGGGGTCCAACCACTTTACGAACTACGAAAGTGGTTGTGGTGAAGGGGTTGCACCCCCAAAAAACGTCCATTCATCCCCATGATGGAAAATGGCACTTTTGAAGCTTCTAGGCATGTGTTTTACCATCTAATGACCATTTTCAGACCCAAATTGTGTGCATGTTCTAAATTTCCACTTTCCAGGGGTGACCCCCCATGTGATGAAGGCAAGATCAAACACACTTTGAACATATAGTCATGTCTGATCTTGTCTTCACTTTACAAAGTTGAACTTTCCTACTTCATAGGTTCTGTTTTGCTCCATGCCTGGTTTTACCAATTGCGGAATGTTTGTAAACAATGTTGTAAATAACCAAGATGTTGTTATTTTGGGCAAGAAGATTGTAAATGCACTTGTGAATGTTTTCCAAGTAAACTTTTTTAATTTTCTAAATGTGTGGCTTCCTTATTTAAAAAACACAATGCATTATGTATGTCAAATGTAAAGGATATGGGGGGCAATGGGTGTTATTTACTAAAGGCAAGTCCACTTTGCACTGCAATTTTCTTTTCCAGGGCACTTTTTCACTGCACTTGTAGAGCATAGTCGATTTGACTTATGTAAATGACACCCACAGTGCTTTGTACGAAAACACGGAGCACAGCATTTTTGAGAATACACACATGTCTGACCTGGTGATGAAAAGGAGTATTTTGGGTGTCAGTTATGCAGTACAAACCTTCTCTAGACCAAAGATTAGGTAGCAAACACACAACATGAGAATAATCTTTTTGGGAAGAAGAGACTGTTACCTCCTTTTGCCCAGAAAGTGCATTCCCACTGTCGAAGGCAAAGGGAAAACAAGGTAAAATAAGCTAAAAGGAATACGGAAATGACAAGAAATCATAGGTTGGTTGAAAAATAAGCTTTATTAAAAAATGCCTCTCACACAT
The DNA here is from genome assembly GCA_028564925.1 of Lithobates sylvaticus. NCBI lineage: Eukaryota > Metazoa > Chordata > Amphibia > Anura > Ranidae > Lithobates > Lithobates sylvaticus. The sequence goes on along the minus strand of CM053030.1, from coordinate 343,006,422 downwards.
CGTCAGGCAGAGCAATGGCCCCCCTACCCACAAAGTAGTCCATATATTGCTCGCGGACCGCGCGGGCATTTAGAGGGGGCAAGCCTGGACGTGCCACTTGAAGGGCTGTGAGGTCAGCATTTGGAGGGCCCTCCACATCTGGGCCAACGGGCACCACATAGTTCCTGTTATGTCTTTTGAGGAAGTTGTGCAATATGCAACAGGCAAGAACTATGTGGTTCAGTTTGTATTCCGCCAAGTTAATTGCCGTCAAGAACAGGCGGAAGCGGCTGGCCAGGATGCCAAAAGTGTTCTCCACAACTCTTCGGGGTCTGGACAGCCTGTAGTTGAAGACCCTCTGGTCTGGGGTGAGGGTCCTCATCGGGAACGGCCTCATCAGATGGGGAGTGAACGCAAACGCTTCATCTGCGACAAAGACGAAGGGGAGTCCTTCTGCATTCTCCTCTGGATGTGGCAAGCACAGACTACCACTTTGGAGACGCCAGTAGAACTCCGTGTGCGCAATGGCACCGCCATCCGAGATCCGGCCGTTCATCCCCACGTCCACATACATAAATTCATATGTCGCCGACACCACCGCCAACATCACTACACTATTAAACCCTTTATAATTATAATAGTAGGACCCGAGTTGGGCGGTGGGACGATGCGGACGTGTTTCCCATCAATTGCCCCTCCGCAGTTAGGAAAGTCCCAACGGCTGGCAAAGTGGGAGGCCACAGTCTGCCATTCCTGTGGCGTGGAAGGGAACTGTGGAGTGAAACAAGAAAAAATAATTAGTCACTTTGCACATAAACATTGCAAGCAGATTAGACAATCAGCATCTTGGAACAAGAGCATTGTATAAAATTGGAGGCTGTAAAGTATTTGCACAGAAAAGTAGAGGCTCCCCTTCACAGATTACTCACCCCCCATCAATCCCCCCACTTCTGATGGGCCATTGGCAATAACTAGGGTTTTTGGGGGGGGGGGGTGTGTTGGACAGGTAACCCTCTGCACTTCATTGATTGGCAAATGGCTCAATAATGTGTGCTAGTTTGGCCAGACCCTCTGTACTTAACACTATTGGCAGCCCCCAGGAAAGCTAAACTAAAATTTCAAAAAAAAAAGGGGCTCTACATGAAGTAAACCACACAGCAAACATTAGTGCATATTTTAGGGGGTGTTTGGGGGCAAACAATACTATGCAGCAGACAAAAGACATTGCTTAAGTGACTAGGCCATAGGTGTCTATTGGGGCAGAAGAGCATGCTGGGGAGGTAAGTGAAGGGAAAAATGCATGAAGGAGAAAAGGGGCACAGCATATTAGAGCATATTGCAATCATGGTAATTAGGGAAGGAGGTCAAAAATAGAAGACATTAGCAAACAGAGCATACATAGAAGGGAATAGTAAAGTATAAATGTTACCTTAATATAGTCCTCCTGCAGGACCTCGATGATGGCAGAACAGGTCTCTGGAATAATGATTCCCGGGGCCTGGGGAGAGATACCTGAAGAGAACTTCAAATCCTGAAGACTTCTCCCCGTCGCCAAGTACCTCAACGTGGCAACCAGCCTCTGCTCCGGAGTAATGGCTTGTCTCATGCAGGTATCCTGCCGGCTGATAAAGGGGGTCAGCAAAGCCAAAAGACGGTGAAAATCGGGGTCCGTCATCCGAAGAAAGTTCCTGAAATCATCAGGATTATTCTCCCGGATCTCACGAAGCAAAGGCATGTGCGAGAATTGGTCACGCTGAAGCAACCAATTCTTGGTCCACATACTCCTCGTCACTCTGTTCATGGACGGGTCTTGGCTCAAAGCTAAAAGCCCGACACCAATTCCGCGTACAGCACGAACTCGGCGACGAGTACGCACGGGAAACATCACTCACAAGGTCACAAAAGGTCGGCTGGTCAGAACGGACAAACAGAAAGCACCGATAAACAGCAAGGCCTGAAAGAACGAAATGAATACCAGAAACGAGCAGAATAAGCAAATAAGCAGTGCAAATCAAAGTGTCCTATATCAAGATATAGGCCGCAATGACCAACAAATGCGAACTGACTACACGCACTAATAAACAGATACGCACGACAAGCACAAACTGAAGAGCAGTAACGATCTGAGTCAGAAAACTGAGAAGCGCGAATCTTAAGTCACCAAACTTTGACTAACTCGCGATAAACACGGGATCAGCAGAAGGAGCCCAACGGGTGCCTGACGTGGTGCTGAACTTCCCTTTTCTAATCTCGTGGAAGACGACTTACGTCACAACGTTCTTGCAGACCGGATATTACGACAACGTAGTCCGACCGTGTGTACGCAACACCAACATCGGACAAAGTACGACGGACAGGATCCGACCGACCTGGTCCGCGGATAATCCGACCGTGTGTATGGGGCTTTACAGTGTTGTGGCAACACCGTCCACCACCACCACCAAAGGCCCAATTTTTCTGCCCTGTTCAACAGGTGCATGCAATTACAATTCTTGATCTAATAATTCACAGCAGGGCCCATTTCTGTGCCCACCAAGAGTAACTGTGAGGGCTTACAGTGTTGTGGCAACACCAACATCTAATGGGGCAAATTTCTGCAGAGTATATACGGCAGGCCCCTACTTTCAAACATCCAACTTACAAACGACTCCTACTTGTAAACGGAAGGAGAAAACAGGAAGTGAGAGGAAATCTACCGCTAGGAAGGGAAATTCTATCCTGTTAGATTTAATTTGGGAAAAAGGTATCTCCTCTCTACTGATGCTTTATCACCAATCCTTGTTTCAATAAAAACCCCACTTTTCCAAAAACATTTGTCATTGGGACGGAAAGTGAGGTGAAATGTTCTGAACAGTTGCACAGACAGCAAAACAAATGTTACAGGGGTGGATGTTCTCCAAAAAGCTTAAAAATAGTTTCTTTTGGATGGAGCTACACTTAAAAACGTACCTGTTCAAAATTACAAACAGATTCTACTTAAGAACAAATCTACAGTCCCTGTCTTATTTGCGCCGCCTGTATACTGCTGTTCAGAGTATATAGGGTTGTAGGTATAGGGTTTTATTTTGGGTGCGGGGTTCCCCTTAATATCCATACAAGACCCAAAGGGGCTGGTAATGGGCTGGGGTGGGGGGGGGGGGGATATGCCAGGACAAGACATGACATTAAAGCCGCAAGCAGTTTTAAATGGCTTCTTTTTTTCCTTTACAAATGTCATTTTTTGCATGGACAGTTCTAAACACGGGAAACACATGCCACTTCACAGGCATACTTTAGACACCCCCCAGGTACCATATTTAAAGGAATATTTCACTTTTTTTTTTTTTACTTTATGCATCATTAAAATTACTGCTCCCGAAAAAACGTCAGTTTTTAAAACTTCTTTTTGCATTGATACATGTCCCCTGGGGCAGGAGTCGGGTCCCCAAACCTCTTTTATGACATTAACATGCATATTGGCCGTCATAATTAGCACTTTAGATTTCGAACGTTCGCGTCCATTGTAACTAATAGGGTTTGAATGTTCGTGCAAACTTTCGGTCCGTTCGCAGGTTCTGGTGCGAACCGAACCCGGGGGTGTTCGGCTAATTCCTAGCCAGAACCAGCATTATTTAAGGAAAGGAGTGGTGACTGGTAATTGCTGGATGATCTTTAGCAACCTGTGGTTCCTATTCCTGTATATCCTGATTCTGCACTACTATGATTTCCCATTACTGACCCAGCCTGTTCTTGGAATTCTCTCTGCCTGATTCCTGATCGTGACCTTGAGTTGTTGATCGACCTTGCTTCCATCTGATCCCCTGTATATGACCCTGGCCATGGCTCCTTGCTTCTCTATCTTCAGCTGTACTGCTTATCTGTGTATGACCCCGGCTCGGCTCCAAGACTGCGCCTCTCTTCTACTTACCTGTGCATGATCTCAGCACTACTGTCTTCCAGACAATACAGGTCCTGTCCAGCATCATCTCCCACAGGGGTACAATCTGTCAGCTACAGATCCCATGATATCTTTTTTTTTTTTTTAAATCAAAGATGTTTTTATTGAACAAATACAAAACCAAAGAAATACAGAATGAACATTAAGTACAATTTTTTCAGCACCAAACTCAGACAGGTTCATAGTCACAGATCCAAAGGGTACGTACATTTCTGCAGGAAGACTCATCAATAATTCAGCTTCGTTATTCCCCCATCTCCCATACTCATACATTTGTTGGTACAGAACTCCCATGATATCTTTAAGTGTTCTGTATTTTGCCTAGATGTTGTCCCTTGTGACCAACTCCAAGAGCTACCATAACCCACCCAGATCGCTTGTACCTAGGGTTGCCACCTCATTCCTTTAAAATCTAACATATATTATTTACACAGGTTCTGAGGTTATTTAATGCACATAAGGCACTATGGGGCTGATTTACCAAGATGAATGCGCTGCGCCGGTTCATACCACAATTGGCGCACCAGATAAATTATTACTTGAGTGTATGAACCGGCGAACACATAAGCGCAACACATAATATACCGGTGCACCGCAAATAGCGCACGCCGTTATCATTAAAAGTCCATTCACACACGGGCAACATGACTTCCAGCGCGACTTACAACACGACTTGGGGCGACTTTACAACACGACTTCCAGCGCGACTTACAACACGACTTGGGGCGACTTTACAACACGACTTCCAGCGTGACTTACAACACGACTTGGGGCGACTTACAACACGACTTTAAGTCACCCCCAGGCCAGGCGACTTTAATAAAAAAAAAAATAAGGCCCTTCAGGTCTGGTATGGATATTAACCGCTTCCCGACCGCCTCCTGTAGATATACGTCTACAGAATGGCACGGCTAGGCAAAAGGACGTATATATACGTCCCCTTTAATTGCCTAGCCGTGGGGTCGCACGCGCCGGCGCGCTCGCGACCCAGTTAGGGGGCTCCGCGACCACGGCCGCGGGACCAGCGGACCCGATCTCCGCTGGTGTCCCGCGATCGGGTCACAGAGCTGAAGAACAGGGAGAGGTCTGTGTAAACAAACCTCTCCCCGCGCTTCCTACTCTGCCTGTCATTGATCGGTTGTTCCCTGTCATCGGGAAAGCCGATCAATGAGGTCAGACGTACAGCCACGCCCCCCTACTGTAAAAAAAACACAACACGTCACACTAACTCCTCCCCGCCCCCTAGTGATTAACTCCTTCACTGCCACTGTCATTTACATAGGAATCAGTGCTATTTAAATAGCACTGATTTCTGTATAAATGACAATGGTCCAAAAATGTGTCAAAAATGTCCGATGTGTCCGCCATAATGTCGCAGTCACAATAAAAATCGCTGATCGCCGCCATTACTAGTAAAAAATAAATATTAATAAAAATGCTATAAAACTATCCCCTATTTTGTAAACGCTATAACTTTTGCGCAAACAAATCAATAATCGCTAATTGTGATTTTTTTTTACCAAAAATATGTAGAAGAATACGTATCGGCCTAAACTGAGGAAAAAAAAAAATTTTTATATTTTTTTTGGGGATATTTATTATAGCAAAAAGTAAAAAATATTGCATTTTTTTCAAAATTGTCACTCTATTTTTGTTTATAGCGAAAAAAATAAAAACCGCAGGGGCAATCAAATACCACCAAAAGAAAGCTCTATTTGTGGGGAAAAAAAGGACGCCAATTTTGTTTGGGAGCCACGTGGCACGACCGCGCAATTGTCAGTTAAAGCAATGCAGTGCCGAATCGCAAAAAGGGGCCTGGTCCTTTGGCTGCAAATTGGTCCGGGGCTGAAGTGGTTAAGGGGAACCCCGCGCCAAAAAAAAAATGGCGTGGGGTTCCCCCTCAAAATCCATACCAGGCCCTTCAGGTCTGGCATGGATTTAAAGAGGAACCCCGTGCCAAAAAAAAAAATGGCGTGGGGGTCCCCCTCAAAATCCATACCAGGCCCTTCAGGTCTGGCATGGATTTTAAGGGGAACCCAACGCCAAAAAAAAAAATGGCGTGGGGGTCCCCCTCAAAATCCATACCAGACCCTTATCCGAGCACGCAACCTGGCAGGCCGCAGGAAAAGAGGGGGGGCGAGAAAGTGCCCCCCCTCCTGAACCGTAACAGGCCACATGCCCTCAACATTGGGAGGATGCTTTGGGGTCCCCCAAAGCACCTTGTCCCCATGTTGATGAGGACAAGGGCCTCATCCCCACAACCCTGGCTGGTGGTTGTGGGGGTCTGCGGGCGGGGGCTTATCGGAATCTGGAAGCCCCCTTTAACAAGGGGACCACCAGATCCCGGCCTCCCCCCTGTGTGAAATGGTAAGGGGGTACAAAAGTACCCCTACCATTTCACCAAAAAAGTGACAAAAGAGTTCAAAATGACAGGAGACGGTCTTTGACAAGTCCTTTAATAGTCTTCTTTCTTCTGGTCTTCTTCCTTCTTCCTTTCTTCATCCCTCGGTTTCTTCATCTTCTTCATCCGTCACCTTCCTCTATGGCGTCTCTTCTTCGTTATCGGGCCGCTCCGCGCAATGGGAGGCTCCCACTGTGTGACGCTTCTCTTCTTCTTCATCTTCTTCCAATCCGCTTCCTGCTCCGGTGTTCTCGTGCGACATCTTCCTCCACGGCGTGTCTTCTTTGTTATTGGGCTGCTCCACGCAATGGGAGGCTCCCGCTGTGTGATGCTTCTCTTCTTCTGACAGGCCTTATATAATGGAGGCTGAGGCCTCCCGGTGACCCGCCCCCCTCTGACGAAAGGTTCCATGCGTGGGGCGGGGTTCCCCTTAATATTCATACCAGACCTGAAGGGCCTGGTATGGAATTTCGGGGGACCCCCACCCATTTTTTTTCTTAATTTTGTTAATTTCTTAATGCTAACTTGACCTGCGTTCAAATAGCCTTTAAAAAACCCATAGAAGTGAACCAGCGCAAAAAAAGTCAAGTTCAAGTTGAGATGTGCGCCCGTTCAACTTATCCAAATTAACCTACATGGCTTGACATTTACTAAGATTTTGCCAGCGCAGTGAACCAGAGCACATGAACGGGCGCAAATGCCGCGTGCGCAGTACATAAATTGACCTAGCGCAGTTACAAGTGTATTTGCAGGAGCAGCAAGCCTGCTCAGAGGAAGATAATTTTCAGTTCTATTTTGGGCATGTTTGTTAGTTGGACAGTCATATCTATACTTCCTCACATCACCCACATCACCCCCATAATATTGCCACTTCCAGCTTTTATTTTCTGGGTTGAAGAATGCGCACAGATCGTGCCCGCCCATGCGCCGGCAACATGATAGTAAATGGGGAATTGCGCTGTGCTACAGGCGCAAATGCGTGCGCCACAACTCATGGCTCAAATGCTTGGTAAATCAGCCCCTATGAGTTTAATTATAACCCTTATCAGCTACAGAACCTGTGTAATTATTATGTATTCAGATTTCAAGGGATGAGGTGGCAACCCTACTGGTGCTCCATGCTACTTTGTGCCTTACACACCTTCTCATCACTTTGGCCTCCAACCAGGTACATGCCAGAATTATCCAGCCATATTTGAGGCTGAAATAGATGCTTGCCCATTAAAGGGCTTGTGTCAACAGTTTTCTGTGTCTACACAAGCCATGTAGACCTTGCAGAACAGTTTCTTTCAACTTCATAACTGGACTGTCCACAACAACTCCACATCTGTCAAAAGGTGCATGCCGCACCAGCTTCCACCTCCCAGGATCACCAACCAGTAACCCCTACCATAGTGGTGCCACCACGAGAATCTTGAGTTCCAACCCCTGAACGCTTCTAAGAAGATCAGCAGAGATACAGGACATAAAAATGCATGCCAGTTGTATTTTGCCCTGCAACTTCAAACTTTCTTGCTATAGCTAGTAATGGTGGGGTTCATCATATCTCTGTTGTCAGATGAGCCCCAGTCCTGGGTGCATTACCTCCTTGAGCAGAACAGCCCTGTCCTCACCTCCGTTAACTCATTCTTTGAGACAATGGCACAACTTTAGTAAGGCCCCTCACCAGTGGAAGATTATAAAAGCAAATTCCGCAGATGGTCAGCAGACACAATGGCTTGAACAACTCCACCCTGAAGTACCAATACTGTCTATGGCTATCTGAGACACTTAACCACATCAATAATGGGCACTTTCAATTTTTCAGCTTTCAGCGCTCTCACACTTTCAATAACAATTGCGCGGTCATGCAATGCTGTACCCAAATAAATTTTTTATCATTTTGTTCGCACAAATAGAGCTTTCTTTTGGTGGTATTTATTCACGACTCCATTTTTAATTTTTTGCGATATAAGTGAAAAAAGAGCGGAAATTTGGAAGAAAAAAATAATTTTTTCTTTCTATTTTAAATGAAATCCAATAAAATCGAATTTTGGCATAAATGTATTCTGCTACATGTTTTTGGTAAAAAAAAATCCGTTAAGTGTATAATAATGTTCGTTGTGATCACAGACATATGTGCACAAATGATCATGTACAGATGTGCGCAGGTGATCACGGACATATGTGTGCAGATAATCATTGGGACATGTGATTTTATTGGGACATATTTGGGGGACATGTGTTTTTATTATTTGGGGACATGTGTTTTTGGGGATATGTGTGGGGACATGCGTGTTTATACTGTGTGGTGTGTTTACACTAGACTGGTGATCAGTGAGTAAAAAGCTGTAAAAAACAGCACATATTCACAGATCACCAGCCGGCTGCAGCGATCCGCTCTCCTCTCCTCACCGACGACTTCCGTGTGAGGAGAGCCGACTGCCTAGCAACCAGCTCTGTGTTTACATCACTTGACGGCTGTGATTGGACATGGCCATCATGTGATCAGGAGGGCCAATCACAGAGCCCTCCTGCCGTTCAGATATGCGCCGTGTCCGGGTGACACGAGCGCATCGGGATTGCGCCGCTGCGCGGGCACGCGCGTGAGTGATCCCCCTCCTTCTGAGGGACGTTGCTGAACGTCCACTCAGAAGGAGAGATAGCCCACCCGACCATTTATATGCCCAAGTCGAGGCACAAGACTCATTCTTTAGAAGAGCTTGTGCAGCTAACAATCCAGTTAGATTGATTGCTTTGGGAATGTAGATCAGAAAGTAACAACTCCTTCCAGTCAACATAGATGTTACCAAAGATCCAGCCTGCTGGCACTGCCAACCTGCCAGTACAATCAGTACCTACTTCTGACATAGAACTGTTCTCCTTTGACCTGCTCTGTCTTCTGAGGAAAGGTTATACAGTACCAGTGTTCAGCCAACTTGTGTTTTGTACTGTGGGGAATCTTGCCATTTCTGGAACCATTGTCCATTTCAGCAAAGTAAAGTCCTTCTTCAGATTCCCTACATATCTTGAGGTCTCCTGAACATGATCAGCTCCCATTGTTCTCCCATCTTCCTTGCAGGTGGCTGGAAGGGAAAGCAAAATTCAGGCTATCATTGACTCTGGTGCATGTAGCTGCTTCATAGATATCACCCCTGCAAGAGACCTCCAAATTCCTATCATGCCCAAAGAGCAGAAATTGAACATTCATCTGGCAGATGCCACACACTGAAAATTTGGACCTGTCATTCAAAAGAGTATTCCCACACTAACCATAACCAAAATGGGTCACCAATAACTTTTAGATTTTGGTGTCTTGAGCTCACCAATGTTCCCATTAATCCTCAGAATGAGGTGGCTACAGGCACACAATCCTCAGGTTGACTGGATTAGCCAGAATGCAACGTTTCAGTCATCCTGCCGTCTGCAACATTGGTTTCTGCTTAAGTACCACAAACTCCTGTCTATGTCTCGGCATCCAACAGGATCCTAATAATCATCAACTTGTACCTCCTGCATACCATGACTTCCTGGACATCTTCAACAAAAAGAGAGCAGATACACTTCCAACTTATCGGTCTTATGACTGCCCCATCAAACTGCCCCCCAATGAAATTCTATTTGGACTTATCTGTACCATAATTGGAAAACCTCTGGCAGCTTTGCATAGAAACGAATCAGCTTCCAGTTTTCTTTTTGTCAAAGTTTATTTGATCAAGCTGAAGTTAGAAGCTGATTGGCTACAAGGCACAGCTGCACCAGATTTTGCACTCTCCAGTTTTAGTAAATCAACGACACCCCCCCGCCTTCCAACGCTCGTCCAGGCTCTCCTGTCCTACCGGGAGACCCGAGCCACCAGTCAGCATGTCCACTGGCTGGCCGAAAACCCGAACATAGCCGATGCTTTGTTTGGGTCTCTGATCTAGTAACCCAGAAGTGATGTCATGTAAGCATGTGCATTCATTTTCGTCCAAATGCATTTTCGTCCGAATTTCGTGTTCGTTTTAACCAACGATAACGAACGTGCAGAATCTAAAAGATCCAAAATAAAAAAATGCTTTATTTTCGTATCCATTATATTTTCGTATTGTTGCGACAACAGTTCGATATAGATAGAAGATTCGACATAACGGTAACAATAGCGATCTGTGTCTATCGAACAAACATGCAGTTGAATGTGCCTAACCTCACTCTATTAGTCCAAGATTATTCGACATAGAGAGAAAAGATTCAAAGTTATAGAGACATGGAGATTCGATGAAGCAGCTAAAAACATACGATCGCTGCGAGTGGACATTTACGGTCAAATGCTCTGCCCATAGACTATAGAAGAATTCAAATGTTGTTTGACTAGTACTAATACCGGAAATGAATAATTATAATTATTACTAGTCAAACAACATTAAAATTCTACTATAGCTTGTGGGCAGAGCATTCGACCGGAAATGTACGATGGGGGCATCGTACAGTTTAGCTGCTTTGTCGAATCTTCTTAGAACATCCGACAGACACCATAAGCCTTCAATTGACAGATTTGACTTTAATTAATTCGGATTTTCGGACAAATGCATTTTTTTTAACAAAACAAAATAAATAGATTTCGGGAGTAACTAAATAAATGTATTTTTCGGACGAAACCGGAATTCAGAAAGAAAATATTTCAGTGTGCACGTGTCTAATGTCATGACGCTTCTGGATAACTGCCATCCCAAAAGCGCCAGTTTTAAAAAATAGAAAGTATTCAATAATGATGTTTTGAATACTTTCAAGTGCAGAGGAGGGTTGTGGGGTCTTCTAGACCCCAAACCCCTCCATAAAGAGTACCTGTCACTGCCTATTACTGTCACAAGGAATGTTTAAATTTCTTGTGACAGCATTCAAAGTGATTAAAAAATAAATAATAATATTTATAAAATAAATACATTTAAAAGCACAGTAAAAATAAAAAGTTTAAATCTACAGAATATCGGCACCTAATATTGGTTGTCGGCCTGAAAGACAGCCGAAAAATCAGTATCGGTATCAGCCCTGAAAAAAGATCGGTCGAGCCCTAGTAGGGATGCACCGATACCACTTTTTTGACACCGAGTACGAGTACCGATACTTGACATCACGTACTCGCCGATACCAATTACCGATACCTGATTTTGGTCATGTGACCATTTTTTAAAAAAAAATAATGAAAAATTACAAATTTTCGCCATAATCCTTTTTGGTCCACCGGACCATCATACAGACGGCCATATTGTCCGCCGGACTGCCAAGTTCAGCGGACAATTTTAAAACAAAACTTAAAACCTAGTCCGCCGGACTTTTGGGAAAAAAAGTCAGTCGAAGGCCCACACACGATCGGACTGTCCGCGGACTCGAGTCCAGCGGACAATCCCGCGGGAAAGTCCGCTCATGTGTACGCGGCATTAGACATGTGCAATTTGTTTCGTTTTTTTTCATTTTTCATTTTTTTTTCGTTATATTCGTTCATTCGTTATCGTACGAATGAACGAATGATTCGCTAAAAATTTTAACGAATAACAAATCGTTCGAATCTAACGAACCCGAAAAACAACGAAAATCCGAAAAAAACTAATTAAAAAGAAGAAAATCCAAAAAACGAAAACAGGAACAACGAAAAATCAAAATGAACGAAAAAATTCGTACATTTGTAACTTTTTTTTTCGATTCGTAATTTTTCATGTCTCTTAAAATTTAATAATAGCATACACATTACATAAAATTATGAATTATGCTCCGATTACAAATCTACGAATGTTACGAATGTTACGAAAGTACGAATAAATATGAATGCATCCGAATTTCGAATAAACGAATAAACGAAAATTAAACTAACGGAAAAAAGAATCAACGAAAAAATTACTCTTACGAAAATACGAATCGTTACGAATACGAACACCGACGACTTACGAATTTACGAATCGTTACGAATACGAACACTGACGACTTACGAATTTACGAATCGTTACGAATACGAACACTGACGACTTACGAATTTACGAATCGTTACGAATCAACGAAAACGAAAAAAACAAAACGAAAATAAACAAATTTTTTTGTTGTGCACATGTCTAGTAGATGTATATACCTATGACTGTGGATATGTGCATGTTTGTTCATTTTTTATTTATTTTTCCACTTTTTCAATAAAAATACGCTTTAATAATTTAATCTGTGTATCAGAGTATCTAACTTGATTAGTATTAGTATTAGTATTATTAGTTACCTATAAAATCCCATATCTCTACTTTTCTTAACATTTAACTTTAAAGGGATGTCGGTACTTTAATGTAAATAAACAATGGGCCAATCGACCTCTAACCATATCTCTAATTAGTACAGGACCTCAGTCAACTCACAACACAAGACATTATAACATTTCAAAAACCAAAACTAAAAATAAAAACACAACATGTGTTTGTTTCCAGTTCAACTTCTTACACATGTGTAAAGCCCCATACACACGCTCGGACAATCCGCGGACAAGGTCGGTCGGACTTTGTCCGACGTACTTTGTCCGATGTTGGCGTTGCGTACACACGGTCGGACTACGTTGTCGGAATATCCGGTCCGGAAGAACGTCGTGACGTAAGTCGTCGTCCACGAGATTACAAAAGGGAAGTTCAGCACCACGTCAGGCACCCGTTGGGCTCCTTCTGCTGATCCCGTGTTTATCGAGAGTTAGTGGAAGTTTGGTGACTTAAGATTCGCGCTTCTCAGTTTTCTGACTCAGATCGTTACTGCTCTTCAGTTTGTGCTTGTCGTGCGTATCTGTTTATTAGTGCGTGTAGTCAGTTCGCATTTGTTGGTCATTGCGGCCTATATCTTGATATAGGACGCTTTGATTTGCACTGCTTATTGTCTGCTCGTTGCTGGTATTCACTTCGTTCTTTCAGGCCTTGCTGTTTATCGGTGCTTTCTGTTTGTCCGTTCTGACCAGCCGACCTTTTGTGACCTTCTGAGCGATGTTTCCCGTGCGTACTCGTCGCCGAGTTCGTGCTGTACGCGGAATTGGTGTCGGGCTTTTAGCTTTGACCCAAGACCCGTCCATGAACAGAGTGACGAGGAGTATGTGGACCAAGAATTGGTTGCTTCAGCGTGACCAGTTCTCGCACATGCCTTTGCTTCGTGAGATCCGGGAGAATAATCCTGATGATTTCAGGAACTTTCTCAGGATGACGGACCCCGATTTTCACCGTCTTTTGGCTTTGCTGACCCCCTTTATCAGCCGGCAGGATACCTGCATGAGACAAGCCATTACTCCGGAGCAGAGGCTTGTTGCCACGTTGAGGTACTTGGCGACAGGGAGAAGTCTTCAGGATTTGAAGTTCTCTTCAGGTATCTCTCCCCAGGCCCTGGAATCATTATTCCAGAGACCTGTTCTGCCATCATTCAGGTCCTGCAGGAGGACTATATTAAGGTAACATTTCTACTTTACTATTCCCTTCTATGTATGCTCTGTTTGCTAATGACTTGTATTTTTGACCTCCTTCCCTAATTACCATGATTGCAATATGTTCTAATATGCTGTGCCCCTTTTCTCCTTCATGCATTTTTCCCTTCACTTACCTCACCAGCATGCTCTTCTGCCCCAATAGACACCTATGGCCTACTCACTTAAGCAATGTCTTTTGTCTGCTGCATAGTATTGTTTGCCCCCAAACACCCCCTAAAATATGCACAAATGTTTGCTGTGTGGTTTACTTCATGTAGAGCCCCCTTTTTTTTTTTTTTTTTCTTTTGGTGGGGGGGGGGGGGGGCAAAATCATTAGGAACCCCTCCCCCAACTGCGCTGTCAGATGGTACCAATCCTTTATCTGCTGGCTTTCCCAAGGTCAATACACACTATATACCTACCTCTTTATAGTGCGCATCTTTAGGGATGAATTCAGCAAAGCATGTAGTGCAAGGGGCTGCCTCCATACATTCCATTTCCTAATTTTTTGTCTTCTTTCCCTCCTATTAGCTTGCTTGGTAATTTAATAATGTCACACTGTGCCTGCCTTTTTTGGGGGGGGGGGAAATGTTATTTGATCTTTCCTGTGGCCTGCCAATAGTGTTAAGTACAGAGGGTCTGGCCAAACTAGCCCACATTATTGAGCCATTTGCCAATCAATGAAGTGCAGAGGGTTACCTGTCCACCCCCCCCCCCCCCCCAAAACCTAGTTATTGCCAATGTCCCATCAGAAGTGGGGGGATTGATGGGGGGGGTGAGTAATCTGTGAAGGGGAGCCTCTACTTTTCTGTGTAAATACTTTCCAGCCTCCAATTTTATACAATGCTCTTGTTCCAAGATGTTGATTGTCTAATCTGCTTGCAATGTTTAGGTGCAAAGTGACTCATTTTTTTTTTCTTGTTTCACTCCACAGTTCCCTTCCACGCCACAGGAATGGCAGACTGTGGCCTCCCACTTTGCCAGCCGTTGGGACTTTCCTAACTGCGGAGGGGCAATTGATGGGAAACACGTCCGCATCGTCCCACCGCCCAACTCGGGGTCCTACTATTATAATTATAAAGGGTTTAATAGTGTAGTGATGTTGGCGGTGGTGTCGGCAACATACGAGTTTATGTATGTGGACGTGGGGATGAACGGCCGGATATCGGATGGTGGGGCCATTACGCACACGGAGTTCTACTGGCGTCTCCAAAGTGGCAGTCTGTGCTTGCCACCTCCAGAGGAGAATGCCGAAGGACTCCCCTTCGTCTTTGTCGCAGATGAAGCGTTTGCGCTGACTCCCCATGTGATGAGGCCGTTCCCGATGAGGACCCTCACCCCGGACCAGAGGGTCTTCAACTACAGGCTGTCCAGAGCCAGAAGAGTGGTGGAGAACGCTTTTGGCATCCTGGCCAGCCGCTTCCGCCTGTTCCTGACGGCATTTAACTTGGCGGAATACAAACTGAACCACATAGTTCTTGCCTGTTGCATATTGCACAACTTCCTCAAAAGACATAACAGGAACTATGTGGTGCCGTTGGCCCAGATGTGGAGGGCCCTCCAAATGCGGACCTCACAGCCCTTCGAGTGGCACGTCCAGGCTTGCCCCCTCTCAATGCCCGCGTGGTCCGGGACCAATATATGGAATACTTTGTGGGTAGGGGGGCCATTGCTCTGCCTGACGATGTGTGAGAGGCATTTTTTAATAAATCTGATATTTTAAACAACCTCTGATTTCTTGTCATTTCAGTCTTCTTTTTAGCTTATTTTACTTTGTCATTTTTTCCCTTTGCCTTCGACAGTGGTAATGCACTTTCTGGGCAAAAGGAGGTAACAGTCTCTTCTTCCCAAAAAGATAATTCTCATGTGTGTTTGCTACCTAATCTTTGGTCTAGAGAAGGTTTGTCCTGCATAACTGACACCCAAAATACTCCTTTTCAGCACCAGGTCTGACATGTGTGTATTCTCCAAAATGCTGTGCTCCGTGTTTTCGTACAAAGCACTGTGGGTGTCATTTACATAAGTCAAATCCGCTATGCTCTACAAGTGCATTGAAAAAGTTCCCTGGGAAAGGAAATTGCAGTGCAAAGTGGATTTGCCTTTAGTAAATAACACCCATTGCCCCCATATCCTTTACATTTTACATACATAATGCATTGTTTTAGTTAAATAAGGAAGCCACACATTTTGAAAAGTAAAAAAGTTTACTTGGAAAACATTCACAAGTGCGTTTACAATCTTCACGCCAAAACTGACAACATCTTGGTTATTTACAACATTATTTACAAAGATTACGCAATTTGTAAAACCAGGCATGGAGCTAAGCAGAACCTATGAAGTAGGAAAGTTCAACTTTGTAAAGTGAAGACAAGATCAGACATGACTATATGTTCAAAGTGTGTTTGATCTTGCCTTCATCACATGGGGGGGGCACCCCCGAAAAGTGGAAATTTGGAACATGCACACAATTTGGTTCTGAAAATGGTCATTAGATGGTAAAACACATGCCTAGAAGCTTCAAAAGTGCCATTTTCCATCATGGGGATGAATGGACGTTTTTTTGGGGTGCAACCCCTTCACCACAACCACTTTCGTAGTTCGTAAAGTGTTTGCACCCCCAAAAAAACGTTGCCATTCATCCACCATGATGGGAGCTAGCACATGTGGACACAATGTGTGCATGTTCCAAATTTCACACAGTTTTTAAGTTGCAAATGTGTTCAGAAGCTGGCACAAATGTGTGTAAATTACTTGGTGCTTTTTCATATTTTTCCTAAAACATCAATGATGTTCTTCAATTTTTGTTGAACATCATTGATGTTTTGCTTTATGTAATCTAGATCTCGATTGCAGACCATTATCTCTCCGATGAGTACGTGGGCACTCTCTGTGGTAAAGTGCGATTTTTCTTCCACAACATCCACGTCACCTAAAAACCACAAACAAAAAAAATGGGGTGTTGGAAATGAGGCAGCCATACATGGATTAGCTTACCAGTAGCTGTGTTCTCCCACACTCACCTGTTGTGGTGACAATTTCTCCAAGTTCGATGATCTCTCCTTCCTCCTCCTCCTCCTCTGCTTCTGCTCTTTCCCCTTTTTGGGAGGTGTTGGTTTGGGGGTTTCCTCAGACGGCCCAAGTTTTCGCTCCCCTATGAGAATGTCCAAAAGGAAGATTTAGCAACACAAACTATTGAGGGCAGAAATAGGAAATGACAAACATTGCTTGAAAGTGACGGACACTATTTTAGTTTGGCCAGTTACAAATGTCAACTACATGAATGTAGTCACTTACACCTCTGTCATGGCATCATTTCACTGTCACGTATTACGTTCCGATTCAAGTCTAGGCGCACCCCGGTGCCTCGATTCGTACCGGCACGCCCAAGGTGCTCCCAGGCCCCATTTCATTCCGTGCTCCAGAAGTACGGTCGCTGTCAGTCGAAAAGTTTTTAGGCTCACCGCTCGGCGCCTCTGTCACGAGGAAACATTTCACCTCACGAGTCACGTTTTGATTCGAAACCGGTCGCACCTTTGCGGATCGGTCTTCGCCTCCAACGTACCCCAGGTTTGTCGGCCCCATTTCAGTAACCACCCCTGAGTCTGCTCGTCGTCGGTCGTGAGACCCGACCGACCGTTCAGCACCTCAGGGAATGGTTCCCCTCATTTCTCTCACCGCCAGGCCGCACCTCGCTTCGAACCCAGTCGCGCTGCGCACCGGTTCGGACCGATGCGCCCTGAACATCCGTTGGCCTCATTTCAGTACATGCTCCAGAAGTCTGGTTCGTCTACAGTCGCCATCGCGGCTCGACCGTTTCATACTTCTGTCTTGCCGATCAGTTCGCTGTCACACACAAACGTCCTGATCCGAATCCGATGGCATCTACCATGCATCAGTTCGCCTCAACGTACCCCAGTCGAGTTGGCCTCATTTCATTCCAAAATTCTCGGCAATCAGCAGTCACACTCAAAAAACGACACCTTGCGCCCACGACATGGCACAAACGTTTCTCATTTCACTCAAAAAAAAAAAAAAAAAAAAAAAAAAAAAAATATATAAGTAGTGTATATGCACAGTTCTCTTTATTTTTCCTTCCCTAGGTCAGTCCGAGTTCAGTAGGTCCACCCTGCACAGGTTGGACGGTGTTTCTCCAGGTAAAATATAAAAACTTACCGTGTACGCACGTTCACGTACGTACGCACACTTGTCCTTTCCAGAGCACAGCAGTTGGGTACGTATGTTTACACAAAGGAAAGAAACAGTCTTGGTTTATCTCATCCCCTTGAACAGCTCCGGTCGACCTTCTTACGACCTCAGACGCCTCAAGACATCGCCTCAGGGCACAGCCCATCCGAGGACCATGTCGCAAGCGGGCAGCGAGGATCTCACCGCCCCCTTGTCACGTTCCCCAGTGTCCATGAGTGACAGCATCCAGTCCCTCAGGGGATGGACCATCCCCAGACTGACGGCAGAACTTAGACGCAGGGGCGTGCCGTTCCCCGCCACGGCCAGGAAGGCGGAGCTCTTCAGGCTCTTGTTTCCTCCTCCTGCCATGGCAGGGCCCAGCACTCAGCAAGCCTCCCTCCAGTCTATATCTGCGGCCATAACACAACTCCACACCATGGTGTCGTCCTTGGCGAACACAGTCACGGACGTCCAAGCCAGAGTGACTCTCCTCGAATCTCACCCGGCCCCGGCCGTCCCCGGCCCCGCCGCGATACAGCCACCTACAACAGTCGCCACAGGTACCGCAGGGACATGTCCCCTGGTCTGCCCAGCACACCTGGTTCCAGCCAGCATTAAGAAGGACATACTGGATGGCAAGGACGTCAACCTCGCCTCCCTTCTCATTTCAGTCCACGACCTAGCCGAAAACAAGGCCTATACCTGGGGAGATGTCTCGGTGGTCCTCAAAGCTAAAGACCCCAGACTCAACCGCAAATTGTCCGTCCCAGAATTTGCGTTGTCATTTGGGATGCTTAGAGACATCATATGCTCAGCTTCCCCCGGCAGAAGGGAAGAGCTGGATTTATATCTCCACACCGTGGTAGATTTGGGCTACAAATACGGCGGGTTCTCATTCTATGACTACCACCGCTCCTTTTCCGCAAAAGCAGCCGCCAGGATGGCGCAATTCCAGTCACCCACAGATTGGAGCCTAATGGACACAGAATTATTCTGTCGCCATTTCGCCGGTCTGCGCTCACCATTGTGCGCAGTCTGCCAATCCTCCACGCACACCGCCGCCTGGTGCTCCAGTGCAACACTCCGCCACTCGGTCGAGTTTCCCTCGACCTCGGCTCCAGCACAAAACCCGCCAGCACCGACACAGAAACCCCAGCTCGACAAACTCGGACGCCCCGTCCGGACCATGGGAGGAGCGGCCATCTGCAATAATTACAACTACGGCTCGTGTAACTTCAGCCAATGCAGGTTGCTCCACGTGTGCGTCGTGTGCCACAGGGCGCACCCGAAAAATCTATGCGAGCTCAAACCGAAAAATCTGTGACTGAGCCGCATAAACAGCCTATGGTTAGGAGTCTATCTGGACTCACACCCCCTAGCCACGTTCCTCATACAAGGATTCACGGCGGGCTTCCATACCGGCCTTGTCTCCCTGCCCCACACTACTTACGAGTGTAGGAATCTCAGATCAGCGGCCACCGACGAGCAGGCCATAGACCAACTACTCCTAGCCGAGCTGGAGCGAGGTTTCGTCATTGGTCCCTTCACACAACCCCCCTTCAACACCTGGAGAGTCAGCCCTATTGGGCTTGTCAAGGGCAAATTCTCAAATAAAGTTCGCTTGGTGTACGACCTGTCTGCGCCTCATTCTTGCCACGTCCCCAGCCTCAACTCCCTAATTCCCTCCGAGGAGTTCTCCTTAAAATACGCCTCCGTCGACTTGGCGATCCAGGCCATCCTCAAAGCAGGCACAGGGGCCTGGCTATCCAAAGCCGACATATCGGACGCCTTCAAACTTCTGCCGATTCACCCGTCTCTTTGGTGTTGGCACGGTATCAAGTGGAGAGACAGGTACTACTTCGCCACCAAGCTCACGTTCGACTCCAAAAGTAGCCCCTGGCTCTTCGACACGTTCGCTCAATCCCTCACCTGGATTCTCCTACACAAGGCCCAATGCACAGAAGTCATCCACTACCTAGATGACCTCCTACTGATAGAGCAGCCTAACGTTTCACCAGTAGACCTCGACAAATTAAGAGTCGTCTTCCAGAATATCAATGTCCCCATAGCCGAGCACAAGGTCGACGGACCCGCACACTCCATCACCTTCCTCGGAGTTGTCTTGGACACATGCTCCATGCAGGCCAGCCTACCCCTCGACAAGCTGACCCGCATCAGGGCAGTTCTTCAGGACTTCACCCGCACGAGAGGGTGCACAAGACGACAGCTCCAGTCACTACTTGGCATGCTCAATTTTGCCATGCGGATCGTCCCTCAAGGTCGTTCCTTCATTTCACGACTCTTAGTCCACCTGTCACAGGCACAAGACCCCGATCAGATCCTCAAACTGGACGCCGCGGCCATAGCAGACCTAGCGATGTGGGAAGAGTTCCTTTCCTCGTGGAACGGGATATCCATGTTTATCCCGGCCGTCTCACCCTTCTCACCACAGGTGGTGACAGATGCCGCGGCCTCCACGGGCTTCGCAGCCATATTTGGCCTCCATTGGTTCGCTGGCCCTTGGCCCCCGCAGATACTTTCAATTATACCTGGCCGGCATACAGCACTTTTTGGCCCTTCAAGATCCTACTAGACCGTCTGTCTTCTCGTCCCACGCCGTCCGAGCCGTATTACGCGGCGTCCAGAAGCAGCAACCAGCAAACAGAACCAGACGTCGCCCCATCACTGGCGCCATCTTCCGCGAGATGTCCGCCATACTCGCTGGTTCCCCCTTTGGTGTCCTCCTCAGCCAGGTCATACAAGCCGCCATCTACCTGGCCTACTATGGGTTCTTACGTCCCAGCGAATTCACCCGTAACAGCTCGACCAGCCAAACCCTGTGCAGACGCCACCTAGTTCGCCATCAAGACCACTTCGTGCTCCACCTCAACGTCTCCAAGACTCAGCAAGCTGGCCACGGGGTGGACATCCATCTATACAGAACCGGCAATGCCTGGTGCCCAGTAACGGTTCTCAACCACCTGCTCTCACTCCTGCCAGAACAAAGGGACACCGATCCCCTTCTGCCTTTTCCAGTCAAACCCTTGAGCACCTGTCAGTTCATGACACACGTAAGAATTCTCCTCCGCAACCTACGCCTCAACCCCAGCGAGTACTCCGGTCACTCTTTTCGGATCGGGGCCGCCTCAGCCGCCTCACAGCAGGGGGTCCCAGGCCACATCATCCAGAGACTCGGCAGATGGAAGTCAGCCTGCTTCACCCGGTATATACACGACCCACAGGCGGAAATGTCACGGGCCTTCGCCCAGCTCACGCAGTAGTCAATACTAAAAGGCAATAAATATCTTCAAACCCTACCTCAGTTTTTGCCCCCTTATTTCTGGCGTACCGGCCATAGACCAAGGCACACTTCAGGTCTCCCTTTTCATGTTATAGATCTTATTGGTTAAGTTATTTCCCTTCAGATACGTGTCGGCCATAGGGCTTCAACCATAAGTGGAAGGCCAACATGGTGGCCTGAATTTATGGGAGGAGCCCGGGAGGGTATTTAACCGGCCCACTCACCTGTGGTCTTCGTCGGTTCCGGTGCGCGATACCCACCCTCCCATTCCCCTTTTAAGGGCATTTCTCACAACATCACCCCCATCAAATACTCATTTCTAATCAGGGTATGCCCCCTTATTTCTGGCGTACCGGCCATAGACCAAGGCACACTTCAGGTCTCCCTTTTCATGTTATAGATCTTATTGGTTAAGTTATTTCCCTTCAGATACGTGTCGGCCATAGGGCTTCAACCATAAATATATATATAATGGACATTTAGGAAATAATCCAGGCCTTTTTTTTTAAAGCAATCTACTGAGCTGGACAGAACTCTTGAGGGACTCTATTCCACATTCTCACAGCTCTTTTCCTCCAGACGTAAAGAGTGCCCCCTTGTCCTCGGTCATGACCTTAAAGTGAATATCTCAACACCAAGTTCACTATATGGACGACTTATGTATTTACATGTTGATCATAAATCCCCCCCCCCCCCCCATTAATTTCCTTTTCTCAAGAGATAATAAATTAAATTCCTCTAATCTTTTCTCATAGCTGAGCTCCTCAATGCTTCTTATCAGTTTGTTTGCTCTTCTCTGGACTTTCTCCAGTTCCCCGATATCCTTTTTGTGAACTGGTGCCCAAAACTGAACTGCATATTCCAGATGAGGTCTTACTAATAATTTGTACAGGGGCAAAATTATATCCCCCCTCTCTGGAGTTTATGCCTCTCTTAATACAAGAAAGGAGTTTGCTGGCTTTGGAAACCGCTGCATGGCGTTGCTTGCAATTATTAAGCTTATGATCTACCAGAACCCCCAGATCCTTCTCCGCTATTGGATCTCCCCAGTATACTCCCCTTAGTATGTATGATGCATGCATATTGTTAGCTCCCAAGTGCATAACTTTACATTTATCAACGTTAAAGCCCATTTGCCACATAATTGCCCAATTAAACAGTGTATTGAGGTCGGCTTGTAAGTCGAAGACATCCTACAAGGACGTTATTCAACTGCATCGTTTGTTGTCATCTGCAAAGACTGAAATGGTACCTTCCATCCCAGACCCAATATCATTTCTAAATATATTAAAAAGTAAGGGTCCCAACACTGAACCATGGGGTATGCCACTGATAACCTTAGACCATTCAGAGTATAAATCATTAACCACTTCTCTCTGAATTCTGTCTTTTAGCCAGCTTTCTATCCATTTACAAACTGATTTTTCCAAGCCTGTAGACTTTACCTTACACATTAGTTATGTGTGGGAAACTGTGTCAAATGCTTTGGCAAAAACTAAATATACCATGTCCACTCCTTTCTAAGGTTTTTCTCACCTCCTTATAAAAAGAAATCAGATTTGTTTGATAACTGTTGTCTTTCATGAATCCATGCTGTCTGTTACTGTACTTAAAATATTTTTTCCAGCAAGAATTCATATATGTGGCCTTTTATTAAACTCTCCGGTATCTTCCTAACTATAGAAGTTAAACTAACAGGTCTATAGTTACTTGGTAAAGACTTTGATCCCTTTTTAAATATGGGCACCACATTGGCCTTACACCAATACAGTGATACTGTCCCAGTCATTAACCACTTGCCGACCGGCGCACACAGATGTACGTCGACAGAATGGCACGTACAGGCAGGAGGGCGTATATATAAGTCCCTCCTTTCTGCCTGTCCGTGCCATCGGGAGCGCGCCGGGAGCGGCGCGCTCCCGCGCCGGTCGGGACCCCCGTGAGTCCGATCGCGGTCCCCGCGGACTCGATCGCCGCGGGGACATCCGCGATCGTCTCACGGGACGGCTGAACGGGGAGATGCCGAGATAAACAGCATCTCCCCGTTCTGCCTAGCAACTAGTGACGCCGATCTCTGCTCCCTGTGATTGGAGCAGAGATCAGCATTCACTAGCTGACAGCCACACCCCCCCCACAGTAAGAAACACCCCTAGGCCTACTTAACCCCTACACTGCCCTCTTGTGGTTAACCCCTAAACTGCCAGTGTCATTTTTACAGGAATCAATGCATTTAAATAGCATTAATTGCTGTAAAAATGACAATGGTCCAAAAAATGTGTCAAAAATGTCCGATGTGTCCGCCATAATGTCGCAGTCACAAAAAAAATCGCAGATCTCCGCCATTACTAATAAAAAAAAAAATTATTAATAAAAATGCTATAAAACTATCCCCTATCTTGTAAACGCTATAACTTCTGCGCAAACCGATCAATAATCGCTAATTACGATTTTTTTTACCAAAAAATATGTAGAAGAATACGTATCGGCCTAAACTGAGGAAAATAAATGTTTTTTAATATATTTTTTGGGGATATTTATTATAGCAAAAAGTAAAAAATAATGCATTTTTTTTCAAAATTGTCGCTCTATTTTTGTTTATAGCGCAAAAAATAAAAACCGCAGGGGCGATCAAATACCACCAAAGAAAGCTCTATTTGTGGGAAAAAAAGGACATCAATTTTGTTTGGGAGCCACGTCGCACGACCGCGCAATTGTCAGTTAAAGCAACGCAGTGCCGAATCGCAAAAAAGGGGCCTGGTCCTTTGGCTGCAAATTGGTCCGGTCTGAAAGTGGTTAAAGAGTCCCTAAAAATTAGAAACAATGGCTTTGAAATGACAGAGATCAATGGGACAGAAGGCAGAACATATATAATCATATTAACTTATATAAAAGATATAGCACTGGACACAGTTTTTAATTGTGAATTGAATTGGCCACGGCCCTTTATTATAGGTATTACATTTTTATTAACAGCATAAAATGTAATACTGATCTTTAAAAATTATACCAACAGCATATTTAGCTCAGCTATTACAAGCTCAAGCTAATAAACATTACAACTCAAAGTCCCATTTCACAAGAAATGGACAAGACCTCATAACACGAGCCGCGAAATGGGCGGGATGTGCTTTATTCCTCAATCCCCGCTGACTTTTTCAATTAATGATGCATTTTCCTTCTTTAATAGGTACTGACTCGTGCCAGGACCGTTGGAAACCACTTTTAACTAGGGATGAGCCGAACAACCCCCCCCGGTTAGGTTTGCAGCAGAAAAATGCGAACAGGCAAAACATTTGTGCAAAAAAACTTTAAAGTCTCTGGGAACATGAACAATGGGTAAACAAGGTGCATGTATGTCCCTTGTGTCAGTACAGCACTTGTGGTATTCTCATACTTGGGACGAGTAGCAGAAAGTGTTTTGGGGTGTAATTCTGTTTTCTTATTGCATGTGCTATGACCATTGACAGATGACATCATATGGAGATTGCTTTGGTAGTTTGATATGCATAATCCTTGGATTTGAGGTGAGCGGCCATTGCGGCCGGTGGCAGATTTGTGCCCTTTTTGGGATTCAGACCCTATTTACAATCATTGACACTGGGATCCATTTGTCAATCACTCACAATTTATCCTGGAAGAAGGACTGAACATTATTGTCATTTGAATTTAAAAATATTTTTTGCACTCAACATTTACTTTGGAAGAAGAACTGCACTTTATTTTTAAATTTTTTTGTGCACTGGACTTTTAACCACTTCAGACCCGGAAGGATTTACCCCCTTCCTGACCAGAGCACTTTTTGCGATACGGCACTGCGTCGCTTTAACTGACAATTGCACGGTCGTGCGATGTTGCACCCAAACAAAATTGACGTCCTTTTTTTCCCACAAATAGAGCTTTCTTTTGGTGGTATTTGATCACCTCTGCGGTTTTTATTTTTTGCGCTATAAACAAAAAAATATATAAAAAAACAAATTTTCCTCAGTTTAGGCCGATATGTATTCTTCTACATATTTTTGGTAAAAAAAAATCTCAATAAGCGTATATTGATTGGTTTGCACAAAAGTTATAGCGTCTACAAATGGGGATAGATTTATGGCATGTTTATTATAATTTTTTTTTTTATTAGTGAGGGCGACGATCTGCGATTTTTATCATGACTGCGACATTATGGCAGACACATCGGTCACTTTTGACACTATTTTGAGACCGTTGTCATTTGTACAGCGATCAGTGCTATAAAAATGCCCTGATTACTGTATAAATTACACTGTCAGGGAATGGGGTTAAACACTAGGGGGCGATCAAGGGGTTAAGTGTGTCCTAGGGAGTGATTCTAACTGTGGGGGGGATGGGCTACCACTGACATGACAACGATCACTGCTCCCGATGACAGGGAGAAGTAGATCTCTGTCATGTCACTAGGCAGAACGGGGAAATGCCTTGTTTACATAGGCATCACCCTGTTCTGCTGCTCCATGACATGAGTCTGCCGGCCCCGCGGGCATGGTCACGGAGCACGGAGTCGACGGGCGCGCCCACAATGCCGCGTCTTAAAGGGGACATACCTGTACACCCATTTGCGCAGACGTATATCGTCGTGCACTGGTCGGCAAGCGGTTAATTTGTTTTCCATAAAATATTGTACATTTTTCCACTTTTTTTGTCTTTACAAATGATTCTTGAGTTTTTACACTTATATTGGTGTATTTAGATTTAACACTGCACCAAATACAGGCTTTATTCATTTGAATTCACATAGTATTTTTGTACAATATCATATGTATGAATTTTGTGCACAAAATTATTCACATGAAGTGTATTATTTAAAGGGATAGCACAGCATGTGTATAGGCTTTTACATACAGTTGTGCTCATAAGTTTACATACCCTGGCAGAATTTATGATTTCTTGGCCATTTTTCAGAGAATATGAATGATAACACAAAAACTTTTCTTTCACTCATGGTGAAAGCCATTTATTATAAGAAGAAGACATTTATAGAAGCCATTTATTATAAATCAACTGTGTTTACACTTTTTTAAATCATAATCACAACAAACTACCCAAATGACCCTGATCAAAAGTTTACATACCCCAGTTTTTAATACCGTGTATTGCCCCCTTTAACATCAATGACAGCTTGCAGTCTTTTGTGGTATTTGTGGATGAGGCTCTTTATCTTCTCAGATGGTAAAGCTGCCCATTCCTCTTGGCAAAAAGCCTCCAGTTCCTTGAAATTCTTGGGCTGTCTTGCATGAACTGCACGTTTGAGATCTCCCCAGAGTGGCTCAATTATATTGAGGTCAGAAGACTGAGATGGCCACTCCAGAACCTTCACTTTATTCTGCTGTAGCCAATGACAGGTCAACTTGGCCTTGTGTTTTGGATCATTGTCATGTTGGAATGTCCAAGTAAGTCCCATGCGCAGCTTCCTGGCTGATGAATGCAAATGTTCCTCCAGTATTTTTTGATAATATACTGCATTCATCTTGCCATCAATTTTGACCAGATTTCCTGTGCCTTTGTAGCTCACACATCCCCAAAACATCAGCGTTCCACCTCTGTGTTTCACAGTAGGAATGGTGAACCTTTCATCATAGACCTTGTTGACTCCTCTCCAAATGTAGTGTTTATGGTTGTGGCCAAAAAGCTAAATTTTGGTCTCATTACACCAAATGACTTTGTGCCAGAAGGTTTGAGGCTTGTCTCTGTGCTGTTTGGCATATTGTAAGCGGCATACTTTATGGCATTTGCGTAGTAATGGCTTTCTTCTGGCGTTTCGATCATGCAGCCCATCTTTCTTCAAGTACCTCCTTATTGGGCATCTTGAAAAAGCCACACCACATGTTTTCAGAGAGTCCTGTATTTCACCTGAAGTCATTTGTGGGTTTTTCTTTGCATCCCAAACTATTTTCCTGGCAGTTGTGGCTGAAATTTTAGTTGGTCTACCTGACCCTCATTTTCCACTTCTTGATTAGAGTTTGAACACTGCTGATTGACATTCTCAATTCCTTGGATATCTTTTTATATCCCTTTCCTGTTTTATACAGTTCAACTACCTTTTCCGCAGATCCTTTGACAGTTCTTTTGCTTTCCCCATGACTCAGAATCCAGAAACGTCAGTGCAGCACTGGATGAAAGATGCAAGGGTCTGTCAGGAGTCCAGAAACTCATTGACCTTTTATACACACACACTAATTACAAGCAAACAGATCACAGGTGAGGATGGTTAACTTTAATAGCCATTCAAACCCCTTTGTGTCAACTTGTGTGCATGTTATCAGGCCAAAATCAGGGTATGTAAACTTTTGATCAGGATCATTTGGGTACTTTCTGTTGTGATTATGATTTCAAAAGGGTAAACACATTTGATTGATAATAAATGTCTTCAGCCAAACACTAACCATAAGTGAAAGAAATATTTTTGTTATCATTCATATTCTCTGAAAAATGGCCAAGAAATCATAAATTCTGCCAGTAATGTAAACTTTTGAGCACAATTGTATACTGTATACTGTATATCTTATATCAAGGGATTGAATGCATGCTGCTTCCCATTTCAATTTCAATTTTATCTAATGAACTGAGTGCAGAATGTGTGTGATTTACAGTGTTGATGTAATATATACAGAATCACAGTTCTCTCTAGTCTACAGTGCTGATTTACTAGAGGTTGTTCTCTTAGCAAACAATGTTTACTGAGCATAATAAGTAATGTAAAGCTGAGTTCACTTAAAGCGGTTCTGCACTCTGTAAAAAAATTTTTTTTTTTAGGACGTAATATAAAGTATGCTTACCTTTATTAGGGAACTCACCTGTTCCATCTTCCATCTCGATCGCCGCCGGTTTTCGTCCGATGAAGTTCCTCGTCTTCTTCTTTAGTGCTGGGGGCCATCTTGCCTGTGGGCATGTGAAACCCCACAGGCACTGTTGATGGCCCAGCATGCACTGCCGTTACTCGCGCGTGCGCAGTGACGGCACATCTGCCGAGATCTCACGAGATTTCGGCAGATGCGGCCGAAATCTCGGGAGATTTCGGAAGATGTGGCCGAAATCTCGCGAGATTTCGGAAGATGCCCGCACTGACTCCTGGGATCAATGACACCAGATCCCAGGAGACAGTGTGGCGTGACGACGATCGACGCAGAGACCCCGCCCGCCGCCGCAGAGGGAGAAGACCGGAAGTCTTCAATTACAAGGTAAGTAAAAAAAAAAAAAAAAAAAAAAAACATTTCATTTAGTACTCTTTGCCTGATTTGGAAGGCAAAGAGATTTACTAAATGAAATGAGTGCCGAACCGCTTTAAATCATCCAATTTACCGCTTAGTGACCGCCCACTGTAGATATACTGTGACAGTGATCTGACACTTCCGGGTCTGGGGCGCGTGCCGCCGATTGTTCAGGAGAAAGGCAGATCGCCATTCTGCCTATGTAAATAAGGCAGATCACCATTCTGTTAAAGGGGAGTGTGCTGATCCTGTGATCCCCAGGAACACGGATATTTACATTCACCCAGTCAAAGCACCCCCCCCCCTCACAGTTAGTAATCACTCCCAGGGAACACATTTAACCCTTTTATCGCCCCTGATGTTAACTCCTTCCCTGCCAGTGTCATTAGTACAGTGACAGTGCATATTTTTTAGCACTGATCCCCATAATAGTGTCACTGGTCCCCAAAAAGTGTCAAAAGTGTCAGGTGTCCACTTTGTCTACCGCAATATTGCAGTCCTGCTATAAGTCGTTGATCGCTGCCATTACTATAGATTGTGGACTTTGTAACTTTTGCGCAAACCAATCAATATACACATATTGTTTTTTTTTTACCAAAAATATGTAGCAGAAAACATATTGCCCTAAATTGATGAAGAAATTCGATTTTATTATTTTTTTTATTGGGAATGTTTTATAGCAAAAAGTAAAAATATTGTTTTTTTTTTTCAAAATTGTCGGTCTTTTTTTTATATATATAGTGCAAAAAAATAGAAACCGCAGAGTTAATCAAATACCAGGAAAAGAAAGCTCTATTTGTGGGGAAAAAAAAAAAAAAAGACATCAATTTTATTTGGGTACATCGTTGCACGGCCGCACAAGTGTCAGTTAAAGTAACGCAGTGCCGTATCGCAATAAATGGCCTGGTCATGAAAGGGGTAAACCTTCCGGAGCTGAAGTGGTTAAGTGCAAGAAAAAAAATCCTGTTTTTCTTGTTTTCTTGCACGTGGTTCAACACAAACACAGATTTCATGAATTTACGAAGCTAAGTTACCTTTTCTTTGCTAAGTGAATAATTCTAACTCCTTTAGCTAAACAACCCTTTTGTATCATCCTTGCTAACTAAACAAGTGCTGTACAAAACAAAGCTATAGGATAAGTCATCTGTTGACATTGCTCAGCCTATAGACATACCTTGAGAAATTAGGCGATAATGAATGGCAAAGTATTATCACTATGACACATTGCTAAACAGGAAGCACAGTATGTACACTGGGTATAGAAAAGAATCACCTCCTTTAAAATAATCACATTTTGTTGCTTTGCAGCCTGAAATGAAGACAAACACAGTTTTTGTTGTATCCAGCTGTATTTACTCACTTAAGTGCAACTTATGTTTATTATGTTTTTAATTTTTTTTATAGTTTGTTCTGACATGTTGGTGTTATATCTGTCACTTAGATGTTATAAGTTGCACCAAGTAAATACAGCTGGATAAAACAAAAACTGTGTCTGTCTTCATTTCAGGCTGCAAAGCAACAAAATGTGATTATTTTAAAAGGGGTGATTCTTTTCTATACCCACTGTATATGTAAAAATATTATATGCATTTGCATCTATACTTAGAAAGCTATCGAGACTATAGTATTTTCAAAGAAATTCTGTTGACATTGCTCAGCCTATAGACATGCCTTGAGAAATGAGGCAATAAAAAATAGTAAAGTATAATCACTATGGCACATTACGAAACAGGAATCACAGTATGTACTGCATATGTAAAAAGATTATATGCATTTGCATCTATACTTAGAAAGCTATGAAGAATTCAGGATATAAAAACAGCTGCTATAATGCTGATGAGATTATTTGCAGTTGTCTGTCCATTCCACTTTTACAGTACTCACACAAGTGTATCATAAAACACCATACATTTAATTGGCTTACTAAATATATTGTAAGAGTTCTCAGTTCTTTTTTTTTTTTAGTCCTAGTGACATACATAAGAAATGAAAAAAAAAAAATAAAAAAAATAAAATAAAAATATATATATATATATAACGTATATTACCAAAAGTATTGGGACACCTGCCTTTACACGCACATGAACTTTAATGGCTTAATTTATAGGGTTCAACATTGAGAGTTGGACCACCGTTTGCTGCTATAACAGCTTCAACTCTTCTGGGAAGGCTGTCCACAAGGTTTAGGAGCATGTCTATTGGAATGTTTGACCATTCTTCCAGAGGCGCATTTGTGAGGTCAGGCATTGATGTGGATGGCCTGGCTCACAGTCTCCGCTCGAATTCATCCCAAAGGTAGTCTATCAGGTTGAGGTCAGGACTCTGTGCAGGCCAGTCAAGTTCCTCCACCCCAAACTCGCTCATCCATGTCTTTATGGACCTTGCTTTGTGCACTGTATTCGCAGAACTGGGTTTCCCACCAGTACCCCAGAGGGAGATGATCCTGAGAAGGTAGGTAATCCTTAATCAGAGGCAATATTTTGGGTAAGTGGTGTTCAGGTGTGAGGAGACAGGATGGCTTGAGCTGACTGCTGCGTGTGGAGCGCTGGGGTGCTAGGTTGGGGAGGGAGAGTGGCCACAGGCTGTATGGAAGCATAACTCTTGGACAGGAGAGAGCATGTCCAGATTTCCTAACATTATATCCCCCTTCATGAGGAGGCACCAAACCCATATGAGGAGGCCTGTTTCTTTAGCCCCCGTTCACACCTAAGCGAATTAGATGCGGCTTAAAACACTGCGAACTCGCAGGACATTTCAAAATACATTGATTTTAATGAGGCTTGTTCACATATCTCCGGTGCATTCGCACTGCGCATTGCAGAAAAACCGTGTGTGTCTTTTGGGCAGTGCGGTGCGGCTCAGGTGCGAATTCAGGCCCATTATCTATCTATCAGGCCCATTATCTATCCCATTATCTATCCCATTATCTATGGGCACGCATCTGATTCGCAGCTGGCTTGCGTTGCAAACAAAAATTTGCAACTCATTGTACTACTTCTGAGGGGGAACTCCACGCCAAATAAAAAAAAAAAATGGCATGGATTCCCCTCCAGGAGCATACCAGGCCCTTAGGTCTGGTATGGATTTTAAGGGTAACCCCCTACGCTGAAAAAACGGCGTGGGGGTCCCCCCAAAATCCATACCAGACCCTTATCCGAGCACGCAGCCTGGCAGGTCAGGAAAGGGGGTGGGGACGAGCGAGCGCCCCCCTCCTGAACCGTACCAGGCCGCATGCCCTCAACATGGGGGGTGGGTGCTTTGGGGAAGGGGGCGCCCTGCGGCCCCCCCACCCCAAAGCACCTTGTCCCCATGTTGATGAGGACAAGGGCCTCTTCCCGACAACCCTGGCCATTGGTTGTCGGGGTCTGCGGGCGGGGGGGCTTATCGGAATCCGGGAACCCCCTTTAATAAGGGGGCCCCCAGATCCCGTCCCCCCACCCTATGTGAATGAGTATGGGGTACGATGTACCCCTACCCATTCCCCTAAGGTGTAAAAGTGTAAATAAAAAAAAAACACACAATTTTTTAAAATATTTTATTGCACTGCTCCGGGGGTCTTCTTCCGTCTTGGGGGGTCTTCTCGCCGGACTCCTCCGCTCTCTTCTGCTCTTTTACCTAGCTCTTTCACGAGCGGAGGAGCCCGGCTTTCTTCTTCGTGGTCGTCTGGGGGTCTCGTTCCGCCTTCGGGGTCTCTTCTGTTCTTGCCGCTGTCGCTGCCTTCTGCACCTTCTGCGTCGTCTTCTTTTTTTTCTTCTTCCGATGTTTACTCGTCGCTCTCTCTGGCCGGAATGGCAGAGACACGTGGTGTTATGACTTATATTACAAGGGGCGGGGTCACATGCTCATGTGACATGGTGACCCCGCCCACATAAGATGTCATAGTCCCAGCATCCTCCGGGACTGTGACATCATATGTGGGCGGGTCACCATGTGACATGAGCATGTGACCCCGCCCCTTGTCCCTATATAAGTCACAACACCGCATGTCTCTGCCATTCTGGCCAAAGAGAGCGACGAGTCAACATCGGAAGAAGAAGAAGAATAAGAAGATGACGCAGAAGGCGCAGAAGGTGCAGAAGGCGGTGACAGAGGCAAGAACAGAAGAGACCCCTGAAGACCCCCGAAGGCGGAACGAGACCCCCAGACGACGGCGGCGACGACGAAGAAGAAAGCCGGGCTCCTCCGCTCGTGAAAGAGCTAGGTAAAAGAGCAGAAGAGAGCGGAGGAGTCCGGCGATAAGACCCCCCAAGGCGGAAGAAGAGCCCCGGAGCAGTGCAATAAAATATTTAAAAAAATTGTGTGGTTTTTTTTTTTATTTACACTTTTACACCTTAGGTGAATGGGTAGGGTACATCGTACCCCATACTCATTCACATAGGGTGGGGGCCGGGCTCCCTGATTCCGATAAGCCCCCCGCCCGCAGACCCCGACAACCAATGGCCAGGGTTGTCGGGAAGAGGCCCTTGTCCTCATCAACATGGGGACAAGGTGCTTTGGGGTAGGGGGGGCCGCAAGCACCCACCCCCCATGTTGAGGGCATGTGGCCTGGTACGGTTCAGGAGGGGGGGGGCGCTCGCTCGTCCCCACCCCCTTTTCTGACCTGCCAGGCTGCGTGCTCGGATAAGGGTCTGGTATGGATTTTGGGGGGACCCCCACGCCGTTTTTTTCGGCGTAGGGGGGTTACCCTTAAAATCCATACCAGACCTAAGGACCTGGTATGCTCCTGGAGGGGGAACCCATGCCGTTTTTTTTTTTTTTAATTTGGCGTGGAGTTCCCCCTCAAGGCGACACTGTTGCATCAATATAGATGGAGATCC
This sequence comes from Lithobates sylvaticus, assembly GCA_028564925.1. Taxonomy (NCBI): domain Eukaryota; kingdom Metazoa; phylum Chordata; class Amphibia; order Anura; family Ranidae; genus Lithobates; species Lithobates sylvaticus. The sequence goes on along the minus strand of CM053030.1, from coordinate 342,973,144 downwards.
GACTTGGAGGCGACTTTCATTGGGTACAAGTCGCCTAGAAGTCGGATTGACAGGGGTTACTAATGAATTTGCACCTAAAACTGAATTTGCAGCTGATTCGCACCTAAAACCCTGACAAACCGCTGAACAGCGGCGGTCTAGTGCGCAGTAACGCTGAACATAAAATTCAAAACGCAATGGTGTGAACCCAGGCTTAAAGGCAATGAAAACTCATACTCCATAGAGGACGTCAATACCCAACAACATTATTCCAGACTGAAGCCCTTCTATTGGATGAGGTATTGAAGAGAATTATGAATCCTTTTGAAGTCTACATAGTTACATAGTTAGTCTGGTTGAAAAAAGACACAAGTCCATCCATAGAACACCTTTGACATGAATTAGAGTGGAAAATGCAAACCAGGCCTTCTCGTCCACCTCAGTGCCTAACTTCAAAAATGTACTTCTGGAAGAATGGTCAAACATTCCCATAGACACACTCTTAAACCTTGTGGACAGCCTTGCCAGAAAAGTTGAAGCTGTTATAACTGCAAAGGGACTGAGATGCCATTAAAGTTCATGTGCGTATATTACTTTTGGTGATATAGTGTATATACAATCCTATACCCACAGTTGCTCCAGAGGAAGGCAAAGGAACCCAAAAAGCATAATGCAATTTGCTCCAGCAGGGGAAAAAAATTCCTTTCTGATCCTCCAAGAGGCAATTGGATGTTCCCTGGATAAACTTTACTTAGTATCCAGTTATATTACAGTATGTGTATCTAGGAAAGAATCCAGGCCTTTCTTAAAACAATCTACTGTGCTAGCCAGAACCACCATTTGAGGGAGTCTATTCCACATTTTCACAGCTCTTACTGTGAAGAAACCTTTCCATATTTGGAGATGGAAGTTTGGTTAGCTAAACTGCATATTCCAGATGAGATCTTACTAATAATTTGTACAGGGGCAAAATGATGTCTCACTCTCTCTCTCTGGAGTCTATACCTCTCTTAATACAAGATTTTTCTCACTTTGGAATCTGCCTCTTGGCATCGCATGCTATTATTAAGTCTATGATCTACCAGAACACCCAGATTCATATACACCATTGACTACCCAGCTGTTCTCCACTTAGTATGTATGATCCTTTCATGTTTCTAGCCCCTAAGTACATAACTTTACATTTATCAACATTAAACCTCATTTGCCACATAGTTGCCCAATTAAACAGTGCATTAATGTCATGTAAGGACGTTATTCCACTGCATAGCTTGGTGTCATCTGCAAAGACTGAAATGGTACTTTTAATCCCAGACCCTATATCATTTATAAATATATTAAAAAGTAAGAGTCCTAACACTGAACCTTGGGGGTACACCAATAATAACCTTAGACCAGGGATCTCCAAAGTACAGCCCGGCCTGCTGGGACGTTTTTCCCGGCCCGCAGGTTAAGTGGTCAGACTCACTGCATGGTCGGTTCCTGCTAAAGCTATGTCAGGTAGCAGGAACTGCGCTTCATAATCACCCCTGATAGTATGCAGCACAGGTCCCGCAGCCCGACGGAGCATGTCCAACCAGCCTTACTAGTTGTTGATTGCTAGGACCTACTGCACCTCCCAGGTCCCGCCCCTCTGTTAGCATCAGTGTCCTTTACGGCTGTGCTTTGGGCTACAACATGTCTGTGTAACAGCCGGGCAGGAGCCGGGAGGTGCAGTAGAACAGCGCTGAAGCCGGACACAGATGTAAGCGGGACACAGATGTGACTGCTGGTGGTGATGGGGACACAAATGTGCGGCGGGGGCTAGTTTGAGAGACACGAAAGTGGAAGGGGGGCTCTAAGGGGGACACAGTTTTGCAGGGGGCTCTAATGGGGATGACACAATTGTGCTGGAATCTCTAATGGGGGCATAAATGTGGAAGGGGGGCTCTAAGGGGGAAACAATTGCGCTGGGGTCTATGATGGGGGCATAAATGTGGAAGGGGGCTCTAAGGGGGAAACAATTGCGCAGGGGTCTCTGATGGGGGCCATAAATGTGGAAGGGGGCTCTAAGGGGGACACAATTGTGCTGGGGTCTCTGATTGGGGCATAAATGTGGAAGGGGCCTCTAAGGGGGACCATACATGTGGAAGGGGGCTCTAAGGGGGACACAATTGTGCAGGGGGCTGTGATGGGGGGCATAAATGTGGACGGGGGGCACTATGGGGGACACAATTGTGCAGGGGTCTCAGATGGGGACACAAATATGGAAGGGGGGACACAAATATGCAGGGGGCTCTGATTTTGACATAAATATGTGAGGGGCTCTGATGAGGACACAAATATGCAGCGGGGGTCTGATGGGGACACAGTGTGTATGGGGGTTCTTATAATGACACAAATGTGCAGGGGGGCACCAATGGGAGCACAAATGTGCAGGGGGGCTCTGATGGGGACACAAATGTGTCAGGGGGCTCTGATGGTAACACAAATATGCAGGGGGGGTCTGATAGGGACACAAATATGTAAGGGGGCTCTGATGGGGACACAAATATGGAAGGGGGCTCTAAGGGGGATACAAATTTGCAGGGGGCTCTGATGAGGATACAAATGTGCAGCGAGGGGTCTGATGAGGACCAAATGTATGGAGGCGTGTGTGTGTTGACGGTAACACAGATGCAAGACCCTGTGCACACTGGAAGTTTAGCCCCAGTGCATGAGGCTACATCTTTTAGGTGCGCCATCAAGCTCTACTGCTGTCAGCCTGTCAAATTCTATTTTATTCTACTGCAGATTCATTAAAAAAATAATAGATTTTTTTTTTCGGCCCCGCGAATATGTGAAAGATGCACAATGTGGCCCCCGAAGTGAAAAGTTTGTAGACCCCTGCCTTAGACCATTCAGAGTATGAACCATTAACCACTAGTCTCTGAATTCAGTCTTTTAGCCAGTTTTCTATCCATTTACAAACTGATTTTTTCAAGCATTAACTATGTGTGTCAAATGCTTTGGCAAAATCTAAATATACAATAACCACTGCCACTTCTTTGTCTAAGGTTTTGCTCACATCCTTATAAAAAGAAATCAGGTTTGTCTGACAACCTCTGTCTTTCATGAATCCATGCTGTCTGTTACTTAAAAAAAAAATTCTAGCAAGAACTCATCTATGTGGTCTTTTATGAAACTCTCCAGTATCTTCCCAACTGTAGAAGGTAAACTAACAAGTATAGTTACTTGGTAAAGACTTTGATCTCTTTTTAAATATAGGCACCACATTGGGCATACCCCAACCCAGTGGTATTATGCCAGTCATTAAAGAGGAAGTAAAAAGAAAAAAAAAACAGAACCTGCAAGGCAAAGGCATAATGAGCTAGTATGCATAGCATACTAGCTCATTATGAATAACTTACCTGAGAACGAAGCCCCCGAAGCGACCCTCGTCCACGACCTCCACCGCCGCCATCACTCCCGGAGTGACTTCCGGGTCTCGCTGCTCCAGCGCTGTCATTCGCTGGAGTCGCGATGACGTCACTCCCGCGCATGCGCACGAGAGCAGCATATCACTGCGATCTTCGGCATGCTCAGTGCGCCTGCGCGCCGCTGTCTACGGCACATGCGCCGTAGATAGCGGTGCCTTTTCTTTTCTAAATATCTCCTAAACCATGTAGGTTTAGGAGATATTTATTGGACCTACAGGTAAGCCTTAATCTAGGCTTACCTGTAGGTCAAAGTGGTTTGTAAGGGTTTACAACCACTTTAAAGAGTCCCTAAAAATTAGAAACGATGGCTTGAAAATTAGCTAAATTCTTTTAGGACACGTGGGTGTATGGACCAGGTGCTTTATTCACCTTTAATCGATCTAAATATTTCTGGACCATATCAATTTTGAGCCATTGTGGCTCATTTAGGCCTGTGTCAATATCATCCCCATTGTGGACATGAGCTCCCCCATGCTCCTTTGTATACACAGAGATGATAAGGTGTTTAATACATTTGCCTTTACTTTGTCACCAGTCACCCACTCCACATTATTTTATAAAGGGCCAACATGCTCAGACCTGACCTTTTTACTATAAATATAATAAAATCATTTTTGGGGGTTTGTTCTACTTTCTTTTGAATCTGTTGTTCATTTAGAAATTTTCCTTTATTTTCTTTTTACATGTTCTGTTATATTTTTTGTAACATTTAAACGATTATAGTGTTCCTTCATTTTTATATTTTTAAAAGCTCTTTTCTTATTATTTATAGCTTTTTTAACTTTGTCTGTAAGCCACATAGGTTTTTTTTTTTTTAGCCTTTTAAACTTATTGCCCATGGGAAAATATTTTGCAGTTTGTTCACATACAGTTGCTTTGAAGAATTCCCATTTATGTTCTATGTTCATCAATGCCAATGTTCCCTCCCAGTCTAAGTCTTGGAGAGCAGCCCTTATTCTTTGAAAATTTGCTCTCTTAAATTTAGGTGTTTTTATCTTTCCCCTACAGTATGTGTTTGTTGCTTACAGCTAACATTAAATGAAATCATGTTAGGATGTTCTCTAGCTGGTACTTCACTTGTCCATTGACAACTAACGGGGGTTTAGAAAAAATGATGGTATTCAAGTTGTCTGGTTTTAATAAAATAAATATGAAAAGAAAGGAAGTTTCTGAGAGTGAAGATTGAGAGAGCTGTCGGTTAGCCAGCCACACTAAATCACCAACTTTGAAAATGGGAGTAAAAGAACATTGGTCAACAGCAGAACCTTTCTGAGCAGCAGAGGAATGTACAAGGCTCTTGTGCATGGACTTACAGATTGCAGAAAAATGGTCTAAAAGCTTGTTGACCTCTGGAAAATCAGAACGAACTGTCAGAGGAGAAAAAGCAAGACTTGGGATAGAGGCCATACTCACAAAAGAAAGGTGAAACCCCAGAAGAAGAGTGTATGCAATTGTAGTAGGGAAATTTTGTTCATGAAAGTAAAGCGGTCCATTCAGACTATGTGCCTAAGATGAAGCAGCATAAGGAACCTTCCTAGGTCTAAAATATGCATCGCAAGCTAGCACATTATGAGATACCTATGTTAAAACGAAGCCCTCCAGCATCGTGCTGTCACCGCTGAGAGGGCGTCTATCTTCATCCAGTCTTCCTTCCGGGATTGCGGCCTCTGGCTACATGAGTGCCCGGTGCGCGATGATGTCACTCCTATGCATGCGTGTGGGAGCAGCCGTTTCTGGCACCATATGCCGTACCTTGAGAGCGCATTTGCTCCGGTGACATCACCGGCTGCATGCACTCTGAATATCTCTTAAACAGTGCAAGTTTAGGGGATATTTATAGTTCCTATAGGTAAGCCTTATTACAGGCTTACTGGTTGGTAGGGATGGGCCCGGTGTTCGATTCGAACCCATGTTCGAATCGTACATCGGCCGTTCGACCGCTCGTCGAGCCCAGAAGTATGTGGGTCATTCGCATCAAATTCGTGTGATGCGAACGGTCCACAATGCTGATGGGGTAGCCATGCCATTTTTCTCAAAGATTTTCATCCATATTGCCAGGACAAGACATGACATTAAAGCCGCAAGCAGTTTTAAATGGCTTATTTTTTTCCTTTACAAAAGTCATTTTTTGCAGGGACAGTTCTAAACACGGGAAACACATGCCACTTCACAGGCATACTTTAGACACCCCCCAGGTACCATATTTAATGGAATATTTCACTTTTTTTTTTTCACTTTATGCATCATTAAAATTAGGGATGAGCCGAACACCCCCGGGTTCGGTTCGAACCAGAACCTTCGAACGGACCGAAAGTTCGCGCGAATTTTCGAACCCTATACGTTATAATGGACGCGAACGTTCGAAATCAAAAGTGCTAATTACAACGGCCAATATGCATGTTAATGTCATAAAACAGGTTTGGGGACCCGGGTCCTGCCCCAGGGGACATATATCAATGCAAAAAGAACTTTTAAAAACTAACGTTTTTTCGGGAGCAGTCATTTTAATGATGCATAAAGTGAAAAAAAAAAGTGACATTTTCCTTTAAATATGGTACCTGGGGGGTGTCCAAAGTATGCCTGTGAAGTGGCATGTGTTTCCCGTGTTTAGAACTGTCCTTGCACAAAATGACATTTGTAAAGGAAAAAAAGAAGCCATTTAAAACCACTTGCGGCTTTAGGTTTGATCTTAAGTAGAATCTGAACAGGTACATTATGAAGTGTAGCTCCATCCCAAAAAAAATCTATTTTTAAGCTTTTTGGAGAACATAGGGAGGGGTTATCACCCCTGTAACATTTGCTGTCTTTGCACATCTGTTCAGAACATGTCACCTCACTTTCCGTCCCAATGACAAATGTTTTTGGAAAAAGTGGGGTTTTAATTGAAACAAGGATTGGTGATAAAGTATCAGTAGAGAGGAGATACCTTTTTCCCAAATTAAATCTAACAGGATAGAATTTCCCTTCCTAGGGGTAGATTTCCTCTCACTTCCTGTTTTCTCTTTCCATTTTCAAGTAGGAGTCGTTTGTAAGTTGGATGTTTGAAAGTAGGGGCCTGGCGTATATACTCTGCAGAAATTTGCCCTATTAGATGTTGGTGTAGCCACAAGACTGGTGGGCACAGGAATGGGCCCTGCTGTGAGTTAATAGATCAAGATTTGTAATTGCATGCACCTGTTGAACAGGGCAGAAAAATTGGGCCTTTGGCGGTGGTGGTGGACGGTGTTGCCACAAGACTGTAGGCCCTCATAGTTACTCTTGGTGGGCGCAGGAATGGGCCCTGCTGTGAGTTATTAGATCAAGATTTGTAATTGCAAGCACCTGATGAACAGGGCAGAAAAATTGGGCCTTTGGCGGTGGTGGTGGACGGTGTTGCCACAAGACTGCAGGCCCTCATAGTTACTCTTGGTGGGCGCAGGAATGGGCCCTGCTGTGAACTATTAGATCAAGATTTGTAATTACCCGCCCCTGTTAAACAGGGGCTGAAAAATTGTGCCTTAGGCACTGGTGCTGGTGCCACAACACTGCAACCCGGCCCTCACAGATACTGTACTTGGAGCACAGCAGTCACACGTGTTGCGAAGCATTTTTTTAAAAAATTGTAAGTACACGCCCCTGTTAAACAGGGGCTGAAAAATTGTGCCTTAGGCACTGGTGCCACAACACTGCAACACGGCCCTCACAGAGACTGTACTTGGAGCACAGCAGTCACACGTGTTGCGAAGCATTTTTTTAAAAAATTGTAAGTACACGCCCCTGTTAAACAGGGCTGAAAAATTGTGCCTTAGGCACTGGTGCCACAACACTGCAACACGGCCCTCACAGAGACTGTACTTGGAGCACAGCAGTCACACGTGTTGCGAAGCATTTTTTAAAAAAATTGTAAGTACACGCCCCTGTTAAACAGGGGCTGAAAAATTGTGCCTTAGGCACTGGTGCTGGTGCCACAACACTGCAACACGGCCCTCACAGAGACTGTACTTGGAGCACAGCAGTCACACGTGTTGCGAAGCATTTTTTTTAAAAATTGTAAGTACACGCCCCTGTTAAACAGGGGCTGAAAAATTGTGCCTTAGGCACTGGTGTGGTGGCATGGATCATTGAGGAGGAGGAAGAGGATAGTCAGTGAACATAAGAGGACAGTCACTCAGCATCAGCATAGGCAGTCTTGAAGGGATGTGACATTAAAAATTATTCGGTTATATCCGCCTCAGGTGCCTGGTAGCTGGTGGTGATCCAAGACTGATTCATTTTGATGAAGGTCAGTCGATCAACCGAGGCGGTGGACAGGCGCACCCTATGATCAGTCACAAATCCTCCAGCAGCACTGAATGTGCGTTCGGAAAGAACGCTGGAGGCAGGACAGGCCAGTAGCTCAATTGCATACTGTGCAAGCTCTGGCCAGTGATCCATCCTCAGGACCCAGTAAGCCAGAGGATTTTCGGTGGGAAAGGTGTCCAAGTCTGACCTTGCCCCAAGGTATTCCTGCACCATGTATATCAGACGCTGGCGATGGTTGCTGGAACCGATCATACCTTGGGGCTGCGGACTAAAAAATTGTCTGAACGCATCGGTCAGACGTCCACCTTCCCCACCGCTCCTTCTGCCACTGACCGAAGCCTCAGCAACTCGTCGCCCAGGACCAGGAGTTTGTAGCCTCCCAGTTTCTGGGAACGCGTTGCACAGACCTTTCTGCAAGGCCTCCCTGAGATGTCTCATCCTCTGCTCCCTCTGCGACGGCAAGATAAGGTCCGCAACCTTACCCTTGTACCGCGGATCAAGGAGAGTGGCCAGCCAGTAATGGTCCCTCTCCTTGATCCGAAGAACACGAGGATCCTTCCGCAGGCTTTGCAGGATCAGGGAGGCCATGCAGCGTAGGTTAGCTGAGGCATTCGGTCCGGAGTCTTCTGGGTCACTGAGGATGACATGATCGCCAGCCACCTCCTCCCAGCCACGTACAAGTCCACTGGCTTGTTGGGACTGTACATCATCCCTAAAAGACTGCTGCTGCTGATGCTGAGTGCCAGGCTCCACCTCCATGCTCACACAATCCTCCTCCTCCTCCTCCTCCTCCTCCTCCTCATCCTCTTCCTGTGTGATGGGTGGGACAGAAGGAACACTGTCCGGATAAAGGGGGCCTTGAGAGGCAAGGAAGTCCTCCTCTTCCTGCCTCTGTTCTGCCTCAAGTGCCCTGTCCATGATCCCACGCAGCGTATGCTCCAACAGGTGGACAAGAGGGACAGTGTCACTGATGCATGCACTGTCACTGCTCACCATCCTCGTGGCCTCCTCAAATGGTGAGAGGACAGTGCATGCATCCCTGATCATGCTCCACTGACGTGGGGAAAAAAAACCAAGCTCCCCTGACCCTGTCCTGGTGCCGTAGTCGCAAAGGTACTCATTGATGGCCCTCTGCTGCGTGTGCAGTCGCTGCAGCATGGCCAACGTTGAGTTCCACCTGGTGGGCATGTCAGATATTAGGCGGTTCTTGGGCAGGTTCAGCTCCTTTTGCAGCTCAGTCAGCCGAGCACTGGCATTATAAGATCGGCGGAAATGCACACAGACTTTCCTGGCCTGCCTCAGGACATCCTGTAAGCCTGGGAACCTGCCCAAGAACCGCTGCACCACCAGGTTGAGGACGTGAGCATGCAGGGCACATGGGTGAGCTGCCCCTGTCGCAGGGCGGAGAGGAGGTTGGTGCCATTGTCAGAAACGACCATTCCTGGCTTAAGCTGACGTGGCGTCAACCACCTCTCGGCCTGCCCCTGCAGAGCTGCCAGAACCTCTGGCCCAGTGTGGCTCCTGTCCCCCAAACACACCAGCGCAAGCACGGCATGGCATCTTTTTGCCTGCGTACTTGCGTAGCCCCTTGTACGCCTACGGAGCACCGCTGGTTCCAAGGACAGAGCACTGGAGGAAGAAGAAGAGGAGGGGGTGGAGGAGAGAGGTGTGTCACAACCAGTAGCAGTAGTCGCGTTTTGGAGGCGTGGTGGCGGAACAACCTCCAACACTACTGCACCTTGTCCTGCATCCCTCCCAGCTGCCAATAGAGTGACCCAATGGGCCGTGAAAGAAAGGTACCGTCCCTGTCCATGCCTGCTGGACATGAGTCAGCGGTAATATGCACCTTACCGCTGACCGCCCTGTCCAGCGAGGCATGGACATTGCCCTCCACATGCCGGTAGAGAGACGGAATCGCCTTCCGCGCGAAAAAGTGGCGTTTGGGAACCTGCCACTGAGGAACCGCACATTGAACAAACTCACGGAAGGGGGCCGAGTCTACCAACTGAAAAGGCAGCAGTTGAAGTGCTAGCAATTTAGCAAGGCTAGCATTCAACCGCTGGGCATGTGGATGGCTGGGAGTGTACTTCTTTCTACGGTCCAGCAGCTGGGGCAGGGAAATTTGCCTGCTGCATTCGGACGTCGGTGTACTGCAAGTACTTGGTTGTGACACACCGAATTCTACACCTTCAGTCCTCTCAGAGCAGCTTTCAGAGAGGACTGAAGGTGTAGTGGGGATGGAGATCCCAGCTGAGGAGGAGCAAGGAGAGGTCCGCTTAGTTCTTTGGTGTGGGTCTTTTATGTGTGCCTGCCAACGAGCTGCATGGCAGGTCGCCATATGTCTGGTCATGCTTGTGGTGCCCAAGCGGCTGATGTTTTGGCCACGCGAGATACGCTTGAGACAAATATTGCAAATAGCAGTGGTGCGATCTGCTGCACTCGTCTCAAAAAAGGCCCACACCAAAGAACTTTTTCTGATAACGTGCAGAGGCAGCGCCCTGCACAGGCGGAGCTCTGCGGTGTTGTACAGTTGCTGTGCTGGCCTCTACCTGGCCTCCAGGGGGCATCCTGCCTCGTTGGACATGTGACGCCGCATCCTCCTCCTCCTCGTCCTCCTCCTCATCCTCTCTCCCTTGAGGCACCCACGTGGAGTCAGTGACCTCATCATCCCCTCCCTCTTCACCACTAGAGCAAACCTGGCAGTAAGCTGCAGCTGGTGGAACTGTACTGCCAGATTCCTCAAGCTGGGTATCGTCATCCGAGCCTTCGAATCGTTGGGCATCCTCCTGGAGCATGTACCCAACACTGTGCTCAAAGAGTTCGGGGGACTCCTCAGGAGGACATGGTGGGTCTAGGGAAGGGGTGGCTGATGATGCTCTGTCAGTACCCTGAGCCTGGGTGAGAGAGGATGAGGAGGATGAGGAGGGCTTGGTCATCCATTCTACCAAGCCTTCAGCATGATGCGGCTCCACATGTCCAGCTGCCGAAAACAAAGACGCGCGTGTCCCATGGCCACGTGCTGATGACGATGCACGACCACGTCCACGTCCACGGCCACGTCCACTAGAAACAGAGCCTGCCTGCCCTGTGTTCTTGGCTCTGCACGCTCTGCCTCCCCTTGGCGGTCTTCCAGCCATTGTAGTCGGTAGTCCTGTGGGTGCTGCTGAGAAGAAAATATAGGAGCTCTGTGTGATGCCACTAACACACTAGAAGTCCTATGGGTGCTTCTGCAAAGAAAATAGAGGAGCTCTGTGTGATGCCACTAACACACTAGAAGTCCTGTGGGTGCTTATGCAAAGAAAATAGAGGAGCTCTGTGTGATGCCACTAACACACTAGAAGTCCTGTGGGTGCTTCTGCAAAGAAAATAGAGGAGCTCTGTGTGATGCCACTAACACACTAGAAGTCCTATGGGTGCTTCTGCAAAGAAAATAGAGGAGCTCTGTGTGATGCCACTAACACACTAGAAGTCCTGTGGGTGCTTCTGCAAAGAAAATAGAGGAGCTCTGTGTGGTGCCACTAACACACTAGAAGTCCTGTGGGTGCTTATGCAAAGAATATATAGGAGCTCTGTGTGATGCCACTAACACACTAGAAGTCCTATGGGTGCTTCTGCAAAGAAAATAGAGGAGCTCTGTGTGATGCCACTAACACACTAGAAGTCCTGTGGGTGCTTATGCAAAGAATATATAGGAGCTCTGTGTGATGCCACTAACACACTAGAAGTCCTATGGGTGCTTCTGCAAAGAAAATAGAGGAGCTCTGTGTGATGCCACTAACACACTAGAAGTCCTGTGGGTGCTTCTGCAAAGAAAATAGAGGAGCTCTGTGTGGTGCCACTAACACACTAGAAGTCCTGTGGGTGCTTATGCAAAGAATATATAGGAGCTCTGTGTGATGCCACTAACACACTAGAAGTCCTATGGGTGCTTCTGCAAAGAAAATAGAGGAGCTCTGTGTGATGCCACTAACACACTAGAAGTCCTGTGGGTGCTTCTGCAAAGAAAATAGAGGAGCTCTGTGTGGTGCCACTAACACACTAGAAGTCCTGTGGGTGCTTATGCAAAGAATATATAGGAGCTCTGTGTGATGCCACTAACACACTAGAAGTCCTATGGGTGCTTCTGCAAAGAAAATAGAGGAGCTCTGTGTGATGCCACTAACACACTAGAAGTCCTGTGGGTGCTGCTGAGAAGAATATATAGGAGCTCTGTGTGATGCCACTAACACACTAGAAGTCCTATGGGTGCCTCTGCAAAGAAAATAGAGGAGCTCTGTGTGATGCCACTAACACACTAGAAGTCCTGTGGGTGCTTCTGCAAAGAAAATAGAGGAGCTCTGTGTGGTGCCACTAACACACTAGAAGTCCTGTGGGTGCTTATGCAAAGAAAATAGAGGAGCTCTGTGTGATGGGACTAACACACTTCAAGTCCTATAGGTGCTTCTGGGAACAAAATATAGCTCTGTGTGTGTAATGGGACTAACACACTTCAAGTCCTATAGGTGCTTCTGGGAACAAAATATAGCTCTGTGTGTGTAATGGGACTAACACACTTCAAGTCCTATAGGTGCTTCTGGGAACAAAATATAGCTCTTTGTGTGTAATGGGACTAACACACTTCAAGTCCTATAGGTGCTTCTGGGAACAAAATATAGCTCTGTGTGTGTAATGGGACTAACACACTTCAAGTCCTATAGGTGCTTCTGGGAACAAAGTATAGCTCTTTGTGTGTAATGGGACTAACACACTTCAAGTCCTATAGGTGCTTCTGGGAACAAAATATAGCTCTGTGTGTGTAATGGGACTAACACACTTCAAGTCCTATAGGTGCTTCTGGGAACAAAATATAGCTCTGTGTGTGTAATGGGACTAACACACTTCAAGTCCTATAGGTGCTTCTGGGAACAAAATATAGCTCTGTGTGTGTAATGGGACTAACACACTTCAAGTCCTATAGGTGCTTCTGGGAACAAAATATAGCTCTTTGTGTGTAATGGGACTAACACACTTCAAGTCCAATAGGTGCTTCTGGGAACAAATATAGCTCTGTGTGTGTAATGGGACTAACACACTTCAAGTCCTATAGGTGCTTCTGGGAACAAAATATAGCTCTTTGTGTGTAATGGGACTAACACACTTCAAGTCCTATAGGTGCTTCTGGGAACAAAATATAGCTCTGTGTGTGTAATGGGACTAACACACTTCAAGTCCTATAGGTGCTTCTGGGAACAAAGTATAGCTCTTTGTGTGTAATGGGACTAACACACTTCAAGTCCTATAGGTGCTTCTGGGAAGAAAATATAGCTCTGTGTGTGTAATGGGACTAACACACTTCAAGTCCTATAGGTGCTTCTGGGAACAAAGTATAGCTCTTTGTGTGTAATGGGACTAACACACTTCAAGTCCTATAGGTGCTTCTGGGAACAAAATATAGCTCTGTGTGTGTAATGGGACTAACACACTTCAAGTCCTATAGGTGCTTCTGGGAACAAAATATAGCTCTGTGTGTGTAATGGGACTAACACACTTCAAGTCCTATAGGTGCTTCTGGGAACAAAATATAGCTCTGTGTGTGTAATGGGACTAACACACTTCAAGTCCTATAGGTGCTTCTGGGAACAAAATATAGCTCTGTGTGTGTAATGGGACTAACACACTTCAAGTCCTATAGGTGCTTCTGGGAACAAAATATAGCTCTTTGTGTGTAATGGGACTAACACACTTCAAGTCCTATAGGTGCTTCTGGGAACAAAATATAGCTCTGTGTGTGTAATGGGACTAACACACTTCAAGTCCTATAGGTGCTTCTGGGAACAAAATATAGCTCTTTGTGTGTAATGGGACTAACACACTTCAAGTCCTATAGGTGCTTCTGGGAACAAAATATAGCTCTGTGTGTGTAATGGGACTAACACACTTCAAGTCCTATAGGTGCTTCTGGGAACAAAGTATAGCTCTTTGTGTGTAATGGGACTAACACACTTCAAGTCCTATAGGTGCTTCTGGGAACAAAATATAGCTCTGTGTGTGTAATGGGACTAACACACTTCAAGTCCTATAGGTGCTTCTGGGAACAAAGTATAGCTCTTTGTGTGTAATGGGACTAACACACTTCAAGTCCTATAGGTGCTTCTGGGAACAAAATATAGCTCTTTGTGTGTAATGGGACTAACACACTTCAAGTCCTATAGGTGCTTCTGGGAACAAAATATAGCTCTGTGTGTGTAATGGGACTAACACACTTCAAGTCCTATAGGTGCTTCTGGGAACAAAATATAGCTCTGTGTGTGTAATGGGACTAACACACTTCAAGTCCTATAGGTGCTTCTGGGAACAAAATATAGCTCTGTGTGTGTAATGGGACTAACACACTTCAAGTCCTATAGGTGCTTCTGGGAAGAAAATATAGCTCTGTGTGTGTAATGGGACTAACACACTTCAAGTCCTATAGGTGCTTCTGGGAACAAAATATAGCTCTGTGTGTGTAATGGGACTAACACACTTCAAGTCCTATAGGTGCTTCTGGGAAGAAAATATAGCTCTGTGTGTGTAATGGGACTAACACACTTCAAGTCCTATAGGTGCTTCTGGGAAGAAAATATAGCTCTGTGTGTGTAATGGGACTAACACACTTCAAGTCCTATAGGTGCTTCTGGGAACAAAATATAGGAGCTCTGCCTGCCTGCCACGAACACACTACAAGTCCTATAGGTGCTTCTGGTAACAAAATATAGGAGCTCTGCCTGCCTGCCACTAACACACTACAAGTCCTATAGGTGCTTCTGGTAACAAAATATAGGAGCTCTGCCTGCCTGCCACTAACACACTACAAGTCCTATAGGTGCTTCTGGTAACAAAATATAGGAGCTCTGCCTGCCTGCCACTAACACACTACAAGTCCTATAGGTGCTTCTGGTAACAAAATATAGGAGCTCTGCCTGCCTGCCACTAACACACTACAAGTCCTATAGGTGCTTCTGGTAACAAAATATAGGAGCTCTGCCTGCCTGCCACGAACACACTACAAGTCCTATAGGTGCTTCTGGTAACAAAATATAGGAGCTCTGCCTGCCTGCCACTAACACACTACAAGTCCTATAGGTGCTTCTGGTAACAAAATATAGGAGCTCTGCCTGCCTGCCACGAACACACTACAAGTCCTATAGGTGCTTCTGGTAACAAAATATAGGAGCTCTGCCTGCCTGCCACTAACACACTACAAGTCCTATAGGTGCTTCTGGTAACAAAATATAGGAGCTCTGCCTGCCTGCCACGAACACACTACAAGTCCTATAGGTGCTTCTGGTAACAAAATATAGGAGCTCTGCCTGCCTGCCACGAGCACACTACAAGCCCTCTTTGTCAATCAATCTTTGTAACTGAATCTATCTAACTCAATCTCTGTAAGTGAATCTATCTACCTATCTCAATGCAGCAGAGTGTCACAGAATCTGCCTGCTCAATCTGCGCCGGAACCGCATGTGACCGGCGCAGACGGCGTGGCGGCGTTTTATAGGGGGGGGGCGTGTACTACAGCCCCTGAGCTGTAATTGGCTACAGGCGTCCTGCCTGTAGCCAATTATGGCTCTTCGATTTTCCGGGGCTGTGATTGGCCAAGCATGCGGGGTCACAGTGCATGCTTGGCCAATCATCAGCCAGCAATGCACTGCGTCGGCCGCGCCGGCCGCAATGCATTGCGGGGCCGCTCGCATCACACGAACGTGATGCGAGCGGCCAAAATAGTTCTGGGCTCGCAGAGCGAGCGAACGCCCGGTGCTCGATGCGAACGTGGGTTCGCATCGAGCACCGGGCCCATCCTTAATTAAAATGACTGCTCCCGAAAAAACTTCAGTTTTTAAAACTTCTTTTTGCATTGATACATGTCCCCTGGGGCAGGACCCGGGTCCCCAAACCTGTTTTATGACATTAACATGCATATTGGCCATTATAATTAGCACTTTAGATTTCGAACGTTCGCGTCCATTGTAACTAATAGGGTTCGAATGTTCGCGCAAACTTTCTGTCCGTTCACAGGTTCTAGTGCGAACCGAACCGGGGGGGTGTTCGGCTCATTCCTACCGGTCGGTAAAAGATGAAAAAGTGGGTTTACTACCACTTTAAATTCATGCTTCTGTAGTTCTGCTGACCTTTTTACAAACTTTGCACCCTCTTTATTGCACCTAATTTAGTTAATTTTTAATTGCCAGACATAAGGTTCATGTGTACTTGGGATATTCTGTATATATTACATATCAGTTGTTCATTATCTTTATGATTATCTATATCTAACTTCAAGCAAATATAAACTCCACCCTTTAGCCCAGCTATGAATTCACTTAATAGTCTTTTAAGGAAAAGTATGGTTTTAAATGTTTTTGTCGTTCTACAATTTTAAAGATTTGCTTTATGTAAACTATAAAGACTTTGCTTCTGTGTATAGTTTGTAATTATATACTGTATGTACTTGAGGGCATCCTTGCTTGCACATTACATATGCAGGTTTTGCTTCTTGCACTCAATGTTACACAAAGACAGCAGCAATTATTCATACATGACATGGACTGGAATAAAAAAACAGAAGTCTCCCCAGCAATCAACAAATTAAAGTTTACCTTTGGAACATATTACATGCTCAAACTGTATTTCAGGTGGACCATGTAACTAACATGTTCCAGCTTCTGCATTCTCTCCCCTCCACTTTAAAAAATATTTGTTAAGAAAAATATGTAGATTGACATTGTTGACCTCTTCGTCAGAAAACATTTGTTGCCTGACTGTACTGCAAAAAAGCAATGGCTTTAAAGCTGGTCTCCGGGTCCTAGTCTTCATTCACATGACTGTGGGCTTCATTCTGTGTGTAATTCATTTCAATGGGCTGAGTGTTAATTTCAGTGGCCTGAGCTACCCGCAGAAACATGGGAAGACCTATGGCCACCACAGGGGTGTTTTTCTAAGCACCTGATTAGAGCTATAGGCTCTAATAAGCTTCAAAATAGGGTGGGCTTGTGGCGCAGAGCTTTGCGCAATGAGCCCACCCAAGTGTTACAACAGCGAATGAATATTCACTGTTGAAACACTGATCCTAAATCCGGCCAATCAGAAGCGGGAACCGTTTTCCGATTGGCTGAAACTAGAAGACTCCCGATTGGCCATCGAGGAGGAAGGAGGAAATGGAAGCCACCACCGTCATGACCCATGGAGAGCAGGGGAACGGGAGGCCGCCGCCGAGCCGGAGAAGCCACCGGCAAAGCGATGGGGTACTGGGTTACTGACCGACTAACGCCTATGGCATTCTGTTTGGAGGGGACGTCAATGGCATACTGTTTGCGGCCCCCCCCCCCCAAAAAAAAAAATATGGTAATAATAAAGCAATAGATTAGCAATAGTTAACAATGATAAGTATTTGGTTGCTGCAGGCATGCATAGTAGGAGTCCACAGTAGGGACACAGCAATTAAGACCTCAAAGGCATTCTAACCCTTCACAGTATATCCAAAAACTGAAGAAAAACAAGTTGGCTTTGCACTTCAGAATCCAGAAAAGTACAGCTTCACATTAACAGTATAATCACAAACAATTAGTTCAATCAAATTTAAGGTAAAATAATAATGATTATTACATTACATTTTATAAAGCATGATAATATAAGTGGTGCAGATTACACAAACAATTTGCAATTTAAGCAAAGCAGAAGACTGAATATAGCACAGCTTGTCTGAAATTACAATGGATCCAAGTTTTCCCCCTTTAAATACTATGCTGCTATCACTGTCTTTGCCTAATGAATAATGCTCACTATAGCTGTTACAATCAAAAAGCTTCATATTTTAATTCTGTTTGCTAATTTAAAAACCAACATACCTTTATACCGGGCACATTCAGCTTTGTCAGTCCAGGAATTTAGTATAGCTACAACGCTGTCGGTTTTCTATTTATCATGTGTTATTTAAGTAAAGTGAACTTTGTTTTCTCAGATGGAGTTTGCTTAGTCATTAGTTGGCACACAGTGCTTTTTAACTGATTAGCATGCTATTGAGCTTTAACAAAATTTTCACCGTCTTTGAACCACCATAGAAGAAAAAGTTACCCAACCAAAGCCCATAAGCTACAAAAAACTCTTCTTTATTGTTGCTCATGGCAGGCTTTGGGTAGCAGTATTGCACTTATCCAAGCTGCTGTGCAATACTCTTCCATTGAGCCACTTTCACACAATCATTCCGATCAGGTCTGCCTGTGTCAGTTTTTCATGTGGACCTGATTGGACAGTTGATTCACCCCTATGGACTGGTGGGTGTGATCAGACTTGTGTCCATTTACACCCAGCCATCTCCAATCCAATCCGGTTGGTTATAAAAAAAAATGGTAGCGGATCCTCCCTCCTCCATTTAGGTGGATCGGAGGGCAGTTGGATTTAAGCCGTCTCCCACCCATAGAGCAGAGTGGGCTCTGTCTGTTTCCGCTCTGCAGAAACTGAACTGACATGGATCAGCTCACAGATCCCCTGCTGATCGGAATGGAAGGCACCTGTGTGCTTTCTCTTTTTCAGATTTTTTCTGTATATAATCGATTTTGCTGAAAGAAAGAATAAATGTGGCACAAGTCATTTTCAGGAGAACTGTAATGGAGAACTATGGGAGCTTTCATTTGTAAACATGAGGTAAAAACAGTGATCTGTAGCAGTCTTGTGTTACATTTCTACAGTCTATGATTGTCTCCTGAAGTTGTCCCCAGCATCCAACTGACTCCTGTATCATGCCTATAGTCTCTGACCATGTCCAGTTGAATATCTGCACTCTCTGACAGCTTTTTGTAGCATTACACTTACTTAATATAATAAGCAGCTCTTTGGTGACTGAAGTCCCCTATTTTAGGTAAATTGACCACCACTAGCCAAAGGTATATGGAATTACAATGTTTAGTATTAATATTAAAAATGATAAATGATAGACCTAAAAGTGTATATACAGTATAGCCAGAATCTTTTGACTATATAAACCAGTTACAAGCACTTTCAGGAAGTGCACTGCTATTCTCTTCAATGCCACCAGCCATCACCCACGGGCATTAATTTGGGGGTTTTCTACCATACAGCATCTCTGATTAAAAAGGAACTTTAGCCATTTCCCTCCTTACCTTTTACTGTCTTCTGCACAGTGAGTATACTAAGCTAGCCAGTGGATCCAGCGTTGAGCTGCTGGGATCCTCCTCTCTGCAGCCATTGTACGGGTCGGGCGCCACCATGTTGCCTGTGACAGCTGCCAGCTTTTCTGGATGCAGGTACTGCAAGGCCCACACCCCTCCTCCTTACTGAATGGGACTGCTCGTCATGCATCCCAGAAGGCACCACTAGGCAAATCCCGGAAGCTGGGGGGCGGGCCAAGCCTCTGAAGCCAGAAAAAAAACACAAAGTACACAAAAGAAAATAACCCTATATTGACACTGCGGAGCGGGGGCAGGATGGAGATGAGGAGAGTACTGTGCGAGGGTGAAGGTCAACTTTAAGGAGAAATTGCACTCGTACTGCCAAGTTTCAGGCTGAGGTGAACAAATTAACTACATTTTTTCCCCAAAGAGGCCATCCTATAGGGTCTTAAGGGCAAGCAAATTTAAGGCCCTGAATAGAATCAGGAACAGCTTTTGGAACAGAAAATAAAACAGCGAGGCAAAATACAAGAATTTCATAGGCTGGTTGCCTCAAATGGGTGTCACTGCAGTAAACTGAAGGATGATCTAGGAAGGAATTGATATAGTGATATGCCCTCTTATGCTCTCAAAGGGCATACAATGTTGTTGACCATTGGCCCACACAAAATTTACTCTTAGACCCCATACACAATATTAGATTTTCTGCAGATTTTTGTCTTCAGCTTTACCAAAACCATGTAGTGCAAGGGCCTGCCTGATTGCATACAAATTTAAACTCTTAAGCTTCGTACACATGATACGATTGTTGGCCAACGAGCGTCTGATTTTTGTAAAAAGGGCATGTGCCAGGATCTTGTCTTGCATACTAATGGTACACAAATTGTTGGTCAACAACACCGACGTAGTGACGTACTAGACATACTACGAGACTATAAAGAGGAAGTTCATTTCTCAAGCACCACCCTTTGGGCTCCTTCTGCTAATTTCGTGTTAGTAGAATAGAGTGTTGATTCGCACTTTTCAGTTTGTTTCTGAATGGCCATTCGTCCACCAGCCATGTTGCGTAATCAGAGGAGAGAACATGTGATTATTGGACTAGGAGTTATTTCTTTGACCCAAGTCCAGTCCAGGAACAGGAGAAGGAGGAGTTCTTGGACCAAAAATTGGTTGTCTAATCGTGACCAATTATGTCATATGCCATTGCTGCGGGAGCTCCAGGAGAATAATCCGGACGATTTTCGGAATTATCTCCGGATGACGGACCCCTGCTTTCACCAACTCTTGTCATTGGTGTCCCCCTATATTAAGAAGCAGGACACATGTATGAGGCTTTCCATCACTCCAGATCAAAGGCTCATAGCCACCTTGTGGTACTTGACGATGGGTAGAAGTCTCCAGGACCTCAAGTTTATGACTGGGATCTCCCCCCAGGCTCTGGGAGTCATTATTCCAGAGACCTGCTCAGCCATCATTCAAGTCCTGCAGAAGGACTATTTTCGGGTACGTTTTAACCTTTAAGATCACATTCTATGTATTTATGTTTGCTAATGTATTGTATTAATTTGTTGATTACATAATTATCATTATTGTAATATGCTGTGAATGTCCTCTTTGTCCTCATGCATGCTGTAAGCTTTCCCTGCTCCTTTTTGGCCTACATGCATATTTTCCTTCACTAACCTCCCCATGCTATCCTGGGCCCATACACACCTAGCCTGGTAAATTAGCAATGTTTTGTGTCAGCTACATTTGAACCCCTAAAATGTGTACTAATGTTATTGTTGGCCTCAAATTCAGGCAGAGTGCAAGAGGCCATTTTTTGGGGCCCCATCTCATTTTTCCCCCAAAAAAAAATGCTCTATCTGCTAACTTTGCAAAACCCATATACACTATCCCTCTTTTGTGTTTACATTTCTGTATAAGTTCACCAAACCACGTAGTGCAAGGACCTGCCTGATTACCTACAAATTGAAACTTATTAAGTTTTTGTCTCCTATTATATTGATTGGTTAAATCATAATGTCAAATGTGCTGCAATTTGGACAGTGTGTATCCAGCGTTTTAGATTATGACACTTCTTACCTGTCCACTGGGCTGCCAATAGTGTAAGTAACGAGGGGCTGGCCAAAGTATCACTGATTATTTATGCAGCTCTCATGGAAGTGGAGAGGGTTACCTGTCCAAAACATCTACCCATTACCCCCCCCCCCCCCTAAAATTAGTCTAATGGGCCACCAGAGGGGGAGAGGAATCAGATAAGTTGGCCTTCCACTTTTGTCTTTAAATACTCATTTAAAGTGTATCCTTATGTTGGCTAAGCATGTTTGTGTCAAATCTGCTTGCAATGTTATGTGCAGAAGTAGTCATTTCTTTTTTCTTTTTTTAGTAGAAGATGTAGATTAGGAGAGGTGCCCGTATACAGGACCAGCCGGCGATATTTCTCCCCGGAGCCGCAATGACATCACTCCCGCGCATGCACACGTGAGCCACCAGTAACAACACACTCACTGAAGCAAATGGCATGTGCCGATTTCTCCTAAGCCGTGCAGGTTTAGGAGATATCTGGGGTAGCTACAGGTAAGCCTTACTATAGGCTTACCTGTAGCAAAAAGTGGATTGTAAGGGTTTATAACCACTTTAAGTCATTAATGCCTAGATGCCAAGGCCAAATTTAGTAGAATCAGTATTCACTGGTGTACTTTACACTTACTAGTTTGCCAAATCCCACTGTTTTTGTACTGTTAGCTAACAACATTTCAAAATGTTTTAAAATGTTTTTCTTTTTCATAATATTCTGACATTTAAATTTTACAGTCAATACATTTTTATTGTTTTCAACATTACGATTATCATAGTAGTGACAATGTAATGCAGTTTGCAGTAAACCAAAAAATAAATATATTTCCAACACATAGAGACATAAGCACCAATATAATCATAAGAATTTGTCAATACAAGCGGATCCTCTACAAAGAAGACGTTCTCTGTACAGTCTGAGATCACATGTAATTCAGTCACCAACAATAGTGCTATAATAAAATGTCACAATTAACCTTGAAATAAATATTGCAGCAGCGCTTATATGATTTAAAAGTTCATCAGAAAACCATAAAAATCCGTCAAATCATGAATAAATCCTGTATGCAGTGCAGCTTAAAATAATTCTTCTCTGTGATATAGAGATGTGACTTCCTCCCGACACCAATTCTTATCACCACGTGCTGGGGGAATTCCCCTTTGGGGATGCACTCACCAGAGCGTAGATAAAACTGGGCATATCAATCAGAGAACCACTGGCCACTGCAACCTCCTTACTGCATCCGCTTTTTCCTCCACCTGTGTGTCTCAGTATAGTTCCTCTCCACCAGCATTCAGCATAGAAGAAAATAAAGTATTGCGGATAGCGTAGTATCGTTTGGTAAACACAGTTTTATTTCTATATTCCCATTCCCCCCAGTAAAATGCGTACCAGAATAAAATCAATCAATCACATTTGTGTAAAAAGTTGAAATTGCACTCTGCCTGCAAGGTTTCCGTCCGCCGGAAACCGCCAAAGACCGCTGTGTCTAGGTATCCCATCCACTTCCTGGTGTCTGGGCTGGCTGGAGCGCACTCTGGACCGCAAAACGTCACTTCCTGCGAGGCCACGACCCTGACGCGTTTCGTCACTTCCGGACGTCGTCTGAGGGTGTGGCCTCGCCATAGGAAGTGCTACATTTATCAGGGCATCTCCCGGATTGTCTCCAATCAGGATCGCCGCCAGCCTGAATGACCTTTTATGCGGCCAATCAGATCAGTGCCTATACTACTAATAGAATACTGTCTACACACAATGTAAACTTTGATCTACATAACTAGCCTAAACATTTGATAGCTCATACCACTAGTACTTTATATCTATCATGCTTGAGAACATGATGATCTGTTACTTGGTAATATTGATACATAATATATTGTGCAGTATGTTATTCACCCTGCTATGCTAGGTTCTCATATCGCCTGTCAGTATATTAAATGCCGGTTGCACGGATTTATGTGTGCAGATACCGGCCCTGGGCATGACAATTCCACATATATTGATATATACCACCCCCTATATTATGGATATATGCGTGTATATATCGGTTGCTACTAACTTTAGTGCATATATCGGTTGCTACTAACTTTAGTGCATTGCAACATGAGCCGATTGGTCGGCCATTTATCTTCCTGTGTATGGTGGCTATTATAAAAACGGCATCCATATAACTTTCTGGCGATATGATTATTATATCCTAGCTTACATCTTATTTTTACATAAGGATAGACATTCATTGTTTAAAGAAAAAGCTACTCAGGGCGCTATATGTGTATATTCTTAAACATCTTTGGTTCCTATACACATGCAAAGATGTTGTGATTTAAAATTAAATTGAATAAAATTAAAAATAAAAATAAGTTAAATTAAATTAAATAATTATTCTGTGTCTAGCAACCTATTAACCCTAAAATTGCCCGTGGTTATTGGTATGGATGATGAGGACATTAGGTGTGTATCTGGAGATATGTTCTAAGGTGTTGGACACCCTCTGTATTTTAGCTCATGGTAATCATGACCTGCCGTGACCTATGACCCTAGTGACCAGGAATTTAAAGGCATGTCCCACGTGCTGATCAGACTGAAGTATTGTAAAAACATAGTCTTTTTACAATTGAATTTTGAAATAAATGTTTTTGGAAAAAAATATATATAGTGGAATAGTTGAATGGTTCTTTCTGGAGATGAGCGGTGAAATTGGTTTGCCACCATTGGGTTTAAATAAATTAATTAAGATAAAATGAAATAAACTAAAATTCCTTGAGATTCCATAAAATCGCATAAAATTGCAACAAAAGCGCATAAAATTGCAAAAAAAATCGCATAAAATCGCATATAGTCGCATAAAACACATAAAATGAGGTCAGAATAGACTAAAAGAGCATATTTAACTAAAATTCATAAAAATTAGCTAAAATTGATATAAAATGCTCTGTTAGGGATATATATGATTCCTTTAAAACATAATAAAAAATAATAAACGGCTACTATGTAATAAAAGGCTATCATAAAGGAAGTTTTCTTATCCATTCTTCCAACCTCAGTGCGCCATGTATGTATGCTGAGGGATATCTTATTGTGGGTTATTTATGGTTATTTATGTGTCACTTATGAAGCAATTGATATCCAACTCTACATTCAAGCCCTTTGGCACCAAAACGTCTGTGGAGTAGATCCATTGAGTTTCGCGTTTTGAAAGCTCTCGTATTAGATTCATACCTCTCCAATGGGGCTGGATATGTTCAACCCCCCAAAAAAGTAAACCTGATGCATCCATGTTGTGTTTTAGCTTAAAATGCAGTGATACATTATGGTCCTTGTATCCAATTTTTATGTTATGTATATGTTCTGCAATTCGTATCCTTAGCTTTCTCTTTGTTCTTCCAATATACATCAGTCCACATGGACATTTTAATGCGTATACCACATGTGTGGTGTTGCAGGTAATAAATTGTTCTACCGTGAAAGATTGATTATTGACTGGAGAGATGAATGTGTTCAAGGATCTACATGGGGTAGTCACTTCTCTGCATGCCCTGCATCTTCTGCAGGCAAAAAAAAACCGTTTTGGTCCCAAAATGTCGGTGGTCGTTTCGGTGGGTCTAAAATCTTCCGTACGATTTTATCTCCAAAATTGGTGGCCTTCCTGTAAATAAATTGTGGTGCTGGTGGCAGCTCTGTTTTTAGTTTTTTATCCAACATTAAAACATGCCAGTGCTGTTTGAATATCTTCTCGACGTCTCTATACTGGGCATGGAATCCGGAAATAAAGCCCCATTCTTTACTTGTGGTGCTCTTAATTATCTCGTTCGACTCCTGTGGCGCGGTGTCCCCATTTTGTACTTTCTCTGCTAGGCAGGTGGCTCTCGGTATCATCCTCACTTCTTCTACCACTTTTTCCAAGGTGTCTGGGTCGTAGCCTTTAGTAATAAACCTGTCTGCTAGTACTTTTGCCTGGGTGGTGAAGATCTCGTCCTCGGAGCAATTCCGACGTACCCGCATAATTTGTCCTTTCGGTATGTTTCTAAGCCACTGAGGGTGATGTCCACTTGTAACTGGTAAGTAACTATTTCTGTCAGTTTTTTTAAAAAACACTTTTGTTTCAAGCTTGTTGCCTTTTTTGTATACCGTGACATCCAGATAATTAATTTCCTCCTTGCTTCTGTCAGATGTTAAAACAATATTCCGATCATTTTTATTTAAAAATTCTAAAAACCCATTTAAATCCTCCTCATTTCCTGCCCATATAAAAAACAGATCGTCAATAAAACGCTTATAAAAAACTAGTTCAGCCCGTTGCTTATTAAAAATAGTCTTATCCTCCCACTCTGCCATAAATAAATTAGCAATACTGGGCGCAAATTTAGCTCCCATAGCTACTCCGCGTTGCTGGGAATAGAAAGTATTGCCAAACCAAAAATAATTGTGACTAAGGCAAAAGTCCAGACTGTTTCTAATAAATATTTTTTGACTGTGGGGGATATCGTCTCTTTTACTCAAGGCCCAGTTCAAAGCTAGTAGGGCATCCTCGTGTTGGATTATCGAGTATAACGATGACACGTCTGCTGTGACAAGCCAGATCTGCGATTTATTGGTGAGGTCCACATCATTTAGTAGATTCAGAAAATTCAGGTACGATCTGGTATTTTGTACACTAGAATTATTATAAGGAGTCTGAGATGGGATGTGACCCCTCAGGATGGTCTTGATGACCCGGAGTCCAGCCAGGAATGGCTGGATTTCTTTAATGGGGTCGGATACAAGCTCCAAGAACTCATACTAGCACGCAAGAAAAAGAAAATGGTTAATATAGAGATAAAAATAAAAAACTTACAGAAAGAGCTAGAACCCATAAAAGACAGCCAACAGATTGTAGAATTTAATCTAAGAACCCAGAAAAAACTAGAAAAGGTAGATAGAGACACCCAAAGAAAGAAGATAAAAAAGTACCAGAGAGACCTTAATGATTTTAAAAATAACACTGTCTATTCTTGGCAACAGCATAACACACAAGGAACCAATCTAGGCCCCCAACATCCATTACCCCAAAGAACACAGCAGCACACCACCCCCGCGCGGGTACAAACAGAGCCCAACACACCTTGGACACAAAGAAATAGAGCACAGAACGAAATAGATTCTCCCGTGTATCACTCCACTCCTGTAAAAAGGGGCAGGGGAAAAGCCAGTACAAACAGAGGGAGATCCAATACTGGCCACCAGGGAGACAATCAATACAGAACTACCTACAATACTTATAATGCCCCGGCTTATAGTAGGAACCAACCACCATACCAACAGGACGGGTACAATGGGCAATACCAGCCACGTCCTTTTTTAGGGAGGGGGAGAGGGGGACAATGGAGGGGCCGAGGCTTCCAACCACGAAGAGGGAGACCCCCGGGTTACCCCCAGCCACCGTTCCATCAGCAAACCCACCCCCCACACAGGGACGACCAGGGGATAGCACCCCAGGGAGACCCACAGGTATGGCCCCAAAGGGGAGAAAGGGACTCACACGGTTATCAACGGGAAGAAAAACCAGAGGATGTAGGGCAGGACAGAGGGTCCAACAAAAGAAGGAGGGGCTCAGAGTAACTGGAATTTACAATCTAACACCAGTAGTATTATCTCATAAGGAGCTTAACATACTAAATTTGGGACTGAAATGTGGAATAAAAAAGCCAATCAATAAGTTTGATATATACATTGACATCCACAAATATGTGAGAAAACTAAACATAAAAAAACACTTTTTAGGGATCACACCCGGAATCAGACCTGCTGTGACCTACACCAATGGAGTTATAAGTAGTGGCCTTAAAAATAAATCCCTTTTTAATCCCCCAAATAACCCCAATCACCATATCGAAGTGTTCAAAGGATTGGTATTACAGGATTTAGAAAATATAAGGCCAAAAAAGGAAATAAATGTAAGACATATCAATGAGGGCATAGAAATGCTGGAGAAACGCAAAGATATAGTCATCCGACCGGCGGATAAAGGTGGAGGAGTGGTATTACTAACCAAAGAATATTATGAAAACCAGATTAAAAACATGCTGGCAGACTCCATCACATACAAAAAGCTGGACAAAGACCCAACTTTAGCATACAGGAACCAATTGGAGATATTGGTGAATATGGGGAGTGCAACCGGAGTACTATCAAACAAAGAGAAAAAATACTTGACGCCTATGAGTAGCAGAGTGCCCACGCTCTATACGTTACCGAAAATACACAAAGATCCAATAAATCCGCCCGCAAGACCAATAGTCAACAGTATTGAGTCGGTCTCCTCGAGGTTAGGTCAATATTTGGACACATTTCTTCAAACTAGTGTACAAAATACCAGATCGTACCTGAAGGACACTAAGAATTTTCTGAATCTACTAAATGATGTGGACCTCACCAATAAATCGCAGATCTGGCTTGTCACAGCAGACGTGTCATCGTTATACTCGATAATCCAACACGAGGATGCCCTACTAGCTTTGAACTGGGCCTTGAGTAAAAGAGACGATATCCCCCACAGTCAAAAAATATTTATTAGAAACAGTCTGGACTTTTGCCTTAGTCACAATTATTTTTGGTTTGGCAATACTTTCTATTCCCAGCAACGCGGAGTAGCTATGGGAGCTAAATTTGCGCCCAGTATTGCTAATTTATTTATGGCAGAGTGGGAGGATAAGACTATTTTTAATAAGCAACGGGCTGAACTAGTTTTTTATAAGCGTTTTATTGACGATCTGTTTTTTATATGGGCAGGAAATGAGGAGGATTTAAATGGGTTTTTAGAATTTTTAAATAAAAATGATCGGAATATTGTTTTAACATCTGACAGAAGCAAGGAGGAAATTAATTATCTGGATGTCACGGTATACAAAAAAGGCAACAAGCTTGAAACAAAAGTGTTTTTTAAAAAAACTGACAGAAATAGTTACTTACCAGTTACAAGTGGACATCACCCTCAGTGGCTTAGAAACATACCGAAAGGACAAATTATGCGGGTACGTCGGAATTGCTCCGAGGACGAGATCTTCACCACCCAGGCAAAAGTACTAGCAGACAGGTTTATTACTAAAGGCTACGACCCAGACACCTTGGAAAAAGTGGTAGAAGAAGTGAGGATGATACCGAGAGCCACCTGCCTAGCAGAGAAAGTACAAAATGGGGACACCGCGCCACAGGAGTCGAACGAGATAATTAAGAGCACCACAAGTAAAGAATGGGGCTTTATTTCCGGATTCCATGCCCAGTATAGAGACGTCGAGAAGATATTCAAACAGCACTGGCATGTTTTAATGTTGGATAAAAAACTAAAAACAGAGCTGCCACCAGCACCACAATTTATTTACAGGAAGGCCACCAATTTTGGAGATAAAATCGTACGGAAGATTTTAGACCCACCGAAACGACCACCGACATTTTGGGACCAAAACGGTTTTTTTGCCTGCAGAAGATGCAGGGCATGCAGAGAAGTGACTACCCCATGTAGATCCTTGAACACATTCATCTCTCCAGTCAATAATCAATCTTTCACGGTAGAACAATTTATTACCTGCAACACCACACATGTGGTATACGCATTAAAATGTCCATGTGGACTGATGTATATTGGAAGAACAAAGAGAAAGCTAAGGATACGAATTGCAGAACATATACATAACATAAAAATTGGATACAAGGACCATAATGTATCACTGCATTTTAAGCTAAAACACAACATGGATGCATCAGGTTTACTTTTTTGGGGGGTTGAACATATCCAGCCCCATTGGAGAGGTATGGATCTAATACGAGAGCTTTCAAAACGCGAAACTCACTGGATCTACTCCACAGACGTTTTGGTGCCAAAGGGCTTGAATGTAGAGTTAGATATCAATTGCTTCATAAGTGACACATAAATAACCATAAATAACCCACAATAAGATATCCCTCAGCATACATACATGGCGCACTGAGGTTGGAAGAATGGATAAGAAAACTTCCTTTATGATAGCCTTTTATTACATAGTAGCCTTTTATTATTTTTTATTATGTTTTAAAGGAATCATATATATCCCTAACAGAGCATTTTATATCAATTTTAGCTAATTTTTATGAATTTTAGTTAAATATGCTCTTTTAGTCTATTCTGACCTCATTTTATGTGTTTTATGCGACTATATGCGATTTTATGCGATTTTTTTGCAATTTTATGCGCTTTTGTTGCAATTTTATGCGATTTTATGGAATCTCAAGGAATTTTAGTTTATTTCATTTTATCTTAATTAATTTATTTAAACCCAATGGTGGCAAACCAATTTCACCGCTCATCTCCAGAAAGAACCATTCAACTATTCCACTATATATATTTTTTTCCAAAAACATTTATTTCAAAATTCAATTGTAAAAAGACTATGTTTTTACAATACTTCAGTCTGATCAGCACGTGGGACATGCCTTTAAATTCCTGGTCACTAGGGTCATAGGTCACGGCAGGTCATGATTACCATGAGCTAAAATACAGAGGGTGTCCAACACCTTAGAACATATCTCCAGATACACACCTAATGTCCTCATCATCCATACCAATAACCACGGGCAATTTTAGGGTTAATAGGTTGCTAGACACAGAATAATTATTTAATTTAATTTAACTTATTTTTATTTTTAATTTTATTCAATTTAATTTTAAATCACAACATCTTTGCATGTGTATAGGAACCAAAGATGTTTAAGAATATACACATATAGCGCCCTGAGTAGCTTTTTCTTTAAACAATGAATGTCTATCCTTATGTAAAAATAAGATGTAAGCTAGGATATAATAATCATATCGCCAGAAAGTTATATGGATGCCGTTTTTATAATAGCCACCATACACAGGAAGATAAATGGCCGACCAATCGGCTCATGTTGCAATGCACTAAAGTTAGTAGCAACCGATATATGCACTAAAGTTAGTAGCAACCGATATATACACGCATATATCCATAATATAGGGGGTGGTATATATCAATATATGTGGAATTGTCATGCCCAGGGCCGGTATCTGCACACATAAATCCGTGCAACCGGCATTTAATATACTGACAGGCGATATGAGAACCTAGCATAGCAGGGTGAATAACATACTGCACAATATATTATGTATCAATATTACCAAGTAACAGATCATCATGTTCTCAAGCATGATAGATATAAAGTACTAGTGGTATGAGCTATCAAATGTTTAGGCTAGTTATGTAGATCAAAGTTTACATTGTGTGTAGACAGTATTCTATTAGTAGTATAGGCACTGATCTGATTGGCCGCATAAAAGGTCATTCAGGCTGGCGGCGATCCTGATTGGAGACAATCCGGGAGATGCCCTGATAAATGTAGCACTTCCTATGGCGAGGCCACACCCTCAGACGACGTCCGGAAGTGACGAAACGCGTCAGGGTCGTGGCCTCGCAGGAAGTGACGTTTTGCGGTCCAGAGTGCGCTCCAGCCAGCCCAGACACCAGGAAGTGGATGGGATACCTAGACACAGCGGTCTTTGGCGGTTTCCGGCGGACGGAAACCTTGCAGGCAGAGTGCAATTTCAACTTTTTACACAAATGTGATTGATTGATTTTATTCTGGTACGCATTTTACTGGGGGGAATGGGAATATAGAAATAAAACTGTGTTTACCAAACGATACTACGCTATCCGCAATACTTTATTTTCTTCTATGCTGAATGCTGGTGGAGAGGAACTATACTGAGACACACAGGTGGAGGAAAAAGCGGATGCAGTAAGGAGGTTGCAGTGGCCAGTGGTTCTCTGATTGATATGCCCAGTTTTATCTACGCTCTGGTGAGTGCATCCCCAAAGGGGAATTCCCCCAGCACGTGGTGATAAGAATTGGTGTCGGGAGGAAGTCACATCTCTATATCACAGAGAAGAATTATTTTAAGCTGCACTGCATACAGGATTTATTCATGATTTGACGGATTTTTATGGTTTTCTGATGAACTTTTAAATCATATAAGCGCTGCTGCAATATTTATGGAGCCAACATACCTTTTTGAGGACTCATTTTAAATATTGCCATATCACTACTATTGTTTTACCATACAGTGGCTGCTTTTACAGGTGCATCGCACACATTTTATTGCATTTTATTGTATCCATATCCCATTATATTTATATATTTATTTATTTATTTTATATATATATTTATAAGCTTTAAAAGTTCCAATCCACAAGCGCGGAGAGATAGATCCAAGGGGACGGCAATTTATTTGGCTCTATCCATACACCATAACCTTGAAATAAGGTAACTAGAAGACCCAAGAGGGGAGAAAGGAGAGAAAAGGAGAAAGGTAAAAGAAAGGAGAGGAGAGAAAAAAAGAGGAAATAGTAAGGGAAGAGGATCCCCAAGACACAGGAAGAGCTAGTTCGCATTATTAATACTGTCAATTTTTTAATGAATCATGATCCACAATATTTTGTATTTGAGTCTTCCAAAAGATACTGAGGGTGTCTTACATGCTCCTGCTATAGTGACTTTTGCCGCCAGCAGGATAAAAAAGATCAGACAATTCAATGGGTGTGGTCACCTGGGTGGCAAGGCATTATGTAGAGCTAAGTGTGGTTGTTGTTCAATAGAGAGCCCCATCACTTTTTGGAACATTGAAAACACCCTATTCCAGAAATGCCTAATTTTAGGGCATTCCCACCAGATATGAAGCATAGAGCCTTGCAACATACAGCCCCGAAAGCATTCCGTAGTAGCTTTGTTGTACATCCTGGCCAGGCGAACAGGGACAAATCTTGTTGATACTTGAAGTCCAGCCTCTATAAGGGAGATGTTTAGAATACAGCGACTCATACACAATGGAAATGCCCCCTCTAGTGCTCTAATCCCTAGTGCACCATTGTTTGCATGCAGTTAGAGATGGTGGTTCTCCAGGTATCCAAATCGAACGTAAAAAATGAAAAATTTTATAGAAATGGAAACCTTTCCGAGATAGGTATCTCTAGAACTGAGGAAGAGTGGAGAGGGTGAAGGGGCCCCGATAAGTGAAAAAGTGACCGATACTATATAGGCCAGTGATGGAGAACCTTGGCACCCCAGATGCTTTGAAACAAAATTTCCCACGATGCTCATGCACTCTGCAGTGTAGTGGAGCATCATGGGAAATGTAGTTCCAAAACATCTGGGGTGCCAAAGTTCACCATCACTGATATAGGCCATTATTTGCCACAACTTAAATGCTCCAATGTCCATACCGGGGGGGGGGGGGGGGGGTCGGGATTATGAAATATATGTGCTAAAGGGGTGACAACAGAGGTTAGCAGTGGGTTGGGTCGCAAATGGTCCCATTAGGTAAAGGAGTGGGATAGGGTAGGTGATCTTATTAAGGGTCGATATTTGGGGGGACGCCACAATAGGAAGGGATAGCTTGGTGCTCCATCTGAACCCATTGCGGTCTCTCGCGAGTACACAATTGATAGTTGCATTAGCTGAGCTGCCTTATACTATACATACAAGTCGGGCACACCAAGCCCTCCCTTCACTCTGGGAGTAAACAGGGTAGAGCATGCCAGTCTATGGCTCTTGGTTCCCCAAATGAATTTCAACACAGTAGACTTAAACGGAGTAGGTCTGATCTAAAGACCGATACCAGCAAGAGTTTAAGCAGGAGGCTCATTTTGACTGCATGTATTCTACCCAGCCACAGGAGATCATATAAGGCCCAGCTAGAAAGAAGTTATGGCATTTCAATTTAATAAAAGTAGAGGAAACATTTTTTTTTGTTTTGTCCTTTTAAAAAAAAAAAAAAACATCAGTTATTAAATACCACTAAAAGAAAGCTCTATCTGTCTATAAAAAAAAATTATATTAAGCTCATTTGGGTACGATGTTGCATGATTGAGTAACTGTCAGACAAACCATCACAGCATGTACAGGCTGGTATACAAGTGATTAAGCTCAGCTTGACCAAGCTGTGGGGGTTCAGCATGCATGGGTGTCAGCTCAGTGAAAGCCACGCTGAGCTGCAAAGCTGAAGGCTGCTGCACTACAGCCCACCTACACATGTGCTCTGGCTGGCACCAAAACCAGGCGATTGATTGGCATTTTGAATCCCACCTCAATCACCTGTCAAAAACATGCATACTGTATGCCACTGGGCAGCCCATACCCACTGTAGAGGCCATGCAGCTGTGCCGCATAAAATAAATAAGGGCATGTCACATTTGGCAGGTGACACTGCCTGCCCCCTCACTCCATAGAGGTGAATGGGGCCACTCCACAACCGTGACGCAACTGCGCCCAATACTCCAATTTACCTCATATGTTTCAGACCAATTAGAAGACAGTAAAGCTGGTAATATACTGGACGAAATTTAACCCGCTTCAGCACTGATCAGCCGAATTTTGAGTGTGTGTCTGTCCCTGCTCAAAATTGACTTCTTTGCGATCAGCGTATTCTGGCAGCGGTGGGTTCCACTGTCAGAATACAATGCTTCAGCAGGGGGGAATGTTCAGATCTAGCTACATTTTTTCTGTTCAGACTGTTTTTTTTTTTTTGTTTCGGCTGAACAAAAAAAAACAACAGACTATAGCTAGCTTAAATTGTTTATAAAGCTTTGTTTTAAAAAAAATAAAAATAACAAACATGCCTATATTTACTCGCTCTGTGCAATGGTTCTGCTCAAAGCAGCCCCAATCCTCCTCTTCTGGGTTCCCCCCAGGCTCCAGGCCCCTCCCAGGGGGCACCCGTGCATGCTCGCTCCTGATTCCTGCTGCTGCATCCATTGACACAGACAGCGGGACTTGGCCCTGCCCCCCGGTCCCATGTCATCAGCTTTGATTGATAGCAGAGGGAGCCAATCGCTCCTGCTGCTATCAATCTGTCCAATGAGGAGAGAGACAGCGGCGGGAGCTGCGGTGCTCGTGCACATCGCTGGATCGGATGGGCTCAGGTAATGAAAAGGGGGGGTCTGGGAGGCAGCTGCAGCACAGAAGGTTTCTCACTTTAATGCATAGAATGCATTAAGGTAAAAACCCTAAGGCTTATGGGGGTACGGCAGGATGCTAGATGCCCCAGATGCACGAGAGACCATGGAGACTTAATTCACCTGATGTGCCCCAAACTCCACTTATTCTGGACGGGGGTGGTAGCCACAGTTAACAGAGCATATCAACTTACTATACCAACTGATCCAAAGCCATGCATACTGGGGTTCATCGATGACGTTCCTATGACAGACATTGCTAGACAGGCGGTAGCCAGGGCCCTGTTCCAGGCCCGCAAGATGATTCTCCGACACTGGAAGGCGACGGAGCCTCCAACGTTGGGGGAATGGATAACTCAAATGGGGGACACTATTAGGATGGAAAAATATGTCTTTCAACACAGGGGACGACCAGAAAAGTACGATAGACTATGGGCACCCTGGTTGGATTCACCAGGTCTTGCGCCGGTTGATTTCATCATAGACAGATTGCTGTAATAGTAACAAAAACAGGGGGGGGAGGGCAGAGGCGGCTCTAGGTTTTGTGAGGCCTTAGGCAAATTTTAAACATGAGGCCTCACTTACGCCCAAAATCAGAAAAATAATTCAAGCGATAAAAAAATAACTGTACAAATTGCATATATTAAGAGCCTTAAATCCTATGAACTATGAATTCACAGTTTCTAGAATTTTGGTGATCACAGGGGGTCAGTAGGTGCCATGATATTCCAGATGGCATATATATCATCAGGGCTGTGTGTGGGGCGGCTGGCAGTAGTGATTATCGGAGCCCCCTCGGTCAGGGATGACGTCACGGAATATGTCAGTATCGGGCAGGACCGTCATCATTCTGTACCTGGAAGCTCCGGCGGCAGACAGTCTCCCCGATGATCGCCAGACGCCTGGTCTGGCATTGGCAGGTCCTCCATTACAGACATTCATCCTGGAGAGAGCAGAGTGAGAGCTGCTCGGCCGCTGCTGGCATTAGCTGGGCTCTGCAAATGGCAGGAGATCCACAGAGCCTGGCAGAAGGGGAGGAGTCGGGACAGGGGAGTACATGGAGCCACCCACTGACCCTGGGACGTCACCCCTGGCAGTGCTGAATTGAACATTCCGCCCCTAGCAGGGGTAAAAGTAGTAGCAGGCAGACAGACGGCCCTGGGGACACCGACTGGGGGACATTCACAGGCCCAGGTTATACAGAGACATATCTCTGCGGTATAGAAAGATGGGAGAACGGGATGTGAGGATATTAAAATGTTGTTTGTCCCTCTTGCAGGAATGTATGTACTCCTTCAGTATGCCAAGTGTTCGTGTTTGAGTTGTGAGCTGTAAATTAAAATGAATGTTTTATTGTTCAATAAAAACTTTTTTGATTTAAAAAAAAAAAAACCTTAAGGCTTTACAACCATTTTAAGATCAGGTTTTCTATGTTTTACCTTTGTCAAATATTTAGGATATTTAAATGATCATGCCACACAAAAGTGATACTTAAGTTTGGTCAGAACTCATGTGCTGACATCTCAACACCAGAGTCCCCAAGAAATACAAGCTGTTAGGTCATTTAACTTTCCAATGCCTAATATCTGAAATATATCTGAAATATCCATTTCAGTTGCAGTGCAACACTGCATAACAGGTGTTTCAAAATGTATTCTTAAAAATGATAAACTAACTGTTGTGTTTTTACTGTCAGTCATATGCCAGCCATTTTGAGTATTACTGTATCCAGCTCCTTTATATAGCACAGGTGGTAGCTTTTCATTGAGTAGCATTATATTTACTTTTCATCAATATGTCAACATTGTGCAATATATATGTACATTATCTCTTTATACATTATGGATTCTGCGCACATGTTATTGTGCAGTACCAATAATTACACAGTTCTACACAAAGAAGACAGAAAAGGTGCTAGAAAAAGCTATGTTAAGGTTTTCCATCTTTTTTTATTTTACGATAATAGACCTAATAGGAAAGAGAGATAGAGCAATGAGATGAATCAATTCAGTCCTGGCCAGCTATGAGGTATCAGTATAAGTTATTCTTAACTGAGTTTTCAAACCACATAAAACAAACATACTGGGGTTTATTCACAAAAGGCAAATAGGCTGCAGGGGACTTTCACTTTGCAAGGGATTTTCCCAGAGATTAGTGAATGTGGTAAAAACTCACTTTGCAAAGAATACCCAATCATTTACTAGAAAAAAAAAACAAAAAAAACTTCAGAGCTTCACATTATCGTAAGGGAAAATTCCCTTTAAAGGGAACAGCCTTTTTGCCTTTAGTAAATCAACCCCACTCCCAAAACAAAACAAAAATTGAAGAGCTTTTTAATAATAAAAAAACAGAAGGAAGGGTAGGCCTGGAAATGATATATTGTAGATACATACTTTTAACCATGTACACACTTTACTGATCAGTGTGGTTCATCCCCATTTCAGCCTTCATATTGAACACAATATATAACATATATATAGATGTTGAATGCATTCCATTTTGATATATTCAGAATATATTAATAATTTTAATAAATTCAGATTAAAGTGATTGTAATATACCCAGGGAAGTGACTATCTTCAGGTGATACACAGGAATGACACAAATCCTCCTACCTAAGTTGTAGCTGTTTTTCTGCAGCCCTCTCTTCTCTACATCCATGCTAAATGAATAAAACTTGTCTGAGCTGTCAAAAAAAGCGGGCGGAGAGCTGAAGTTATATTCTGCAGAGCTCAGTAAGGTGAGCTCTAATGCCCCATACACACGGTCAGATTTTCCGACGGAAAATGTCCTATCGGACAATGTTGTCGGAAATTCAAACCGTGTGTAGGCTCCATCTGACTTTTTCCGTCGGATTTTCCGACGGACAAAGTTTTATCTCCTGCTCTCAAATTGTCCGTCAAAAAAGTCCTATCGGACTTTTTCCGATCGTGTGTAGCGAATTCCGACAGACAAAGTGCCACGCATGCTCAGATCCCATTACAAGACCAAAGCTATTGGCTACTAGCCTCTACGTAGTCCCGTCGTACGCAACGAACGTCACCACGTTCAGGATGATCGGATTTTCCGACAACTTTGTCCGACCGCGTGTATGCAACACCAGTGTCGGACAAAATCCATCGGAAAAAATCAGACGGATTTTGTGGTCGGAATTGTGACAGAGAGAGTGACGGAGGGCTATAGCTTAAGACAATTTTAGAATCCATAGGAGCCGTCACAATATCACTGCCCCACTGGCTCAGTCAGCTGTGACCCCACAGCTTCATGTGAACACAAATGTAAAGAAAAGAGCCTCTAAGTGCAGTATTTATTTAGTACAAAAGGCAAGCAGTCAAGTGAACACTCACATCAAAGTTGAGGTAAACTGTCTTAGCTCTGTGTTTACATCACATGACGGCTGTGATTGGACATGGCCATCATGTGATCAGGAGGGCCAATCACAGAGCCCTCCTGCCGTTCAGATATGCGCCGTGTCCGGGTGACACGAGCGCATTGGGATTGCGCCACTGCGCGGGCACGCGCGCGAGTGATCCCCCTCCTTCTGAGGGACGTTGCTGAACGTCCACTCAGAAGGAGAGATAGCCCACCCGACCATTTATATGCCCAAGTCGAGGCACAAGACTCATTCTTTAGAAGAGCTTGTGCAGCTAACAATCCAGTTAGATTGATTGCTTTGGGAATGTAGATCAGAAAGTAACAACTCCTTCCAGTCAACATAGATGTTACCAAAGATCCAGCCTGCTGGCACTGCCAACCTGCCAGTACAATCAGTACCTACTTCTGACGTAGAACTGTTCTTCTTTGACCTGCTCTGTCTTCTGAGGAAAGGTTATACAGTACCAGTGTTCAGCCAACTTGTGTTTTGTACTGTGGGGAATCTTGCCATTTCTGGAACCATTGTCCATTTCAGCAAAGTAAAGTCCTTCTTCAGATTCCCTACATATCTTGAGGTCTCCTGAACATGATCAGCTCCCATTGTTCTCCCATCTTCCTTGCAGGTGGCTGGAAGGGAAAGCAAAATTCAGGCAATCATTGACTCTGGTGCATGTAGCTGCTTCATAGATATCACCCCTGCAAGAGACCTCCAAATTCCTATCATGCCCAAAGAGCAGAAATTGAACATTCATCTGGCAGATGCCACACACTGAAAATTTGGACCTGTCATTCAAAAGAGTATTCCCACACTAACCATAACCAAAATGGGTCACCAATAACTTTTAGATTTTGGTGTCTTGAGCTCACCAATGTTCCCATTAATCCTCAGAATGAGGTGGCTACAGGCACACAATCCTCAGGTTGACTGGATTAGCCAGAATGCAACGTTTCAGTCATCCTGCCGTCTGCAACATTGGTTTCTGCTTAAGTACCACAAACTCCTGTCTATGTCTCGGCATCCAACAGGATCCTAATAATCATCAACTTGTACCTCCTGCATACCATGACTTCCTGGACATCTTCAACAAAAAGAGAGCAGATACACTTCCAACTTATCGGTCTTATGACTGCCCCATCAAACTGCCCCCCAATGAAATTCTATTTGGACTTATCTGTACCATAATTGGAAAACCTCTGTCAGCTTTGCATAGAAACGAATCAGCTTCCAGTTTTCTTTTTGTCAAAGTTTATTTGATCAAGCTGAAGTTAGAAGCTGATTGGCTACAAGGCACAGCTGCACCAGATTTTGCACTCTCCAGTTTTAGTAAATCAACGACACCCCCCGCCTTCCAACGCTCGTCCAGGCTCTCCTGTCCCACCGGGAGACCCGAGCCACCAGTCAGCATGTCCACTGGCTGGCCGAAAACCCGAACATAGCCGATGCTTTGTTTGGGTCTCTGATCTAGTAACCCAGAAGTGATGTCATGTAAGCATGTGCATTCATTTTCGTCCAAATGCATTTTCGTCCGAATTTCGTGTTCGTTTTAACCAACGATAACGAACGTGCAGAATCTAAAAGATCCAAAATAAAAAAATGCTTTATTTTCGTATCCATTATATTTTCGTATTGTTGCGACAACAGTTCGATATAGATAGAAGATTCGACATAACGGTAACAATAGCGATCTGTGTCTATCGAACAAACATGCAGTTGAATGTGCCTAACCTCACTCTATTAGTCCAAGATTATTCGACATAGAGAGAAAAGATTCAAAGTTATAGAGACATGGAGATTCGATGAAGCAGCTAAAAACATACGATCGCTGCGAGTGGACATTTACGGTCAAATGCTCTGCCCATAGACTATAGAAGAATTCAAATGTTGTTTGACTAGTACTAATACCGGAAATGAATAATTATAATTATTACTAGTCAAACAACATTAAAATTCTACTATAGCTTGTGGGCAGAGCATTCGACCGGAAATGTACGATGGGGGCATCGTACAGTTTAGCTGCTTTGTCGAATCTTCTTAGAACATCCGACAGACACCATAAGCCTTCAATTGACAGATTTGACCTTAATTAATTCGGATTTTCGGACAAATGCATTTTTTTAACAAAACAAAATAAATACATTTCGGGAGTAACTAAATAAATGTATTTTTCAGACGAAACCGGAATTCAGAAAGAAAATATTTCAGTGTGCACGTGTCTAATGTCATGACGCTTCTGGATAACTGCCATCCCAAAAGCGCCAGTTTTAAAAAATAGAAAGTATTCAATAATGATGTTTTGAATACTTTCAAGTGCAAAGGAGGGTTGTGGGGTCTTCTAAGTGCAATACAGTTAGTCAAATAATGTTAGGCCTGAGGAGGAGCAACTGAACAGTACCTCAAAACTAACATTATATTTTGTAAACATTTTTTAAATTAAAAAAAAAAAAGTTCTAGCTTCTAGTTCAATTTCTTATTAAACTCCTGAAAATTTTTTTTTCACAGACCACAATTAGGTTCATTCCAGGATGGCAAGGCCAAGGACTTAGAAGCAGTGCCAGTAAGGCCACATGCACAATAAAAAGGCCAAATTTTATTTATTTTTTTAAAGGCCAGCATTGAGGGGAGTTAACAGGCAGAGGAAACGCTAAACATTATGTTAGGCCTGAGGAGGAGCAACTGAACAGTACCTCAAGTGCTAGCTTCTAGTTCAACTTATTATTAAACTCCTGAAAAAAAAAATTTTCACAGACCAAAATTAGGTTCATTCCAGGATGACAAGGCCAAGGATTTAGCAGCAGTAAGGCCACATGCACAATAAAGCTCAAAGTAGCTGCTCCTACAGGCGTTTGAGCACCCTGTTTTTGAGCCTTTCGTTTGCCTGTAATGTTAACTATATGCCGCTCCATATTAGCCTAGGCTATGTGTCCCCCATGCATTGCACGTTGAATCACATATAGTGTGCAAAAGTTTGTGGCATGGAGTTAAAAAGGCAAACATTTTTTATTTTAAAGGCCAACATGGAGGGGAGTTAACAGGCAGAGGAAACGCTAAAAAAAATTATGTTAGGCCTGAGGAGGAGCAACTGAACAGTACCTCAAGTGCTAGCTTCTAGTTCAACTTCTTATTAAACTCCTGAAAAAACATTTTCACAGACCAAAATTAGGTTCATTCCAGGATGGCAAGGCCAAGGACTTAGCAGCAGTAAGGCCACATGGCACATGCACAATAAAGATCAAAGTAGCTGCTCCTACAGGCGTTTGAGCGCCCTGTTTTTGAGCCTTTCGTTTGCCTGGAGTTAACTGGCAGAGGAAACGCTCAAAAAAGGCTCAAATGCCAGGTGGAGAAGTTGCTTTGAGCTGAAGCCTGCAACTGTGCATGATGCCTTACAGTTGGACAGTAACAGGCAGTAGATTACTTTTCCAATTCAAAGTGGCAAGTTTTTTTTAAGAAACAGAATAATCTCTGCATGTTCAGTTAGAAGTCAGTTTCTAGTGTCAGTCAGAATGTGTGATGCTGCACTGAACAATCTCTCACTTTCCACACTACTGCAAGGAGCTGAAAGATATTTTTGTGCCATTTGGGCTAGAGTGGGAAATCGCAGTTTATTGACAGCCCAATACTCAAGAGGTTTTTCCAAACGAGGCACATTGACCTCTCCAAGATATGCTTCTAGTTGTATGGTAGCAGCTGTGGGAGCACTGTTCTCAAATGTAGATGAATAAGAAATTTATTGGAAAACACTGTCCACAGTCACACTGGTACCTGGCTGTTGCTCAGTGCGAGGCCTTTCGGTAGCTGGTTTCTTAAGCACCTCAGGTGTAGCTGCCTGTGCCTGTAGTACCTGTACAGAAGATATTTCCAGCACGAACATCTCTTTGGCCTGCCTGCCAGCATCTGCATTTGAGAAGAACCGATCTTTATACCTAGAAGAAGAAAAATACAAGACATTAGACAACGTCATGCAAGCAAAGCAACAACTGTGGAAGCTTGCTGTGGGGGCACTTCTAGAAGGAAAGGTGACAGCGGGGGACACGGCAATAAACAGTTGTCTGGCCTGCTCTGTGCAAAACTATTACACAGAGGCAGAGCAGGTAAGTGTGTTTGTCAAATTTTCATTTTGTTTTGTGTTTTATTTGATGAAGGTGAGATTTACAGTGATATCACTTGCAAAATGCAAGCAAGTGATAACACTGTAAAATATCACCTTCATCCAAAAAACAAAAAACAAAATCATATCAGATTCAATATTCAAATAAAAACAAGTCAAAATAGCAGCCAGCAATAACTAATTGCTTACCTTGGATCGAGTAAGTAACAAAGCAGTAAAGTGGATTTTGCTCCATGTCAGAGAACCATTTTTGCAAAGCACCAAGCAATGTGTTCTTCATCGTTTTCACACCGTGGTCCTCATCCACTTCTTTAGATAATAATCGCTGTAGCACAGTCACTGCAGGAATTACATCCGAGGCAAAAGAATCTGAACAACTCACATGCCGAGTCAACTCTTCAAAGGGAGCCAAGATGTTGATCATCTTCTCCATGAGATTCCACTGATTTGCAGTGATCGTTGCTGGCAGCTTATGTTCTGACACATATACTCCAATGGCCCGTTGTTGCTCTATCAGAGACTGCAGCATGTAAAAAGTGCTGTTCCAGCGAGTCTGAACATCTTGTTGAAGTCTTTTAATGGGTTGACCAAGCTGGATCTGAATATCTTGCAGCCGAGAATATGCCAGGTTTGAATGTTTAAAGTGCCCAACTATTTTGCGCCCAACTCCCACAGCCTCCGTAATGCTGCGCTGTGATAAATGCCCCTCTGAGACATCCAGCCGTAGTGTATGTGCCACACATGAAAGACTCTGAAGACCAGCATCTTCTACACCTTTTTTCATATTTCTGCCATTATCACGGACTACCACATGGACAGAACTTTTGGGAATTGCCTAAGTGTCAAGCATTTCTTCTAGTATGCTTCTTATAGCTTGGCCTGTGTGAGAGCCTTGACATTTCTTTGCATGCAGCATGACTTGGTGCAGAGTGAAATTGGCATCAATCCACTGTGCAGTTAAGCTAATTACAGACACAGGACTCGCACTACTGCTCCAAATGTCCGTAGTGAAACTGATAGCCTTTATGTCCTCCTGTAGCATGTTGGTAATGTGTTTTTTTACTGTGTTGTGTAATTGTGGCAACAGGACATCTGTGACATGACGGCGGCTGGGAATTTCATACTTTGGCTCCAAAAGATACATAAGTCACCGAAAACCCACATTGTCTACAACACAACACAACTATTGATAGTGGCTGATCATCAAAACGATGAATTGGGTAACTACTTCAGAAATTTTTTGAGCCCTTGGGTTATCCATGGACATTTTTTCACACCTGGCAAGGGTTTGCTGCAGTGTCAGCTGCTGAGTGCAAGAGCTAGTGACAGCTGTAAATTCACCATGCTCAGTCTTGTGTTTCATTTTGAGGTGTTTTATGAGATTACTGGTATTTAGGGATGAGCTCGGTGTTCGATTCAAACTCATGTCATGTCCTGTTCGGCGAACCAGAACTTTGTGTTCTTGCCAAATTCGTGTGACCCGAATGGCCCCACAATGCACTGCGCCATCGCAGTGCATTGCTGGCTCATGATTGGCCAAGCATGCACTGTGACCCCGCATGCTTGGCCAATCACATCGCCGGCAGCGAGGACAGCCATAATTGGCCACATGCAGGATGCCTCCGGCCAATTATAGCTCAGGGGGGTTAAGTACGTGCCCCACACTATATAAGGCCGCCAGCGGCGGTCAGGGAAAGAGCAGGATAGGCAGGGACAGTGTCTTCGTGGCTTGCAAACCTAGCGCTGTTAAAGTGGGTGTTGTGTGCCTCCAGCACAGTATACACCTGAAGCTACCCTTTATTACTGGTGTTCTGTAATACAGGCATCTCTGCAGCAGTTAAAGTGGGTGTTGTGTGCCTCCAGCACAGTATACACCTGAAGCTATCCTTTATTTCTGGTGTTCTGTAATACAGGCATCTCTGCAGCAGTTAAAGTGGGTGCTGTGTGCCTCCAGCACAGTATATACCTGAAGCTACCCTTTATTACTGGTGTTCTGTAATACAGGCATCTCTTCGGCAGTTAAAGTGGGTGTTGTGTGCCTCCAGCACAGTATACACCTGAAGCTACCCTTTATTACTGGTGTTCTGTAATACAGGCATCTCTGCAGCAGTTAAAGTGGGTGCTGTGTGCCTCCAGCACAGTATATACCTGAATCTATCTTTTATTACTGGTGTTCTGTAATACAGGCATCTCTTCAGCAGTTAAAGTGGGTGTTGTGTGCCTCCAGCACAGTATACACCTGAAGCTACCCTTTATTACTGGTGTTCTGTAATACAGGCATCTCTGCAGCAGTTAAAGTGGGTGTTGTGTGCCTCCAGCCCAGTATACACCTGAAGCTACCCTTTATTACTGGTGTTCTGTAATACAGGCATCTCTGCAGCAGTTAAAGTGGGTGTTGTGTGCCTCCAGCACAGTATATACCTGAAGCTACCTTTAATTACTGGTGTTCTGTAATACAGGCATCTCTTCAGCAGTTAAAGTGGGTGTTGTGTGCCTCCAGCACAGTATACACCTGAAGCTACCCTTTATTACTGGTGTTCTGTAATACAGGCATCTCTGCAGCAGTTAAAGTGGGTGTTGTGTGCCTCCAGCACAGTATACACCTGAAGCTACCCTTTATTACTGGTGTTCTGTAATACAGGCATCTCTGCAGCAGTTAAAGTGGGTGTTGTGTGCCTCCAGCACAGTATACACCTGAAGCTACCCTTTATTACTGGTGTTCTGTAATACAGGCATCTGCAGCAGTTAAAGTGGGTGTTGTTTGCCTCCAGCACAGTAGACACCTGAAGCCATCCTTTATTACTGGTGTTCTGTAATACAGGCATCTCTGCAGCAGTTAAAGTGGGTGTTGTGTGCCTCCAACACAGTATATACCTGAAGTTACCCTTTATTATTGGTGTTCTGTAATACAGGCATCTCTGCAGCAGCTAAAGTGGGTGTTGTGTGCCTCCAGCACAGTATACACCCGAAGCTAGAATAAAAGGTAAAAAAACTGCGCTAATCAAAAAATATAAAATTATATATATAGCAAAACAATAACAATTGAAATTTAAAATGACTGAAACTCTAATATAGCAGCAATAATTGTGGGATAAACACAGATAGAAATAAATAAAAAGAAAATTGCGCTATTAGAGTCAAGATATCAATAAAAACTTTCCACTGGAGTGAACCAAAAGTCAATCTTAGCAGGAATAATCTCCACAGCAGAAATAATCTCCACAGTGCTGCTTCATGTGTTTAGAGGAAACATGCTTACCAGATGTAAGCCATAAAATCGCATATGGCTTTAACCCAGCCCGGGTTGATGGTCCGGTTGCTAGGAGAGGATGTAATGAAGCGATGTGGTGTAATTTCTGTTCCCTCCCAGGTTATATACTCATAGAGCACAGTTGAAGGCCACCGAGAAAAAACAGATACACCATAGCATAGCATAGCATGCACCATAGCATAATAGTGCTAGACTGTATAGAAGCAATTAAATCACCAAAAACCTTTATGAAAGAGTTTAGTGAATGGAAGTAGTGTCAGACTAATTTGTGGAGAGACACCCGTGACCAGAAAGAAATATACGTGCACCACCACCACATGAAA
This sequence comes from Lithobates sylvaticus, assembly GCA_028564925.1. Taxonomy (NCBI): domain Eukaryota; kingdom Metazoa; phylum Chordata; class Amphibia; order Anura; family Ranidae; genus Lithobates; species Lithobates sylvaticus. The sequence goes on along the minus strand of CM053030.1, from coordinate 342,928,153 downwards.
GGCCTGCTATTTGCAACATATGTCTCAAGCGTATCTCGTATGGCCAAAACATCAGCCGCTTGGTTGACCAGACATATGTTGACCTGCCATGTAGCTCGTTGGCAAGCATACCTTAAAGACCCACACCAAAGAACAAAGCGGACCTCTCCTTGCTCCTCATTAGCTGGGATCTCCAACCCCACTATACCTTTAGTCCTTTCTGAAAGCTGCACTGAGAGGAATGAAGGTGTAGAATTAGGTGTGTCACAGCCAAGTACTTGCAGGCACTCTGCTAGCAGTACACCGACGTCCGATTGTACCAGGCAAATTTCCCTGCCCCAGCTGCTGGACCGTCGAAAGAAGTTCACTCCCAGCCATCCACATGCCCAGCGGTTGAATGCTACCTTGGCTAAATTGCTAGCACTTCAACTGCTGCCTTTTCAGTTGGTAGACTCGGCCCCCTTCCGTGAGTTTGTGTAATGTGCGGTTCCTCAGTGGCAGGTTCCCAAACACCACTTTTTCTCACGGAAGGCGATTCCGGCTCTCTACCGGCATGTGGAAGGCAATTTCCATGCCTCACTGGACAGGTCGGTCAGCGGTAAGGTGCATATTACCGCTGACTCATGGTCCAGCAAGCATGGACAGGGACGTTACCTTTCTTTCACGGCCCATTGGGTTACTCTTTTGGCAGCTGGGAAGGATGCAGGACAAGGTGCAGTAGTGTTGGAGGTTGTTCCGCCACCACGCCTCCAAAATTCTACTACTGTTTGTGACACACCTCTCTCAGGGATGCATTCTGTCCTGTCACCATTTGAGGAGGCCACGAGGATGGTGAGCAGTGACAGTGCATGCATAAGTGACACTGTACCTCTTGTCCACCTGTTGGAGCATACGCTGTGTGGAATAATGGGACAGGGTACTTGAGTCAGAACAGAGGCAGGAAGAGGAGGACTTCTTTGCCTCTGAAGGCCCCCTTTCTCCAGACAGTGTTCCTTCTGTCCCACACATCACACAGGAAGAGGACGAGGAAGAGGATTGTGTCAGCATGGAGGTGGAGCCTGGCACTCAGCATCAGCAGCAGCAGTCTTTTAGGGATGATTTACAGTCCCAAGAAACCAGTACGTGGCTGGGAGGAGGTGGCTGCGAATCATGTCGTCCTTAGTGACCCAGAGGACTCCGGACCGAATGTCTCAGCTAACCTACGCTGCATGGTCTCCCTGATCCTGCAAAGCCTGCGGAAGGATCCACATATTCTTCAGGTCAAAGAGAGGGACCACTACTGGCTGGCCACTCTCCTTGATCCACGGTACAAGGGTAAGGTTGTGGACCTTATCTTGCTGTCGCAGAGGGAGCAGAGGATGAGACATCTCCGGGAGGCCTTGCAGAAAGGTCTGTGCAACACGTTCCCAGAGACTGGAAGGTTACAAACTCCTGGTCTTTGACAACGATTTGCTGAGGCTTCGGTCAGTGACAGAAGGAGCGGTGGAGAAGGTGGCCGTCTGACCGATGCGTTCAGACAATTGTTTAGTCCGCAGCCCCAAGGTATGATCGGTTCCAGCAACCATCGCTAGCTGTTACCACTGCGTTACCAGTAGACCCCTATATGCTTTTACATGTCGTTTTAAATGTGAGTACCCATTTTTATATGCTTTGTCAAAATAAATCCCCTATGGTATTACACTATGTGGCTCCATTTTTCTCTTTATCGGTCCCACTAATTTGAGTACTACCAGTGGTATAACATCCATCATCCCTCCCTCCTGAGAGTTCTTTGGATATATCCAGTGAAGGATCTTGTCGTTTGGCACCATCCCCAAGTAGATGCTTCCACGGGTGTAGTGACACCAACTGCCTTTTGTGATTCATGCAGCGTAAGCCTATCTGAGTTCACGCTATCTGGTAAGCGTATTCCCAAGAGGCAGTGGACTGCAACAGGCAACTTGCACCAAGTCACCTGTTATATATTTCTCAACGCACCAATGTTGAATTTATGTCACTATTAGGTGGTGTTTTTTGCTTAGATCACTATTTGTAACACACATTGCTATATGGTTTTGTTTATATGGTGATATATATTCAAGATTTTTCTACTGTCATATTTGTTGTATATGTGATCTATGTGATTAGTAGGTCTACCAACCCTTTCCATATATATGATCTTTTGATTCACAATCCATTTGATTTATCATATTTGTTTGTTCACTATTTTTAGTGACACACATTCATATATTAATTTTTATTTTTGGATACTGTATCATTATTTACTATCATCACTTTTAGACATTGATTGTTATTTTCGTGCTCTATGAGCGCCGCACTTTTTTATATTTAAATATGATCGGTTCCAGCAACCATCGCCAGCGTCTGATTTACATGGTGCAGGAATACCTAGGGGCAAGGTCAGACTTGGACATCTTTCCCACCGAAAATGATCTGGCTTACTGGGTCTTGAGGATGGATCACTGGCCAGAGCTTGCACAGTATGCAATTGAGCTACTGGCCTGTCCTGCATCCAGCGTTCTTTCGAAACACACATTTATTGCTGCTGGAGGCTTTGTCACCGATCACAGGGTGCGCCTGTCCACCGACTCGGTTGATCGACTGACCTTCATAAAGATGAATCAGTCTTGGATCACCACCAGCTACAAAGCACCTGAAGCTGATGTAACCGAATAATTTATTTTGAAATGTCTCATCCCTTCAAGAATGCCTATGCTGATGCTGAGTGACTGTCCTGTTGTGTTGACTGACTATCCTCTTCCTCCTCAATGATCCTGCTGATAGCTTGGAAGAACATTTTTGGTTCTGGGTGCCGCCACCAGTGGCTTAGGCCCAATTTTTCGGCCCCTGTTTAACAGGGGCATGTAATTACAATTTTTTATGCAATGCTTTGCAGCAGGGCTCATTCCTGCACTCCAACTAGAGTATCTGGGAGAGGTTGCAGTGTCGTGGCACCAGCACCAGTGCCTAAGGCCCAATTTTTCAGCACCTGTTTAACAGGGGCATGTAATTACAATTTTTATGCAATGCTTTGCAGCAAGGCTCATTCCTGCACTCCAACTAGAGTATCTGTGAGAGGTTGCAGTGTCGTGGCACCAGCACCAGTGGCTAAGGCACATTTTTTCAGCCCCTGTTTAACAGGGGCATGTAATTACAATTTTAGATGCAATGCTTTGCAGCAGGGCTCATTCCTGCACTCCAACTAGAGTATCTGGGAGAGGTTGCAGTGTCATGGCACCAGCACCAGTGCCTAAGGCCCAATTTTTCAGCCCCTGTTTAACAGGAGCATGTAATTACATTTTTTGATGCAATGCTTTGCAGCAGGGCTCATTCCTGCACTCCAACTAGAGTATCTGGGAGAGGTTGCAGTGTTGTGGCACCAGTGCCTAAGGCCCAATTTTTCCGCCCCTGTTTGTTTAACAGGTGCATGTAATTACAATTCTTGATATAATATTTCAAAGCAGGGCCCGTTCCAGCGCCCACCGAGAGTAACTGTGAGGACTTACAGTGTTGTGGCACCAGCACCACCACCACCAAAAGCACAATTTTTCTTCCACTGTTCAACAATGGCATGTAATTACAATTCTTGATATAATGGTTCACAGCAGGGCACTCCAGCGCCCACCAAGAGTCACTTTGAGGGCTTACAGTGTTAACTTGTGGCAACACCAACACCTTAGGGCCAAATTTCTGCAGAGCATATAGGGCAGGCCCCTACTTTCAAACATCCAACTTACAAACGTCTTCTACTTGCAAACGGAAGGAGACAACAGGAAGTGAGATGAAAAAAGACGGACGGCCCAAAAAATTATACAGGGGTGATACCCTTCCCTATGTTTTCCAAAAAGCTTTAAAATAGATTTTTTTGACTGGGGCTACACTTTAAAAATGTACCAGTTCAAAATTACAAACAGATTCTACTTAACACAACAAACCTACACTGTTCTGAGTATATAGGGCCTGGGTGCCCCACGCCTTTCCTTTTTTTAATTTGGGTACAGGATTCCACTTAATATCCGTACAGGACCCAAAGGGGCTGGTAATGACCAGGGGGGGCTACCCATGCCATTTTTCTCACTGATTTTCATCCATATTGCCGGAACCAGACATTACATTAAAACCGCAAGCAGTTTTAAATGACTTTTTTTCCGTTAAATGTAATTTTGTGCAGGGACTGTTCTAAACACTGGAAACATGTGCCACGTCACAGGCATACTATAGACACCCCATAGGCACGATATTTAAAGGAATATTTCACTTTTTTTTTCATTAAAATCAATGCTCCTGAAAAAACAGGGCAGATCCTAGGGTCACAGACGCCTGGGTGCAGAAATATTTCTGGTGCCCCCACATGGACTTGGTCATCTTACAACTCCTCCCCTTTACAAATGTTTCTATTGCAACGACTCAAACACAGAGATGCTCCCCTAAGAAGTCTTTGTTACCTTGGGATCCTCCCATGATCTCTTAACAATAAAGAAAATACAGGAAGAGCGTACGCTAATGAGACCTGGAGGGGAGTCTCTCTGATGCACACAGAGAGGGCTTCTGTTAGAAAGGTGCCCCAGACATAATACAGGACACGGTCAAAGACTGCAGACATGATACAAGAGACGATCAGAGACTACATACATAATACAGGAGATGGTCAGAGACTGCAGACATGATACAAGAGACGGTCAGAGACTGCATACATAATACAGGAGATGGTCAGAGACTGCAGACATACTACAGGAGATGGTCAGAGACTGCAGACATACTACAGGAGATAGTAGAGGAGGAGTAGATCGAAAAAGGCGAAGGGTATAAGGGATGCAGGGATTTTCAACCTGAGTCAAAGTACCCTTACAGAAAATGAAAAATTTGTTCTGGACCATGGACTAAAATTTGCTCCAGATAAACCCCTAAGTAAATTTGGGGCCTTTATTGATGTGCAGAAGTATATTAGAAAAGTCAATATAAAAAGATATTTCTTGTCTCAGGCTACAGCTGCTTCTGCCGTTAGGGATAACATTGGAGTAAGACATTCTGGTCTCTCCAATGCTTCTCTTTTCAATCCACCAGGTTTTATACCACCGTCTGTGTCTGTGTTTAAGGAATTGGTCTTGAAGGATATTGACAACCTTAAAATTAAGCAGAGTTATAAAGACTCACGTTTTCGTGAAGGCCTTGAATCTCTCAAAAAGAGAGATGACATTATTATCCGCCCCGCCGACAAGGGGGGGTGGAATAGTAGTGATGGATAAAAGCGCCTATGTCGCTGAAATGGATAGGATACTATCTGATACCAACACTTATACACCATTAAATCATGATCCTATCTTTAGATACAAAAAGGCACTCTCCAATCTCATTGATGTGGGCTTTCAAAAGAATCTCCTCAATGAGAAGGAGAGAGATTATCTAATCCCTGCAGCACCCAGAAAGCCAGTTATGTACTTTCTCCCTAAGATCCATAAGAGTCTTATTAATCCACCGGGGAGACCCATTATTAGTGGATTGGATTGGATTCCAGAGTTGGGAAGTACATTGATGGCTTTCTACAACCCCTGGTGATAGGCACTCCATCTTTTATTAAAGACTCTGCCCAGGTCATTCGGGCCCTGGAGGACTTGGAATGGAGGGACAGCTACATCATGGTCACTGCTGATGTGGCCTCCCTCTACACTATCATTTCCCACCACGATGGCCTAAAAGCTGTTGAGTTGTTTCTGTCTAGAGATATTAGTTTGATCTCTTCCCAGAGAGAGTTCATTTTGGATTTATTGAATTACGCCATGTCCCACAACTACTTCTGGTTTGGGGGGACTCATTACCTCCAAAGCAGGGGGGTTGCCATGGGCGCGAAATTCGCGCCGAGTATGGCCAATTTGTTCATGGCCAAGTGGGAGGAGGACGTCGTCTATACCAATAGGCGACCAGAATTGTTTTTTTGGGGTCGCTATATAGACGATGTCCTCCTCCTATGGGACGATGACCAAACATCTCTTAACGGATTTATGCAGTACCTTAACAGTAATAGCCTGGGTATTGTTCTACAATATGAGAGTAGCAATGAAAAAATCAATTTTTTGGATCTAAATATACAGGTTAATGATGGTGCCTTTAAGACCACTACCTTCTTCAAAGATACGGATAGAAATGGTTACATTGGCCTTGGGAGCTGTCATCATCCCTCATGGCTGAAATCTGTACCTAAGAGCCAATTTTTGCGCTTACTGCGAAATTGTACTCTTAAGGAAGATTTTCTAACACAATCGGTGGCTCTAAAACAAAAGTTTGTCGAAAAAGGATATCCACCTAGTGATTTAGATATAGTCATTGACCATGTAGCCAATATGGATCGTAAGACTATTCTCCATAAGAAAAAAGAACCAGAGGCTAGAAAGATTGACTACAATTTTTCCATGGTTACTACATATTCACACCAACAACGTGATATTAAAAAAATCATGACTAAACACTGGGGGGTCCTAAAGAATGATAAAATTCTCGGCCCAGCACTTCCTGAGAGACCACAGGTCATATTCAGAGGGGTTCCTCCTTTGAAACTGCAAATTGCACCCAATATTTTAGATGCCCCTAACAGGGTGTCTTTTTTTCAAAGGTCTAAAGGTTATCATCCTTGCCGTTATTGTAATGTCTGTAAGATTAACAAAGACCAAAGCAGAAAGATTTGTTATTTTAAATCTCATGCCACTGGCAGGACCTTTGAAATTGACACCTTTATCACCTGCACCTCTCTAAACATGGTATATCTCTTAGTTTGTCCTTGCGGCCTGCAATATGTAGGCCGCACGACACGAGCAATGCATGTTAGGGTGGGTGAACACATTGCTAATATTAGGAAAGGATTTCCGAAACACACCGTGTCGCGACACTATCTGGAGTACCATGATCAGAACCCCAAAGGGACTACATTCATAGGTATCGACAGATTTAACCCCCATTGGCGGGGTAGTATGTCCAAACGAGAGATTTCCAAACTCGAAACTCGGTGGATCTACGACCTTAAATGCTACACCCCTTTTGGCATGAACGTCGATTGGGATGTCAACTGCTTCATCAATAACAGTTAGCACTTGCCTTTTTAACACGCATTTTTTTGGCGATCTCTTGTGGGCTGAGTCCACCTTAGTTTTATTTATATTTATATTTTTATTCTCACTTTTATTTTATTTTTCTATATTCACTTTATTAAATATTAAATTTAATTTAAATTTGGATGTAAACTGAAATCCAAATTTAATTTTAGTATTATGTATATACAGGTGTTCACCGGGATATATTGACAGAGAGCCTCCTTCATCCTCTCTGCCATGCTATTTTGGTCATATAGAATTTTTTTTTATATTTTTATATCACCATCATTATATGTGTGATATACATATATTTGTGTTTTGATGCATCATGTGTCTACACATAATCCTTATTGGTACTCAAAATAGTCCTTGTGTCAATAGGCATGTGGTATTTTTTGTATTTTTATTCTTTATTTTAATTAATATCACCTTTATTATTCCCCTCTGTTGTACAATGCCGTTTTTTAATTACTGATGATGCCGTTTCAACATTGTAATTATGTGCTTCTGTACTATCATTAGTGGTTTTCTGGTTCTTGTCCAACTATAGGATTTTCCGTCATTCCCCCTAGCTTCCTGTGTTTGGAATGCAAACATTACCAAACATGCGCGTCATTTCCGGTTGTGTCTCGCCGGATCTGACGTTCTGCCCCCTTGGTTACTATAGATGGCCGCTGTGGAACGCAGCTCAGACTGCGCATGCGTGCCTGTTGAGTGTACACCGTACTACAGTGCGCGCCGTGGTTTGGGCGCGCACGTCGGTGGAACGCACATCGCACTGCGCATGTGTAGGCGGTTCTCATCGAGGGTACTGCGCATGCGCGGACGGCTGTCCGTTTTTTTCGTAGAATGACACACACAAAGCTCCTTTAGCTTGGGGTAATAGCGCCAATGGCGCTTAGAATCATTAGAGAAACACACTAAGCCTCCTCCCCTTGGTGTAATAGCGCCAAATGGCGCCCAGGACTACTCACACATACAGCTGGTTCTGGCTTAGCAATTGTTCGGCCATCCTATCACAAGGGAGATTGAACTAAGGTATTTACTATATATATCCGCCTACTTGCAGCATCAGCCACGCCTCTGATGATATCAACCATTGGATGAAACATGTCAGGCGGGCTGATGCAAGTACGCGGAATTGTTTTTTATCTGTGCCCTGATGTTTTCACATTGATGTAAGTAGACTACATGCAATAAAACCTTTGAACTTCATCTTGCGGGCTTCACTATTGTTGTTATTTTCCTCCTTCACTTCGTGGGGGATTTTTCAGCATATACCTGATCTGGCTGAGCAAACCTGGTCATCAACACTCCATCGAGATGTATTGGATTTGGTCTTCCCTTTGTGTTCATCAAGTTTCCATTCATTTACCTCTGGCATCACATGATTAACATCGCTCATTTACCGTTTCCATCTGGTAAGCAGGCTGTAATCACAAAGAGTGTGGCTCATGCACTATCTTTCCGGTAGAGGATTGTTTTTTCCTACAGCACCATTTATGCCATTTGATCGATGGACTGTTATCACAATTTGATTATTGTTTTTATTCACAGACTTTCTTTTCATATTTTTTGTTTATCTTATGATATTTAGCGCCACATTTTGGTTTTTATATTTATTTTGTTTGCTGATCAACAAACTGTGTTGGCTGCTACTTCACACATTTGTATTGTAATTAGCGCAGGTATTTTGTTCACCCTGTTTTTCATAGTACAGGAGATAGTCAGAGACTTCAGACATAGTACAGGAGATGGTCAGAGACTGCAGACATAGTACAGGAGATGATCAGAGACTGCAGATATAGTACAGGAGATGATCAGAGACTGCAGACATGATACAAGAGATGGTCAGAGACTGCAGACATAATACATGAGATGTTCAGAGACTGCAGACATAATACAGGAGATGGTCAGAGACTGCAATCATAGTGCAGGAGATGGTCAGAGACTGCAGACATGGTACAGGAGATGGTCAGAGACTGCAGACATGGTACAGGAGATGGTCAGACTGCAGACATAATACAGGGGATGATTAGAGCCTCAGACATGATACAAGAGATGGTCAGAGACTGCATACATGGTACAGAAGCTGGTCAGAGACTGCAGACATGATACAAGAGATGGTCAGAGACTGCAGATATGGTACAGAAGCTGGTCAGAGACTGCACACCTTATACAAGAAATGATCAGAGACTGCAGACATAGTACAGGAGATGATCAGAGACTGCAGACATGATACAAGAGACAGTTATAGACTGCAGACATAATACAGAAGATGGTCAGAGACTGCAGACATGGTACAGGAGATGGTCAGAGATTGAAGACATGATACAAGAGATGGTCAGAGACTGAAGACATTATACAAGAAATGATCAGAGACTGCAGATATAATACAGGAGATGGTCAGAGACTGCAGTTCCTATGAACATTAGTAGATAATGGCCAATCGGCCCTCTTACCTGACCCAGCGATACAGCAACGGTTCCGCCGATCAGGAGTCTGCTCACTCTGAATTGCCTGTGGCGACTCCGCTGGGTAGCACCCATATCTGTACAGACCCCCCCCCCAGGACAGACCCATTTCCATTAGTACAGACCCCCCCAGGACAAACCCCCCCTCCATTAGTACAGACCCCCCAGGACAAACCCCCCCTCCATTAGTACAGACCCCCCAGAACAAACCCCCCCCTCCATTAGTAGTCCCCCCAAGGACAGACCCCCCTCCATTTAGTACAGAATCCCCCAGGACAACCCCCCCATTAGTACAGACCCCCCAGGACAAACCCCCCTCCATTAGTACAGACCACCCCAGGACAAACCCCCCTCCATTAGTACAGACCACCCCAGGACAAACCCCCCTCCATTAGTAGAGACCCCCCAGGACAGACCCCCTTCCATTTAGTACAGACTCCCCCAGGACAACCCCCCCATCAGTACAGACCCCCAGGACAAACCCCCCTCCATTAGTACAGACCCCCGAGGACAAACCCCCCTCCATTAGTACAGCCCCCCCCCCAGTTCAAACCCCCCTCCATTAGTACAGACCCCCCAGGACAAATCCCCCTCCATTAGTACAGACCCCCCCAGGACAAACCCCCCTCCATTAGTAAAGACCCCCCAGGACAAACCCCCCAGGACAAACCCCCCTCCGTTAGTATAGACCCCCCAGGACAAACCCCCCTCCATTAGTACAGACCCCCCAGGACAAACCCCCCTCCATTAGTACAGACCACCCCCTTAATTAGTACAGACCCCCCCAGGACAAACCCCCCTCCATTAGTACAGATCCCCCCAGGACAAACCCCCCTCCATTAGTACAGACCCCCAGGACAACCCCCCCCTCCATTAGTACAGACCCCCCAGGACAAACCCCCTCTCCATTAGTACAGAGCCCCCCAGGACAAACCCCCCTCCATTAGTACAGACCCCCCCACGACAAACCCCCCTCAATTAGTACAGACCCCCCAGGACAAACCCCCCTCCATTAGTACAGACCCCCCCCCAGGACAACCCCCCTCCATTAGTACAGACCCCCCCAGGACAAACCCCCCTCCATTAGTACAGACCCCCCCCAGGACAAACCCCCCTCCATTAGTACAGACCCCCCCAGGACAAACCCCCCCTCCATTAGTACAGACCCCCCCAGGACAAACCCCCCTCCATTAGTACAGACCCCCCCAGGACAAACCCCCCTCAATTAGTACAGACCCCCCCAGGACAAACCCCCTCCATTAGTACAGACCCCCACCAGGACAAACCCCCCTCAATTAGTACAGACCCCCCAGGACAAACCCCCCTCCATTAGTACAGACCCCCCCAGGACAAACCCCCCTCCATTAGTACAGAACCCCCCCTCCATTAGTACAGACCCCCCCAGGACAACCCCCCCTCTCCACTAGTTTACATAAAAACACCTGGGCGGCAGCTTAAGAGAAGAGGACAGTGTGCAGCCGCGCCGCCCAGGTGGAGAACACATCGAGACAGCCAGGCACAGGCACAGAGCGCTCCCCCCCCCCCAGTGATGTCAGTGCGCGGCTGGTCTCTCTCCACACAGAGACCAGCCGCTCTGATGTCTGGCTGCTCTCCTTCTCTGAAAGGAGGAGGGAGGGGGGACGGGCTTCAGCATGAAGCTAAACACAGCGGCAGCGACGCCGCGACACCACGACGGTGATCGGCGGAGAGGGCCGCCTCTGGACATGGAGAAGAGAGAGGGGAGCACTCTGGCACTATAGCGCCCCCTCCTCTCTGGCGCCCGGGTGCACTGCATCCCGAGCACCCGCCTGGGATCGGCCCTGTCCCCTGGGGCAGGAGCTGGGTCCCCAAACCCTTTTTAGGACAATATCTTGCATATTAGCGTTTAAAATTAGCACTTTTGATTTAGAACGTTCGAGTCCCATAGACTTTAATGTGGTTCTAGAGTTCGCGCAAACTTTCGGTGCGTTCGCAGGTTCTGGAGCGAACCGAACCGGGGGGTGTTCGGCTCATCCCTACTGGTATTATAAGAACTAACTTTTGAACCTCCTCTGGATATTTTGGCAGAACAAAGTTTGCAGTCTGCAATGTGTTTGTTGGTTTCATCAATTTTAAAGAACTTCCAGACAGCTGACATTTTGCTGGCAGTGGCAACCATTTGCATTGCACTTAAAGCCAGAAATAAGTAAGTTTCACCAACTTAAGGGGGGGTGGGGAAATGAGGAAAATGGGGAAAAATTTTTTGAGCCCAAATGATTGGTTTTCCACACATGGTGACAGTGACACCTACTATTTTTTTGAATAATGAAGCTGCTCTCACCAGTGCTTGTTGTTTTTTCCTGCTGCATCCAGCATCTTGGTATGGCCAAGTAAACCAGTGGCAGTGGGGATGATGAAATCCATCTGTCGGGTACAACGGTCGCAGTGGGTATCTCTACAAAAAGCAGAGGATGGTCTCAGAAAGGCACATGCAGGAAAATGTTAGGCAAGAGACAATGATGATTTATGTAACAGCAGCAGTCATTTGCCACCATGATGGACATGTTAGACAGAGACAATGTGGGACACTAAGTTATGTGTAACACACACAAACACAGGCCGGTTGCCATGCTGGACAGTGGACATTGTGTTAGGCAAGAGAGAGAGAGACAATGTGGGACAAACTAAGTGTAACACAGGCTGGCCACCATGTTAGACAAGAGAGAGAGACAATGTGGGACAATTTGACAAACTAATGCGGCGTACACACGGTCGGAATTTCCGATGGAAACAGTCCGATGGGAGCTTTTCATCGGATTTTCCGACCGTGTGTATGCCCAACGGTCTTTTTCTGTCGGAATTTCCGATGGACTTTGAATTGAGAACCTGTTCTCAATTTTTCCGACGGAAAACCTTTCTATCGGATTTTCCGATCGTGTGTATGCAATTCCGACACGCAAAATTTCCGACGCATGGTCGGAAACAATTCGACGCATGCTCGGAAGCATTAAACTTCCCTTTTATAGTACTGTCGAACGTGTTTTATGCCGCTGTGTTATTGACCGTCGGAATTGGTGTGATCGTGTGTAGGCAACACAGCTTGAGCGGAATTCCGTCGGAAAAACCTTCAGAGTTTTTTCCGACGAGAATTCCGATCGTGTGTACGCGGCATAAGTGTAATACAGGCTGGCCGCCATGTTAGGCAAGAGAGAGAGACAATGTGGGACAAACAGAGTGTAACACAAACGCTGGCCGCCATGTTAGGCGAGAGAGAGAGAGACAATGTGGGACAAACTAAATAACACAGGCCGGCCGCCATGTTAGGCAAGTGATGTAAGACACATAACATAAGTACAATGTGAAAGACTCATTGCCAGTTATCACAAATGCTTGATTGCAGTTGTTGCCGCCAAGGGTGGCACAACCAGTTATTAGGTTTAGGGGGCAATTATTATTTCACGTAAAGCCAGGTAGGTTTGGACAGCTTTTTTGCCTTAATAAATTAAACCATCATTTAAAAACTGCATTTTGTATTTACTCAGGTTATCTTTGTGTAATAATACATTTTTTTGATGATCTGAGTCATTTAAGCGTAACAAATATGCAAAAAATTCAGAAAAGGGGCAAATACTTTTTCACAGCATTGTATATCTATATACCATTTTGGTGTAATGATCTGGAAGTTCACATGCATGGTACACACAGTCCCATACTTGGCATGGCTTCTCCATGTCTAGGTCAGTGTGCGATAGTCATATTTACAATTTGTCTTTTACAAATCAGTCCTTCCATTTGGTTATTTTATAATAGTAAGACATATGCATTAAAAAAAAAAATTAAGTTCATTTAGTATATGAAGCTTATATGTGCACTCATGATTTTTCTCAATATACAGAAGATTATTCATAATTTTTTGGTCTTATTTTCCTTTCTTTTTTATTTTTTGTGTGTTGTGACAGACCTAGCCGGGACAGAGGCTGTTGGAGGGGACTGAATGCGAGCCTATTGCCTTACGATTATGGGCCCTGGCATTTGGGGGAACAGTGCTCTTTGAGCTGCATGCCTGGGGACCCCTGAGCTGGTGTTACTTGGATTCAGGTCCATGCTGGCCCCCCAAGACACAGACTCTGTATATGTATTTGGCATATTAGCAAGAGACTGAATGACACTGTTGGGACACAAGCTGTCAGATGCTAATGTCATGAACTCCAGCCAGCCTGTCTGTTGTGTAAATGAGTATAGTCTGGCTTGTAGGAGTGTTTCACCTATTGTTGTGTGTGCTAATTAACCCTGCAATTGAATGAAGGAGTCCAGTGTTGATTAAGATAATTAGCTCATGCTAATTAGGTTAGGTTTTAGTCATCTGGCTGTATAAATTTGTGTGACATGTCAAATAAAGATCATTCCTGATGTACCCTACACTGGTGTTGTCTGGTGACTGGGTGAGCTCAGGGGTCTTGGATTGTGTGGTACCGGACAGAGGAAGCATTTACAGAAGACATCTTGAGTACGGGGTCCGTCACAATTGGCTGGCAGCGGTGGGATCGTGCTTCCTTGTCATGAACACATCCAAACCATCACCTGGATCCAAGGCCCGGATAGCAGAGGTACAGATACGTTGTCATGGAAGAGGAATTCGGAAGGAGGTTGCGAGAGATGGGATACAGCACAGAGGATCAGTATCGGTGCAGGTCCTGCTGGGATGGTATGATTCTGTCCGCCTACAACTCTGGAAGGAAGCGCTAGCCTGTGAGCAGCGACACCAGGGAAAAGTTCTCCCCTCCATCCATGTAAGGTACTGGTCGCAGTATGAAGTACGAATGTTGTTATTGGGGGAACAACCGAAGCAGGAGTGGACAGCTGAGTTAAGCAGGCTGATCCAGGCAGAAATGCGTTTGGACGAGAGCTACAGAGCCCTCCGGTGGTATGTAGCCCAAGTGTGCCCGTGGACAGCGGATGACAGGGCCACGGAAGGCTTTGATTATGATGGCCTGGGATTGTTGTACTGGAGGCTGTCCGAGGACCCTGACTTTGGGAGTGATCTGGAGTGGCGTTTGGAGGAAATAATGGAGCACAGAGAGCAAAGATTGAACGTCTCGGAAGTGCTCTGGGCACAGGAAGATTTGGAGTTCCTGGCCACTCTGGAATGGGAGCTGGAGATCACCTACAGACAGCTTCTAGACTCTGCTCAGCAGCAGGGTGGGGCTACCTTTGCCTGGGACTATCAGGAAATACCAGCAGACAGCTCTGAAATCCTGGCTGAAGAGTCGGCAATGTGGCATAGTAACAGAGTGCTTTGCCCACCTGCCCCCGCAGCTATGGACGCGGAGGTCTTATGGCGGATGCAGCAAGTGCTGACTGACCTTGACAAACCTGTTACTGCACAAGACGAGGTTGGATGGAGGAATGTGCCTGTCCAGCAGCATGCCAGAGAATCGGCAGTGGAAAATCTGGAGATTGCCATCCCCAAAGCTGAAGTGTTGACAACAGGGCAGAGCTCTGCTAACCTCTGCCCAGCACCGATGGCATCTTCTAGGTTCCACTGACAGATGGTGAACCTCTATCCCCAGACATCAGTTGTAGAGACAGGGGATTTAATATACTTTTCTGCTGAGGAAAAACAACCTGATGAGCCTCCATCAGAAGAGCTGGTATTAGGGCCAAACTTCACTGAGCTCTGCCCAGCACCAACAGCAGTATCCGTGGAGTTACAAGGAACTTCCCAGCTGAAGCGCTGGTCACCGGACAGAGGGTCCAAGGCCTCTGCCCCACACCAGTGGCAGTTATGGAGGCTCAGGGTGAGAAGGTGGCAATCACTTCCCAGCAGCAGATACAGGGGAAGAAGGGAGAGGAGGTGTTTGTCGTCCCTCCCCAACAGTTGGCCAGGGTGGAGAAAGCGATCTTTCCTCCCCAGCAAAGATTTGTGCACCTGGGAGACAGTACCAGAGACATGTTGTCCCAGCAGCCAGATGAGGGAATGGAAAAGGAAGCAGTGGGCTCCCCTTCCCAATGGCCGCTACACAATTTGGGAGTGGAGGAAGCCAGCCTCCTGCCCCAACGGTTAACCAGAGCCGAGGGTGTGGAGTCCCCAGCAGAAGTGCTGGCAACAGGGCAGAGTGCTACCCACCTCTGTCCAGCACCAGCAACAACTGTGGAGTTCCAGGGAGCCGGGGTAGTTGGCCCCTCTCTCAGGCGACAAGCTGATGTAGTGAAGCTGCTACTCCCAGCTGAATCACTGGCAACAGGGCAGCGTGTCGCTGGCCTCTGCCTAGCACCTACAGTGTCTCTACAGCTTCAAGAAGCTGGGGCAATCGGTCACACTGTCCAGCAGCAGACGGCGCCCCAGAATGATGACACCAACCCAGCTAAAGTGCTGGCAACTGGACAGAGGGTCCAAGACCTCTGCCCCACACCTGTGGCAGTTCTGGAGGCCCAGGGTGAGGAGGTGGTGGTCACTCCTGAGCAGCAGATTAGGACCCAAGGAGAGAATGCAATCTGCACTTCACAACTGCAGCTTGAGCTGATATTGGTGAATGGGACTTCAGTCTCCACTTGTATACCCCAGGGATGCTAGGCGGTCGGCCCAGATCCCCAACAGCATGATGGAGTGTGCCCAGTCACCCTGTCTTCTCTCCAGCGGCTGAAAAGACTCCAGGGCGAAGGGCCAGTCCAGGCCTCTCCCCAGCGGCGGATATGTTCTCTGAGAGAGGCAGAGGTTGGCTGGGTGAGTAATACTCTGTTTGGAACAATTTGTTTGGGGTACTGTGTGGGTACAGGCATTAGAGGACTGGAACTATGGACTAACTTCGGAGTCAACCCGTCTGGGGTTTCCTCCTGTGTTAGTCTCCTGTCGAAAGGGGAGAAATGTGACAGACCTAGCCGGGACAGAGGCTGTTGGAGGGGACTGAATGCAAGCCTATTGCCTTGCGATTATGGGCCCTGGCATTTGGGGGAACGGTGCTCTTTGAGCTGCATGCCTGGGGACCCCTGAGCTGGTGTTACTTGGATTCAGGTCCATGCTGGCCCCCCAAGACACAGACTCTGTATATGTATTTGGCATATTAGCAAGAGACTGAATGACACTTTTGGGACACAAGCTGTCAGATGCTAATGTCATGAACTCCAGCCAGCCTGTCTGTTGTGTAAATGAGTATAGTCTGGCTTGTAGTAGTGTTTTACCTATTTTGTGTGCTAATTAACCCTGCAATTGAATGAAGGAGTCCAGTGTTGATTAAAATAATTAGCTCATGCTAATTAGGTTAGGTTTTAGTCATCTGGCTGTATACATTTGTGTGACATGTCAAATAAAGATCATTCCTGATGTACCCTACACTGGTGTTGTCTGGTGACTGGGTAAGCTAAGGAGTCTTGGATTGTGTGGTACCGGACAGAGGAAGCATTTACGGCGGACATCTTGAGTACGGGGTCCGTCACATGTTTCATTTTAAGTTTGTCCAGTGTAAATTTGCTGCCCCCTCAAAATAACTCAACACACAGCTATTTATGTCTAAACCACTGGCAACAAAAGTGAGTACACCCCTAAGTGAAAATGTCCAAATTGGGCCCAAAGTGTCAATATTTTGTGTGGCTTCCATTATTTTTCAGCACTGCCTTAACCCTCTTGGGCATGGGGTTCACCAGAGCTTCACAGGTTGCCACTGGAGTCCTCTTCCACTCCTCCATGACGACATCAGGGAGCTGGTGGATGTTAGAGATCTTGTGCTCCTTCACCTTCTGTTTGAGGATGTCCCACAGATGCTTAATAGGGTTTAGGTCTGGAGACATGCTTGGCCAGTCCATGACCTTTACCCTCAGCTCCTTTAGCAAGGCAGTGGTCATCTTGGAGATGTGTTTGGGGTCGTTATCATGTTGGAATACTGCCCTGCGGCCCAGTCTCCGAGGGGAGGGGATCAGGCTCTGCTTCACTATGTCACAGTATATGTTGGCATTCATGGTTCCCTCAATGAACTGTAGCTTCCCAGTGCCAGCAGCACTCATGCAGCCCCAGACCATGACACTCCCACCACCATGCTGGACTGTAGGCAAGACACACTTGTCTCTGTACTCCTCACCTGGTTGCCGCCACACACGCTTGACACATCTGAACCAAATAAGTTAATCTTGGTCTCATCAGACCACAGGACATGGTTCCAGTAATCCATGTTCTTAGTCTGCTTGTCTTCAGCAAACTGTTTGCGGGCTTTTTTGTGCATCATCTTTAGAAGAGGCTTCCTTCTGGGATGACAGCCATGCAGACCAATTTGATGCAGTGTGCGGCGTATGGTCTGAGCACTGGCAGGCTCCTTCAACCCCCACCCCTTCAACCTCTGCAGCAATGCTGGCAGCACTCATGCGTCTATTTCCCAGAGACAACCTCTGGATATGACTCTGAGCATGTGCACTCATCTTCTTTGGTCGACCATGGCGAGGCCTGTTCTGAGTGGAACCTGTCCTGTTAAACTGCTGTATGGTCTTGGTCACCATGCTGCAGCTTAGTTTCAGGGTCTTGGCAATCTTCTTATAGCCTAGGCCATCTTTTTGTAGAGCACTAATTCTTTTTTTTTCAGATCCTCAGAGAGTTCTTTGCCATGAGGTGCCCTGTTGAACTTCCAGTGACCAGTATGAGAGAGTGAGAGCAATAACACCAACTTTAACACCTGCTCCCCATTCACACCTGATACCTTGTAAAGCCCCATACACACGGTCGGAAAATCCGCCCACCAAATCCATCGCATTTGGTCTGACGGATTTAGTCCGACACTAGTGTTGCATACACACGGTCGGACAAAGTTGTCGGAAAATCCGATCATTCTGAACGTGGTGACGTTTGTTGCCTACGACGGGACTACGTAGAGGCTCATAGCAAATAGCTTTGGTCTTGTAATGTGATCTGAGCATGCGTGGCACTTTGTCCGTCGGAATTCGCTACACACGATCGGAATTGGTGTGATCGGACTTTGTAGAGCAGGAGATAGAACTTTGTCCGTCGGACAATCCGATGGAAACTGTCCGATGGTGCCTACACACGGTCGGAATTTCCGACAACATTGTCCGATAGGACAGAATCCATCGAAAAATCCGACCGCGTGTATGGGGCTTAACACTAACGAGTCACATGACACCGGGGAGGGAAAATGGCTAGTTAGGCCAAATTTGGCGGACTTAGAAAGAAGTCTTGACTCAAAATTATCCGCTTTGAGATTGACACCTTGCTAGCCCCCTCGCCTGGTATGGATTTAAAGGGGAACCCCTATGCCGAAAAAAATGGCGTGGGGGTCCCCCCCAAAGTCCATAGCAGACCCTTATCCGTGCACGCAGCCCGGTCGGTCAGGAAAGGGGGTGGGGACGAGCGAGCGCCCCCCTCCTGAGCCATATTAGGCCGCGTGCCCTCAACATGGGGTGGTGCTTTGGGGAAGGGGGGCCCTGCGGCCCCCCTACCCCAAAGAACCTTGTCCCCATGTTGATGAGGACAAGGGCCTCTTCCCGCCAACCCAGGCCGTTGGTTGTAGGGGTCTGCGGGCGGGGGGCTTATCGGAATCCGGGAGCCCCTTTTAGGGTGGGGGCCAGGATCTGGAGGCCCCCTTATTATGTGAATGAGTATGGGGTACATGGTACCCCTACCCATTCAACATGTGTATCATTTGGTACCATCTGTGCACCTTGGTGAACTCCAATCACCCAAATCGCTGTGTCAGCATATAAATGTGATTCCACTGCAAAAAATCACCACATATGCACCATAGTGAAAATTAATTGCTAAAAATAATAAATGAATATAACAAGTCCCATTCGCATTGGTTTTCAACTTGACTCGGATAAATTTAGCAGTCCATCAACATGAAGCTTAATTGCAATGATGTAACGTTTGTTCAATATGCTGCAAACTTCCACCATGTAAACTTGCATGCGTCACCCAATTGTGCTGATATATAATCTGCTTACCAGATCCTATTGACCTCTTTATTGAAAAAGTAAGTCAAAAACGCTTTTACAGGATTGTACACATAGGCGTCGACATGTACATTTGGATTGATCTCCTCCTCTCAGACTCACACAAGATATATGAAAGAGCAAGAGAACTCTATAATGTAATATTGCTTTAATATAAAAACTTTTATAAAAACAAGACAGCCAAATGGCTCCTTACATGGTTTTGTGCCCGACCCAGCACTGGGGCTGCTCGCTTTGGAATAGAAGCTATTACTGTGTCGCTGTTGCTCATGTGCCTGCTGCAGAGCCGCGGCTTCAGCGTGCGTTCCAGTGGGCTCGTCCAGCAAACCACAAAGGACTGGAAGTGGCGTCAAAATCAGGAGAATGCGTGACCAGGTACCGCCTCGATGTACGTTTCGTTCGTCCAACGTCTTCGCCCCCTTCATGTTGATGGACTGCTGAATTTATCCGAGTCAAGTTGAAAACCTATGCGAATGGGACTTGTTATATTCATTTATTATTTTTAGCAATTAATTTTCACTATGGTGCATATGTGGTGATTTTTTGCAGTGAAATCACATTTATATGCTGGCACAGCGATTTGGGTGATTGGAGTTCACTAAAGTGCACAGATGGTACCAAATGATACTCATGTTGAATGTTGATTTATGTTTTTTTGTTATTCATTAAGTACATGGTATATAACACATGTGATCTTGCATATATTGCAGAAATTGTTTTTCAGATATTTTACATAGAGTATATATTTAATAATAATACGATTTATCTATAGAGGATTATCACATTAAGGGTAGCACCTATTTACACGGGTTATTCCCAGCACTGTTAGAAGTAAAATAGCGCCCCTATATCACTACACATCACTGGAGAATATTTTTATTTTTCTAGGGAGCAGCATAAATTACAAAAAATAGACAGAAATATATAGGAGCAATTAGCAGGCACGTATATATTTCTCTCTATTAGTGTCGCAGGGTTATATGCAGCTGGACTCCAGCTGTTTACCACCCCTACCCATTCACCTGAGTGAAAAAGTGTTAAAAAAACGCACAACACGTTTTTTTAAAGTACTTTATTAGACAGCTCTGGGGGTCTTCTTCCGACTTCGGGGTCTTGTCTCACTCTTCCTTTCTTCTGCCGGGCCTCCGCTATCTTCTTGCAGCTCTTTTACTAGCGTTGGCCCAGTCTTCTGGTTCGTCACTGTTGTCGCCGCCGCCTTGTTCTTCTTCTTCCTTCTTCTTCTTCTCTTCTTCCGATGTTGCCACAACGCTCTCTCCGGTCGCTCGTCCCCACCCCCTTTCCTGACCGGCCGGGCTGCGTGCTCGGATAAGGGTCTGCTATGGACTTTGGGGGGGACCCCCACGCAGTTTTTTCGGCGTAGGGGTTCCCCTTTAAATCCATACCAGGCGACGGGGCTAGCAAGGTGTCAAGCAGCATTGACTTCCTTCGCTAGTCCCGTCTACCTGGCGTCACATTCAAAATGAACGGACTTTACTTTGTGTGTGGGCAAGTCCGTTCATTTAAAAAGTCCCACGGACCTCCGCCAAAAGTCCGGGGAATTGTCCACAGGAAAAGTCCGGTCATGTGTGGGCATGTGTGGGCAAGTCCGCTCGTTCAGAAAGTCCGGCGGACCTCCGCTGGAAAGTCCGGCGGATTGTCTGCGGGACTAAGCCTGACGAATAGCCTGATCGTGTGTACGTGGCAGGGACAGAAAATTTACACTGTTATACAAGCTGTACACTCACTACTTTACATTGTAGCAAAGTGTCATTTCTTCAGTGTTGTCACATAAAAAGTTATAATATAATATTTACAAAAATGTTAGGGGTGTACTCACTTTTGTGAGATACTGTATACCTGTATATATATATATATATATATATATATATATATATATATATATATATAATTGGATAATTGTAAACGATGTGGCCAAAGCATTCACTCCAAGAGCTTCTTACTCCTCATGTGCCATTCATATATAACTAACAAAGAATAAATGAGTATGTCTAGTATATGAACAAATGGTCAATTACCTCCGTTTATGACTAGAGCATTATACTGCTATAAAAGCAGATGCCATATCAAAGACCAATTTAACAGATTATATTGACCTTGATGCATCAAACAATGGTAAATGGAGTTTAGGAAATGTTATACTGGTGCCACAATGTTGAAGCCATAGGGAACCACATGCAGTAAAGCTATACAGACAACTAAACAACAAAAAAACAAAAAGGAGAAAACACCAAAGTTTAAACTCAGTACCACGCCTATGGAATTACATCTTTAAGTGTTATTGCAGGTGAAATGCCAAGACTCGCCCTAGTCTATAGTTGATTGCCAAAAACAAAAACTACATTCTGCTAGGTAAACCACATGATGGAGGTGTTCCTAAAAATCTTTTGAACACCACTTGGTCAGACAGACTCATGCCTCCCAAGGACCCGAACCTATGAACTGGCCCCAGCATGGACACCCACCTAAATATGAAAAGGGGACAGGCCTAAATGGGGGCTGGGTGGGCCCTTTCCCCATTGAAAAAGGTGTGCATATACCGACAACCTCCATGGGCGGCATTGATGAAGGGAAAGGTGGAGAGGACGCAGGGGAGGAGGGCCTGCCAAACTATCACAACGATCCGGTGACCTGTAATCGGGAGTTCCGGGTCCCGATTATTAGTACCGGTCTCGGGGCTCATGGTGAGACCCTTGTCTCTGTGCTGCCGCGCTCCCAGCACAAAGGGAGAGAAAAGATATACCTGTGCTCAAATCCCAATAGCTTGTACATGTATTTGACCTATCAGGTGCTAAGAGGTGTGACCACATATTAACACTACAAATTCTGGATGGACCCTCTGCACACTGCTAATGCAGGTCAGTGACCAGATCTGAACCTAGTTGCTTTCCCCCACCTTGGGCCTTTGTGCTGCATGGTGTCCACCTTAGCATTTGCAGTGGCAAGGCAGTGTAGGACTGGCCAGAAGAGGGATTACTTTGATGCAGTTGGTCCGCTTAAACATGTATTGCAATATATATGAAATAAATATCCCTGTTTTTCATTGCATAGTTTGCTGGGAAGAGTGTAGCAGTGTGCAGAGGGTCCATCCAGAATTTGTAGTGTTAACATGTGGTCACACCCCTTTAGCACCTGAAAGTTCAAATACATGTACAAGCTATTGGGATTTGACCACAGGTATATCTTCTATCTGTTGTAACCCTGGTCAGTGACCAGATCTGAACCTAGTTGCTCTCCTCCACCTTAGGTCTTTATGCCCCATATTGGCATGGAGTCCACCTTAGCATTTGCAGTGGCAAAGCAGTGTAGGACTGGCTATAAGAGGGATTACTTTGGCGCAGTTGGTCAGCTTAAACATGTATTGCAATATATGTGAACTGAATATCCCTGTTTTTCATTACATAGTTTGCTGGGAAGGGCTGTAGCAGTGTGCAGAGGGTCCATCCAGAATTTTCAGGGAGGTACACAATTATGCGGCCCCATGGCAAAAAGTCCAGTGCAGTGGGGCCGCATATTTGTGTGACGTCAGCATGAACAGGTTAAACTGTGCCTGAGAAGTCTCTTGGGTTCTGTAAATGAATGCAATTGTGTCAAAAATGTTTTAATATCAATAAAGGAATTTGGGAATTTTTTCTCTTTAATTATAATTGGTGTTGGAATTTAGGCCTTAAAGTGTTACTAAACTCAGAACCTGCATTCACTATATCTGGTCTCCCACGGTGCACAGAACATGGAAATGCAATTAGTTTAGTAAATATAAACTGCTAAATACCTTTTCTCATCAGCAGTATATAGGAGTCTTGAGACTATCACTGTCTGCTTAAGCTTGTAGGAGGATTATTGATTCTCCCCTGATCCTCTATCTGGACAGTGCTGATTGGCCATATGCTAATCACATGCACTCTCCCAAGAAAAATAAAATAAAATTACTCTCTAGCAATACACACTGACCTGAGCATGTGCAGCCTGATTCTTAATACTCTGTTCTATCAAGAGATGGGTTGGAGTCAAAGAAGAGGAGGATCAGAGAAGACAGGATCACACAGCCTTTATACACAATGCAGAGGATTAACCCCTTAGGTTCCACAGTGAGTATAACAAGCATGCTTTACTGCATATGCACACTGATTTTACTGTTGTTGATTTAGTAACACTTTTAAATCCCTTTTTGCTGCTGACCTGTCCATAAAAAAAAAAAAAAATTCTGCTGCAAAAAAAATTGTGCCAATTCCTCCATCCACACATTTTGAGTGAATGGAGGAATCATTCCCACTGTGCTATTGTGTTCTGACAGCAGGGAGACTTCCTTGTCATCAGAATACGATGATCAGTGCTGCCACCTATAGCCGGTGGTACTGATTGTTCAGGAAAAACCCTTCAGCTGTCTGTGGATAAATCGGCTTGTGTACAACCAGCCTGCCCATACATGGATCGAAATTTGGGTGGTCCCTGCTGAACTGGCTGAATTTCAATCCATGTATAGTTGCCCTAAAACTGGGTATACACTAACAACCACTGGGTTGCACAAAAAAAACTGACAGCTCTGGTTGGAGACACTGTACGAACCATGCGAGGTTAGTCCAGCGATCTCCCCCCGCGGAGCTGTTGTGTTGTGACAGGGGGCCGGCCCACCGCCAGAACACATTATGATCAGCGATCTCTGCCATTGGCTGAGAGTGCTGATCGGGAGCTGGTCGGCTGCTGGTGCACTTCCAACAGAAGCTGGCTGGAACTGCATGCACTTCCAACAGAAGCTGGCTGGCTTCTGTCAAACAGACAGACATAAATGCAAATGTCTCCCAATATTTTGCCTGTGTGTACGGGGCTTAACTCTGAAATCTCAAATGTCAAAGCAATAGTAGACCAAGCCATGCAGACAATGTAAATATGTACATATGCAGCGTATGTAGCAGTACCCCCGTAGGGGCTGTTGAGTAATGTGGCCAACCTGTCACCCTGCCCAGCCCGGCATTCACTTCAGACACTCCAAGACAATGAACCAGTCCATCAGCTTTGTTTGTTTTGTATTTTATTGACGGATAGAACTGGGATGGGGTTAAGGAATTCATGGGAAGCCCAGAAAATGATTCTTGCATGCTTGGGACAATTCAGATATTTTCCTCCTGCACAACACTTGCTGAAGACTATCTCTCCTCCTCCCTTCAGCACTGTTCTTCAGGCGCAGCTAGCACATGGTTAGGCCCAACTCTGGTTCCAGCCAGGCCTAGCCTAGTACCTTATTACAGGCAGGGGCAGTGGGGCCCTATGGTGTAGCAAATAAAGTTCAAGTGCTAGCTGCCCTCTTTGGTAGACTACTGATCCCAGTCAGCCCTCTGCAGACCCTGACAGTTCTCTCAGCTGCACTCCTCGACTTCACTGCCAGTAACATCACAGACTCTTCCGTGGCTCTACATCCATCTCAGACTGCACACTCCCAGTCTGCTCGGGCATGTCTCTCGCAGCTCTCCCCACTGTGCCTGTCACTCACCGAAACCTGATGGATCCTTCCTGGAGACTTGCCCGGCAGTATTCCCCGCTGTCCTCTCCTGCTCAGGACACCCCTTGGTTTGTGTGGGGTTCCTGTACAGCCCTAAGCCCCCTGGCCCAAGGTCACCCCCCCAACAAAGGAGGGGGCTTCCTCAAAGGTCCCGACAGCCTAATACTCCATCTCCAGTTCTTCCACCCGAACAACTCCTCCCCAGCTGGGCTGACCCTCTGTATTTAAGTAGGCCTGCCCCCTGCCAATCCAGGTTGGAGATTGGTCAGGGATCCTTAAAACGCCCCAGACAGCTCCATCTCTCTTCCTCTCCTTCCTTCTAGAAGCCTCTAGAAGCAGAATGGAGGTAACTGAGAGGTGAAACTAACTGTGAGTCACCAGCCTACTATAAGCAACTCCCAGCCCACAGATCAAAACAAACAGGCCTGGCCTGCTTGAATTTACCTGCACTACAGAAAAATCTCACTCTAGCACTGACACTAGGTAGAGGGTGCTACACCTATTTAGAAGACTTTTATTTCACTGATTGTTATATAACCTGTAGTATGCAAATCAGATAAAAGGATGACAAAAGACATAAGGTGTAGACCCAAAGAACAGCCTCAGGTAATAAAATGTGTGCACGATGGACAGGAAAAAGATAAGATCTGTCCCTGTGGCACACAATGCATTATGCTGGTTCTCTGACCACTAACAACTAACAAATTGAATTACTGGGACATGTGTCCTACATTTATTATTCAGATAAGAAGGTAGCCAGCACACAAAAGGTGACAAAAGGTGACTTGCAAATGAAGCCTTGATATACTAGTGTAGTGCATTATTAGTATAAGGCTACATTTGCACTTGTGTCATGTGGTGGCTTCCTTCTTATTTGTTTTATTCTGCAGCGCTTCCACTGTCAATACACCCTCACTTAATTTACTGATTTGGGGATCCCAGTGTGGGATGGCATTTACACTATTTACTATTACATTACATCAGTATCTCATACTGATGAAGCAAATTATACTAATAAAATGGGCATAATGTGCTAGCTACCTGACCTAAGGCGAGCATGACTTGTATTTAAAAAAAGTAACATAAATTAAGTAATATTTTTCATACTTGTTCATACTCAAGTATGTTATGCTAGGAAGAGCATAAAGGCCCTCTTGCCCAAAAATTTTTTTTGGAACATGTAACTTAACCAGTTCAGCCCTGGAAGATTTAGCTGCTCAATGACCAGAGCATTTTTTGCCGTACGGCACTGCATCGCTTTAACTTACAATTGCGTGGTCATGCAACGCTGTACCCAAACAAAATTGACATTCTTTTTTACCACAAATAGAGCTTTCTTTTGGTGGCATTTGATCATCTCTGCGGTTTTTATTTTTTTCTATAAACAAAAAAAGACCGTAAATTTTGAAAAATACACAATATTTTGTACTTTTTGCTATAATAAATATGCCCAATTTTTTTTTAAAAAAGCAATTTTTTTCTCAGTTTAGGCCAATATGTATTCTTCTACATATTTTTGGTAATAAAAATCGCAATAAAAGTATATTGATTGGTTTGCGCAAAAGTTATAGCGTCTACAAAATAGGGGATAGATTTATGGCATTTTTATTATTATATATTTTTTTTACTAGTAATGGCGGCGATCTGCGATTTTTATCGTGACGGCAACATTACGGCAGACACATCGGACACTTTTGAAACATTTTTGGCGATTGACAATTATACAGCGATCAGTGCTATAAAAATGCACTGATTACTGTATAAATGCCACTGGCAGGGAAGGGGTTAACACTAGGGGGCGATCAATGGGTTAACTGTGTTCCCTGACTGTGTGTTTTAACTGTAGGGGGAGGAGACTGACTAGAGGGGATGACAGATTGTGGTTCCTAGCTATTAGGAAATCACGATTTGTCTCTCCTCACAGAACAGAACAGGGATGTGTGTGTGTTTACACACACACGTCCCTGTTCTGCCTCTCATGCCCGCAATCGCAGGTGGCCAGCGGTCATGTTCAACACCAGACCTGAATCTCATCACTAATTGAAGATAGGCATTCAGATTTGTGGCTGATCACCTTTTGGCATAGCATTCATACTAATTTTTTTAATCAAACATGCTTTTGATCTCAAGTCACCACTGCTAAATCTATAGAGGTGTCACTTATAAAGACCAAAGAGCTTTGAAAAAAATTGAAGGGAACATGCTACTCTTTTAGTAAGTCAACCCCAGGATTTGCATTTCTACATTTTTTCTATTTTTCTGTTACCTCCCTACAACATGCATCAGGCTTGATTTACTAAATGAGTGTGTTCACCTTGCAAAGTGAATGTTTTTTTTTCCAATCACGTGCAAGTTGTTTTTTGTTCATTTATCTTGATTGAGTATTTAACCACTTGCCAACCGCCTACCGCATATTTACCTGTACGTCATTTTGTGCAATAGCCACTGGGTGGCACATGTGTGCTCGCTACCGGAGGCATAATAAGGTGCTGATTGGTCACAGGAAATGCCAATCAGTGGGTCTGATGGACCCGATGTCCGCCGGCCACCCACAATCATTTCCCAGAGAGGCAGAATGGCGATCTGTCTATGTAAACAAGGCAGATCTCCGTTTTGACAGGGAAGAAGATGGAGATCTTGTGTTCCTGCTAAGCAAGAACACTGATCTCTGTCTTCATACAGTCAGAGCAACCCCCACACAGTTAGAAAGCACTCCCTAGGAGCACACTTAACCTTTTGATCGCCCCTGATGTTAACCCCTTCCCTACCAGTGTCATTAGTACAGTAACAGGTGTCCCATTTGTCCACCGCAATGTCACAGCCCAGCAAAAAATCACTGATCGCCCCCATTACTAGTAGACATGTGCACCCTGAAATATTTCGTTTTGGAATTTCGTTTTCGTTCGAAAAATAAATTTATTTAGTAACTCCCAAAATTAGTTTTTATTTATTTAGTTTTTTCGTTAAAAATTGCATTTGTCCAAAAATCCAAATTAATTAAGGTTGAATCTGTCATTGAAGGCTTATGGTTTCTGTCGAATGTTCAAAGAAGATTTGACGGAGCAGCTAAACTGTACGATGCCATATAGTTTAGCTGCTCCGTCGAATCTTCTTAGAACTTTCGACAGCCACCATAAGCCAAAGATTCAACGTTTGTATGTTTTTCGATGCTTTGTCGAATCTTTGTCGTTCATGTTGAATGTATATAGTTCAAACTGAAAATGGACTGGTGATAGTGATCACTGATCAGACAGGTATAATAGGGTATATAGAATCTATATAGAATCTCAATCTATAATATAGAATCTATAATAATAAATGGCGCCCCCCCCCCCCCCCCCCCCCCCCCGCACCCCCACCCCCCCCCCCCCCCCCCCCCCCCCCCCCCCCCCCCCCCACAACACGGCAGCCTCTGAGGCTATCATAACACTAGAAACACTAGTATCACTATCAAGTTCACAACACTAACACAATAGCAGTAGATTATTATAAAAAAGTTAGGTTGAACTGTAGCTCGCTTCACTATTGTTCTGCTGCTGTGCTTATGCCTAATTGCTAAATAATTCAGGTTCTCTGACAAACGGACCAGCTAAGATTGACTGTCTTCTGCCAATAACATTCATCATCATCATTATTTTTATTTTACTTTCCCTACCTAATTCCAGCAGCGATCTTTTCTCTCTACGTCAAATCTTTTCTCTCTACGTTGAATCTTCTCTCTACGTCAAATCTTTTCTCTCTACGTTGAATCTTTTCTCTACGTCAAATCTTTTCTCTCTACGTCGAATCTTCTCTCTACGTCAAATCTTTTCTCTCTATGTCGAATCTTTTCTCTCTACGTCAAATATTTTCTCTCTATGTAGAATAATCTTGGACTAATAGAGTTAAGGTTAGGCACATTCGACCACAGGTTCGATGGACACAGATTGTTATTGTCAGCGTCGAATCTCCTATGTATATCGAACTGTTGTCCCAACAAAAACGAAAATAAAGCATTTGTTTATGTCGTATCTTTCATTTTTTGGATTCTGCACTTTCGTTATCTTTTGTTAAAATGATAACGAAAATACCTGAAATTCGGACGAAAATGCATTCGGATGAAAACGAATGCACATGTCTAATTACTAGTAAAATAAATAAATAAATACAAATTCCATAAAAATATCCCATCGTTTGTAGATGCTATAACTTTTGCACAGACCAATCAATATACGCTTATTGGATTTTGTTTACCAAAAATATGTAGCTGAATACATATTGGCCTAAATCGATATTCAATTTTTTTATTTTTTTTATTGGATAGGTTTTATAGCAGTAACAAAAATAGTTTTTTTTTTTCAAAATTGACGCCCTTTTTTTGTTTATAGAGGTGATCAAATACCACCAAAAGAAAGCTCTATTTGTGGGAAAAAAAGGACATAAATTTTATTTGGGTATAGCGTCGCACGACCACGCGATTGCCAGTTAAAGTAACGCAGTGCTGTATCGCAAAAAATGACCTGCCATTAAAGGGGTAAAACCTTCCAGGGCTGAAGTGGTTAACCACTTGCCACCTGCCATATAGCAATATGACGTCGGCAAAGTGGTTGCGATATCCTGATCTGGGGCGCGAATTACGGCGATCATTGTTGCTGTGTGTCGGTCTGACACACTGCAACTCCGATCTAGGTAAAGAGTCTCTGACAGAGACTCTTTACCACGTGATCAGCCATGTCCAATCACAGCTGATCACGATGTAAACAGGAAGAGCCGTTGATCGGCTTTTCCTCACTCGCGTCTGTCAGATGTGAGTAGAGGAGAGCCGATCAGCTGCTCTTCTGACAGGGGGGGGGGGGGGGTCTGTGCTGATTGATTATCAGCGCAGCTCCCCCCCGAGGATGCCCACACTGGACCACCAGAGATGCCACCAGGGATACCCACCACTAGACACCACCAGGTATGCCAATCAGTGCTCACAATGGATGCCAATCAGTGCCCACGATGGGCATCACTGATTGGCAGGCATTATTGTTTGGCAATGATTGGCATCCATCAATACCATCCATTAGTGTACATCAGTGCCACCTCTCAGTGCCCATCCATGCCCATCCGTGACACCTATCAGTGCCCATCCATGACACCTATCAGTGCCCATCCATGCCGCTGATCAGTGCCCATCTGTGCTGCCTTTCAGTGCCCATAGGTGCCACCTATGTGTACCCATCAGTGCTGCATATCAGTGCAACCTATCAGTGCCCATCAGTGCCGCCTATCAGTGTCCATCATCAGTGCCACCTCATTGGTGCCACCTAATCATGCCCATCAGTGACGCCTTATCAGTGCCTGTCAGTGCAGCCCCATCAGTGCCCATCAGTGAAGGTGAAAACGTACTTATTTACAAAGTTTTGTAACAGAAACAAAAAAATTTCAGGCTTTTTTGATTTAATTAGCAAAAAATAAAAACCCCAGAGGTGATCAAATACCACCAAAAGAAAGCTCTATTTGTGGGAACAAAATTATAAAAATGTAGTTTAGGTACAGTATTGTATGACCGCACAATTTTCATTCAAAGTGCGACAGCGCTGAAAGCTGAAAATTGGTTTGGGCAGGAAGGTATATAAGTGCCCAGTATTGAAGTGATTAAAGTTAACACAGCTTCATTTTTTTTTATTGAGGTAAGTATAAGTATATAGTCCCTGTTTTGTATTAAATCTGAGCAGTTTTGTGCTGCTAGTGGCAAAATGTCGATCTTGATCGTCTAGAATCAAATGAATGTACGCTGTGGTGAGACCGATAGAAAATATTGTATCAGTGTTAGAATCAATCAGATAACGTAATTAGCATGTTGGCCATGATGGGTAAAACAACAGAAAACAAGCATATGTTTCTACCGTACAAGCGGTGGCTTTTGTATTTGAGAGATGCTGCAGATGACGGCTGAATGACATGCAGTGTCTCTGATTGGCCAGAGGGGAGTGGGTATGCTGGCTATATAGTGTGAGCTGCTTAACCAGAGTATCACATCTAAGAGGAGAACAGCTGAAGAGCCAGGATATTTACATTAACTGTAAGTAACATTCTCTCTTACCTAGCAGCTTTGTGCCTGTCTAATCCCAAGAAGATAAATAACTGGATTACAGCAACTCTCCATGCTCCAAGCTTTTCTGTTCACACTACATGATCAACACTGCTGATGCTCTATCTCATAAGAACTAACTTAACTCTCCACTAAATAGTTTCTTTTTAAATTTCATGGGAATAACAAAATATTTATAATGAAACAAGCATGAAAACAGCAAATTCCAGGTAAATGTGTTACTGAAAATTTTGAATTTCTTTTTAAACTGTTGTTGTACAGGTTGTACAACCACTTTAAGGCAGGACACATGCAACCCTGAAACCAAAAACAGAAGGTAATACACGTATTGCTTAAATGTATTCAAATTAGATTCATGTTTAGTCCAATATGTGTCTGCTCCTGTTGTTGGTTTACAGGGCACTGCCGGTCATCCCATATGCCATTTGCCCATTTTTTAAATGATTGCCATACACTAAAAATAGATGTAGTTGGGCTTGCTCCGATCCCTTTTCACACGTGATCTTTCAGAGAGATTTTTTTTCTCCAGGCAAAATGAAATGTTTTTTTTCAACAAGACATCTGACAGCCTTCAGATGTAATCTTTCAGGTGTTTTTGTACAAAAAAGGGACTGACATTCTTTATTTTATAACATAAGAATACTTAAAAAAAAATAATAATTACATTTTATATATTTATTGTTGTTTATTTGTAGTTTCTTTTTAAGATTTTAAAATGCTAAAATGATGGCTTTCCTTCTATATACATATTCTTTAAAGAACATATAGCATACGCACATGATTTCAGAGGCTTCAGTCTTATGCCTTGTACACACGGTCGGACATTCCCGACGACAACATTTTTGTTCCGAATACACACGGTCGGACAAAGTTGTCGGAAAATCCAATCGTTCGGAAAGTGGTGACGTTCGTTGCGTACGAAGAATCTACGTAGAGGCTAGCAGCCAATAGCTTTGGTCTCATAATTTTATCTGAGCATGCGTGGCACTTTGTCCGTCGGAATTCTCTACAAACGATCGGAAAAAAAGAGAGCAGATTTTTTTGTTGGAAAATTATAGATCCTGCTCTCAAATTTTTTCCGTCGGAATTTCCGACTAAGAAAGTGGAATAGAGCCCACACACGATCGGATTTTCCGACAACATAATCCGATCGGACCTTTTCCGTCGGAATTTCCGACCGTGTGTACAGGGCATTATCGGCATAAATCATTTTCCATCAGGCTGGAAGATTTTTGTACCTAATTTTTTATAAGAAGCATACATTTTCTCTATTTACCGCTTAACTGTTAAGGTGATATGCTTACCGCTAAGATAGTATATATTCAGGAATCAGAAAATCTTTAGTCTGTAGCTTCTCACACAGGTACTGCATTTGACTTAGACCCCATACACACTATACAACTTTTGTTGTCTGATTTCCTTTAGATTTACCAAAACCGTGTAGTGCAAGGGCCTGCCTGATTGCATAAAAAATTTAAACTCTTAAGGTTTGATCTCATATTATATGGTTTTGGTAAATCTGATGGAAAATATCTACAGAAAATTGTATACAACCTGGAAGCTCATTGGTTTCTATGCAGAAGTGAGCCTGATTTTGCACTTTCCAGCTTTAGTACATAAACCCCATTGCGTACTTAAAAGTGGGGTATACTTGTAGTGTGTATCCAGCTTATGTGACCAATTCCATTTAACCACTTTCGGACCGGACCATTTTGCTGGCTTAAGACCAGACCACTTTTTGCGATTCGGCACTGCGTCGCTTTAACTGACAATTGCGCGGTCATGCGACGTGGATTACAAACAAAATTGATGTCCTTTTTTTCCCACAAATAGAGTTTTCTTTTGGTGGTATTTGATTGCCCCTGCGTTTTTTATTTTTTGCGCTATAAACAAAAAAAGCGACAATTTTGAAAGCGCATCATTTTTTACTTTTTGCTATAATATATATCCCCCCAAAAAAAATATAAAAAAAAAAATTTTTTCCTCAGTTTAGGCTGATACGTATTCTTCTACATATTTTTGCTAAAAAAATCGCAATAAGCGATTATTGATTGGTTTGCGCAGAAGTTATAGCGTTTACAAAATAGGGGATAGTTTTATAGCATTTTTATTAATAATAATTGTTTTACTAGTAACGACAGCGATCCGTGATTTTTATTGTGACTGCGACATTATGGCGGACACATCGGACATTTTTGACACATTTTTGGGACCATTGTCATTTATACATCAATCAGTGCTATTTCAATGCTGTGTAAAGGACACTTTCAGTGAAGGGATTAACCACTAGGTGGCAGTGTAGGGGTTAAGTGTTCCTAGGGGAGTGTTACTAACTGTGGGGGCGTGGCTGTGATTTAGTGAACACTGATCTCTGCTCCAATCTCAGGGAGCAGATATCAGTGTCACTAGTTGCTAGGCAGAATGGGGAGATGCTGTTTACTTCCACATCTCCCCATTCAGCCATCCCGTGAGACGATTGTGGGTACCCCCGCGGCAATCGACTCCGTGGGACCCGCGACCGGACTCGCGGGGGTCCCGACAGGCACGCGCGCGCAACGCCGGCGGCGCGCATGCGATGGCACGGCGGCAATCTTAAAGGGGACGTACCTGTATGCCCTTTTGCCTGCCCGTGCCATTCTGCCGACGTACATCGTTGTGCGCCGGTCGGGAAGTGGTTAAACATGTAAAAATTATACTAAGAAAGTTTAGTATTGTAGTCATATACTGTTGATCCTATTGAAGGCCAGCTTATTTTTCTACTTCTGTAACTGCCAAAACTTATATTTTGTGAAATCCATTATTGTAACGGGACAAAATCAGTGTTAAAGTCAAAGCTAACAATTGAGCCAGAATATTTGTTCTAAGCAAGGCAGCAGAAAGACATGGGAAATGGCTACAGTATTTTGACACTGACAATCGGTGTCATGTACCTTAAAGGTAATCTGTCAAGAGAGAAATACAATGGGGGTTATTTACTAAAGGCAAATCCACTTTGCACTACAAGTGCAAACTACAAGTGCAAAGTGCACTTGAAATTGCACTGAAAGTGAACTTGGAAGTGCAGTCGCTGTAGATCCGAGGAGGACATGCAAGGAAAAAAAAAACCTGCATTTTATCTTGCACATGATTGGATAATAAAATCAGCAGAGTTTCCCCTCATTTCAGATCTACCCCTTAGATTTACAGTGACTGCACTTCAAAGTGCACTTGTAGTACAAGTGGATTTGCCTTTTGTAAATAGCCCCCAATATGTCTCTACTAATCTCTTTCTGGAAATGCTGGTTGCCTTGCGTTTTTGGCTTCAGCTTTCAATCACTGACCTGAAACATATGTGCACACCCTTCTTGTAGCTTTCCCATTCTAGGTCAGTGACTCAAAAAGTATTAAATCCCAGAATTTCAGAAAACAAGATTAGCAGTGCAGTTTGTTAAGTTATGTTCATATGAAATGGGAGTTTCCCAGTATTTTATAGCTGTATGGCAGAAGTGGAATGCTGAGCTAATATGACCACACCAAAAAACATTTCTGATAATTTCACAAAAAAAACTTAAAAATCCAAGTGAACTATTCACAGTTTATTATTATGGGCCACACGGGCAAATGTATTGTGCCACAGAAAGATTTGCCACTTTTATAACTTGAAAATTTGATGGAATGCTTTTCTTTAAAATAGCAGTATTATTGCTATCATCCAGAGGGCTTAAAATGTGACACTTTCTGGGAAAATGTTTGCTAAAATTCTGAATTTTGTAACACAAATATATTATTACATTCGAAAAGCGCAAACTGTTTTTTTCCACGCTGCCACTAACAACTTCCCATCTATCTTCAAAATAAATTTTTTGAAGTTCAAAAATATTTATTGTATCTTAGAAATCCAAGGTTACCATCTTTACATTTCACAAGCTCCCAAATGACCCCTACATCAGGGCTAAAAATATGAGTGATATATATGTGGACAGTCACGTAGTGGAGAACAGGTTTGAAAATTAGGATTAACTATGAATAAATGTAAATAAAGCCATTAATACAGTTATAAAATAATAAAATACGAAAAGATCAACTGGTCAAAAGCTACAGTACAAGAGCTAAATATAGGTTTTGACATACAAAAAAATAATGGCAAAATGCTAAGAAAATATTTAGTACATTTATGTTCATTTTGATAGAAGCATGTAGAGCAACCAATGTATATATAAAAGGTCTGTTACCCATAAAGAGAGAAAATTATCCCTGATGGCATCCTCTTTGTGGAAAAATCAATACAGAGGAGCTCTTGGATGCTGATTTTATCTTGATTTTTAATAAACTGTTTTGGATGATCTGTATGATTGAAGCATCTTTTGCTTATATAATCTGGGGGCAATTGCGGAATATCTACTGGCACAGTAAGAGGAGTACATTTTTGGCTGCTTGTAGCGCCATTGCTCCAGGAATGGCGGCGCGCTATACGCAAGTGCATACTGACCTCTTGGGGTCTATCTTTTATTGTAAGCCTTTCATCCTTAATTGGTGGTGGCAGTGGACAATTTTAGAAGTCTTACCCATATCATTGCACTATACACAAAAGGACCGAGGATTTATTTGCTTGGAAAATCTGGATTTTTGCATACCCTTTTTTGTGGAAGTTTATTATAGAAAATACCGAAAGAGACTTTCACCTCAAGCACTGCAATTTTCCATCTTTTTGAAAAACATTTATGATCATAATTTAACATTTTACAAATAAATCCATTTAAAAATGGTGTCAATTTTGAATGAAAGCTATGTGAATCTTGCTTGAAAACACTCAATAAAAAGTCCCCCAGGGCAGTGATTGTGAACTTTGGCACCTCAGATGTTTTGGAACTACATTTACCATGATGCTCATGCACTCTGCAGTGTAGTTGATCATCATGGGAGATGTACTTCCAAAACAACTGGGGTGCCAAAGTTCGCCATCACTGCCCTATGTTTTTTTTGGGCTCTTTCACACGGGCGGACCGTATGTCCGTATTTCATCCATCCGTTTTTGGATGAAATACGGACATACATGCATCCCTATGGAATAGCGGGTGTCAGCGGATGAACATTTGCTGACACCCGATATTGTCCGCCTCCGCTATGGTCCGATTCTGCAGACGGAGGAAAACCCTATTTTTCTATCCGTCTGCAGAGCGGATCGGATGAACACGGACACACGGTCCGTGTTCATCCGATCCTCCATAGAAGAGAGCGGAGATCTGACAGGGCGGTCCCTGCACAGTGTGCAGGGACCACCCTATCATCCGCCGGCTCAGCGGGAATCAACGGAGCGATCCCCGCTGAGCAGCGGATGTTCACGGGGCGGATCATTACGGATCCGCCCCGTGTGAAAGAGTTCTTACCATTATTTTTTATGTATGTCTACGCATCTTTTTATCTTTTGAACTTATGACCTGCCAGTCACTACATATTTTATCCACCTATCTACCAATATCTTTATTACTTTACTTTTGATAGGATTTATTTACATTTTCATTTATATTTTACAAGCCTACTTATGGTGATTTTACTTTTAAACTTATCCTCCATTATGTGATCATTTTTCTAATGTATTGTTTATAGTTTTCAATAAAGGGGCATGTAAAGGGGCATATGAGAGCCCCCAAAATGCATTGGCTTGTAACCCTCAGTTTGTGTCAATAAATACCTTTAGTGGGGTGCGTCAACTTTCCCAGATTTCCCCAAATGGTTCCCTTTTTGAGGCTCTTGCATGTTTAAGAGCCACCAAGCCAAAATGAGTAATTGCACTCCACACTACAGTTTCATGGGACTGTAGGTTGCACATATGCATTCAACTAACCATAATAATAATAAATAATACACAACACAATAAAATTGGTATGCAAAATGGCTGCGGCACCTTTATTGGTATTTTAATTGAGATTTATTAAACTTTATTAAAATATCAATAAGTAAATAAATATATATTCAAAACTTTAAACAAAGGTAAAACTCGCTCAGTCATAGAACTCAAGCGATAAATGAATAATTCATAAAGCAAAGTCCCCCCTTGATCCAAGGGTGACATAACCACATAATGGTGACAGCGACAGAGTGGGAGGGAGGGTGAGCTCGCCAAGCCGATCCAGGACAACTGCAAAGCGATCTGTCGTGCAGGGCCTTTTATAGCCCCATACACATGCAAGAAAAACGTGTTTCCTGCCTCAAGCCTCGTGACAGGATGACTTTTTTTTTTAATTATAAAACTTTATTAATTAGTGTGGCGGCCACAATCCCATGTTGTGGGCTCCTAATTTGTGCCCACTTGTCATTCCACACTATGAAACCAAATATCAATTTCCCGCACTCTACACCTCCCATGCAAAGAGTACACTGTAATGTGTTATGGGGTTAAATTGAAGTTGGAAAGAAAAGCACATGAAATGGAAATAATTTGCGTTCGGCCTGCTATTTAATGACCAGACAAGTTTAAAGTCATCAAAGTACATGCTGGCATGCAAGGACCAATTGCAGTATATAGTTATTTACATTTAACTCTTAATTCAGACCAGCCATCGATGTTGCAACAACTGACGTCCTGTACTTTATCTGCAGCTCCTTAAGTACACATGTGCTTAATATTGCTCATACAAGTATGTCTTCTGCAAAATATTTTCTGTTACTTTTTAGTTATGCTACTTTATATGCAAACGATATTATATTATATAAAGATGTGTTTGTGTACATTTGCAAAAGTGTCAGTTAAAATAATAAATACTATACTGTCATCTCATGTTTCATAACGACCTGGCATAACTTGTGATATACTATACCACAAATTAAAAAAAATGTGCAGCAAATTTCATGTGCTTTTAGGTAACACATTTGGTGTTACCTTTTATGTTTAAATGTATAATGAATTAAAGAAATTTTTAAATACATGACATTATATTTATGTTCCTTGAAATTGTAATATCATTGGGTCTAATAGGTATAAGACATCAACCCATAGATTGCATTCAAGATTGTGCCAAAACTGTTATATTGTATTTCGGCAGAATTATTTTTCTCTATATACCCCAATTTTAATATATAATTGATTTGCTTTCTCTCTCTCCAGTGAGGAGTTCACCCTCTCTACCTGTCATGTTTGCTGTTTTCACTGTACGAAAATCCTAAATTTTGGGTTGTCCCCAGAACAGTAGTAAAGGAAAATTGTTCCAATAGGGACATTAGTTCTGGTGACCTTGGTGACAAGCACATCATTTCTTACTTGGACTAACTTGCTGTTATGGCAAGGAAACAAGAAGTAAAGGAATATCTCTCCAATGGGACACAAATGGCAAAAGAACTAACAGGGGTTATATCCCTCCCTTAGTCTATCCAAAATGAAAAAAATCCTGCACCGCTACCCTTTAAAGCTAAATTCACATTTAGGGGAAAAATAAATACATGCACATATTTTAGCATAAAAAAAATGTGAATTTATTATTTTTTCCTCACAGCAGCCGGCAAAGCATTG
Organism: Lithobates sylvaticus; assembly: GCA_028564925.1. NCBI lineage: Eukaryota > Metazoa > Chordata > Amphibia > Anura > Ranidae > Lithobates > Lithobates sylvaticus. Next base: position 342,889,611 of record CM053030.1, on the reverse strand, counting down.
CACCTGCGATCAGTCAATCCCTTTTGCAATGTCAGGCTCTTGCACACTCTCCTGCACACAGCTTTTTGCCTGTACCTCTGTATGGGCTTTTAGTTAGGAAGCTGGAAGAAGTGAGAATGGACTACAAGCATGCCAATCTACAAACTGTCTGCCACAGTGGAAGACATGTAGTTTCTACATTCACAAATCTCTGTGACTAAATGATGTGGCTGTGCATGCGGATCCCCACACCGCTGTGCCAATTTCAATTATGGCGGGGGGGGGCAGCTTTTAAGCATATGGAAGATGTTTCCCTGGTTTCTAAAAGACCATTCAAATTCAATGCATTTTTGTATGGTTGGATCTAATCTGTCTAAGGCTCGAAACACATCTATGCATGTTGCTTTTGAGCATTTCTGCAGTGCTTTTTGCGGTGCTTGCCGCATTTTTGGACATGCGTTTTTACTGTGATTTTGATGCAATTTGCGTTTTTTTTACACTGTATATAGTGCTAAGGAGGGGGCCGGGAAGCTGGCCGCCGTGTCCATAACAACCGATGAGTCATCAGTTGTCAGCGGGCTTCCCGCTGAATGTAAAAAACAAATTTCTGGCAAAAAAAAATTGAGAGATTTACCAGGCCCTTCGGTATAGCCCTTCGGTATAGTATGGATTTGGAGGGGACCCCCATGCCAAAATTTTAAAAAAAAATGGCGTGGGGGTCCCCCCAAAATTCATACCATGCCCTTATCCGAGCATGCTGCCCGGCAGGTCAGGAAAGGGAGGGAACAAGCGCGCGCCCCCCTTCCTGAACCATACCAAGCCGCATGCCCTCAACATGCCACCCCAAACCCCCTTGCCCCCATGTTGATGGGGACAAGGGCCTTTTCCCGAAAACCCTTGCCCGGTTGTTGTCGGGGTTTGCGGGCGGGGGGCTTATCGGAATCTGGAAGCCCCCTTTAATAAGGGGGCCCCCAGATCCCCCCCCATGTGAATGAGTATGGGGTACATGGTACCCCAACTCATTCACTAAAAAAAAGTAGTGTAGTGTTAAAAAATACAGTAGACAGTTTTTGACAAGTCTTTTATTAAAAATCTTCTTCTTCTTCTCTGCTTCTTCCTCCGGTCCTCCTCCCTCTTCTCCTGCATCTTCATCCTCCGGTCTTCTCCTTCTTGCCCTGCTTCTTCTTCCGCTCTTCTTCTGTCTTCTTTGTCCGGTGTTCTTCTTCCTCTGCCGCCACTCCAGCCGACGACCCTCCTCCAATGCTGCGTCCCGCTGATCTGTCAGCACTGATGTCCTGCATTTCTTAAATAACGATGGGGCGTGGCAATCGGATTGCGTCATCCAGAGGCCACGCCCCCTTGTGACATCATGAAATCATCATGCCCCAGCGGTGGCATACTCATTCACATAGGGGGGAGGATCTGGGGGCCCCCTTATTAAAGGCGGCTTCCAGATTCCGATAAGCCCCCCACCCGCAAACCCCGACAACCACTGGGCAAGGAATAGGCTCTTGTCCCCATCAACATGGGGGCAAGGTGCTTTGGGGTGGGGGGCGCAGAGCCCCCCCTGCCCCAAAGCACCCATCCCCCATGTTGAGGGCATGCGGCCTGGTATGGTTCAGGAGGGGGGGGCGCTCGCTCGTCCCCTCCCTTTCCTGACCTGCCAGGCAGGATGCTCAGATAATGGTCTGGTATGGATTTTGGGGGGACCCCCACAACATTTAAAAAAAAAATTGGTTTGTGGGGGTCCCCTCCGAATCCATACTAGACCCAAGGACCTGGTATGGACCTGGGGGGGGACCCCACGCAGTTTTTTTTCTCAAATTTTTTATTTACATTGAGCGGGAAGCCTGATCACTCATCGTTTGGTAAGGATGCGGTGGCCGGCTTCCCAGCCCCCTCCTTAGCAACCAGCTATATACACTGTAATAACTGTACTTGCGTTTTGGATGTGGGTCCTTCGAATTCTATTACATGAAAAATGCTGCATTTTGCGGGAAAAAGAGTCCCCTACCCTTTCCAAAAATGCAGAGGCACAAAAATGCATTGATCTGAACATGTTCCATAGGAACCCATGTTAAAAAAATTCCCTGCATTTCTGCAAAATGCATCAAAAAACTGATTAGTGTGAATCGAGCCCAACACCATGGTCTATCTTTTGAGCACACAAGCGCACACCCTTTTATAATATCTATGCGCATATCTGTGGGCCAGTGAGGTGGTAAAAACAGCGTTTAATGTCAATAGTGGTATTTTCTAACATCCAACCAATAATATTTATTATTTATTATTAATTGGTGTTTTCAAAAAACGATTACAAAATACACATTTTTTTACTGTGATGTGCAGCTGCTACAGCTGTTGTAACCACCTTCAATGGATGTATATTTAACTAGCATTTGCTGGTATGACGTAATAATCAACAGCTGAGTGGAAAACACAATGAATTTCTGAAACTGGTAATTCTGTAGCTAGCTTCAATTGTAGTAAATGGCTTATGCCCTGTACACACGGTCGGACATTCCGACCACAAAATCCGTCGGATTTTTTCTGACGGATTTTGTCCGAAACTTGTGTTGCACACACGCGGACAAAGTTGATGGAAAATCCGATCGTTCCGAACAAGGTGACGTATAAAGCATACGATGGGACTACGTAGAGGCCAGTAGCCAATAGCTTTCGTCTCCAAATTTTTTTTAGCATGCGTGGCACTTTGTGCGTTGGAATTCTCTACACACGATCGGAAAAAGTCTGATCGGATTTGTTGTCGGAAAATTTTAGATCCTGCTCTCAAATTCCGACGGAAAAAAGCCTGCTAGAACCCACACATGATCGAATTTTCCAACAACATAATCCGATCGGACTTTTTCCGTTGGAATATCCAACCATGTGTACGGGGCATTAGTGTCCGAGCTATATATACTGTAGCAATTCTGAACCTACTACAAATCACTGTTACTTGAAGCCTAATCCAGTCTAGCTTTTTTTTCTGGATTGAGTGGGGAAGAGTTAAAATTTCTGTTGAGTTTTAATATCTGTCTGTGGCCTTTTGAGAAAGATTTTCTGTCATTTCCTGTCCCTGTAAAACCCCAAAAAGAAATGGGGGCAATGGTTGTCACCAGGGATGAGCTGGGTTCAATTTGAACTTGGTGCGATCCAAGTTCTGTCACATGATTACATCCCCTTGAGCCTATATCAGCTGCGACTGGGCTGTGCTTCACCTACACAAAGGAGAGGGGGATGTTTGTAATGCCATTGATCCAATATAGCCACATGACCATATTAGGTTAATGACATTGACCAAATATAGCCATTTGGCCATATTAAGTCAATGATGAAGATTTCTACCTTTTTGTTTACATGAAAAGAGAATAAAATGCCAGCGCACAGGATAATTACATAGAAGGCATGTAGATTATCAAGGATTAGTCCAATAAGTCCATAAAAAGGAGGAGTCCATAGAGAGGTGAATAACACCTATCAGTTAGTAGATATCGAATAAAAAGCACACAATAAGGACAAAGCTGTTCTCAGGAGTGAAGCCAAATCTGGAAAAACTACATGTAAAGAAAACAGAAAAGCGCCTCTAAGTGCAGTATTTATTTATTTATTTTGTACAAAAGGCAAGCAGTCAAGTGAACACACATCAAAGTTGAGGTAAAAAAAAGCTAATTTTAGGATAAACACCTGCTGGGATAAGTCCTTGACACATCTAGTCTGAGGGTATAGCAGCCACGGTTGCCACGGTGGACAGGGAAATGCCGGCAGGTCCAAGTCATTCCAGGTACATCTAGATGGAAACCAGCTGGAAGTGCAGCACCAGTAGGCGTATAACGTCACCAGGGTGAAGGAAGAAAACCACAAAACGTTTAAAGCATGCGCGAACCTAATAGCTCATTTGAAAAAGGTGCATGCATGCTCAGTATGAGCTTTGCGCATGCTCTGAAACGAGGTATACACCTAATGATGCCACGCTTCAAGCTGGTTTCCATCTAGCTGTACCCGGAATGACTCGGACCTGCTGGCATTTCCCTGTCCACCGTGGCCATCGTGGCTGGCATACCCTCGTACTGGAGGCGTCAAGGACCTATTCCAACAGGTGTTTATCCTAAGACAGTGATGGCGAACCTTGGCACCCCAGATGTTTTGGAACTACATTTCCCATGATGCTCAACTACACTGCAGAGTGCATGAGCATCATGGGAAATGTAGTTCCAAAACATCTGGAGTGCCAAGGTTCGCCATCATTGTCCTAAGACAGTTTACCTCAACTTTGATGTGAGTGTTCACTTGACTGCTTGCCTTTTGTACTAAATAAATACTGCACTTAGAGGCTCTTTTCTTTACATTTGTGTTCACATGAAGCTGTGGGGTCACAGCTGACTGAGCCAGTGGGGCAGTGATATTGTGACGGCTCCTATGGATTCTAAAATTGTCTTAAGCTATAGCCCTCCGTCACTTGTCTGAAATTTCCCATCTCTTAACCCCCCTACAGGAAAGGAGAGAAAATATATTCAATAGGAATGCACACAAAAAAAAAAAATACTGACAGAGGTTACAAAGTTTAGGCTGGAGCTGGACTGTAATTGCTTGTGTGACATCATCTTTTGGAATATTTGGATCTACTTTAGTTGATCCAGTTTGTTTTTTATTTGCACTTGTTTCAATTTGTTCTGAAGTCGGTGTAGCGATATCTCCGTAGGAGCCGCTGGATATGAGTCCTCTGATGTTTACTTTGACCTTCTCAAGAACCTCTGTCCCTCTGACACACTAGGTTGAGTTATCAAACATACAATATCACAACAAATCACTGAAAGGAATACTTAAAACTTAGTACCCAATAGTATTGCTAAACAACATGCAGCAAACCAGGTAGTAAAGGCAAACTTGATATATTTTCACCCAATATGATTGTTAATTAGGCAAGCAGGAATGGATTAACAATGGCAACAACACAATTTAACAAACAACATGATTAGCAGTAAGAAATAGACTTATGATGACATTTGGCATCCAGATCAGCATAAACATTAGCAAGGCCACGTCAAGTGCAGCAATGAGTGATAGTAAAGTTTAATCTACCAAGTGCTGGGACTGTGCATTTATGGCAGCAATGGTAGCCCTAGACTGACTGGGTATGCACTGTCCAAAAGAAAAGGAGGATGGTAGTGGAAGGGGCATGGAAATAAAAGGGGTTTTCAGAATAATTATTACAGGAGGGGCAGTCCTATGAGATGTTCTTCTGCCAGCTATCATTTGATAGAAGTCTGCTATAGGGCTGGAATGGTTTAGGTATGGATTGGATGCACTTGGTGTTCTGCTCTCAGTGGCTTGGTCTCTACTAGCATTGTCAATAATAAGGGGCTAGCCCTTTCACCAGTTCCCAGGATGCTGCTGTGGATGCTCGCTGTAGAATGGGGTCCCCTCAATCTCTCAGCTGATCAGTGGTGGGAAACAGAGAGTGTTTGGATGCTTCAGCCTCTCTGTGGCAGTGGTGCAGGATCTGTGATGTGGGTGATTCTGCGCTGCCCGTGCGTGTCCTCACTCTCAGGCGCTCTGCTCTCTGTCTCTCCTCAGCGCCAAGATGAAAAACATTCCCAGGCAATTTGACTAAAAATACTCTCTCCACTCCTCCTACTGCACAGTGTCCATTGGGAACTACTGGAAAAATATTCCATCTCTAGGGAATGATTGACCCTAGGTTCACACTGTAGCATTTCTGTGGCCGCATTTGCGCAGGTGCGGCAGCCCATTCATTTCAATGGGCTGCCATGCCTGCGTTTCCTGCAGAAAAAGGTGCATGCATCTTTTTCAAAATGGGTCCCGCAGAGAAATTGCATGGTCATTTTGACCATGTGATTTCCCTGTGTTTCCTGCACCCGTACACGCACTGTGAATTTACATGCGTGGGGGGTGCCTTTAAGAAAGCCTTTTCTCAGAGCAGCGCATTTTCAATGCAGGTGCGGGAATAACTGAAATTCCTGCAGCCACACGCATAGATGTGAACCAAGGCTTATTGTGTCCTGCATGGAAGATGCTTGGGAAAAATATCTCATTCATTTAAAGTGGTTATAGTCCTCAGACTTGTCTGAATGAACAGCGCTAGTGTAATTTCTGTCTGCTGCCCCATTTCTCTGCAGTCAGCATGGATCACTTCTGACATGTTTCACTTGGCACCAAGAGAAAAAAGGTGACAGGGGAGGGACCACCAGCAGAGTGACAGCCTCAGCTCTGTTCCTGTGAGCTGTGTGGAGAGGGGTTTGTCCCTTCCCTCCAATCAGCTCTAATGCCCCGTACACACGGTCGGAAATTCCGACCACAAAATCCGTCGGATTTTTTCCGATGGATTTTGTCCGACACTGGTGTTGCATACACACGGTCGGACAAAGTTGTCGGAAAATCCGATCATCCTGAACGTGGTGACGTTCGTTGCGTACGACGGGACTACGTAGAGGCTAGTAGCCAATAGCTTTGGTCTTGTAATGTGATCTGAGCATGCGTGGCACTTTGTCTGTCGGAATTCGCTACACACGATCGGAAAAAGTCCGATAGGACTTTTTTGGCGGACAATTTGAGAGCAGGAGATAAAACTTTGTCCGTCGGAAAATCCGACGGAAAAAGTCAGATGGAGCCTACACACGGTTTGAATTTCCGACAACATTGTCCGTCGGAAAATCCGACCGTGTGTATGGGGCATTAGAGCTCACCTTACTGAGCTCTGCAGAATATAACTTCAGCTCTCCGCCCGCTTTTTTTGACAGCTCAGACAAGTTTTATTCATTTAGCATGGATGTAGAGAAGAGAGGGCTGCAGAAAAACAGCTACAACTTAGGTAGGAGGATTTGTGTCATTCCTGTGTATCACCTGAAGATAGTCACTTCCCTGGGTATATTACAATCACTTTAATCTGAATTTATTAAAATTATTAATATATTCTGAATATATCAAAATGGAATGCATTCAGCATCTATATATATGTTATATATTGTGTTCAATATGAAGGCTGAAATGGGGATGAACCACACTGATCAGTAAAGTGTGTACATGGTTAAAAGTATGTATCTACAATATATCATTTCCAGGCCTACCCTTCCTTCTGTTTTTTTATTATTAAAAAGCTCTTCAATTTTTGTTTTGTTTTGGGAGTGGGGTTGATTTACTAAAGGCAAAAAGGCTGTTCCCTTTAAAGGGAATTTTCCCTTACGATAATGTGAAGCTCTGAAGTTTTTTTTTTTTTTTTTTTTTCTAGTAAATGATTGGGTATTCTTTGCAAAGTGAGTTTTTACCACATTCACTAATCTCTGGGAAAATCCCTTGCAAAGTGAAAGTCCCCTGCAGCCTATTTGCCTTTTGTGAATAAACCCCAGTATGTTTGTTTTATGTGGTTTGAAAACTCAGTTAAGAATAACTTATTCTGATACCTCATAGCTGGCCAGGACTGAATTGATTCATCTCATTGCTCTATCTCTCTTTCCTATTAGGTCTATTATCGTAAAATAAAAAAAGATGGAAAACCTTAACATAGCTTTTTCTAGCACCTTTTCTGTCTTCTTTGTGTAGAACTGTGTAATTATTGGTACTGCACAATAACATGTGCGCAGAATCCATAATGTATAAAGAGATAATGTACATATATATTGCACAATGTTGACATATTGATGAAAAGTAAATATAATGCTACTCAATGAAAAGCCACCACCTGTGCTATATAAAGGAGCTGGATACAGTAATACTCAAAATGGCTGGCATATGACTGACAGTAAAAACACAACAGTTAGTTTATAATTTTTAAGAATACATTTTGAAACACCTGTTATGCAGTGTTGCACTGCAACTGAAATGGATATTTCAGATATATTTCAGATATTAGGCATTGGAAAGTTAAATGACCTAACAGCTTGTATTTCTTGGGGACTCTGGTGTTGAGATGTCAGCACATGAGTTCTGACCAAACTTAAGTATCACTTTTGTGTGAAATACCAGCAAAAAGGTTTCAATGCGCTCCAGAGAACAGTCTTGTATCACCAAATGTCAGGGAAATTTCAGAGATGGGGTGTACTCAGAACCCAGGCAGCTGTTTAAACTTTCAGAGACAAAGTTCAGACAGAAATAGCAACACAGAAACAGCGCTCAATGGATTCATGAATGAAGTTTATTTCTAAAAACTGCTCCAGTATAAAAACAGAACAGATCACAGTTCAATATAGCATGTTGTTAGGATCTTTGAAAAAATGGGGTGTTGAAACTGTCATTTGAATATAAAAGAACACAGTATAGCATCATACCGCCTCAGGTCCTGATAACTGGGGATGTGTTGATGTTAATATGTCTAACCTTTATCACGATCTGTGAAGGCCAACTCACCACTCCATGTGCCTCAAAGGGGGGATGGTATCGTGGAGGGGCAAGGCGCAGGAACACTCTCCTAGGTGGTTAGTGAGGCTCTACCGCTGGATGCAAAAGATTGAATAAGGGGGACAACAGTGGGTTGTCCCATGCACTCTCAAGCGCCGGCGTCCGGAGCGTTCAGCGTCTCGCTGTGAGGAGGAGAGGAAACCTCGATCTGGCATCCGGAAGAGAAAAACACATCGCCGATCGGGAGCACGTGACGGCTGGACGCGTACTGTTGGGGGTATCCAGGGCGACCGTGACTTACTAGTTTCGCGCGCATGCGCTTTGTCAAAGTCACGGGAGCCATAGCGGAACTGGAATTTAAAAGTAAAAAAGGCGCCAAAACACCGGAGTAACGAGGAAAAAGTACATAGTAACATCAACTCGTCACCTGTCAGCGTTTCCCTTGTGATATGTGTATACATTTAACTTACATAAAACGACAACACAGTACAAAACACTCATAGACAAATATAAATAAATAACAAGGGTGATAAATGAAATTGGTTTGTTGGGTGATAAACAGTAATGTGACTAGAACATATATAGTCACAATAGTGTAAGATATATTCATACCGTTCTCATAAGGGTAAATATTTGGTTACAACTGCATAAATTGTTAAAAATAAATTGTTGTAGAAATAAAAAGTAAAATTAAAAATAAAAATGACGTGCACCCTTAAAAGGTACCGTTAATTGTATGGTATGATAAAAATATTTAAAAAGACAATTTGGGACAAATTTAAAAAATTATTATTTTTTAAAAGGATTATTCCAAAACATTATTTTATAATTACTTCTAAAAAATTAATCAATTACGCATTAGAAAAAAGGCATTTGGGATTAGTACGTGAATTGAATATGAACATTGAATCAAGTTAATACAAAGTTAGTTTTTCAGTTTAAGACACAACATGATATGCTAAAAATTTTCGTTTTTACAAGATGCTTAGGACATCAATTTCTTCGTTCATCCCTTCGGGTGCAAGGGAACCCAAACGATATATCCAGAAGGTTTCCCTTTGGCATAAACGTGAAAACCTTTCATTGTCTGTGAGGGTCTCCTTGGGTATAACCTCTATGGCGCGCACTTCCATCAGGCCAAAATCTCTATTGTGGGCCTGGCAGAAGTGCCGAGGGACACTGTGTTTAACACATCCTTTTTTAGTAAGTCTCCGATGTTCGCCTATCCTGGTACGCAAAGTGCGGATGGTGCGTCCCACGTAAAGCATACCACAAGGGCAACGTAGCACATAGACTACGAACTCGGTGGAACAAGTAATCAGCTGTTTGATTCCAAAGATTTCACCCTTCTTGGTTGTTATTTGTGTACACCCGTGAGGAATAGATTGACAGGTGAGGCAACCCTTTTTGCGACATTGGAAAATACCCTGTCTGTCCTCAAAGTGAATATTAATAGTGTCGTCTATTGGGACTTTGGATTTTTTGATTTTGCTGGGGGCAATGATATTTTTTACAGTTCGAGATCGCCTAAAGGTCACTTGTGGTTTGGGAGGAAGGACCGGGGCTAAAATGTGGTCAAGTTTTAAGATATCATAATGTTTAAAAATAATTTTTGAGATAGATCTGAATTTTGTATTAAAACTTGAAACAAACCTTGCTGAAACCTTCTGGATATATCGTTTGGGTTCCCTTGCACCCGAAGGGATGAACGAAGAAATTGATGTCCTAAGCATCTTGTAAAAACGAAAATTTTTAGCATATCATGTTGTGTCTTAAACTGAAAAACTAATTTTGTATTAACTTGATTCAATGTTCATATTCAATTTACGTACTAATCCCAAATGCCTTTTTACTAATGCGTAATTGATTAATTTTTTAGAAGTAATTATAAAATAATGTTTTGGAATAATCCTTTTAAAAAATAATAATTTTTTAAATTTGTCCCAAATTGTCTTTTTAAATATTTTTATCATACCATACAATTAACGGTACCTTTTAAGGGTGCACGTCATTTTTATTTTTTATTTTACTTTTCATTATTACAACAATTTATTTTTAACAATTTATGCAGTTGTAACCAAATATTTACCCTTATGAGAACGGTATGACTATATTTTACACTATTGTGACTATATATGTTCTAGTCACATTACTGTTTATCATCCAACAAACCAATTTCATTTATCACCCTTGTTATTTATTTATATTTGTCTATGAGTGTTTTGTACTGTGTTGCCGTTTTATGTAAGTTAAATGTATATACATATCACAAGGGAAACGCTGACAGGTGACGAGTTGATGTTACTATGTACTTTTTCCTCGTTACTCCGGTGTTTTGGCGCCTTTTTTACTTTTAAATTCCAGTTCCGCTATGGCTCCCGTGACTTTGACAAAGCGCATGCGCGCGAAACTAGTAAGTCACGGTCGCCTTGGATACCCCCAACAGTACGCGTCCAGCCGTCACGTGCTCCCGATCGGCGATGTGTTTTCCTCTTCCGGATGCCAGATCGAGGTTTCCTCTCCTCCTCACAGCGAGACGCTGAACGCTCCGGACGCCGGCGCTTGAGAGTGCATGGGACAACCCATTGTTGTCCCCCTTATTCAATCTTTTGCATCCAGCGGTAGAGCCTCACTAACCACCTAGGAGAGTGTTCCTGCGCCTTGCCCCTCCACGATACCATCCCCCCTTTGAGGCACATGGAGTGGTGAGTTGGCCTTCACAGACCGTGATAAAGGTTAGACATATTAACATCAACACATCCCCAGTTATCAGGACCTGAGGCGGTATGATGCTATACTGTGTTCTTTTATATTCAAATGACAGTTTCAACACCCCATTTTTTCAAAGATCCTAACAACATGCTATATTGAACTGTGATCTGTTCTGTTTTTATACTGGAGCAGTTTTTAGAAATAAACTTCATTCATGAATCCATTGAGCGCTGTTTCTGTGTTGCTATCACTTTTGTGTGGCATGATCATTTAAATATCCTAAATATTTGACAAAGGTAAAACATAGAAAACCTGATCTTAAAATGGTTGTAAAGCCTTAAGGTTTTTTTTTTTTTAAATCAAAAAAGTTTTTATTGAACAATAAAACATTCATTTTAATTTACAGCTCACAACTCAAACACGAACACTTGGCATACTGAAGGAGTACATACATTCCTGCAAGAGGGACAAACAACATTTTAATATCCTCACATCCCGTTCTCCCATCTTTCTATACCGCAGAGATATGTCTCTGTATAACCTGGGCCTGTGAATGTCCCCCAGTCGGTGTCCCCAGGGCCGTCTGTCTGCCTGCTACTACTTTTACCCCTGCCAGGGGCGGAATGTTCAATTCAGCACTGCCAGGGGTGACGTCCCAGGGTCAGTGGGTGGCTCCATGTACTCCCCTGTCCCGACTCCTCCCCTTCTGCCAGGCTCTGTGGATCTCCTGCCATTTGCAGAGCCCAGCTAATGCCAGCAGCGGCCGAGCAGCTCTCACTCTGCTCTCTCCAGGATGAATGTCTGTAATGGAGGACCTGCCAATGCCAGACCAGGCGTCTGGCGATCATCGGGGAGACTGTCTGCCGCCGGAGCTTCCAGGTACAGAATGATGACGGTCCTGCCCGATACTGACATATTCCGTGACGTCATCCCTGACCGAGGGAGCTCCGATAATCACTACTGCCAGCCGCCCCACACACAGCCCTGATGATATATATGCCATCTGGCATATCATGGCACCTACTGACCCCCTGTGATCACCAAAATTCTAGAAACTGTGAATTCATAGTTCATAGGATTTAAGGCTCTTAATATATGCAATTTGTACAGTTATTTTTTATCGCTTGAATTATTTTTCTGATTTTGGGCGTAAGTGAGGCCTCATGTTTAAAATTTGCCTAAGGCCTCACAAAACCTAGAGCCGCCTCTGCCCTCCCCCCCCTGTTTTTGTTACTATTACAGCAATCTGTCTATGATGAAATCAACCGGCGCAAGACCTGGTGAATCCAACCAGGGTGCCCATAGTCTATCGTACTTTTCTGGTCGTCCCCTGTGTTGAAAGACATATTTTTCCATCCTAATAGTGTCCCCCATTTGAGTTATCCATTCCCCCAACGTTGGAGGCTCCGTCGCCTTCCAGTGTCGGAGAATCATCTTGCGGGCCTGGAACAGGGCCCTGGCTACCGCCTGTCTAGCAATGTCTGTCATAGGAACGTCATCGATGAACCCCAGTATGCATGGCTTTGGATCAGTTGGTATAGTAAGTTGATATGCTCTGTTAACTGTGGCTACCACCCCCGTCCAGAATAAGTGGAGTTTGGGGCACATCAGGTGAATTAAGTCTCCATGGTCTCTCGTGCATCTGGGGCATCTAGCATCCTGCCGTACCCCCATAAGCCTTAGGGTTTTTACCTTAATGCATTCTATGCATTAAAGTGAGAAACCTTCTGTGCTGCAGCTGCCTCCCAGACCCCCCCTTTTCATTACCTGAGCCCATCCGATCCAGCGATGTGCACGAGCACCGCAGCTCCCGCCGCTGTCTCTCTCCTCATTGGACAGATTGATAGCAGCAGGAGCGATTGGCTCCCTCTGCTATCAATCAAAGCTGATGACATGGGACCGGGGGGCAGGGCCAAGTCCCGCTGTCTGTGTCAATGGATGCAGCAGCAGGAATCAGGAGCGAGCATGCACGGGTGCCCCCTGGGAGGGGCCTGGAGCCTGGGGGGAACCCAGAAGAGGAGGATTGGGGCTGCTTTGAGCAGAACCATTGCACAGAGCGAGTAAATATAGGCATGTTTGTTATTTTTATTTTTTTTAAAACAAAGCTTTATAAACAATTTAAGCTAGCTATAGTCTGTTGTTTTTTTTTGTTCAGCCGAAACAAAAAAAAAAAACAGTCTGAACAGAAAAAATGTAGCTAGATCTGAACATTCCCCCCTGCTGAAGCATTGTATTCTGACAGTGGAACCCACCGCTGCCAGAATACGCTGATCGCAAAGAAGTCAATTTTGAGCAGGGACAGACACACACTCAAAATTCGGCTGATCAGTGCTGAAGCGGGTTAAATTTCGTCCAGTATATTACCAGCTTTACTGTCTTCTAATTGGTCTGAAACATATGAGGTAAATTGGAGTATTGGGCGCAGTTGCGTCACGGTTGTGGAGTGGCCCCATTCACCTCTATGGAGTGAGGGGGCAGGCAGTGTCACCTGCCAAATGTGACATGCCCTTATTTATTTTATGCGGCACAGCTGCATGGCCTCTACAGTGGGTATGGGCTGCCCAGTGGCATACAGTATGCATGTTTTTGACAGGTGATTGAGGTGGGATTCAAAATGCCAATCAATCGCCTGGTTTTGGTGCCAGCCAGAGCACATGTGTAGGTGGGCTGTAGTGCAGCAGCCTTCAGCTTTGCAGCTCAGCGTGGCTTTCACTGAGCTGACACCCATGCATGCTGAACCCCCACAGCTTGGTCAAGCTGAGCTTAATCACTTGTATACCAGCCTGTACATGCTGTGATGGTTTGTCTGACAGTTACTCAATCATGCAACATCGTACCCAAATGAGCTTAATATAATTTTTTTTATAGACAGATAGAGCTTTCTTTTAGTGGTATTTAATAACTGATGTTTTTTTTTTTTTTAAAAGGACAAAACAAAAAAAAATGTTTCCTCTACTTTTATTAAATTGAAATGCCATAACTTCTTTCTAGCTGGGCCTTATATGATCTCCTGTGGCTGGGTAGAATACATGCAGTCAAAATGAGCCTCCTGCTTAAACTCTTGCTGGTATCGGTCTTTAGATCAGACCTACTCCGTTTAAGTCTACTGTGTTGAAATTCATTTGGGGAACCAAGAGCCATAGACTGGCATGCTCTACCCTGTTTACTCCCAGAGTGAAGGGAGGGCTTGGTGTGCCCGACTTGTATGTATAGTATAAGGCAGCTCAGCTAATGCAACTATCAATTGTGTACTCGCGAGAGACCGCAATGGGTTCAGATGGAGCACCAAGCTATCCCTTCCTATTGTGGCGTCCCCCCAAATATCGACCCTTAATAAGATCACCTACCCTATCCCACTCCTTTACCTAATGGGACCATTTGCGACCCAACCCACTGCTAACCTCTGTAGTCACCCCTTTAGCACATATATTTCATAATCCCGACTTCCCCCCCCCCCCCGGTATGGACATTGGAGCATTTAAGTTGTGGCAAATAATGGCCTATATCAGTGATGGTGAACTTTGGCACCCCAGATGTTTTGGAACTACATTTCCCATGATGCTCCACTACACTGCAGAGTGCATGAGCATCGTGGGAAATTTTGTTTCAAAGCATCTGGGGTGCCAAGGTTCTCCATCACTGGCCTATATAGTATCGGTCACTTTTTCACTTATCGGGGCCCCTTCACCCTCTCCACTCTTCCTCAGTTCTAGAGATACCTATCTCGGAAAGGTTTCCATTTCTATAAAATTTTTCATTTTTTACGTTCGATTTGGATACCTGGAGAACCACCATCTCTAACTGCATGCAAACAATGGTGCACTAGGGATTAGAGCACTAGAGGGGGCATTTCCATTGTGTATGAGTCGCTGTATTCTAAACATCTCCCTTATAGAGGCTGGACTTCAAGTATCAACAAGATTTGTCCCTGTTCGCCTGGCCAGGATGTACAACAAAGCTACTACGGAATGCTTTCGGGGCTGTATGTTGCAAGGCTCTATGCTTCATATCTGGTGGGAATGCCCTAAAATTAGGCATTTCTGGAATAGGGTGTTTTCAATGTTCCAAAAAGTGATGGGGCTCTCTATTGAACAACAACCACACTTAGCTCTACATAATGCCTTGCCACCCAGGTGACCACACCCATTGAATTGTCTGATCTTTTTTATCCTGCTGGCGGCAAAAGTCACTATAGCAGGAGCATGTAAGACACCCTCAGTATCTTTTGGAAGACTCAAATACAAAATATTGTGGATCATGATTCATTAAAAAATTGACAGTATTAATAATGCGAACTAGCTCTTCCTGTGTCTTGGGGATCCTCTTCCCTTACTATTTCCTCTTTTTTTCTCTCCTCTCCTTTCTTTTACCTTTCTCCTTTTCCCTCCTTTCTCCCCTCTTGGGTCTTCTAGTTACCTTATTTCAAGGTTAATTGTGACATTTTATTATAGCACTATTGTTGGTGACTGAATTACATGTGATCTCAGACTGTACAGAGAACGTCTTCTTTGTAGAGGATCCGCTTGTATTGACAAATTCTTATGATTATATTGGTGCTTATGTCTCTATGTGTTGGAAATATATTTATTTTTTGGTTTACTGCAAACTGCATTACATTGTCACTACTATGATAATCGTAATGTTGAAAACAATAAAAATGTATTGACTGTAAAATTTAAATGTCAGAATATTATGAAAAAGAAAAACATTTTAAAACATTTTGAAATGTTGTTAGCTAACAGTACAAAAACAGTGGGATTTGGCAAACTAGTAAGTGTAAAGTACACCAGTGAATACTGATTCTACTAAATTTGGCCTTGGCATCTAGGCATTAATGACTTAAAGTGGTTGTAAACCCTTACAATCCACTTTTTGCTACAGGTAAGCCTATAGTAAGGCTTACCTGTAGCTACCCCAGATATCTCCTAAACCTGCACGGCTTAGGAGAAATCGGCACATGCCATTTGCTTCAGTGAGTGTGTTGTTACTGGTGGCTCACGTGTGCATGCGCGGGAGTGATGTCATTGCGGCTCCGGGGAGAAATATCGCCGGCTGGTCCTGTATACGGGCACCTCTCCTAATCTACATCTTCTACTAAAAAAAGAAAAAAGAAATGACTACTTCTGCACATAACATTGCAAGCAGATTTGACACAAACATGCTTAGCCAACATAAGGATACACTTTAAATGAGTATTTAAAGACAAAAGTGGAAGGCCAACTTATCTGATTCCTCTCCCCCTCTGGTGGCCCATTAGACTAATTTTAGGGGGGGGGGGGGGTAATGGGTAGAAGTTTTGGACAGGTAACCCTCTCCACTTCCATGAGAGCTGCATAAATAATCAGTGATACTTTGGCCAGCCCCTCGTTACTTACACTATTGGCAGCCCAGTGGACAGGTAAGAAGTGTCATAATCTAAAACGCTGGATACACACTGTCCAAATTGCAGCACATTTTGACATTATGATTTAACCAATCAATATAATAGGAGACAAAAACTTAATAAGTTTCAATTTGTAGGTAATCAGGCAGGTCCTTGCACTACGTGGTTTGGTGAACTTATACAGAAATGTAAACACAAAAGAGGGATAGTGTATATGGGTTTTGCAAAGTTAGCAGATAGAGCATTTTTTTTTTGGGGGGGGGGGGTTCAAAATGAGATGGGGCCCCAAAAAATGGCCTCTTGCACTCTGCCTGAATTTGAGGCCAACAATAACATTAGTACACATTTTAGGGGTTCAAATGTAGCTGACACAAAACATTGCTAATTTACCAGGCTAGGTGTGTATGGGCCCAGGATAGCATGGGGAGGTTAGTGAAGGAAAATATGCATGTAGGCCAAAAAGGAGCAGGGAAAGCTTACAGCATGCATGAGGACAAAGAGGACATTCACAGCATATTACAATAATGATAATTATGTAATCAACAAATTAATACAATACATTAGCAAACATAAATACATAGAATGTGATCTTAAAGGTTAAAACGTACCCGAAAATAGTCCTTCTGCAGGACTTGAATGATGGCTGAGCAGGTCTCTGGAATAATGACTCCCAGAGCCTGGGGGGAGATCCCAGTCATAAACTTGAGGTCCTGGAGACTTCTACCCATCGTCAAGTACCACAAGGTGGCTATGAGCCTTTGATCTGGAGTGATGGAAAGCCTCATACATGTGTCCTGCTTCTTAATATAGGGGGACACCAATGACAAGAGTTGGTGAAAGCAGGGGTCCGTCATCCGGAGATAATTCCGAAAATCGTCCGGATTATTCTCCTGGAGCTCCCGCAGCAATGGCATATGACATAATTGGTCACGATTAGACAACCAATTTTTGGTCCAAGAACTCCTCCTTCTCCTGTTCCTGGACTGGACTTGGGTCAAAGAAATAACTCCTAGTCCAATAATCACATGTTCTCTCCTCTGATTACGCAACATGGCTGGTGGACGAATGGCCATTCAGAAACAAACTGAAAAGTGCGAATCAACACTCTATTCTACTAACACGAAATTAGCAGAAGGAGCCCAAAGGGTGGTGCTTGAGAAATGAACTTCCTCTTTATAGTCTCGTAGTATGTCTAGTACGTCACTACGTTGGTGTTGTTGACCAACAATTTGTGTACCATTAGTATGCAAGACAAGATCCTGGCACATGCCCTTTTTACAAAAATCAGACGCTCGTTGGCCAACAATCGTATCATGTGTACGAAGCTTAAGAGTTTAAATTTGTATGCAATCAGGCAGGCCCTTGCACTACATGGTTTTGGTAAAGCTGAAGACAAAAATCTGCAGAAAATCTAATATTGTGTATGGGGTCTAAGAGTAAATTTTGTGTGGGCCAATGGTCAACAACATTGTATGCCCTTTGAGAGCATAAGAGGGCATATCACTATATCAATTCCTTCCTAGATCATCCTTCAGTTTACTGCAGTGACACCCATTTGAGGCAACCAGCCTATGAAATTCTTGTATTTTGCCTCGCTGTTTTATTTTCTGTTCCAAAAGCTGTTCCTGATTCTATTCAGGGCCTTAAATTTGCTTGCCCTTAAGACCCTATAGGATGGCCTCTTTGGGGAAAAAATGTAGTTAATTTGTTCACCTCAGCCTGAAACTTGGCAGTACGAGTGCAATTTCTCCTTAAAGTTGACCTTCACCCTCGCACAGTACTCTCCTCATCTCCATCCTGCCCCCGCTCCGCAGTGTCAATATAGGGTTATTTTCTTTTGTGTACTTTGTGTTTTTTTTCTGGCTTCAGAGGCTTGGCCCGCCCCCCAGCTTCCGGGATTTGCCTAGTGGTGCCTTCTGGGATGCATGACGAGCAGTCCCATTCAGTAAGGAGGAGGGGTGTGGGCCTTGCAGTACCTGCATCCAGAAAAGCTGGCAGCTGTCACAGGCAACATGGTGGCGCCCGACCCATACAATGGCTGCAGAGAGGAGGATCCCAGCAGCTCAACGCTGGATCCACTGGCTAGCTTAGTATACTTACTGTGCAGAAGACAGTAAAAGGTAAGGAGGGAAATGGCTAAAGTTCCTTTTTAATCAGAGATGCTGTATGGTAGAAAACCCCCAAATTAATGCCCGTGGGTGATGGCTGGTGGCATTGAAGAGAATAGCAGTGCACTTCCTGAAAGTGCTTGTAACTGGTTTATATAGTCAAAAGATTCTGGCTATACTGTATATACACTTTTAGGTCTATCATTTATCATTTTTAATATTAATACTAAACATTGTAATTCCATATACCTTTGGCTAGTGGTGGTCAATTTACCTAAAATAGGGGACTTCAGTCACCAAAGAGCTGCTTATTATATTAAGTAAGTGTAATGCTACAAAAAGCTGTCAGAGAGTGCAGATATTCAACTGGACATGGTCAGAGACTATAGGCATGATACAGGAGTCAGTTGGATGCTGGGGACAACTTCAGGAGACAAT
This sequence comes from Lithobates sylvaticus, assembly GCA_028564925.1. Taxonomy (NCBI): domain Eukaryota; kingdom Metazoa; phylum Chordata; class Amphibia; order Anura; family Ranidae; genus Lithobates; species Lithobates sylvaticus. The sequence goes on along the minus strand of CM053030.1, from coordinate 342,870,636 downwards.
CATAGACTGTAGAAATGTAACACAAGACTGCTACAGATCACTGTTATTACCTCATGTTTACAAATGAAAGCTCCCATAGTTCTCCATTACAGTTCTCCTGAAAATGACTTGTGCCACATTTATTCTTTCTTTCAGCAAAATCGATTATATACAGAAAAAATCTGAAAAAGAGAAAGCACACAGGTGCCTTCCATTCCGATCAGCAGGGGATCTGTGAGCTGATCCATGTCAGTTCAGTTTCTGCAGAGCGGAAACAGACAGAGCCCACTCTGCTCTATGGGTGGGAGACGGCTTAAATCCAACTGCCTTCCGATCCACCTAAATGGAGGAGGGAGGATCCGCTACCATTTTTTTTTATAACCAACCGGATTGGATTGGAGATGGCTGGGTGTAAATGGACACAAGTCTGATCACACCCACCAGTCCATAGGGGTGAATCAACTGTCCAATCAGGTCCACATGAAAAACTGACACAGGCAGATCTGATCGGAATGATTGTGTGAAAGTGGCTCAATGGAAGAGTATTGCACAGCAGCTTGGATAAGTGCAATACTGCTACCCAAAGCCTGCCATGAGCAACAATAAAGAAGAGCTTTTTGTAGCTTATGGGCTTTGGTTGGGTAACTTTTTCTTCTATGGTGGTTCAAAGACGGTGAAAATTTTGTTAAAGCTCAATAGCATGCTAATCAGTTAAAAAGCACTGTGTGCCAACTAATGACTAAGCAAACTCCATCTGAGAAAACAAAGTTCACTTTACTTAAATAACACATGATAAATAGAAAACCGACAGCGTTGTAGCTATACTAAATTCCTGGACTGACAAAGCTGAATGTGCCCGGTATAAAGGTATGTTGGTTTTTAAATTAGCAAACAGAATTAAAATATGAAGCTTTTTTGATTGTAACAGCTATAGTGAGCATTATTTATTAGGCAAAGACAGTGATAGCAGCATAGCATTTAAAGGGGGAAAACTTGGATCCATTGTAATTTCAGACAAGCTGTGCTATATTCAGTCTTCTGCTTTGCTTAAATTGCAAATTGTTTGTGTAATCTGCACCACTTATATTATCATGCTTTATAAAATGTAATGTAATCATCATTATTATTTTACCTTAAATTTGATAAAGTTCATAGGTTTACTTTGTAACTAATTGTTTGTGATTATACTGTTAATGTGAAGCTGTACTTTTCTGGATTCTGAAGTGCAAAGCCAACTTGTTTTTCTTCAGTTTTTGGATATACTGTGAAGGGTTAGAATGTCTTTGAGGCCTTAATTGCTGTGTCCCTACTGTGGACTCCTACTATGCATGCCTGCAGCAACCAAATACTTATCATTGTGATCTATTGCTAATCTATTGCTTTATTATTACCATATTTTTCTTTGGGGGGGGGGGGCGGCAAACAGTATGCCATCAACGTCCCCTCCAAACAGAATGCCATAGACGTTAGTCAGTCAGTAACCCAGTACACCATCGCTTTGCCGGTGGCTTCTCCGGCTCGGTGGCGGCCTCCTGTTCCCCTGCTCTCCATGGGTCATCACGGTGGTGGCCTCCATTTCCTCCTTCCTCCTCGACGGCCAATCGGGAGTCTTCTATTTTCAGCCAATCGGAAAACGGGTCCCGCTTCTGATTGGCCGGATTTAGGATTAGTGTTTCAACAGTGAATATTCAATGCTCTGCGCCACGAGCCCACCCTATTTTGAAGCTTATTAGAGCCTATAGCTCTAATCAGGTGCTTAGAAAAACACCCCTGGGGTGGCCATAGGTCTTCCCATGTTTCTGCGGGTAGCTCAGGCCACTGAAATTAACACTCAGACCATTGAAATGAATTACACACAGAATGAAGCCCACAGTCATGTGAATGAAGACTAGGACACGGAGACCAGCTTTAAAGCCATTGCTTTTTTGCAGTACAGTCAGGCAACAAATGTTTTCTGACGAAGAGGTCAACAATGTCAATCTACATATTTTTCTTAACAAATATTTTTTAAAGTGGAGGGGAGAGCATGCAGAAGCTGGAACATGTTACATGGTCCACCTGAAATACAGTTTGAACATGTAATATGTTCCAAAGGTAAACTTTAATTTGTTGATTGCTGGGGAGACTTCTGTTTTTTTATTCCAGTCCATGTCATTTATGAATAATTGCTGCTGTCTTTGTGTAACATTGAGTGCAAGAAGCAAAACCTGCATATGTAATGTGCAAGCAAGGATGCCCTCAAGTACATACAGTATATAATTTCAAACTATACACAGAAGCAAAGTCTTTATAGTTTACATAAATCAAATCTTTTAAATTGTAGAAAGACAAAAACATTTAAAACCATACTTTTCCTTAAAAGACTATTAAGTGAATTCATAGCTGGGCTAAAGGGTGGAGTTTATATTTGCTTGAAGTTAGATATAGATAATCATAAAGATAATGAACAACTGATATGTAATATATACAGAATATCTCAAGCACACATGAACCTTATGTCTGGCAATTAAAAATTAACTAAATTAGGTGCAATAAAGAGGGTGCAAAGTTTGTAAAAAGGTCAGCAGAACTACAGAAGCATGAATTTAAAGTGGTAGTAAACCCACTTTTTCATCTTTTACCGACCGGTAGGGATGAGCCGAACACCCCCGGGTTCGGTTCGCACCAGAACCTGCGAACGGACCGAAAGTTTGCGCAAACATTCGAACCCTATTAGTTACAATGGAAGCGAACGTTCAAAATCTAAAGTGCTAATTATAACGGCCAATATGCATGTTAATGTCATAAAACAGGTTGCGGCTTTAATGTCATGTCTTGTCCTGGCAATATGGATGAAAATCTTTGAGAAAAATGGCATGGCTACCACATCACTCCCCCCCCCCTTCCCCAGCCCATTACCAGCCCATTACCAGCCCCTTTGGGTCTTGTATGGATATTAAGGGGAACCCTGCACCCAAAATAAAACCCTATACCTACAACCCTATATACTCTGAACAGCAGTATACAGGCGGTGAAAACAAAACAGGGACTGTAGGTTTGCTCTTAAGTAGAATTTGTTTGTAATTTTGAACAGGTACATTTTTAAGTGTAGCTCCATCCAAAAAAAATCAATTTTAAGCTTTTTGGAGAACATAGGGAAGGGTTATCACCCCTGTAACATTTGTTTTGCTGTCTGTGCACCTGTTCAGAACATTTCACCTCACTTTCCGTCCCAATGACAAATGTTTTTGGAAAAGTGGGGTTTTTATTGAAACAAGGATTGGTGATAAAGCATCAGTAGAGAGGAGATACCTTTTTCCCAAATTAAATCTAACAGGATAGAATTGCCCTTCCTAGGGGTAGATTTCCTCTCACTTCCTGTTTTCTCCTTCCGTTTGCAAGTAGGAGTCGTTTGTAAGTTGGATGTTTGAAAGTAGGGGCCTGCCGTATATACTCTGCAGAAATTTGCCCCATTAGATGTTGGTGTTGCCACAACACTGTAAGCCCTCACAGTTACTCTTGGTGGGCACAGGAATGGGCCCTGTTGTGAATTATTAGATCGAAATTTGTAATTGCATGCACCTGTTGAACAGGGCCAGAAAAATTGGGCCTTTGGTGGTGGACGGTGTTGCCACAATGAGTCAGCGGTAATATGCACCTTACCGCTGACCGACCTGTCCAGTGAGGCATGGACATTGCCTTCCACATGCCGGTAGAGAGCCGGAATCGCCTTCCGTGAGAAAAAGTGGCGTTTGGGAACCTGCCACTGAGGAACCGCACATTGAACAAACTCACGGAAGGGGGCCGAGTCTACCAACTGAAAAGGCAGCAGTTGAAGTGCTAGCAATTTAGCCAAGCTAGCATTCAACCGCTGGGCATGTGGATGGCTGGGAGTAAACTTCTTTTGACGGTCCAGCAGCTGGGGCAGGGAAATTTGCCTGGTAGAATCGGACGTCGGTGTACTGCTAGCAGAGTGCCCGCAAGTACTTGGCTGTGACACTCCTAATTCTACACCTTCATTCCTCTCAGTGCAGCTTTCAGAGAGGACTGAAGGTATAGTGGGGTTGGAGATCCCAGCTGATGAGGAGCAAGGAGAGGTCCACTTTGTATTTTGGTGTGGGTCTTTAATGTGCGCTTGCCAACGAGCTGCATGGCAGGTCAACATATGTCTGGTCATGCTTGTGGTGCCCAAGCGGCTGATGTTTTGGCCACGCGAGATACGCTTGAGACATATGTTGCAAATAGCAGTGGTGCGATCTGATGCACTCGTCTCAAAAAAGGCCCACACCAAAGAACTTTTGTAATAACGTGCAGAGGCAGCGCCCTGCACAGGCGGAGCTCTGCGGTGTGATTCAGTTGGTGTGCTGGCCTCAAGCTGGCCCCCAGGGGGCATCCTGCCCCATTGGAGATGTGCCGCCTCCTCCTCCTCCTCCTTCTCTCTCCGTTCAGGCACCCACGTGGAGTCAGTGACCTCATCATCCCCTCCCTCTTCACCACTGGAGCAAACCTGGCAGTAAGCTGCAGCTGGTGGAACATGACTGCCAGATTGCTGTCCTTGAGCATCCCCTCTCTGCGCTCACGCTACTGCCTTCCTCTAGTATCATCATCCGAGCCTTCAAAACACTGGGCATCCTCCTGGAGCATATACCCAACACTGTGCTCAAACAGTTCGGGGGACTCCTCAGGAGGACATGGTGGGTCTAGGGAAGGGGTTCCTGATGATGACATTGAGTACGCGTTGGCAGCTGCTTTGCCAGTACCCTGAGCCTGGGTGAGAGAGGATGAGGAGGGCTTGGTCTACCAAGCCTTTGGCATGATGAGGCTCAACATGTCCAGCTGCCGAAAAGAAGGACAAGCGTGTCCCATGGCCACGTGCTGATGACGATGCACCACGTCCACGACCAGTACTGTTGTCTCTAGACACAGAGCCTGCTTTCCCTGTTTTCTTGGCTCGGGACTGTCTGCCTCTCCTTGTCGGTCTTCCAGGCATTGTAGTGGCTAGTGTATATTGTGCTGGAGTCACACAGCACACACACTAACTCCTGCAGATGGCTGTCTTAGATGACAATAGGGCCTTAGGGCAGATAGAGGCTGAGGTGGTTTAGTGTGCTGTGCTATACCCACACAGCACACACACGGTAACTCCTGCAGATGGCTGTCTGGCTGCCTTAGATGACAACAGGGCCTTAGGGCAGATACAGGCTGAGGTGGTTTTATGTGCTGTGCTATACTCACACAGCACACACACACGCTAACTACTGCAGATGGCTGTCTGGCTGCCTTAGATGACAACAGGGCCTTAGGGCAGATACAGGCTGAGGTGGTTTCGTGTGCTGTGCTATACTCACATAGCACACACACATGCTAACTACTGCAGATGGCTGTCTGGCTGCCTTAGATGACAACAGGGCCTTAGGGCAGATACAGGCTGAGGTGGTTTATTGTGTGCTGTGCTATACTCAAACAGCACACACACACGCTAACTACTGCAGATGGCTGTCTGGCTGCCTTAGATGACAACAGGGCCTTAGGGCAGATACAGGCTGAGGTGGTTTTGTGTGCTGTGCTATACTCACACAGCACACACACGCTAACTTCTGCAGATGGCTGTCTGGCTGCCTTAGATGACAACAGGCCAGAAGGGTAAAGGTGGTTTAATGTGATACTGCAGTGCTGTACTAACAGCACGCACACACTACACTAATCCCCAGAATAACAGCAGATAATGTGAGCACTCAGCAGAATGAATCACATGCACAGCAGATAATGTCAGCACTGCAGAATGAAACACAGCAGATGTCACTGACACCGTCACTGACTAACGCCGGAACACACTACACGAGGCCGCCGGTGCGGCGGCCTTATATAGTGTTGGGCGTGTACTAAACCCCCTGAGCTATAATTGGCCACAGGCATCCTGCCTGTGGCCAATTATTGCTCTCCTCGCCGCTGGCACTATGATTGGCCAAACAAGCGGGGTCACAGTGCATGCTTGGCCAATCATCAGCCAGCAATGCACTGCGACTGGCGCAGTGCATTCTGGACCGTTCGCATCACACGAATTTTTATGCGAATGGCCCACATAGTTCTGGGCTTGACGAGCGGTCGAACGGCCGATGTTCGATTCGAACATGGGTTCGAATCGAACACTGGGCCCATCCCTACCGACCGGTAAGCTTGTAATAAGGCTTACCTATAGGAACTATAAATATCCCCTAAACTTGCACTGTTTAGGAGATATTCAGAGTGCATGCAGCCGGTGATGTCACCGGCGCAAATGCGCTCTCAAGGTACGGCATATGATGCCAGAAACGGCTGCTCCCACACGCATGCATAGGATTGACATCATCGTGCACCGGGCACTCATGTAGCCAGAGGCCGCAATCCCGGAAGGAAGACTGGATGAAGATAGACGCCCTCTCAGCGGTGACAGCACGATGCTGGAGGGCTTCGTTTTAACATAGGTCTCTCATAATGTGCTAGCTTGCGATGCATATTTTAGACCTAGGAAGGTTCCTTATGCTGCTTCATCTTAGGCACGTAGTCTGAATGGACCGCTTTACTTTCATAAACAGAATTTCCCTACTACAATTGCATACACTCTTCATCTGGGGTTTCACTCTTTTGTGAGCCACATTTTGAGGCCTCTATCCCAAGTCTTGCTTTTTCTCCTATGACAGTTCGTTCTGATTTTCCAGAGGTCAACAAGCTTTTAGACCATTTTTATGCAATCTGTAAGTCCATGCACAAGAACCTTGTACATTCCTCTGCTGCTCAGAAAGGTTCTGCTGTTGACCAATGTTCTTTTACTCCCATTTTCAAGGTTGGTGATTTTGTGTGGCTGGCTACCCGACAGCTCTCTCAATCTTCACTCTCAGAAACTTCCTTTCTTTTCATATTTCTTTATTAAAACCAGACAACTTGAATACCATCATAAACCCCCGTTAGTTGTCAATGGACAAGTGAAGTACCAGCTAGAGAACATCCTAACATGATTTCATTTAATGTTAGCTGTAAGCAACAAACACATACTGTAGAGGAAAGATAAAAACACCTAAATTTAAGAGAGCAAATTTTCAAAGAATAAGGGCTGCTCTCCAAGACTTAGACTGGGAGGGAACATTGGCATTGATGAACATAGAACATAAATGGGGGCAGGACGTGCTGACGTAGACCGCAGCATGGAGGGAGGGGCCTGACACAGCGGGCGGAAGTGAGGACGATGGACGGGAGGAGAGGAAAATGCTGACGCGCCACGGAGGGTGAGAGACTCCGAGGCCGACAGCCCCTCCGGTCCAGACTAAACGACCTCCAGACGGCGACCAGCGGGCCAACAAACACCAGAGGAGACACAGGATATGCGGATGTCGAGTCCGACCTGTAGCCGCGGGACCGCCCGCCTCCTCCTCCGATCCCCTGGTCCTACCCGGGTCCCGCGTCCCCTCTTCCCTCTCCACCTGTGAGCCAGCGGACCAATAACAACTACAAACAGCGGGGTCTGGTGCCGTGAGTATACTCTCCAGTTTGCATACACCGTCAGGAAGAGGTAAGCCAGCAATTGTGCTCTATGTGACCAGATCCCCAGGCGAAACTATCTCTGTACCTGTGCCCTTGCTGGTGTTGGTGGTTCCCCATGGTGACGGTCGGACGGGAAATTTAAGACAACAAACGGACTTTGAGCCAGTTATAATGCCATTGTGGTGAAATATAAAAATACTCTATAACATCTGTCTGAGGGGAGAGCAATAGGTGGTAACGAGAGGCCTAGAGTGGGCTATCATTTGTTTTTTTTTTTCCCTCTGTGGATCCCAGCCACGCGAAGATTTTGCTATACCAATGACCCCTCAAATGTAAAGCTGGTTCTATTACGTATACATAGAGTCCCCGACCCCATATGCTCTTGGGTCGGACACTCTAGGTAGCAGCACTAAACAAATGCATTTAAAAATTGCACCTACACTGGTCTCTGCTCCTGCTTCATCTTTAAACTGAAGCTCTACCATTAGAGTTGCTCGGGGGAGGACAGTGTAGGAGTCTGAGGGATCTGTGACGGTGTCTGGAGAGTTGCTATTTGGGATTACAGCAAATTAGATGTAAGACCGGTCCCAATTTGCATACATAAAGTTTCAAACCTTAAAAGCCCTCGGATCAGGCATCCCAAGTAGCAGAATCAAAAACTGCATCTAACAAATGCTCTAATACTGATTTCTGCTCTGACACGGGACGGTGTCTGGAGAGTTGCTAGTCGGGTTCACAGACAAACCGAAATCTTACCAGAATATCCGACCTCACTTGTCCTCCATTACTGTTTTTTTTTTTTTTTTCCTTGATAATTTTTTTTGTTCTCTCTATTTTTTTCCTCTTAAATGGTGTTTGTGGTTTGCAAACGTACTTTATATATGCTCGTAGGGCTGTAGCTGTGAGATAATCAACGGGGGGTGCCTGTTCCCATTTAAGGGGTTGTTTGTTCTTGCATTATATCCTCCCCCTGCCCCTGGAAGGTGTTGTAAGGCCAAACGAGAGGCAGGGGTCAGGCGAAAACTCGCGGCCCAAAAAGATAATTTTACCGTTGGCCCATCCTTGATCGGAGTATCATTTCTGAGGTAAAAACTGTTTGCTCAAGGTGTGAGGTAAATTTAGACTCCTCCCACGAGACGAAATAGTCAGTACCCTGGGGAAGAGAATTAGAAACCCACGACCGAAAACCATGAGCAAACCCCCAAAAAAAGGTCCCCTAAAAACTCCCAAAACAGCAAGCACTATAAAACACTACTTAAAAACAGGTACCAGCCCACAACTAAACCACACGGACTCCCCTCTGGATACAACGATGGAGAGAAGGAAACCGAAGGACAAAAAACCAGACGACCATTGCTCCCCAACTCTACCAGACCAATCCCTAGATAATGGTACCGACACCAGTAGGGCTGAAGATCAAGTAGGGAGAACTCATCTCCCCACCAAAGAAGAAATGCAAGAAATGCTCCTAAAAATGGAGAATGCAATTAAAGGGGACTTCAACCTTTTTAGGGAAGATTTGGGACATTTGCTCTCAAGGGTGGAAATAGTGGAGAAACGAGCGGACAACCAGGAACAAGAACTAGGCATAGTAAAGGACCAGATAAGATCATTAAAACTTGCTCGAGACCGGTCTTATAAGCTAGAAGACGCAGAAAACAGAAACAGACGTCAAAACCTCAGACTCAGAAATATCCCGGAAAAAAGAGGGGAGGATCTTAGGACAGTAAAGCCCCATACACACGGTCGGACTTTTTCATGGATTCTGTCCGATCGGACAATGTTGTTGAAAAATCAGACCATGTGTATGCACCATCGGACAGTGTACGTCGGATTGTCCGACGGACAAAGTCTTATCTCCTGCTGGAAAGATTTGCTGACAACACGGTCCGATCACACCAAATCCGATCGTGTGTACGGTTGTCCGACCGGACAAAGTGCTACGCATGCTCAGATCACATTACAAGACCAAAGCTATTGGCTACTAGCCTCTACGTAGTCCCGTCGTAGGCAACAAACGTCACCACGTTCAGAATGATCGGATTTTTCGACAACTTTGTCCGACCGTGTGTACGCAAAACCAACATCAGACAAAGTATGACGGACAGGATCCGACCGACCTGGTCCGCGGATTGTCCGACCGTGTGTATGGGGCTTAATAGTTGCTCTATTCAATCCTTTATTGCGCAAAGAAGAAGAGGATTTTCCCAAATTAGAACGAATACATCGTGTAGGTAGATTGGCTGAATCTGGCGCTTCTAGACCCCGGGACATCATAGCCAGATTCCGTCACTATGAGGAAAAAGCAGTAATCTGGTCATTAATTTACGGAAAGACACCCCCGAAATACGAGGACTCAGAGATCCAGATATACGCAGACCTAGCTCCCCAGACACTAGAGAGAAGGAGGCTACAGAGACCTTTACTTGATCTGTTACGACAGGAAAACGTAAAATATACATGGGGTTTCCCCGCGTGCCTCATAGGCACTAAAGATGGCCGCTCCGCTAGATTAAAATTTCCGGAAGACTTAAGTGTTTTCTGTCAAAAACTGGGTCTGCAGGTCCCGGCTTTGCCGGGGTGGGGGGGGGGTGGGAGGGGACGGGGGAGATGGGGGGGGCCGGGGGGGAGGGGACTGGGGGGGTTGGTCGTACATCGCCTGGAGTAGGCGAAAACAATTTGACTTCCGCCCGCTAAATCCCCGCTTCCCTGGTTTTATCCCAGGGTTCGGGTGAGATATAAACCTGAGCAGAGTCTCACCTCACCTTAAGGATGGAGAGTACGGAGGGGATCCACAAATGGCGGACCCCCAACGTCTCTAAGACCTTAGTAGGGGTCAGGGGGGGAGGAGGGAGGATAAGGTTGGGGGCATGGGTTAGGGAAGGGCAGAAGGGTGGGTGGGTAGGCGGGGAGGGAAAGCTCTTGTGTTGCTGTGACCCGAGTCCCACAAATCATGAATCTCGATTGGAAGAGACGCGATGACAAAAATTCAGTTAATATCCTATAACGTTAAGGGACTCAACCTATCTAGCAAGCGAGCAAAAATACTCCTAGAACTCAAAAACTACAAGGCGGGCATTGTCTTCCTCCAGGAGACGCATATCTCCCTTGGTGCAAATATAAAACTTAATTCCTACCATTACCCAACCTGGTTTTATGGAGACACCATTATAAATAGATCACGGGGGGTGGCCATAGGCTTCTCAAGAGAGGTAGTCTTCTCCTTGGAAAGTAGGTTGGTAGATCCAGAGGGGAGATATTTGTTTCTTAGAGGCTCTATTGGACAGACAATCTATACATTTGCCAACATTTATGCCCCCAATATCAGGCCCGAACGCTATCTCAGGGGGATTCTCAATAAGTTAAGAGATTTCAAAAAGGGGTACGTGATATTGGCAGGCGATTTAAATCTCCATATGGACCAGGACCTAGATTCTACGTCCCGCGTGCGGGGGACAAGTAATGCAGCGAAGATAATGCTAAAACAAAACCTCCACACCAACCAACTAGTTGACATCTGGAGAATCCACAATCCAAAAACCAAAGATTACACATTCTTCTCCCCCGCTCACGGGACGTATTCGCGAATAGATTACATACTTGTCGACCACGGTCTTTTGGAAAAAGTCTCTGAACCTAGAATAGAGATCTTCACCTTATCCGATCATGCCCCGGTTATGGTGACGATCAATGCCCCTGATATACACGTACCGGATTATAACTGGAGATTAAATGAAGAACTTCTAAGAGACAAAGACATCGTAGCGCAGATCAAGACTGAAATCGAACAATATTTTAGATACAACGATAATGGGGAGGTCCAGGGATCATATGTATGGGATGCACACAAAGCGTTTATAAGAGGGTGTTTTATTTCAAAGGGGGCCTGGAAGAAAAAAGAACAGGGTAAGAAAATGGAGAACCTTAAAGCAGAAATAGGCTTACTGGAAAGAGAACATAAACGATCAAAGGGCCAAAATAAAGAACTATTTCTGAAATTAATAGCCACGAGAGAGGACTTAAAGGAGTTGCTAGAACAGGAAACGAAGAGAACTTTTAATAGAATAGAAAAAGAAAGATACCTATGGGGGGACAAATCAAGTAAACATTTAGCTAAAACTCTTCAAAAAAAAAAGACAAGAAACTTTATAGAGAAAATACAAAGTAAGACAGGAGAGGTTAAATTCTGCTCTAAGGACATCGCAAACTCCTTCAGAGAATACTACGAGGGGGTCTATTCATTAGGACAAAAGAGGAAAAAATAAACAGAATAAAATCGTTTTTGGATAAGGCAGGACTGTCTAGGCTCCCGCTGGAGGACCAGGAGGATCTTGAGAGGCCATTTTCAGAAGAGGAAGTTAAAAGGGCTTTAAAAAACTCGCCTTCCGGAAAAAGTCCCGGGCCGGATGGCCTTTCGGTATCATATTACAAAATATTTCAGGAGCTATTAATCCCCAGATTATGCACGTACTATAATGGTTTAGGTGCGAGATACAAAATGAGTAAAGACTCCCTGACGGCCGACATCACGGTCATCCTGAAAGAGGGGAAGGATGGATCAGTGTGCTCAAGCTACAGGCCAATTTCACTACTAAACGTTGACACCAAAATATATGCTAAGATCCTTGCAGAAAGGGTCAAGCTGTGCTTGGGCACACTGATTCACCCTGACCAGGCGGGTTTCATGGCAGGGAGGGAAGGACGCGACAACGCAGTCCGTACGCTGCTGCTAATACAGAGAACTAGAGAGGCTGAGTCCCCAGGTCTATTCCTGTCAGTAGACGCGGAAAAAGCGTTTGACAGGGTAGACTGGGGACTCATGTTTCAAACATTGGCCCAAATGGGCTTCGGTCCAAAAGTTCTACAAAAGATTAGGGTTCTTTATGACGCTCCCGAGGCCAGGGTTAAAGTAAATGGAGCTACATCTGCCCGGTTTCGCATGGCAAACGGGACGAGACAGGGCTGTCCCCTGTCCCCCCTCCTCTTTATTCTCTCTTTAGAACCCCTTCTGGCGACCGTCAGAAACAACATAGAGGTCGAAGGCATCATGGTAGACGGTGACGAACACAAAGCAGCAGCGTTTGCCGATGATATTTTATTCTACATAAATAACCCTCAGAGAACTTTACCCAACCTAATGTTGATCTTGAAGGCATACGGGGAGATATCCAATTTTAAAATTAATAGCTCCAAATCTTTTATTTTGAATATAAATGTATCCAAAAAAGAGAAGGAGAAGCTACAGGAACAATTTGTCTTTCCATGGAAAAAACATATTAAATATCTCGGAATCAATCTAGCTGTTTCCGATAAGGAGTTATACAGAATTAACTATATCCCGCTTTTAGATGAGATAGCTAAAAAAAGTAAGGACTACTCCTCAAGACCTCTCTCGTGGCTTGGCCGTATAAACTCCGTAAAAATGACGTTACTACCCATAATTACATACAAATTCCAAATGCTCCCTATCCCCTTACCTCAGGAGTATCTCAAAAAATTTAAATCCATATTAATGAACTATATCTGGAAAAATAAGAAGCACAGAATCTCACTCCACCTATTAAAGAAGGAAAAAAATAGAGGGGGCTTAGCTGTACCAGACGTGGTAAATTATTACTACGCTACAGTTCTCTCGAGAATCCCAGAATGGTGCAACAGTAATAGTAAAAAAAGATGGGTAAACTTGGAAATAACTCTCTGCAACTCACAATTAGGAAACGACATTTGGATTCCTCCAAAGTACAGATCACTGAAAGAAGGCACAAACACTATGACCACAAATACACTAAAAATTTGGGATAAAATTTACAAATCAACTGGAGCCAAATATAATTCTCCACTGATAGCACTAAAAAATAATGCATATTTTGCACCGGGGAAAAATACACTGGGAGGAGGTTGGATAAAAGACAATAGGGTTCAATTGAAAGATATTATACACAAGGGGAAGATTTTCACATTAGCTGAATTAGGAAGTAGAAGAGATTTATTTGATATGAATGGATGGAGGTATCTCCAACTGACCCACTTTGTCAGAAGCCTCCCCCAACCAATAAGGGAAGGCAATGATCTGACTCACTGGGAGCGTATCTTTACAGCATCTGAAACAAAAGGATCAATATCCAAGATATATACAGTGGTGTGAAAAAGTGTTTGCCCCCTTCCTCATTTCCTGTTCCTTTGCATGTTTGTCACACTTAAGTGTTTCGGAACATCAAACCAATTTAAACAATAGTCAAGGACAACACAAGTAAACACAAAATGCAATTTGGAAATGAAGGTGTTTATTATTAAAGGTGAAAAAAAATCCAAACCATCATGGCCCTGTGTGAAAAAGTGATTGCCCCCTAAACCTAATAACTGGTTGGGCCACCCTTAGCAGCAACAACTGCAACCAAGCGTTTGCGATAACGTGCAATGAGGCTTTTACAGTGTCCTGGAGGAATTTTGGATCACTCATCTTTGCAGAATTGTCCTAATTCAGTTACATTAGAGGGTTTTCGAGCATGAACGGCCTTTTTAAGGTCATACCACAACATCTCAATAGGATTCAGGTCAGGACTTTGGCTAGGCCACTCCAAAGTCTTCATTTTGTTTTTCTTCAGCCATTCGGTGGTGGACTTGCTGGTGTGTTTAGGATCATTGTCCTGCTGCAGAACCCAAGTTCGTTTCAGCTTGAGTACACGAACAGATGGTCGGACATTCTCCTTCAGGATCTCTTGGTAGACAGCAGAATTAATAGTTCCTTTTATCATGGCAAGTCTTCCAGGTCCTGAAGCAGCAAAACAGCCCCAGACCATCACACTACCACCACCATATTTTACTGTTGGTATAATGTTCTTTTTCTGAAATGCAGTGTTCCTTCTACGCCAGATATACTTGGACACACACCTTCCAAAGAGTTCGACTTTTGTCTCATCGGTCCACAGAATGTTGTCCCAAAAGTCTTGGGGATCATCAAGATGTGTTGTGGAGAAATTGAGACGAGCTTTGATGTTCTTTTTGCTCAGCAGTGGTTTTCTCCTTGGAACTCTGCCATGCAGGCCATTTTTGCCCAGTCTTTTCCTGATGGTGGAGGCATGAACGCTGACCTTAACTGAGGCAAGTGAGGCCTGCAGTTCCTTGGACATTGTTGTGGGGTCTTTTGTGACCTCTTGGATGAGTCATCGCTGCGCTCTTGGGGTAATTTTGGGCGGCCGGCCACTCCTGGGAAGGTTCACCACTGTTTCATGTCTTCGCCATTTGTGGATAATGGCTCTCACTGTGGTTCGCTGGATTCCCAAAGCTTTGGAAATGGCTTTATAACCCTTTCCAGACTGATAGATCTCAATTACTTTCTTTCTCAATTGTTCCTGAATTTCTTTGGGTCTCGGCATGATGTGTAGCTTTTAAGGATCTTCTGGTGGACCTTACTGTGTCAAGCAGCTCCTATTTAAGTGATGCCTTGATTGTGAACAGGTGTGGCAATAATCAGGCCTGGGTGTGGCTAGAGAAATTGAACTCAGGTGTGGACAACCACAGTTATAGTATGTTTTAACAAGGGGGGCAATCACTTTTTCACACAGGGCCATGATGGTTTGGATTTTTTTTCACCTTTAATAATAAACACCTTCATTTACAAATTGCATTTTGTGTTTACTTGTGTTGTCCTTGACTATTGTTTAAATTGGTTTGATGTTACGAAACACTTAAGTGTGACAAACATGCAAAGGAACAGGAAATGAGGAAGGGGGCAAACACCTTTTCACACCACTGTAAGCTTCTACAGGAGGTGGAAGGAAGGGAGATACCTACATACATTCAAAACTGGGAGAGGGAACTGGGCACTCAAATTGACACTTTAACAATGAGAAAAATTTTCAAGTTAACATATAGCTCGGCAGTTGACTCCAGGGCCTATGAAATTAATTTCAAATGCCTTTCTAGGTGGTATTTAACCCCATCTAGAACAAGCCAATACACACAAGGAGGCCCAGCCGAGTGTTGGAGGGGCTGTAGCGAGAAGGGAACGATGGCACACTTATGGTGGTACTGTGACAAGATTAAAAAGTATTGGAGCAGAATATTAGACCATATTAAGGAGGCCACTGGAGTTGCTGTGGAGGGGGATACTTGGGTGATCCTCTTCCACGGTACCAAAGTACCTATTAAAAATTATCAAAACTCTTTAGTACCGCACCTGCTTAATGCTGCCAAACGTCAGATAGCAAGAAATTGGAGGAAACAAGAGAGCCCTCCAATTTGGGAGTGGATAGATTATGTTGAAAGTACCCGACTCATGGAATCCCTTAGAACAAACCCGGAAGAGTCCACCGGAGATACAGCAGAGAGATGGGACAAATGGACAAAGTTCAAAAGGACGTGGAGCTTCGCAGAAGCCCTTCGCCCACAGAGCTGAAGTCGAAGAACTAGATGAAAACAGCTGAAAATCGAGTTTCATGGGGGGCCAACGGTCACAGAAATCGGAGCTGGGTTTGGATGGGGAGGAGGGGGGTTACAAAATTATAAAAAAAAAAAAAGGGGAAAAAATTCAATAAAGGAATAAAAGTTGACTAATGATCAACCAGCAATCAAGATAAAGCCACTATGATGTAAACACTGAAACGGACGCAATGAATCAGAAAATGTGGAGCATAGTCCGCGTTAATGTTGAACTGAGATGGCAAAAAAAAAGAAAAAAAAAAGAACATAAATGGGAATTCTTCAAAGCAACTGTATGTGAACACACTGCAAAGTATTTTCCCATGGGCAATAAGTTTAAAAGGCTAAAAAAAAAAAAAACCTATGTGGCTTACAGCCAAAGTTAAAAAAGCTATAAATAATAAGAAAAGAGCTTTTAAAAATATAAAAATGAAGGAACACTATAATCGTTTAAATGTTACAAAAAATATAACAGAATATGTAAAAAGAAAATAAAGGAAAATTTCTAAATAAACAACAGATTCAAAAGAAAGTAGAACAAACCCCCCAAAATGATTTTATTATATTTATAGTAAAAAGGTCAGGTCTGAGCATGTTGGCTCTTTATAAAATAATGTGGAGTGGGTGACTGGTGACAAAGTAAAGGAAATTTATTAAACACCTTATCATCTCTGTGTATACAAAGGAGCATGGGGGAGCTCATGTCCACAATGGGGATGATATTGACACAGGCCTAAATGAGCCACAATGGCTCAAAATTGATATGGTCCAGAAATATTTAGACCAATTAAACCTGGTCCATACACCCACGTGTCCTAAAAGAATTTAGCTAATTTTCAAGCCATCGTTTCTAATTTTTAGGGACTCTTTAAAGTGGTTGTAAACCCTTACAAACCACTTTGACCTACAGGTAAGCCTAGATTAATGCCGCGTACACACGAAGGGACTATCCCGCGGGATTATCCGCTGGACCGAAGTCGAGCGGATAATCCCCTCGTCTGTGGGCGCCGGCGGACTTTTTTTGGCCAAAGTACGGCGGACTAAAGTTTTAAGTTTTGTTTTAAAATTATCCGCTGGACTTGGCAGTCCAGCGGACAATCCGGCCGTGTGTAGTATGGTCCGGCGGACCAAAAAGGACGCATGCTCAGTAGCAAGTATTTTTCTAGTATTTTTCGTTTTCTAGTCCCGTCGTACGTGCTGTACGTCATCGCGTGAACCGTCGGACTTTTTGCGTGATCGTGTGTGGTCAAGTCCGTTCGCTTTTTAGTCCAGCGGACCCAGCTGGAAAGTCCAGCGGATTGTCCGCTGGACTTAGGTCCGCCGGGAAAAGTCCCTTCGTGTGTACGCGGCATTAGGCTTACCTGTAGGTCCAATAAATATCTCCTAAACCTACATGGTTTAGGAGATATTTAGAAAAGAAAAGGCACCGCTATCTACGGTGCATGTGCCGTACTGAGTATGCCGGAGATCGCCGTGATATGCCGCTCTCGTGCGCATGCGCGGGAGTGACATCATCGCGACTCCAGCCAATGACAGCGCTGGAGCAGCGAGACCCGGAAGTCACTCCGGGAGTGATGGCGGCGGTGGAGGTCGTGGACGAGGGTCGCATCGGGGGCTTCGTTCTCAGGTAAATTAATTTATAATGAGCTAGTATGCTATGCATACTAGCTCATTATGCCTTTGCCTTGCAGGTTCTGTTTTTTTTTTCTTTTCCGAGGAGGCTTTACTTCCTCTTTAATGACTGGCATAGTACCACTGGGTTGAGGTATGGCCAATGTGGTGCCTATATTTAAAAAGGGATCAAAGTCTTTACCAAGTAACTATACTTGTTAGTTTACCTTCTACAGTTGGAAAGATACTGGAGAGTTTCATAAAAGACCACATACAGATGAGTTCTTGCTAGAATTTTTTTTTTAAGTAACAGACAGCATGGATTCATAAAAGACAGAGGTTGTCAGACAAACCTGATTTCTTTTTATAAAGATGTGAGCAAAACCTTAGACAAAGAAGTGGCAGTGGTTATTGTATATTTAGATTTTGCCAAAGCATTTGACACACATTGCTAATGCTTGAAAAAATCTATTTGTAAATGGATAGAAAACTGGCAAAAAGACTGAATTCAGAGAGTAGTGGTTAATGGTTCATACTCTGAATGGTCTAAGGCAGGGGTCTCCAAACTTTTCACTTCGGGGGCCACATTGTGCATTTTTCACATATTAACGGGCCGAAAAAAAAAAAATCAATTATTTCTGCAGGAGAATAAAATAGAATTTGACAAGCTGACGGCAGTAGAGCTTGATGGTGCACCTAAAAGATGTAACCTCATGCACTGGGGCTAAACTTCCAGTGTGCACAGGGTCTTGCAACTGTGTTACCGTCAACACACACACGCCTCCATACATTTGGTCCTCATCAGACCCCTCGCTGCACATTTGTATCCTCATCAGAGCCCCCTGCAAATTTGTGTCCCCCTTAGAGCCCCCTTCCATATTTGTGTCCCCATCAGAGCGCCCTCCGAATATTTGTGCCTGAATAAGAACCCCCTGAATATTTGTATTCCCATCAAAGCCCCCTGACATGTTTGTGTCCCCATCAGAGCCCCTTCCATATTTGTGTCTCCATCAGAGCCCCCTTACATATTTGTGTCCCTATCAGAGCCCCCCTGCACATTTGTGCTCCCATTGGAGCCCCCCTGCACATTTGTGTCCTTATAAGAACCCCCCTGACACATTTGTGTCCCTATCAGAGCCCCCCTGCACATTTGTGTCCCCATCAGACCCCCGCTGCATATTTGTGTCCTCATCAGAGCCCCTCACATATTTATGTCAAAATCAGAGCCCCCCTGCATATTTGTGTCCCCCCTTCCATATTTGTGTCCCCATCTGAGACCCCTGCACAATTGTGTCCCCCATAGTGCCCCCCATCCACATTTCTGCCCCCCCATCACAGCCCCCTGCACAATTGTGTCCCCCTTAGAGCCCCCTTCCACATGTATGGTCCCCCTTAGAGGCCCCTTCCACATTTATGCCCCAATCAGAGACCCCAGCACAATTGTGTCCCCCTTAGAGCCCCCTTCGACATTTATGCCCCCATCAGAGACCCCTGCGCAATTGTTTCCCCCTTAGAGCCCCCTTCCACATTTATGCCCCCCATGGTAGACCCCAGCACAATTGTGTCCCCCTTAGAGCCCCCCTTCCACATTTATGCCCCCATCAGAGACTCCAGCACAATTGTGTCACCCCCCTTAGAGCCCCCTGCAAAACTGTGTCCCCCTTAGAGCCCCTCTTCCACTTTCGTGTCTCTCAAACTAGCCCCCACCGCACATTTGTGTCCCCATCACCACCAGCAGTCACATCTGTGTCCCTCTTACATCTGTGTCTGGCTTCAGCGCTGTTCTACTGCACCTCCCGGCTCCCGCCTGGCTGTTACACAGACATGTTGTAGCCAAAAGCACAGCCGTAAAGGACACTGATGCTAACAGAGGGGCGGGACCTGGGAGGTGCAGTAGGTCCTAGCAATCAACAACTAGTAAGGCTGGTTGGACATGCTCCGTCGGGCTGCGGGACCTGCGCTGCATACTATCAGGGGTGATTATGAAGCGCAGTTCGTGCTACCTGACATAGCTTTAGCAGGAACCGACCATGCAGTGAGTCTGACCACTTAACCTGCGGGCCGGGAAAAACGTCCCAGCGGGCCGGATGTGGCCCGCGGGCCGTACTTGGGAGATCCCTGGTCTAAGGTTATTATTGGTGTACCCCCAAGGTTCAGTGTTAGGACTCTTACTTTTTAATATATTTATAAATGATATAGGGTCTGGGATTAAAAGTACCATTTCAGTCTTTGCAGATGACACCAAGCTATGCAGTGGAATAACGTCCTTACATGACATAAATGCACTGTTTAATTGGGCAACTATGTGGCAAATGAGGTTTAATGTTGATAAATGTAAAGTTATGTACTTAGGGGCTAGAAACATGAAAGGATCATACATACTAAGTGGAGAACAGCTGGGTAGTCAATGGTGTATATGAATCTGGGTGTTCTGGTAGATCATAGACTTAATAATAGCATGCGATGCCAAGAGGCAGATTCCAAAGTGAGAAAAATCCTATCTTGTATTAAGAGAGGTATAGACTCCAGAGAGAGAGAGCGAGACATCATTTTGCCCCTGTACAAATTATTACAGTAGTAAGATCTCATCTGGAATATGCAGTTTAGCTAACCAAACTTCCATCTCCAAATATGGAAAGGTTTCTTCACAGTAAAGCCCCATACACACGGTCGGATTTTCCCATGGATTCTGTCCTATCGGACAATGTTGTCGGAAAATCCGACCGTGTGTAGGCACCATCGGACAGTGTACGTCGGATTGTCCGACGGACAAAGTCCTATCTCCTGCTGGATAGATTTTTCGACAACAAAGTCCGATCACACCAAATCCGATCGTGTGTATCGAATTCCGACGGACAAAGTGCTACGCATGCTCAGATCACATTACAAGACCAAAGCTATTGGCTACTAGCCTCTACGTAGTCCCGTCGTAGGCAACAAACGTCACCACGTTCAGAATGATCGGATTTTCCGACAACTTTGTCCGACCGTGTGTATGCAACACCAACATCGGTCAAAGTATGACGGACAGGATCCGACCGACCTGGTCCTCAGATAATCCGCGCGTGTGTATGGGGCTTTAAGAGCTGTGAAAATGTGGAATAGACTCCCTCAAAGGGTGGTTCTGGCTAGCTCAGTAGATTGTTTTAAGAAAGGCCTGGATTCTTTCCTAGATACACATACTGTAATATAACTGGATACTAAGTAAAATTTATCCAGGGAACATCCAATTGCCTCTTGGAGGATCAGAAAGGAATTTTTTCCCCTGCTGGAGCAAATTGCATTATGCTTTTTGGGTTCCTTTGCCTTCCTCTGGAGCAACTGTGGGTATAGGATTGTATATACACTATATCACCAAAAGTAATATACGCACATGAACTTTAATGGTATCTGAGTTTTCATTGCCTTTAAGCCTGGGTTCACACCATTGCGTTTTGAATTTTATGTTCAGCGTTACTGCGCACTAAACCGCCATTGTTCAGCGGTTTGTCAGCGTTTTAGGTGCGAATCAGCTGCCAATTCAGTTTTAGGTGCGAATTCATTAGTAACCCCTGTCAATCCGACTTCTAGGCAACTTGTAAGCAATGGAAGTCGCCTCCAAGTCGGATCTCCATCTATATTGACGCGACAGTGTCGCCTTGAGGGGGAACTCCATGCCAAATTTAAAAAAAAAAAAAAACGGCATGGGTTCCCCCTCCAGGAGCATACCAGCTCCTTAGGTCTGGTATGGATTTTAAGGGTAACCCCCCCTACGCCGAAAAAACGGCGTGGGGGTCTCCCCAATATCCATACCAGACCCTTATTCGAGCATGCAGCCTGGCAGGTCAGGAAAGGGGGTGGGGACGAGCAACCCCCCCCCCTCTCCTGAACCGTACCAGGCCACATGCCCTCAACATGGGGGGTGGGTGCTTTGGGGAAGGGGGCGCCCTGCAGCCCCCCCCCCCACCCCAAAGCACCTTGTCCCCATGTTGATGAGGACAAGGGCCTCTTCCCGACAACCCTGGCCATTGGTTGTCGGGGTCTGCGGGCGGGGGGCTTATCGGAATCCGGGAGCCCGGCCCCCCACCCTATGTGAATGAGTATGGGGTATGATGTACCCCTACCCATTCACCTAAGGTGTAAAAGTGTAAATAAAAAAAACACACAATTTTTAAAAATATTTTATTGCACTGCTCCGGGGCTCTTCTTCCGTCTTGGGGGGTCTTATCGCCGGACTCCTCCGCTCTCTTCTGCTCTTTTACCTAGCTCTTTCACGAGCGGAGGAGCCCGGCTTTCTTCTTCGTCGTCTGGGGGTCTCGTTCCGCCTTCGGGGGGTCTTCAGGGGTCTCTTCTGTTCTTGCCGCTGTCGCCGCCTTCTGCACCTTCTGCGCCTTCTGCGTCATCTTCTTCTTCCGATGTTGACTCGTCGCTCTCTCTGGCCGGAATGGCAGAGAGACGCTGTGTTGTGACTTATATAGGGACAAGGGGCGGGGTCACATGCTCATGTCACATGGTGACCCGCCCACATATGATGTCACAGTCCCAGAGGATGCTGGGACTGTGACATCATATGTGGGCGGGGTCACCATGTGACATGAGCATGTGACCCCGCCCCTTGTAATATAAGTCACAACCACGTGTCTCTGCCATTCCGGCCAGAGAGAGGAGTTCCCCCTCAGAAGTAGTACAATGAGTTGGGAATTTTTGTTCGCAACGCAAGCCAGCTGCGAATCAGATGCGTGCCCATAGAAGATAATGGGCCTGAATTCGCACCTGAGCCACACCGCACTGCCCAAAAGACGCACACGTTTTTTCTGCAATGCGCAGTGCGAATGCACCGGAGATATGTGAACAAGCCTCATTAAAATCAATGTATTTTGAAATTTCCTGCGAATTCGCAGTGTTTTAAGCCGCATCTAATTCGCTTAGGTGTGAACGGGGGCTAAAGCAACAGGCCTCCTCATATGGGTTTGGTCCCTCCTCATGAAGGGGGATATAATGTTAGGAAATCTGGACGTGCTCTCTCCTGTCCAAGAGTTATGCTTCCATACAGCCTGTGGCCACTCTCCCTCCCCAACCTAGCACCCCAGCGCTCCATACGCAGCAGTCAGCTCAAGCCATCCTGTCTCCTCACACCTGAACACCACTTACCCAAAATATTGCCTCTGATTAAGGATTACCTACCTTCTCAGGATCATCTCCCTCTGGGGTACTGGTGGGAAACCCAGTTCTGCGAATACAGTGCACAAAGCAAGGTCCATAAAGACATGGATGAGCGAGTTTGGGGTGGAGGAACTTGACTGGCCTGCACAGAGTCCTGACCTCAACCTGATAGACTACCTTTGGGATGAATTTGAGCGGAGACTGTGAGCCAGGCCATCCACATCAATGCCTGACCTCACAAATGCGCCTCTGGAAGAATGGTCAAACATTCCAATAGACATGCTCCTAAACCTTGTGGACAGCCTTCCCAGAAGAGTTGAAGCTGTTATAGCAGCAAACGGTGGTCCAACTCTCAATGTTGAACCCTATAAATTAAGCCATTAAAGTTCATGTGCGTGTAAAGGCAGGTGTCCCAATACTTTTGGTAATATACGTTCTATATATATATATATATATATATATATATATATATATATATATATATATTTTATTTTATTTTTTTTTCATTTCTTATGTATGTCACTAGGACTAAAAAAAAAAAAGAACTGAGAACTCTTACAATATATTTAGTAAGCCAATTAAATGTATGGTGTTTTATGATACACTTGTGTGAGTACTGTAAAAGTGGAATGGACAGACAACTGCAAATAATCTCATCAGCATTATAGCAGCTGTTTTTATATCCTGAATTCTTCATAGCTTTCTAAGTATAGATGCAAATGCATATAATCTTTTTACATATGCAGTACATACTGTGATTCCTGTTTCGTAATGTGCCATAGTGATTATACTTTACTATTCTTTATTGCCTCATTTCTCAAGGCATGTCTATAGGCTGAGCAATGTCAACAGAATTTCTTTGAAAATACTATAGTCTCGATAGCTTTCTAAGTATAGATGCAAATGCATATAATATTTTTACATATACAGTGGGTATAGAAAAGAATCACCCCTTTTAAAATAATCACATTTTGTTGCTTTGCAGCCTGAAATGAAGACAGACACAGTTTTTGTTTAATCCAGCTGTATTTACTTGGTGCAACTTATAACATCTAAGTGACAGATATAACACCAACATGTCAGAACAAACTATAAAAAAAATTAAAAACATAATAAACATAAGTTGCACTTAAGTGAGTAAATACAGCTGGATACAACAAAAACTGTGTTTGTCTTCATTTCAGGCTGCAAAGCAACAAAATGTGATTATTTTAAAGGAGGTGATTCTTTTCTATACCCAGTGTACATACTGTGCTTCCTGTTTAGCAATGTGTCATAGTGATAATACTTTGCCATTCATTATCGCCTCATTTCTCAAGGTATGTCTATAGGCTGAGCAATGTCAACAGATGACTTATCCTATAGCTTTGTTTTGTACAGCACTTGTTTAGTTAGCAAGGATGATACAAAAGGGTTGTTTAGCTAAAGGAGTTAGAATTATTCACTTAGCAAAGAAAAGATAACTTAGCTTCGTAAATTCATGAAATCTGTGTTTGTGTTGAACCACGTGCAAGAAAACAAGAAAAACAGGATTTTTTTTTCTTGCACTTAACCACTTCAGCTCCGGAAGGTTTACCCCTTTCATGACCAGGCCATTTATTGCGATACGGCACTGCGTTACTTTAACTGACACTTGCGCGGTCGTGTAACGATGTACCCAAATAAAATTTATGTTTTTTTTCCCCCCACAAATAGAGCTTTCTTTTCCTGGTATTTGATTAACTCTGCGGTTTCTATTTTTTGCGCTATATATAAAAAAAAGACCGACAATTTTGAAAAAAAAAAAACAATATTTTTTACTTTTTGCTATAAAACATTCCCAATAAAAAAAATAATAAAATCGAATTTCTTCATCAATTTAGGGCAATATGTTTTCTGCTACATATTTTTGGTAAAAAAAAAAAACAATATGTGTATATTGATTGGTTTGCGCAAAAGTTACAAAGTCCACAATCTATAGTAATGGCAGCGATCAACGACTTATAGCAGGACTGCAATATTGCGGTAGACAAAGTGGACACCTGACACTTTTGACACTTTTTGGGGACCAGTGACACTATTATGGGGATCAGTGCTAAAAAATATGCACTGTCACTGTACTAATGACACTGGCAGGGAAGGAGTTAACATCAGGGGCGATAAAAGGGTTAAATGTGTTCCCTGGGAGTGATTACTAACTGTGAGGGGGGAGGGGGGGTGGGGGTGCTTTGACTGGGTGAATGTAAATATCCGTGTTCCTGGGGATCACAGGATCAGCACACTCCCCTTTAACAGAATGGTGATCTGCCTTATTTACATAGGCAGAATGGCGATCTGCCTTTCTCCTGAACAATCGGCGGCACGCGCCCCAGACCCGGAAGTGTCAGATCACTGTCACAGTATATCTACAGTGGGCGGTGACTAAGCGGTAAATTGGATGATTTAAGTGAACTCAGCTTTACATTACTTATTATGCTCAGTAAACATTGTTTGCTAAGAGAACAACCTCTGGTAAATCAGCACTGTAGACTAGAGAGAACTGTGATTCTGTATATATTACATCAACACTGTAAATCACACACATTCTGCACTCAGTTCATTAGATAAAATTGAAATTGAAATGGGAAGCAGCATGCATTCAATCCCTTGATATAAGATATACAGTATACAGTATACAATTGTGCTCAAAAGTTTACATTACTGGCAGAATTTATGATTTCTTGGCCATTTTTCAGAGAATATGAATGATAACAAAAATATTTCTTTCACTTATGGTTAGTGTTTGGCTGAAGACATTTATTATCAATCAAATGTGTTTACCCTTTTGAAATTATAATCACAACAGAAACTACCCAAATGATCCTGATCAAAAGTTTACATACCCTGATTTTGGCCTGATAACATGCACACAAGTTGACACAAAGGGGTTTGAATGGCTATTAAAGTTAACCATCCTCACCTGTGATCTGTTTGCTTGTAATTAGTGTGTGTGTATAAAAGGTCAATGAGTTTCTGGACTCCTGACAGACCCTTGCATCTTTCATCCAGTGCTGCACTGACGTTTCTGGATTCTGAGTCATGGGGAAAGCAAAAGAACTGTCAAAGGATCTGCGGGAAAAGGTAGTTGAACTGTATAAAACAGGAAAGGTATATACAAAGATATCCAAGGAATTGAGAATGTCAATCAGCAGTGTTCAAACTCTAATCAAGAAGTGGAAAATGAGGGGTCAGGTAGACCAACTAAAATTTCAGCCACAACTGCCAGGAAAATAGTTTGGGATGCAAAGAAAAACCCACAAATGACTTCAGGTGAAATACAGGACTCTCTGAAAACATGTGGTGTGGCTTTTTCAAGATGCCCAATAAGGAGGTACTTGAAGAAAGATGGGCTGCATGATCGAAACGCCAGAAGAAAGCCATTACTACGCAAAGCCATTACTACGCAAATGCCATAAAGTATGCCGCTTACAATATGCCAAACAGCACAGAGACAAGCCTCAAACCTTCTGGCACAAAGTCATTTGGTGTAATGAGACCAAAATTTAGCTTTTTGGCCACAACCATAAACACTACATTTGGAGAGGAGTCAACAAGGTCTATGAAAGGTTCACCATTCCTACTGTGAAACACAGAGGTGGAACGCTGATGTTTTGGGGATGTGTGAGCTACAAAGGCACAGGAAATCTGGTCAAAATTGATGGCAAGATGAATGCAGTATATTATCAAAAAATACTGGAGGAACATTTGCATTTATCAGCCAGGAAGCTGCGCATGGGACTTACT
This sequence comes from Lithobates sylvaticus, assembly GCA_028564925.1. Classification (NCBI taxonomy): domain Eukaryota; kingdom Metazoa; phylum Chordata; class Amphibia; order Anura; family Ranidae; genus Lithobates; species Lithobates sylvaticus. Next base: position 342,844,224 of record CM053030.1, on the reverse strand, counting down.
TGGACATTCCAACATGACAATGATCCAAAACACAAGGCCAAGTTGACCTGTCATTGGCTACAGCAGAATAAAGTGAAGGTTCTGGAGTGGCCATCTCAGTCTTCTGACCTCAATATCATTGAGCCACTCTGGGGAGATCTCAAACGTGCAGTTCATGCAAGACAGCCCAAGAATTTCAAGGAACTGGAGGCTTTTTGCCAAGAGGAATGGGCAGCTTTACCATCTGAGAAGATAAAGAGCCTCATCCACAAATACCACAAAACACTGCAAGCTGTCATTGATGTTAAAGGGGGCAATACACGGTATTAAAAACTGGGGTATGTAAACTTTTGATCAGGGTCATTTGGGTAGTTTGTTGTGATTATGATTTAAAAAGTGTAAACACAGTTGATTTATAATAAATGGCTTCTATAAATGTCTTCTTCTTATAATAAATGGCTTTCACCATGAGTGAAAGAAAAGTTTTTGTGTTATCATTCATATTCTCTGAAAAATGGCCAAGAAATCATAAATTCTGCCAGGGTATGTAAACTTATGAGCACAACTGTATGTAAAAGCCTATACACATGCTGTGCTATCCCTTTAAATAATACACTTCATGTGAATAATTTTGTGCACAAAATTCATACATATGATATTGTACAAAAATACTATGTGAATTCAAATGAATAAAGCCTGTATTTGGTGCAGCGTTAAATCTAAATACACCAATATAAGTGTAAAAACTCAAGAATCATTTGTAAAGACAAAAAAAGTGGAAAAATGTACAATATTTTATGGAAAACAAATTAACCGCTTGCCGACCAGTGCACGACGATATACGTCTGCGCAAATGGGTGTACAGGTATGTCCCCTTTAAGACGCGGCATTGTGGGCGCGCCCGTCGACTCCGTGCTCGGTGACCATGCCCGCGGGGCCGGCAGACTCATGTCATGGAGCGGCATTTCCCCGTTCTGCCTAGTGACATGACAGAGATCTACTTCTCCCTGTCATCGGGAGCAGTGATCGTTGTCATGTCAGTGGTAGCCCACCCCCCCCACAGTTAGAATCACTCCCTAGAACACACTTAACCCCTTGATCGCCCCCTAGTGTTTAACCCCATTCCCTGCCAGTGTAATTTATACAGTAATCAGGGCATTTTTATAGCACTGATCGCTGTACAAATGACAACGGTCTCAAAATAGTGTCAAAAGTGTCCGATGTGTCTGCCATAATGTCGCAGTCATGATAAAAATCGCAGATCGTCGCCCTCACTAATAAAAAAAAAAATTATAATAAAAATGCCATAAATCTATCCCCATTTGTAGACACTATAACTTTTGTGCAAACCAATCAATATACGCTTATTGAGATTTTTTTTTACCAAAAATATGTAGAAGAATACATATCAGCCTAAACTGAGGAAAATTTGTTTTTTTATATATTTTTTTGTTTATAGCGCAAAAAATAAAAACCGCAGAGGTGATCAAATACCACCAAAAGAAAGCTCTATTTGTGGGAAAAAAAGGACGTCAATTTTGTTTGGGTGCAACATCGCACGACCGTGCAATTGTCAGTTAAAGCGACGCAGTGCCGTATCGCAAAAAGTGCTCTGGTCAGGAAGGGGGTAAATCCTTCCGGGTCTGAAGTGGTTAAAAGTCCAGTGCACAAAAAAATTTAAAAATAAAAATAATGTGCAGTTCTTCTTCCAAAGTAAATGTTGAGTGCAAAAAATATTTTTAAATTCAAATGACAATAATGTTCAGTCCTTCTTCCAGGATAAATTGTGAGTGATTGACAAATGGATCCCAGTGTCAATGATTGTAAATAGGGGCTGAATCCCAAAAAGGGCACAAATCTGCCACCGGCCGCAATGGCCGCTCACCTCAAATCCAACGATTATGCATATCAAACTACCAAAGCAATCTCCATATGATGTCATCTGTCAATGGTCATAGCACATGCAATAAGAAAACAGAATTACACCCCAAAACACTTTCTGCTACTCCCAAGTATAAGAATACCACAAGTGCTGTACTGACACAAGGGACATACATGCACCTTGTTTACCCATTGTTCATGTTCCCAGAGACTTTAAAGTTTTTTTGCACAAATGTTTTGCCTGTTCGCATTTTCTGCTGCAAACCTAACCGGGGGGGGGGGGGGGGGGTTGTTCGGCTCATCCCTAGTTAAAAGTGGTTTCCAACGGTCCTGGCACGAGTCAGTACCTATTAAAGAAGGAAAATGCATCATTAATTGAAAAAGTCAGCGGGGATTGAGGAATAAAGCACATCCCGCCCATTTCGCGGCTCGTGTTATGAGGTCTTGTCCATTTCTTGTGAAATGGGACTTTGAGTTGTAATGTTTATTAGCTTGAGCTTGTAATAGCTGAGCTAAATATGCTGTTGGTATAATTTTTAAAGATCAGTATTACATTTTATGCTGTTAATAAAAATGTAATACCTATAATAAAGGGCCGTGGCCAATTCAATTCACAATTAAAAACTGTGTCCAGTGCTATATCTTTTATATAAGTTAATATGATTATATATGTTCTGCCTTCTGTCCCATTGATCTCTGTCATTTCAAAGCCATTGTTTCTAATTTTTAGGGACTCTTTAATGACTGGGACAGTATCACTGGATTGGTGTAAGGCCAATGTGGTGCCCATATTTAAAAAGGGATCAAAGTCTTTACCAAGTAACTATAGACCTGTTAGTTTAACTTCTATAGTTAGGAAGATACCGGAGAGTTTAATAAAAGGCCACATAGATGAATTCTTGCTGGAAAAAATATTTTAAGTACAGTAACAGACAGCATGGATTCATGAAAGACAACAGTTATCAAACAAATCTGATTTCTTTTTATAAGGAGGTGAGAAAAACCTTAGAAAGGAGTGGACATGGTATATTTAGTTTTTGCCAAAGCATTTGACACAGTTTCCCACACATAACTAATGTGTAAGGTAAAGTCTACAGGCTTGGAAAAATCAGTTTGTAAATGGATAGAAAGTTGGCTAAAAGACAGAATTCAGAGAGAAGTGGTTAATGATTTATACTCTGAATGGTCTAAGGTTATAAGTGGCATACCCCATGGTTCAGTGTTGGGACCCTTACTTTTTAATATATTTAGAAATGATATTGGGTCTGGGATGGAAGGTACCATTTCAGTCTTTGCAGATGACAACAAACGATGCAGTTGAATAACGTCCTTGTAGGATGTCTTCGACTTACAAGCCGACCTCAATACACTGTTTAATTGGGCAATTATGTGGCAAATGGGCTTTAACGTTGATAAATGTAAAGTTATGCACTTGGGAGCTAACAATATGCATGCATCATACATACTAAGGGGAGTATACTGGGGAGATCCAATAGCGGAGAAGGATCTGGGGGTTCTGGTAGATCATAAGCTTAATAATTGCAAGCAACGCCATGCAGCGGTTTCCAAAGCCAGCAAACTCCTTTCTTGTATTAAGAGAGGCATAAACTCCAGAGAGGGGGGATATAATTTTGCCCCTGTACAAATTATTAGTAAGACCTCATCTGGAATATGCAGTTCAGTTTTGGGCACCAGTTCACAAAAAGGATATCGGGGAACTGGAGAAAGTCCAGAGAAGAGCAAACAAACTGATAAGAAGCATTGAGGAGCTCAGCTATGAGAAAAGATTAGAGGAATTTAATTTATTATCTCTTGAGAAAAGGAAATTAATGGGGGGGGGATTTATGATCAACATGTAAATACATAAGTCGTCCATATAGTGAACTTGGTGTTGAGATATTCACTTTAAGGTCATGACCGAGGACAAGGGGGCACTCTTTACGTCTGGAGGAAAAGAGCTGTGAGAATGTGGAATAGAGTCCCTCAAGAGTTCTGTCCAGCTCAGTAGATTGCTTTAAAAAAAAAGGCCTGGATTATTTCCTAAATGTACATTATATATATATATATATATATATATATATATATATATATATATATATATATATATATATATAAATAATATTACTGGATACTAATATTTATAGGTAAAGTTGATCCAGGGAATAGCCAATTGCCTCTTGGGGGATTAGGGAGGGTTTTTTTTTCCCCCTGCTGGAGCAAACTGGATCATACTTTGGATATAGTACTGTGTATTTTTTTTTTTTTTTGCTTTTTTTCCCTTTTATTGGTTGAACTAGATAGACTTGTCTCTTTTTTCAGCCAGACTAACTATGTAACTATGTCATGGCTCTGCTTAGCACCTTTAGCGGTACGGATGCAACGTACGGGTACTAATGGAATGACTTGTGCGTATGTGAACAGCGAGATTCGTGACAAGGTAAGTAACGTTCATAAGTGAAATGGTGGTCAAACGAGACCCCTACCTGCGGCAGCCGAGCCAGATACAGTGTACAAAACCTTCGAACGAGAGCAATCCACGAGACGTCTGGCACTCACGAACGCTAGCGAAATCGAGTAGTCGGCTTAGTGACGTAGTATATCGCGCACCGGAACCGACGAAGACCACAGGTGAGTGGGCCGGTTAAATACCCTCCCGGGCTCCTCCCATAAATTCAGGCCACCATGTTGGCCTTCCACATATATATATGTGTGTATATATAATATATATAAATAATATAACTGGATACTAATATTTATAGGTAAAGTTGATCCAGGGAATAGCCAATTGCCTCTTGGGGGATTAGGGAGGTTTTTTTTTCCCCCTGCTGGAGCAAACTGGATCATACTTTGGATATAGTACTGTGTATTTTTTTTTTTTTAACTACAGAAAGGACTGGAGGGGGAGGGAGCTGGGAGCTGGAAACGTGAGCGCCACTGGGACGGGGGCTGGAAGGATTTCACTGAAGAGAAGGATCAAACCAGAGGACTGTGACTGTCTGAATAAGCCTGTCCTGCATCTTGCACTCAAGCGACATTGAGCATTATGGAGGAGGTCAGTGATAGCGCTTCCAGCCAGGCCACACAGCCTGGGGAGGGAGGGTCACTGATGAAAGGAGAGAGTAAATACTCTATGGTAAGCAGGACACTGATATAAAGGTTCCCCCTTATATTACTAACCTCCCCTTATCTTAGTGTATTTATTTTGTGGAAGGTGGCCTGTGGACATTGGTCATCCTCAGAGTCCCCCCCCCCACATCAGAATTCCCAGCATTCCCCCTTAAATTAGAATTCTCAGAGGCCCCCTTTACATCAGAGTCTGCAGGATTCCCCCTTACACTGTGCAGACCCTGATGTAAGGGTGAACTCTGATGTAAAGGCAATGCTGCAGACCCTGATGTAAAGGGGAATGATGCGGGCCATGATGTAAGTGGGAACCTTGTGGGCTATGATGTAAGGGAGGGCTCTGGTGACCCCCAGACCACCTTAGATCAGAGTTCCCCATTACACCCGAGTCCACAGTATTCCCCCTTACATTATGGTCTGCAGCATTCCCCTTTACATTAGGGTTCACAAAGTTCCCCCTTGCACTGTACGGGGGAAACCTGCAGACTCTGATGTAAGGGGGGACTTTGTGGGATTTTGTGTAAGGGGGGGGGGCTCTGGTGACCAGAGACACCCTTACATCAGAGTTTTCCTTTACTCCAGAGTCTAACAGTTGCTGGTTTTATTGAATTTCCTTTTTAACCACTTCCTGACCACGCTATAGCCAAATGATGGCTGTAGCATGGTCAGCCAGTTCTGGGAAGGCATCATATAATGTCCTCCCATGATCATGCCTGCTGCGGCATGCAGGCAGCTCTCTCTGTGATCACTGTGTCCTTAGGACACAGCTGATCACAGATTGGGGTAAAGGGTCAATCACAGTGTCTCTAAGTAGTTTATAGTAGGTTATTGGCATTCCTTTTTTCACGCTGATAGCATTAGGAGAGTTTGTAACCGTGAAAAGGACATCTACAATAATAATCAAGGCACTGATTATCAGTGTCCTGATTATCAATGCAGCCCCAACAGTGCCCATCAGTGCCGCCTATCAGTGGCCACTAGTGCTGCCAATCAGTGCCCATCAGTACCTCCTCATCAGTGTCACCTATCAGTGCTGCCAATCAGTGCCATCTACCAGTGCCCATTGTTTCTGCCTATCAGTGTCACTTATCAGTGCCCATCAGTTTCACCCATCAGTGCCGCCTAGCAGTGCAGCCTCATCAGTGCCCACTAGTGCTGCCTCATCAGTGCAGCCTCATCAGTGTACATCAGTGAAAAAATTACCTGTTTGCAAAATCTTAAAACAAACTATGAAAAATGTTTTGTTTTGTTTTTTCCAAATTTTCTGTCTTTTTTTGTTTAGTGAAAAATTAAAAACCCAGTGGTGATTAAATCCCACCAAAAGAATCTTCTATTTGAGTAAAAAAAAAAAAATTCCAAAAATGTAATATGGGTACAGTGTAGCATGACCACGCAATTGTCATTCAAAGTGTGATCGCGCTGAAAGCTGAAAATCGGCCTGGGCAGGAAGGGGGTAAAAGTGCCCAGTAGGCAAGTGGTTAAGGTCGCTTGTCAGTCACCCATTTTTGTATGCATGAAAGCATACGCAATGGAATTTTTTTTTTTTATTCTTTTTATTGACATTTTCATAATAAAGTTACAAACATTAAAACAGAGTCAACAGTCAGCACTACAATGCACCAGCACCAGTGAACAATGCACCCCCAGACCATACCAGTGACCAGTTTCTTGTATAGAGGTAAATTACGAAAATAAAGCACACATATACAGAGTCAAATCACATCATCCCTAAGATATCAACAGGTATTGGGCCAGGTGCTCACCAAGGCCTGTACGTAGTTAGCATTTTGCCCACTGTATAAACTTTTAACCAATAAGCAGTTAATCCGAAGTGGTAGAACTATCATTCATTCATTAAACTGCCCCACAGCTTTTTAAATTTAATGGTACCCCTCTACTAAGCTTTATTAACACCTTCCAAGCCACAACGATGGGGGCCACCGGTTTCTTCCATGGCAGAATGATTATTTTACTTGCATAATACAGGAGCAGGGTAAGTAGTGTACGGATCACCTTTGTGGGTGCCAACGGGTCCAACAGTCCCAACAAACAGATTGCTATGAAAGGTCTGATGGTATTCGTCATAACTTATAAATGTAAAATATAGAGCTCACAACCATTAAAGTATAAAAAACATGTGTGAAAAAACACAATCGAATAATTATCAAAATAAAGTCCAAACACAAATGTAAAAAGTGACTCTAGGTGCTTCAAACCGAAGGGAAACAAACGTGCAGAAATATTGCAGATGTATTCAGGTGCAAAACACCCCCTCATGTATCCCCACTCACCAGATCGTAATGACCCCCAGCTTTTCAGTCTGGTGGGTCGCTTTAAGCTTTGTATTGGTGTCCAGGGCCAATGAAGTAGTCAAATCTTCAGATCCAATGGTTTTTAAATGAAGTTGCTCAGCAGAATTAACGGATACCCAAAAGTGAGGAAAGAAATGGAACTGATAGTGAGGTACCATTTAAAAAAGGTTTATTGGAAAAGGGAATGGGTACTTACAAAAAGTACGATCAAACAAGCATCAAACATGGAGCTGATAGTGTAAAAACGCTGTTCCTGGCGTGCGTTCCACGGGACCGGAAGTGACGTCAGTATTACCGGTTGCGTCAATGTTTCACCCTCCCACAGGGTGTCATCAAGGACCTAATTTCCGGTAGGCTGGGCCAGCTTTAAATAGAAAGTAGAGGAGGAGACTCACCTAGAAGGACCAATCAACATGGCATAGCGGCCATCTTGTTGGTGGGATAATAGGGGAGACAAAACGCCATTTTATAGGTTTGATTCAATCAAACAAATACTTTCTAGGTATCACTTAATGTCAATTCTGGTAAGGCAGTGGAACTGACAACAACAAAACCCTTTAATACAATAGTCAAAACACATAAAAAAATATAAATAACTGTGAAGAAAAATAACTGAAACTACAAATAAGAAAAATATAATAATATAAAAACAAATAGAAATAAAATGAAAAAAATACAAAAAATATGAAAATAAAATAAAAATAAAAATGAAAATAAAAAATACAAATACAAATACCAATAAAATTAAAATTTAAAAAATAATAAATGAAAAATAAAAAAATTATTGATAAAAAATAGAATAATTTCAAAGTTATTTCACTAAAATTTCTTTATAATGTATAAAAACATAAAAAAATTGTATGTTATACCAAACTTCACTAGAAATTAGACTGTTTAAGTCCAATTCTATCTCTCATTACGAGAGATAGCACGCTTGAGGTTGCCACCTCTCCAATGCCCCTCAATTCTATCTATACCACAAAACGTAAGGACACTCGGATTCTTTCCGTGGACCAATCTAAAGTGATTGGATAAGCTATGGTGTTTATAACCCTTTTTTATCCTGTTGACATGTTCTCGGAATCTGACGCCCAGTGCCCTGGTGGTCCTCCCCACATATTGGAGCTTGCAAGGGCAAGATAACAGGTAAGTTACGTGGGTGATGTCACACAAAATAAACTTGTTAATTTTAAAGGATTCACCAGAGGACTGGGATGAGAACTCAGTGTTTTTTCTTACCCTATGTTTGGATGTTCTAGAAAAGTCCATTAACACTGGTCCAAAGTGTGCTTTGAAAGATATGGAGTCTAGTCCTAGGTTGGGCTAATTTTACGTCGAAATTTTGCGACTTCACTTGAAATAGCACAATTTCAAAGTCGCGTGTCAGTGCGACTTCAGGTGCAATTTGGCTGACATCTGTGCGACTTCATGCACAAATGTCTATGCAAATTGCATCTGAAATTGGCAAAAATAGGACAGGAACTTCTTTTTCAAATTGGTGCAGTACCACAAAGTCGGCATTGCACTGTTTTGAACAGTTCCATTGCCGACAATAGGGTGTGACTTGTCATGTGATTTGGACCTGTCAAATCGCAATGCAAGTCGCACAAGTGTGAATGGGGGCTTAAGGCACGGAACTTCTTTACTGACACCTGGCTGGGAGGCTGCTTCAATAGAGGTAAAATCTCAGTGCGTGAAAAGGCTGCAGGAGCCACCAGAGAGGGAGGCCATACAAAACAGAGTGTGCTGATGAAGCCAGCAAATATTTGGAACTCGAGTACTTTATTCCATGTCTTGCATTCAAAGTACCCTAGTACCCTAGAAGGAAAGACTTTATGTTATTGAAGCTGAATTTCATCTAAAGCTGATAGAGTGGGGAAGGGTTAGAGACTCTGTCAGATTTCTATTACTAACTGTGTCCTTGTTGAGAAGATCCCCAAATGGGGACACAGACAAAAATGTTTTTAGTTAAGAGAGATAGGTTAGAACATCTGGCAATGTTTTTATTGCTGTCCTTGCCTTTCTGTTCCTATGATGAATGCTCGCCTCATTTTGCTGGTACAAGCATCCCAGGGATAGGTGAGAGAAGATTCCTAATGAGGTCACTGGCTGAAATAACAACTTTTTTCACACTTCCCAAAACTGTCCAAAAATACAATTTGCTGGAGTTAGGCTTTAACCTATTTTATCTATATTTAGTGATTGAAAAAACATTGGGGATGTTGTCGACAATTAATAACTTGCAAAAATATCTTAAAACTGTATCAAAAGGTCAACAACAATATCAGGTGTAATTCTTTTTTCAAATACCATTTGGATATTATCTACTATAGTACAATGAATGAGAAAACAAAATTCTGTTCAAGTTTGACGTTGTATTTATTATGTTTTGTCTACATTGTTTACATATGTAGAGAATATATCAAGATGAACTCTTCAGAATTCAGGAAAAGAGGAAGAGAAATGGTGGATTACATAGCTGACTACATGGAGCAGATTGAATCGAGACAGGTTTTTCCTAGCGTGGAACCTGGATATCTAAGGCCACTGATCCCTGATTCAGCTCCCGAAGAAGGAGAGACATTTGATGAGATTATGAAAGATGTTGAAAGAGTGGTCATGCCTGGGGTAAGTGATGACTTAAAGAATCATATCATCTACTGATCACATACACACAGATGCACACACTGCTTTATTCTTTTCTGTCGTCTTTGCTCTAGATTATCCACAAACCTTTGATGCCTTATTTGACTCCAGTTTGAGGCTGACATTTAGACAAGAACTTATCTAACCCATAAGCACACTGCTCTTTTTAGTGATCTAGTCCAAAGAGGACAAAATACTACAGTGAACTACTTCTTCTTTGGTTTAAAGGATAGAAGTACAGGACCTGTCCTTACTGTCCAGAACTGTTATCTGATACCTAAGATGCACATACTTGTCCCAGATTAGTGACTCACCAAGTAGTAGAAACATAAAAGAATGAAGGCAGAAAAAAGATCAAGTGGTCCATCGAGTCTGCCCCATTTTTTTTAAATGTATACATTTATTTTTTACTTGTTTTGTTTGAGTAAAGATCTATGTTTGTCCAAAGCATGCCTGAATCCACTTACTGTGTGACTGACTTCTGCTGGAAGTCTATTTCAAGCATCAACTACCCTTTTAGTAAAATAATACTAAGATTAGTTGCTAAAGAATTCTATTCACTTTTCTCACTGCCTGGCCACACTGTATGCTCATTTTGCAATCATCTGAAATAAATTCTCCTAAACCTTTTTCCTCTGTAGTGCTGGCCAACACTGTACCCCCAATGTACTCTCTCAAGGGATTCTTTCTCCCTAGGTGCATTATTTTACATTTAGAAACATGCTTTGACCAATCTTCCAGCAATGCCGAATCGTATTCCATGTTACAGACACTTCCAAGGCTATCAACCCTATTACACACCTTTGTGTCATCGGCAAAAAGACATACGTTACCCACCAACCCTTAAGTTACATCACTTAAATAAAGATAAAATAGAATAGGACCTAGTACAGAGCCTTGTGGTACACCACTAGTGACTGCTCTCTGTTCTGAATAAACCCCATTTACAACCACACTCTGGTATCTATCCTTTGGCCAACTGCATATCCACTGAACCATCCAAGGGTTAAGTCCTAGCTTGTGCGACTTATTTATTAGATCATTATGTGGAACTGTATCAAATGCCTTGCTGAAATCCAGATAGGTTATATCCATAGCACCAACCTGGTCCAAAACATTAGTGATATAGTAAAAAAAAAAATCAATCAGATTAAGCTGACATGATCTGCCTTCAGTAAAGCCATATTGCTTTGGGTCCAGCAAGTTGTGTGTTTTTAACCTCTTCCCGACTGCCTCCTTCACATATACGTCGGCAGAATGTCACGGCTAGGCAAAAGTACGTACGGGTACGTCGTCCCCTTTAATCGCCTAGCCGTGACCCGGTCGGGAGCTCCGTGACCACGGCCCCGGGACCAGCGGACCCGATCGTCCGCTGGTGTCCCGCGATCGGGTCACAGAGCTGAAGAACGGGGAGAGGTCTGTGTAAACAAACCTCTCCCCGCGCTTCCTACACTGCCTGTCACTGATCTGCTGTTCCCTGTCATCTGGAACAGCCGATCAGTGACGTCAGGCGTCAGCCACACCCCCTACTGTAAAAAAAAACACAACACGTGACATTGACTCCTCCCCGCCCCCTAGTGGTTAACTCCTTCACTGCCACTGTCATTTACATAGGAATCAGTGCTATTTAAATAGCACTGATTTCTGTATAAATGACAATGGTTAAAAATGTGTCAAAAATGTCCCATGTGTCCGCCATAATGTCGCAGTCACGATAAAAATCGTTGATCGCCACCATTACTAGTAAAAAAAAAAAAATATTTATAAAAATGCTATAAAACTAGCCCCTATTTTGTAAACGCTATAACTTTTGCGCAAACCAATCAATAATCGCTAATTGCAATTTTTTTTTTAGAAGAATACGTATCGGCTTAAACTGAGGAAAAAATATGTTTTTTTATATATTTTTTGGGGATATTTATTATAGCAAAAAGTAAAAAATATTGAATTTTTTTCAAAATTGTCGCTCTATTTTTGTTTATAGCGCAAAAAATAAAAACCGCAGGGGCGATCAAATACAACCAAAAGAAATCTCTATTTGTGGGAAAAAAAGGACGCCAATTTTGTTTGGGAGCCACGTCGCATGACCGTGCAATTGTCAGTTAAAGCGATGCAGTGCCGAATCGCAAAAAGGGGCCTGGTTCTTTTGGCTGCCAATTGGTCCGGGGCTGAAGTGGTTAAATGATCAATGATTCCAGTGATTCCATTGACTTGACTACAACATTTTTTAAACTTACTGGCCTGCAATTGCCAGCTTCTACCTTGCTGCCCTTTTTGTGGATAGGTACGATATTAGCTTTCTGACAATTATGGTGAACTTCTCCTGTTAGAATATATACATTAAACAGATCTGTTAATGGTCCAACAACTATACCTTGAATACCATCAGGGCCCATTGCTTTATAAAGCTTTAAATTAGTCAGTTCCTCTGTTACCTCTGCCTCCAGGAATCCTGAAAATGAACTGTCATTACTAGAACCAATATGATCCCCCAACTTATACAACCCCAATGTAATTGAGAAGACTGAACAGAAGTAGTTGTTTAAATGGTTTCATATTCCAGGTTTCCCTCAACATAAGTGTTGTGCCTGGTTTTCATTTTACTGATCCCATTGTATTTTTTTCCTTCAATCACTGAAAAAAACCTAATAAAGATTTTGCCTCCTTTCCTATTATATTTAGCAATTTCCTCCTCATACTGTGCTTTGACAGCACTAATAATATGTGTTTGGCTTCCTTTTGTCCATTTTTAAACACTTCTCTTTTAGCTACAACTCCTGTTTCCTTTAATCTTCTATATGCTGATTTTTTTTCTCCGTTTCTATCCTACCTGCCTATTTAGTTACAAAGTTACATAGTAGGTGAGGTTGAAAAAAGACACAAGTCCATCAAGTCCAACCCATGTGTGTGATTTTATGTCAGTATTGTTTTTTTTTTTTTTCTGTTTACTAATTTGCCTTACATGCAATCTATTTGCCTTCAGGATGATAAACTTTAACAGTGCCCACTAATTATTGACAACCTTTTAATTATTTTTTTTTAGATATTGCCCCATTTCAGCAAAATTTGTAATTTTGAAATCTAAAACTTTTGTTTTTAGATATGATTTTTCAGTTTTAATAAACCAAAGACATTTTATTCCACTTCAGCATCATAAAATCAACCCCCATGTCAGTACTAGGTCTAGAATATGATCACCTCAGGTTGGCTTTTTTTTACTAACAGTTTCAGAGAAACACCATTTTGTGCCTCCATTACATTCTTGCTCCTGCTAGAAAGTTTTAGAATTCCAGACTGTTAATGTGAGGCATGTTGAAGTCACTCATAATTAAAACCTCTCCCTTCATTGCCATTTGGGTTATCTCATCAATCAACAAGCTATCAGAACCTTCAGTCTTCTGAAATAGTGGTGAAATGATACGTAGGACAGCTCTTGAGTGTGCTTTCATAAATAAGTCAGCAACATCTGTATGTACCTCTTGACCATTGCCCTCTTAAAGGGGCATGACTGAAAAAGATCTGTCGATTTTTTTCCCGATCAGCGCTCTCAACCAACAGCTGAGAGTGCTGACCGGAGTGTTCTGGTAGGAGGGTACATCCCTCTTGTCAGAACACAAAAAAACAGCAGGGGAGATCGCTTTACTGTATTGTCATATAGTTAGTACAGCAGCTCCTCCTGAGTCTGTAATACAGGAAGAAAATATTGTATCACATGGCCCCCCAGAGGGGAGATGGGGGAGAAGTGGCATGAGATGAGACTCTTAATTGTCCTTCTTGACTCTAACTGCTTCCATCCGCAGGAGGCACTGGACAGGGAACTAGTTGGGTTAGTAATGGTTAGTTAAACAGGCAAACTTCAGCTGTCTTGGCTAGTCCATAAAGCAGGGAACTTTATAACCTGTCACTTCATATAAGTGACAGAGCAAAGATTACAGATGAAAGGCACTACCAAATGACAGGTCACCCAAAGAGCCTATTAAACCTGTAGCATCTGCAGATGGTGGGCCTTCCAACATGTTTTTGCATTGTAGGATAGGGTTGGGTGATACTCAGCAACACAATCTCTGCATTTGAAAGTTATTCATTTTTTGGTGGGCTCTAAAGGTACCCCTTAGTTACAGATTATCTTTATCTGTAAGGTTAGCTCTATCAGATAGGGGGTGGGGTGATGTGGTTAGTAGGGGTTAGTAGTTTACACATGAAAGATGAAATTGTTTTTTGCTTCAAGTTCATCCTACTGGAAGTGACAAGGCCATTGCTTTTTTGGCAAAATTAACAAGTATTTTCTTTACTTGCTAAAAGTATGCTTAGCATATTAAGATAAATCTAAGACAGCCAAGACATCTAAGGATTGGTAAGTTGCAATACATAACATTTTAGGTTTAGCTGTGCTAAATATGTAGATATAAATTATTGTTCCATTCCTGTGAAGGTGATAAAGACAATGAACAGTGGATTACTCTTTTTCACTGTGTATTTTTTATTAATGATAATAAAGCTTGACACACTATGAATGTACAGTAACTGTTGAGTATGTTATTGTTGAATAAAATAGCTGGCAAAAGTAAAAATAGAATTGTATATAATCCATTCATATGACAAAGGGTCACATTGGAGACCTCACCACTGATGTAAATATACGGGAAGTTAGAATATATTTTAAAGGTTGTACCTTGTGTCATGTGGTTTATTTGTCATAAATCATTTTTATTCTAAACAATTTTTTATTTCTTAGGTAACGCATTGGCACAGTCCTTTTTTTTTTGCGTATTTTCCCACTGCAAGTTCATATCCTGCCATGCTTGCTGATATGTTGTGTGGAGCTATTGGATGCATTGGCTTTACTTGGGTAAGTTTTAAGAATGTTGCCTTTCATGTGACATGTGGCTTGGCAATACTTTTATATTGCTTTTACACACTTGTTCTTGTTTTTGTATAATTTGTTAATTTCGTACCTTTTATGTTTATTGCTGGTGTATCTTTAGTTCAGGTCTCATGGCAAGCAGCACAGAATTCATTAAAGCACATGTTAGTTATATGAACCAGCGGGGACACCCGTGCCATTAATCTGTCCCACGAGAGGCACCTCATATCCCACTTGGGATTTTGTGGTTGTGGCTCTACAAATAAGTCCCCCTAAATATGAGGAACCTCTTGATACATGAAAACAAGGCTCTATATATATATATATATATATATATATATATATATATATATATATATATATATATATATATATACTAAGTTGATGACTGGGATTTCACACAGGTGGATATATCAAAGCAATAGTCGTGTCCCCCCTTCAGGGATTATTACACAAATTTTTGATATGGACATACGCAATGTGATGACTAATATACAGTCTGCCTCTTCATTCAATATTCCACTTTGAATGAACCAACCTATCTCCCATTAATAGACTCAGCGACCTTGGTTATATTGGAGGTGAGATTCTCTCCTTCTTAACCTAAGTGTCACAAAATAACTGGTTCACTCTCTACCTCTGCCAATTCATTTGGCGGGAAGGATTGATCTTGGTCCATAATTTGTTCTGTGTGGTGTTACTCTATACCTGGTCTCAAGGCAAATCAGCACCTACCCAGTATGTCCTGGGGAAGCTATCAAAATTGCGAAACACATTGACAAGTTGGCATGGAGAAGTCTGTATCCTACCCATTGATAATTCTACACAGTGTTCTGTATTTTTTTACGGATCCTATATAATACAATTTTAGATCCACACTTCCATGTCTATTCTATTGGGTATCTGTTGACCTTGTCAGTTAGTAGGGTGTTTTTGTTTTGTCCAAAGTTATTTTAATCATTTTGTAATAAAGACATTGTATTTTATAAACCACTGTCTCATGTTATGCCCGCAAAGTCTGCTTTGCTTTGATAGAGTTTTTCATAACTCACTCATTCAACTCATTCATAACTCATTCAATCCTTTTATATATTATATGAATTAAAGTTGAACTCTGAGATAAGATAAAATTGACTAAACACAAAAGGGCATGCGTATTCTTGCTTGAAACTTGCTGTTCTTTGTGTATTTCTTTCAGATCCATGCAATTATTCAGCATGAAACTTTTCCCTTGTACAGGAGCTGGCTCTTATTAAGACCTGTTACTGCTGATCTATCTCCTTGTAGGTTGACTGGTCTTGTGTTTTCCCCTGTAGGTTTCTGCAGGCAGCCAAAGGCATTTGGTGCACACAAAGTAGATTTATATCCTTTTGGCTATACATTTAAATGAGAGTGTTTGTGCCCAGAGGTCAGCCTTAAATACATAAATGATTATCATGTTAACATTTAGAGTTTTGTAAAGTATTGGCTATTGACATGAATAGAAATGACTTAGCATATAAGGCCAATATAGCCAAAAAAAAATTCTAGGAATGAAGTACAAAAAGACAATGAGTCTAGCACTAGACCATACAATATCAGAGCAGTCATTCTGAGGGGTTTTCTCCTAGATGTTTTCTTTTATCCTCTACCGGTATTTAGAGTAAAGAACTAAAAAAATAAAAAAATACATTATAGCTATGAATTGCCTCTGTGGTTAAATTGCTCAACTATTTTAATAATATTCACTTCACAAATTTAATCTTTAAACTTCAATAAACTTGTGCTTCAACCTTTACTTCTTGTATTGTAAACCAGCACTTTAGATGCAAGTGAATGTTCAGATTCTCACACGTGGCTTGCCCCATAAAATTATGATTCCCAGTGACTCAGTGAGCATAGCACATCAGCAAGTGCACATGTGTGAACTGTGGATGTGATACCTGTGATAGGAACTTTCATGTAAAAGTGATGCCAGTCACATCATTCATGAGCAGGATTGAGTGATATGGTGCTTGAAAAACGTCAACAAAATATCATTCTTTGCAAATGCAGGACTTACGCCTTTGAAATGTAAGTTGGCATACTATACTACAGTTTAGTATGAAAATGAGCACCCCCACATAACAACCACATTCATGTTAAAAGGGTGGTATCACCAGGGGACAGTAAGTAAGGAAATACAAAATGAGGGATTTAAGATGAGCAAAAAACAAACATACAGTATAAGGCCTCATTTGCACAGCACTGCAGTTTTTATGCAGGATCTTGCATTACAGTGATCTGTACAATGTTTACATAATTGGTCAACGTCATACGTGAACATGATGTGTGTAAAGCCTGCACACTGCAGCTCAAAAAATAAAGTTTCTTTTACAGACATTTGAGCTTTTATTTCAGCTTGAAGAAGCTTGTGCTTACCATTGAGTTTAGGGGCAATGAAAGTAATTGTACATAAAATCTATAAATATTTTTTAGCCATCCTTTATCTGAGTGACTTAAAAGTCCTTAGTGGCCCACCACACTGGACCAATAACCCCATACAGCTCTAGGATAATAATTTTCTGCATATGTGTGGGCACTTTTAAGCTCTGAACAAAAATAGAGAACATGTAGTAGTCCACTTTGATACATTTTTTATTTTGTTGGTCATTTGTGTAATTTAAGGCTTCAAGTCCGGCATGCACAGAGCTAGAGACAGTCATGTTGGACTGGTTGGGGAAGGCGATAGGTCTGCCAGAGCAATTTCTAGCTGGAAGTAAAGGCGAAGGTGGGGGAGTAATTCAGGTAAGAAACAACTTATCTGCACTATTTTACACTGTTATTTTCTGCCTTTGTGAGTGACAGCAATGTGTCATTTCTGTTTTTCTAAGAGTAATTTAATTAAAATTTTGTGTGTATATATACACACACATATATACACACACACTATATTACTAAAAGTATTGGGATGCCTGCCTTCACACGCACTTTAGTGGTATCCCAGTCTTAGTCGGTAGGGTTCAGTTTTGAGTTGGCCCACCCTTTGCAGCTATAACAGTTTCAACTCTTCTGGGAAGGCTGTCCACAAGGTTTAGGAGTGTGTCTATGGGAATGTTTGACCATTCTTCTATAAGCGCATTTGTGAGGTCAGACTCACAGTCTCTGCTCTAATTCATCCCAGAGGTGTACTATCGGGTTGGGGTCAGGACTCTGTGCAGGCCAGTCAAGTTCCTCCACCCCAAACTCGCTCATCCATGTTTTTATGGACCTTGTTTGTGCACTGGTGCAGTCAGGAACAGGAAGGGGCCATCCCCAAACTGTTCCCACTGTAAACTGTACAACTCAGTTGAAAAACAAACAAATCTTTTAGGGGGGAAGTAAAAATAAAAAAACTAGGGGGTGTGTCTGGAGTGGCGCTGGGAGCAGACGTGTTTGTATGAGCTCCTTTAGACCGGCGCTACAATCCTACAAAAAAATACCCTCCTGTGCCCCTCCAGCATCGACAGCCTCTCCGGGGTATGCACAGGAGGAAATCCCAGCCGAAATCCCTGAAAAAGGACGTAAAACTGGACATTGCGGACAAGGCCGATTTCAAAGCAGTCATGCAGGCCATTACCACCCTCACTGATAAAATCGATCCCATACAGGCCAATGTGGAGTTTATAAGAAAGGACTTTGACACATTTCGTGGCCGAATGACTGAGGTGGAACAAAGGGTTTCTCAGACCGAAGACATGGTACGTGATCATGGGGCAGACCTCCATACACTAAAAACCATGGTTAAGGTGCTAGAATCCCACACAGAAGACACAGAAAACCATAACAGAAGAAATAACCTGCTTATCTTGGGGCTCCCTGAGGGGGCTGAGGGTGTAGACCCTGCTGCCTTTGCTGAATGCTTATTGCAGCAATTACTCCCCTCAGCATGTTTTTCCCCATTCTTCAGTGTTGAGAGGGCCCATCGTATACCCTCCACTAGGGGGCCCCAGGGAGCACCATCCTGCACTTTTATTATTATTATTTATATTTTTTATTATTATTATTATTCGCTGGAAACTCAGAAACAGCGTAAATAATATGACGCAGTAAGAGCCAGGCTTCGCTCCAAACATATCAAGTATTGTATGTTGTTCCTGGCCAGACTGAGGGTGGAGGACAGAGAAGCCATACGTTTCTTCACATCCCCAGAGGAGGCTTCCATGTGGATCGACACTCTACCGCGTAGATAAGTAGTTAACATGGCTGCTGGCTCAAGCAGGCTGATTTCTCTTGTTGCCTTATGAACGTGCCTTCTTTGTATGAACTGTAAACACAGGTATCCGCGCTCAGGATAATGAACTGCTGCCTTCCTCAAAAGACTACACCAAAGTGCAGCAAAGAAATGTAAATAAACTGACAAAGGGGTGGTTGCGCTGTTCTGTTTGAATGTGAATAAAATATAGATAAATATAAATATATATATTAACACCAATAAAGCATGAAAGTGCGTGGTGCAATGTGGTATAAAATATGTAAAAAATTAAACCATGAATGTCACATATTTCCTTCCTCATTCATGGTTTAATTTTTTACATATTTTATACCACATTGCACCACGCACTTTCATGCTTTATTGGTGTTAATATATATATTTATATTTATCTATATTTTATTCACATCCAAACAGAACAGTGCCACCACCCCTTTGTCAGTTTATTTACATTTGTATGAACTGGCCTGGCTCTGCCTCCTGGGTCCTGCCAGTTTCCAGGTGCCACCATATTCCTTATTGCACGACCCCTGGAGACCAGGATATCATACTCTGCACTATCCCCTGGGGTCTCACTGCTGGATGCATACCTACGTGACTGTATCTTGATTCTTCCCCCCCCTCATCCTGAGGCCCAGGCCTTTGAGCTTTAAGGCGCAAGCATCGTTATAGTTTAAGTTTGTACCCCCAGCACTGCTGGGAGACTGCACGCATATCTTTTGATCCGGTCCCCGGCGGAGGACTAGATGCGTGTTATCTAACTGCTGGACTGTGATGCCATTCCACACACGTTTCCCCATTGCAGGCGTGTTTGCCTTTGGTTCGAGTTGGGATCCTAAGCCTCCCCAATGTTGTGGTCGGGGGTTGGCGGGGTGGGGGCCGGGGGGGTTGGTTGGGACTGTTTGGTTATGTTTTGTATATTTCATTATACTCTCACAAGCGATGTTTTAATATGTGACATAGGATGTTTGGGTTGTCATATCCTGATATGTGGTCTGGCTCCTGGGCCTCATAGTTGTATTCCAGCTTGATCTAACGCCACAGGGCGAATATGGCTATGCATTATAATCTCGTGGAACACTAGGGACCTAAATTCCTCTTTGAAGAGATCACTGGTGTTTTAGTTCCTTAATACCTATCGTCCCCAAATATGCATTCTACAAGAGACCCATCTAACAGGCAGCAAACTTTTAAGCCTTAGAAGGCCCTGGGTGGGTCAGCAGTATCATTCCACCTATACAAATTACTCCAGGGGGGTTAGCATCTTAGTTCACAAATCCCTACCCTTCAGGTTTCTGGCACTGGAGCTGGACCTGGACGGGAGATATGTCATACTACATGCCGTGGTAGACAGGCTGAAGCTGCTGGTGGTGGTGGGTCTTTATCTACCCCCCCCCTCCCCCCAGCCTCCATGAGACTACTCAACCAGCTAATATCCAAGATTGCTATATTTGCTATGGATAATGTGGTAATAATGGGTGATTTTAATTTGGTCCCAGACCCTGGGGTGGACAGACTCTCTGGCAGAGTGGGACCGCATTCGGACCTGCTCTCGTGGGCGGATGCCTCCATTAATTAATTAAAATAATTTAAAAATACTTGCGGCTGTAATGTATTGTCGGGTCCCGGCAATATAGATGAAAAATCATTGAAAAAAAAGGCATGGCCCTTTGGGTCTGGTATGGATATTAAGGGGAACCCGCACCCAAATTGAAAAGAAAATCCAGTGGGGGCCCCCCAGGCACTATATACTCTGAACAGCAGTATATATACTATACGGCCTGCCCTATACTGTATACTCTGCAGAAAATTGCCGTATTCTTCATATGTCTGGGCTATGTGGCAGAGTGGCAAGACAGAAGCTTTATCTTATGAAGAAAAACATCCGAGCCCGGCTAAACTTTGCAAAAAAAAATCTGAAGTCTCCCAAAAGCATGTGGGAAAATTTGTTATTGTCTGAGGAGACCAAGGTTGAACTTTTTGGACATGATTCCAAAAGATATGTCTCGCGCAAAAACAACACCACACATCACCAAAAGAACACCATACCCACAGTGAAGCATGGTGGTGGCAGCATTATGATTTGGGGCTGTTTTTCTTCAGCTGGAACAGGGGCCTTAGTCAAGGTAGAGGGAATTATGAATAGTTCCAAATACCAGTCAATATTGGCACAAAACCTTCATGCTTCTGCTAGAAAGCTGAACATGAAGAAGAATTTCATTTTTCATCATGACAACGACCCAAAGCATACATGCAAATCAACAAAGGAATGGCTTCACCAGAAGAAGATTGGAGTTTTGGAATGGCGGAGCCAGAGCCCAGACCTGGATCTGCTTGAAAATCTGTGGGGTGATCTGAAGAGGGCAGTGCACAGGAGATGCCCTCGCAATCTGACAGTTTTGGAGTGTTTTTGCAAAGAGTGGGCAAATATTGCCAAGTCAAGATGTGCCATGCTGATAGACTCATACCCAAAAAGACTGAGTGCTGTAATCAAATCAAAAGGTGCTTCAACAAAGTATTAGTTTAGGGTGTGCACACTCATGCAATCATATTATTTTATTTTTTTATTTTTACTTTCCTCCACCTAAAATATATCAGTTTGTTGTTCAACTAAGTTGTACTGTTTATAGGTCACTTTAAAGGTGGAAAAAGGTTCTGAAATGATTTATCTTTGTATCCTTTTTTTACATCACAGAAACCTGACATTTTAACAGGGGTGTGTAGACTTTTTATATTCATTGTGTGTGTGTATATATATATATATATATATATATATATATATATAAAAAAAACATAGAGAATAGCACACACATATAAAAATGCAAAAAGAGTAACTACTTAAAAGCACCTAATTTTCTAATAAATCTTAATTAGTAAATATGGGGATTTAGCCACTGAGCCAAAGTACCCCATTTTCAATGGGTTCTACACTCTTCATTAGAAAAAGATAAATCCTACTTCTTTTAACCATGGGAGTTGTGTGCTAGCTGCAAACTACACTGCTTCAACTGCACTATGAAGGACCCACTGAAAATGGGGTACTTTGGCGCAGTTGCTTAAGCATGGTATGGCCATATTATGTGACTAAAGCCCATATTTACTCATTAAGATTAGGTGCTTTTAAGCAGCCTTGTAAGATTTAACCACTTCCAGACCAGCCTCGTTTTGGATTTTAGGTGTTTACATGTTTAAAACTGTTTTTTTTTTGCTAGAAAATGACTTAGAACCCCCAAACATTATATATTGTTTTTTTTCTAACATCCTAGAGAATAAAATGGCGGTCGTTGCAATACTTTTTTTCACACCGTATTTGCGCAGCGGTCTTACAAGCGCACTTTTTTTGGAAAAAAGTAACTTTTTTGAATAAAAAAATAAGACAACTGTAAAATTAGCCCAATTTTTTTTGGATTGTGAAAGATAATGTTACGCCGAGTAAATTGATACCCAACATGTCACGCTTCAAAATTGCGGCCGCTCGTGGAATGGCGTCAAACTTTTACCCTCAAAAATCTCCATAAGCGACATTTAAAAAATTCTACAGGTTGCATTTTTTGAGTTACAGAGGAGGTCTATGGCTAGAATTATTGCTCTCGCTCTACCAATCGTGGCGATACATCACATGTGTGGTTTGACTACCGTTTTCATATGCGGGCGCTGCTCACGTATGCGTTCGCTTCTGCGCGCGAGCTCGTCGGGACGGGGTGTTTTAAAAAAAATTTTTTTGTTTTTTATTATTTATTTTACTTAATTGTATTATTTTTTACACAGTTTAAAAAAAAAAAAAAAATTGATCACTTTTATTCCTATTACAAGGAATGTAAACATCCCTTGTAATAGAAAAAAGCATGACAGGTCCTCTTAAATATGAGATCTGGGTCAAAAAGTCCTCAGATCTCATATTTGGACTTCAATTGGAAAAAAAAATAAAAAATTTAAAAAATGTCATTTAAAAAAATGACATTTGTAAATTTCCCTTTAAGACGTATGGGCGGAAGTGACGTTTTTGACATCGCTTCCGCCCTCCTATGGTATAGAGATGAGTGGCGGCCATCTTAGCGTCACTCATCTCTATACACAGGCAGGGAACGGACCCGATCGCCTCCGCCGCTGCCGACGGTTCCGGTAAGCGGCGGAAGGCACGGGAGAGCGGCGGGAGGGGGGGGCACCTCTCCCGCCGCCGATAACGGTGATCTCGCGGCGAATCCGCCGCGATGACCACCATTATCGGAAAGGGAACCGCTCACTGTAAAGAGGGATACCTCGGTTGTGGCAGCAGCTGCTGCCGTTACCGAGATATCCCTCTTCAAAAAAATGACGTATATATACAGTGAGCGGTCGTGAAGTGGTTAAAGGTTACTCCTTTTGCATTTTAGTATGTGTGCGCTATTCTCTGTGGTTCTATTTATATATAGTTCTTTATAGCAGCACCAACTTTAGATATTCATGTTTAGGGTGTGCCCCCCCCCCCCAACTCTTTGTGTGTGTGTGTGTGTGTGTGTGTGTGTATATATACCTAGTAGGATTTGATTTTTCTTGGCATTCGCACAGAATAAATGTACATGCAGCTTCGTAGGGTGAATGGCTCTACAAATATGTTTTAATAAACACAAGGCATTTTCTCAGTAATAAAGGGCACAGTGTATTGAAATGCAATTCCAGATCTCAACACGATGTGGTGAATGGGAATGTAATCATTCTACCAATAAAAACAAATATTTCTTCCAGTATTTTTTGTTCTAACAGGAGCTACCGTATTTTTCCGTGTATAAGACGCGGCTTTTTTCTTTAATTGTTACACTGAAATTCGAGCAGCGTCTTATACACGGTCAGTCAGCCTGGGAGAGAGCCGCGCGGGTGCGTAGGATGTCACAGCGGCATCCTCCAATCACAAGCTGTATGACGCCTGCTGCATCTGGAGGTGGAGAGTGCGCAGATGTGATCCGTTCGCTGTGGAGACTGCGCAGATGCGATCCGTTCGCTGTGGAGACTGCGCAGATGCATCAGGGAGCGGAGCGATTAGAGCCAAGATGTCACAAAACAAAAGTAAGAAATTGTCATATTCTGCCAAATTCAAACTTAGTGTGGTTAGCTATGCAAAAGAGCATGGGAATAGAGCTGCAGAGAGACAGTTTGGACCCCCCCCACTGAGAGTATGATCAGACAGTGGAGAAAACAGGAAGAACAACTCCTTAAGATGCCAAAAAAGAAGAAGGCCTTAAGGGGAAAACAAGCAAAAACTGTGTTCTGTTTTACCTGTTTAAAATGTTGTTTTCTTTATTTTGGGCTGGAAAAGTGGGGGGCGTCTTATACATGGGGGCGTCTTATACACGGAAAAATACGGTACTTATTATCTATCAATTTATATGACAAAGACAGAGCTAGCATTGGCAAAACAAGTGTACTTGCAATGTGATGTTGAATGCTATAAGACATTTTGTTTTATTGATTTTCTATCTAAATCCTAAATGTTATGTGACTGAAAAAGGCTAAATGCATATTACTGAGCCAAGCTGTAATTGCCCTGTTGGTAAACTGTTGCCTGTGAAAATTGGCTTGTAATTACATTTGAAAACCTGCATCTATGTGAAGCATCATTATCTGCTGCTTCATTTGAAATGAGAGAAGAGATGAAAGAAAGCACTCCATGGATGTAGACGCCGGTCACCAATATTTTCTTTCACATCTGCTTACCATGGAAACTGTCATTAACCAGTTCATTTCTGCGCAATTCCACAAATGTCAGTCATGGCGCGCGGATGTTGAACAAATAGCAGTGCGGTTTAATAACACAGTTTTAGTTGCAAATGTTATTTCTTTACACTACAATAACAGATTTACAACTGAAATATTTTCGACTGAAAAAAGAATTATGTTCATTGACTTTGCCTAAATTCACACTCGGGCTGCTGCATAAACGTCCTTTAGTGCTTTTTTTGTAGTGCATTCTGTACTGCGTTCATGAGCGTTTTTACTTTTGCCAATGACTAGCAATATCTGCTGTGACATGATTGTTGCTAGGAGGAAGACACTAAATTTTATGAAAAAAACTAAAGAAACAAAAATAAAGCATGTACATACAATTTTCATGCACTACTATTGAAGCCCATGGGGCTAAATATGCACAGTGTAGCACCTGTAGCTCTCCAAAAATTATACTGCACCATGTTTTAATGTGAAGGTATTTTTTAACTTATCAAATTGATATAACAAAAAAGCTTTTAATGCTTTATTTAACAGTCCAAATGGAATCAAATAACAAAAGATGTTAGGGTTTGTACTTTAAAGGGGTTGTAAAGGTTCAGTTTATTTTTTAAAACAAACATGTCATACTTACCTCCGCTGTGCAGTTGGTTATGCACAGAGTGGCCCCAATCCTCCTGTTCTGGGGTCCCTCAGCGGCGCTCCTGGCTCCGCCTCTTCTCGAGTGTCCCATCGGAGAAGCGCTCTCCTATGGGATGCCCATGCGGGTGTGCTCCCGTGTCCTGCTGCTGCGTCTGTTAAGACAGACAGCAGGACTTGGATCCGCCCCCCCCCCACAGGCGCCCACATCATTGGATTGGATTGACAGCAGCGGGAGCCAATGGCTGCACTGCTATCAATCTATCCAATCAGGACAAGAGAAATCGGCCGGAACTGGTGTGCTCGTTCCCGTCGCGGGAATTACGGGGCTCAGGTAAGTATAAGGGGGGCTCGGGGGCGCTGCTGCAGTAAAGAAGGTTTTTCACCTTAATGCATAGAATGCATTAAGGTGAAAAACGCAGAGGGTTTACAACCCCTTTAAGCATGGCCATTTTGCTTGTTGTCAAAAGGCGAAATGTGTCTTTGACAGCAAGTGAAGAGAAATCTCCCCTAAGGAACACAGACAGAAAAAAAAACTTACAGATGGTTTACATAATCTCTACTCTTACAGAAATTTTTTTTGTCTTTAGATATAGTTTGACCACCTGCCGTCTTTAGGCCATTTACATGTTTTAACCTCTTCAAGTGGTTAAAACAAGTTTGGTATCTATTTTTTTCAGCCAGCTATCATCTGTTCAATAAAAATGACGAGGTTGGCCAACTCCCCTTTCCGTTCTTCCAGGGAGCATGGGAATGCAGTAAATTGCTCCAGCTATGATAATGGGAGGAGATTGAGGCATATCTTTTCCCCAATCTCCTCTGCAAGTAATGAGGCTGGCAGCATTTTGTCACTTCCGGTTTCAGTTCAATCATTCCCGACTGCTGTAGCTGGGGAAACAGCTAATCAAGCACGAGTGGAGGGCATGGGAGACATTGGGAGGCTAACAGACCTCTGATGTATCCATAAAGAGGAACTGACCTGCCTATGCCTATGACACAAGGGCCTTGTGAGCCTCTGTGTAAAAGCAATAACAAAAAATGACAAAAATGGAAAGAAACTTAGATTTTAATAAAATAAATATGATTTAAAAAATAACCCCACCCCCTCTGTGCATACAACTGAATGCAAAAAAATGGCTTTGTGCCACACAAGGTATTGCTGAAAATGTCCCAGTGTGAACAATAATTCTAGGACCATAAGTCTTGGTTAACTCTAAACTGATAAGCTGTAAAGGCTTTTGAAACATCACCTATGAAAATTTACCATAATATTTCACCATTTCACAGGCACACGCAATTTTGAGTCTTGACATATATGGTATCTATTTATTCAACGCAATCCCATCTTTTATATTTTAGCAAACAATGGAGTATTATACTGTACTTGTGTGTACTAAAATTAACTTTTTTCCAGAAAATATCCCTTTGGTATACAGCTGCTCAAATATCATGCAACATAAAAAGTTTCACCTGCTACCAATTTATTCTTCAGGGCTTCTGCTTTCAGAAAATATATAATGTTTGGGGGTTTTAGGTATTTTTCTAGCAAAAAAATCTGATTTGACATGTACGTGAAAAATTTAAAAATTGTCCTGGAAGTGGTTAAACACTATATCTTTTTTTTTACCTACATGCATTAGCAACAGAGGTTCACATTTACCTAAAATGCTACATCTCTCTCTTGTGAAGCTTGCCTTTCCTACTTTTATTCAGAGGAAGGGGCGCACAGGAAGCGATATGATGTGGCTGTAAAGTTATGGAAAATTCTGTCATTATGGAGCTTGACATAATCAGTCATGTATTACAATATGCAGTTTAAAGCTATACAGATGCGTATGTGGATAAAAAGCCAGCGTTTAAAACTACTTTATGTGGTACTCAGTTTTATTGATGTCTATGTCTGCACCAATATACTGATACTGCAGGTGGCTGCAGTGTGCCTCCCCTGCCCTATGCCTTAGGTGTAAACATGAGTAATTGCCTAAGGTAGCCATTTATATTTAGGGAAATGTCCACTGGAATAAATACCTAAGGTCCTTTGTATTGCTTCTGGAAACCCAAGACCCAGCTACTGGAACCAGAAACATTGAGCTTATAAACGGTTTAAAAATAGATTTTTAGACCAAAAATCAGGCAATAGAACCAATAGACAATGACGCAACCACCAGTCTTCTGCTGCCTGTGATCAGATTTACAGCCAAAATGTTCATTTAAACATATCCTCAATAAACCTCAGTGTTGTCGGTTCCACCTGCTGATATCACAGCAATTTAATTTCCTCTGTTTTATAAGGATCCAAGTTATCTCCTCAAGCCTTGCACACCAAATAAACAAGTTCCATTAATGCATGGCAGAAAGACACACAAAGACTATTGTTTTGTGCTTTTCAGTGTTGTATGCTTAACATTAAATGAATAAATTAGTTATCAGCTATTTTATGTGTACAAGTGCATTGTTAAGAGAAATTGTGATAATCGTCTTTCAGCAAATGTCTCAAATCCTCCCCTGCTGTCGTCAGCAGCCATTAGATTATCAAGGTTTAGATGACAGCGGTTGATAAAACTCAAACTAATATCCGTAAAGAGGGTGATCTGGATTTTCCATTCTCAATATGTTTTAAGAGGTTTTTCTTTAGAAGGATAGTGCAGGACAATAAGATTTACTTCTCTTCAACTCAGGTTGTGGTATATTAGATGTCAGAGCCAAATGGCTTCATGCTGTTAGTTTTTTGATGCTAAGAGTGATGGCCTAATAGAAAGCCTCACCTAACAATAACTTTTCTAG
Source organism: Lithobates sylvaticus (assembly GCA_028564925.1). NCBI lineage: Eukaryota > Metazoa > Chordata > Amphibia > Anura > Ranidae > Lithobates > Lithobates sylvaticus. Next base: position 342,816,086 of record CM053030.1, on the reverse strand, counting down.
TTATCCTAACACCTGAACCTAGCATTTTTATAATCCTAACACCCTAAGTAGCCCTTCTAGTAACCCTAATGCCGCGTACACACGTGCGGACTTTTGCCGGCGGACCTAAGTCCAGCGGACAATCCGCTGGACTTTCCAGCTGGCCTCGCCGGACTTTCCGAGCGTGTGACTTGCCCACACACGCACGGACTTCACTGGCGGATAATCCGCCAGCCAAAAGTCCGCCGGACTTTTGAAAATGAACGGACTTGCCCACACACGGAGCAGTCCGTTCATTTAGAACGTAACTTCAGGTTACGTAGCTAGCGTAGGCAGTAAATGCCGCCGCGCTAGCTCCGTGACCTGGCATGGATTTAAAGGGACTTCCCACGCCGAAAAACGGCGTGGGGGTTCCCCCCAAATCCATGTCAGACCCTTATCCGAGCACGCAGCCTGGCCGGCCAGGAAAGGGGTGGGGACGAACGAGCGCCCCCCCCCCTCCTGAGCCGTACCAGGCCGCGTGCCCTCAACATGGGGGGTGCCCTGGGGAAAGGGGGGCCGCCCCCCTGTGATGTCACAGTCCCAGCATCCTCCGGGACTGTGACATCACAAGGGGGCGGGGTCACCATGTGACATGAGCATGTGACCCTGTCCCCATGTCCCTATATAAGTCCCAGCACAGCGCGTCTCTGGCATTCCGGGCAGAGACAGCGACGTGTCAACATCGGAAGAAGAACAAGAACAAGAAGCGGAAGACGACGACCGCCGCAAGAACAGAAGAGACCCCCGGAAGACCCCCGAAGGCGGATCGAGACCCCCAGACAATGGCGGCGACGACGAAGAAGGTAGCCGGACTTCTCCGCTCGGTAAAAGAGCTTGGTAAATGGCGGAGGAGTCCGGCGAGAAGACCCCCAAGACGGAAGAAGATCCCCGGAGCAGTGCAATAAAATATTTTTTCAAAAGTGTGGGTGTTTTTGTACTTTACATTTTACACCTTAGGTGAATGAGTAGGGGTACATCGTACCCCATACTCATTCACATAGGGTGGGGGGCCGGGATCTGAGGGCCCCCTTATAAAAGGGGGCTCCCAGATTCCGATAAGCCCCCGCCCGCAGACCCCGACAACCAACGGCCAGGGTTGTCGGGAAGAGGCCCTTGTCCTCATCAACATGGGGACAAGGTGCTTTGGGGTGGGGGGGCCGCATGGCCCCCCTTTCCCCAGGGCACCCCCCATGTTGAGGGCACGCGGCCTGGTACAGCTCAGGAGGGGGGGGGGGCGCTCGTTTGTCCCCACCCCTTTCCTGGCCGGCCAGGCTGCGTGCTCGGATAAGGGTCTGACATGGATTTGGGGGAAACCCCCACGCTGTTTTTCGGCGTGGGGAGTCCCTTTAAATCCATGCCAGCTTACGGAGCTAGCGCGGCGGCATTTACTGCCTATGCTAGCTACGTAACCTGAAGTCACGTGCTAAATGAACGGACTTGCCGATGAGTGGCAAGTCCGTTCATTTCAAAAGTCCGGTGGACTAGCCTACTAACGGCGGGATTGTCCGCCGGACTGCCAAGTCCAGTGGATAATTTTAAAACCAAACTTAAAACTTTGGTCCGCCTGACTTTGGCGCCAAAAAGTCCGCCGGCGCCCACACACGAGGGGATTATCCGCTGGACTTGGGTTCAGAGGATAATCCCGCGGGATAGTCCCTTCGTGTGTACACGGCATAACGCCAATCCCCCTTAACTCCAATGCTCACACTAACCTTTCTTGCAGTCCAAAAAAATTTGGAGACAAAAGCTATTGCCTACTGGCCTCTACGTAGTCCCCTCATACGTTTTGTACGTCCCCTCGTTCCGAATGATCGGATTTTCCGACAACTTTGTGTGACCGTGTGTATGCAAGACACGTTTCGACCAAAATCGTTTGGAAAAAAACGTATTTTGTGGTCGGAATGTCCAGCCGTGTGTATGGGGCATAACACTACGCTCCCTTATAATTATATTACTGTAACTAACCCTCCCTGTAGCCTAAACACTCACACTAACTCTACCTGCAAAGTGTAATTCTGTTAGAAATTCTGTATATAGCCTTACAAAAGAGACGGTGCACAGCCCACATGGGCTTTACTGCTTAAAGCGGAGTTCCACCCAAAAGTGTCATTTTTGGGGGGGGGGTACCCTTTTTTTCATGGGACTTCCTGTCCCACTTCCTGCTTCCTATCTTCGGCCGCCTAGGTGACTCCTCCTCTCACCCTAGGCAGCCCCTCCCTGCCAGCAATCTTCTGGGACACAACTCAGGTCCCACAAGAATGGCTGGCCAATAGGAGAGCGCAGCGAGACTCGCGCATGCCCACAGTTACCATGACGGTGCTGAGGAGAGGAGGGGGACGGGAGCTAGCCTCCGGGCGGCCACATCGCTGGACCGTGGGGTAGGTAAGTGTCGGTTTATTAAAAGTCACAAGCTATGCTTGTTGTAGCTGCTGACTTTTAATAAATGAAAAAACGGGTGGAACTTCGCTTTAACTGCAGACAGGAAACATGAACTTTATTATGAGAGAAAATACAATAGAGTATACAGTACCATAAATGCAGCTAAAAACTTATAAACACTGCCATCTGCTGACTGATAAATATATATGTAGTTGTTTTATGAGAATACATGAACAATGTATTTCAACACCCCCACTCAACAACTAATCCTTGTATTAGTCCCATTTCGGATCTCGGTTCTCTAAATCTGTTTCTGGTAAGTGGTTTTGTCAAAACATTCACAATCATGTTATTAGTTTCATGATAGGTAAGCACAATTACATTTTGTTCAACCAGATCATGAATGTAATGATGTCTGACATCAAATATGCTTTGTTCATGCCTTGATCTTCTCATTGGTGGCAAAGTTTGATACATCCTTGATTGTCCTTATATAAGATTGTAGGCTGGGGCATTGGCTCTCCGAGATCTTTAAGCAATTGATGTAACCACACCGTTTCTTGACTGGCATAGGCAGCAATAATGTTTTCTGCCTCCGTAGAAGACAAAGCTACTGGGGTCTGCTTCTTGCTGGACCAAGATATAGGGCTTTCTCCTAATTTGAACATGTAACCACTTGTGGATTTGTGGGTGCTTAGGTCACCTGCCCAATTAGAGTCCACATATTCTACAAGGTTCAAATCACCAACTTCAGACAGCTTCAAACTCAAGTCTTTCGTCTCCATTCTCTTTAACATGGTGCACACATCTACATGGCAGTTGCAATGGCTGGATGTGTAGTGGTTGCAATGTATAGCAATGCCACCACTGTCTGTACTGATCTTTAGTAGGAAGAAAATCTTCTTCCCTTTCTGTTTTTATGTATGCTGTGTCCATTGGAGTACTTGCTTCTTTGGCTTCAGTCATGCCAAACTGCTGAAGCACAGCCTCAATTTTAGATTTCTGATTTACCAGGAAGCTGCCATCTTCTTAACGCTGTACTAAGTTAATTCCTAGGTAATTTGTCACATCTCCAAGATCTTCAGTCTCAAAATGCTGGTTAAGAATTGCAATTTCCTTATCCTTTTTGTGAGCAACAATCAAGTCATCAACATCGAGAAAAATCTACATATATTTAGAATCTACACATTTTGAGTATAGACATGGGTTAGCTCTGCTTCTTATGAATCCTTCGTCTAGCAAGACTTTGTTTAAAGCGGAAGTAAACCAATCGATTTAACAGTCTAAAAAAAAAAGGCATGCCGTGAATGCTAACTGCACATTGGCTGTGCTCTCAACCAAACAGTCAAACCATCCAATGGCTGGTGTCATAATGGATCACATGTGCAGCACTGTGGCAGTTGAAGATTAAACAGAGGCAAAGATGGCTGCTTCCTTGGCTGAAAACGATAGGGGGTTTACTTCCACTTTAATTTAAAATTTCATGCTTGAGCTGATTGCTTACGTCCGTAAAGAGATTTCTGCAACTTGCACACAAGATGCTCTTCTCTATTTTTCATGTATCTTTCTGGTTGTGTGCTATATATTTCCTCTTCAATATCACCATTATGAAAGGCTGTTGTGATATCATGGTGCTTCACAATCATTTTCCAAGAAGCTGCCACTGTTAACAGTGTTCAGAAAGTACTCTGTTTTGCAACTGGAGCAAAAGTAGCATTGTGACCCTCACCAAATGTTTTTGAGTACCCTTTTGCCACTAATTGTGCTTTGTACCTACCGACCTTACCTTCAGAGTTGCATTTGGCCTTAAAAACCCATTTGCAGCTGATTGCACGCTTACCATAAGGTAGCTATAAAAGTGTCAATGTCAGCAGTTCTCTAAGAGATGTCATCTCTTTATCAGAAGCTTTGATCCACTTTTGTTTCTGGTGAGGTGGAAGTCTTTGCATCTCATCCCATGAATCTGGCTCTGGTTTTATTTCTACATAGGACAGATGTTTGGCTGGGATGCTTTTATTGCTTCTGGTGCAGTCATTGGTACCTGATTGAAGCCACTTGTGGTCTGGTTTCTTTTTTTCCAGCATTTGGATTGTCTGCATTCATTTCTATTTCTGTGTCACTTTGTTGCTTATCTTCATGTGACACTGATGTTGAATTTTTCTCAGTTTGAATTGTTTGTGTCCGTTCAGAAAATTTAGAACACACTGAAGCTTCATCAACAATTACACTTCTACTGATGGTTACCTTGTGCCTTGGTATAGAATTCTGTATCTCTTTTGAGATTCACTGTACCCCTTCCTTTGTGCAAGCATCCCATTTTGGAAGTTTTTCGTTTGAGATGTGCACATCGGCTTTCCTTACAAAATGTTTTAGCTAGTTCAAATTTGGGGCTTTTCCATTCCACAGTTCAGTCGTTTTCTGGGTTGATTTTCCTGGTAGTCGATATTGGAGATAGTATGTGGTCATAAGCGGAGCCAGCTGTGACATCATCGTGTTGAGATGTCTGATGTTCTGGATGACTTGTAATTCTGTTTAAATTTGTGAATGTTTTTCTTTTTAACATTAAAGTTGATTTTGCTGGTACACACTATGTGGCAATTCTTCTTTTGACATGTACATCTATGGTCCCGTGATTGAGAGCGTTCTGGGCTACTTCGTAAGACGAGTGACACCATCCCATTACCCAGAGGTTCCAGTGGATTGGACTTATGAATTGTCTATCACATTAACACTATTTATGATGTTTGTTATTTATGGTGGGGTTAGCGCAACATGTGATTATTATTATGTGGTCATAATTGCCTCCCTCCAGTATGGGGTTGGCATATCTGCATCAAACAGCATGGTTCTTTCACGGTTCATTCTCTCTGAAACCCCATTTTGTTCTAATCTGTATGGTACAGTGGTTTGAAATATTATGCCTTTCTGAGAATCGCCTGTCTGTTATCACCTGTATATTCAGTTCCATTTTCTGTGCGCAAAACACTCTGCATTTTGCCAAATTTGTTGCTTAACTGAGGCAAATACTGTTCAAGTTTCTCTAGGACTTCACTTTTGTTGTGCAACAGATATAGTGTAGTATTGTAACGCCGAGCGCTCCGGGTACCTCCTCCACCCCGGAGCGCTCACGGCGTCCTCCTCCCTGCAGCGCCTTGGTCGGCTCCCCTGACCGCAGGCGCTGCTTTGTTTCCGGGATGCGATCCTCGGTCTGCCCGGGGATCGCATCCCGCTCCTCTCACCTGTCCCCTGCAGTCTTCCGGCGTGCGCGCGCCCCCGCTCCCCAGGCGCGTGCGCGCGAGTCATCCTCCAGTTAAAGGGCCAGCGCACAATCAATTGGTGCCTGGCCCAATTACAGTTTTCCACCCCAAAACCAATAAAAACCCACTTCCCCTTCCTGTCCTGGCCGGATCTTGTGTTGCCTTAGTGCCCAGTGAAAGCGTTAGTGTGTTTTGCTCCTACTGTGTATCCAGACCTTTGCTGTTGCCCCCGACTACGAACCTTTGCCACCTGCCTTGACCCTTTGCTACGTCTGACCTTGCCTCTGCCTGATCCTTGTGTACCGCGCCTGTCTCAGCTGTCAGTGGGGTCGAGTTGCTATAGGAAGACACGACCTGGTTGCTACCGCCGCTACAAGTCCATCCCGCCTTGCGGCGGGCTCTGGTGAAAACCAGTAGCAACATTAGAACCGGTCCTCCAATACAACCCGTGCTATCGCCCCATTGGCATAGGGGATCCACCTCCCGTTCCCCGCTGTACCCGGAACGTGACAGTAGATCCGGCCATGGATCCCGCTGAGGTCCCGCTGCCAAGCCTCTCGGATCTGACTACGGTGGTCGCTCAACAAGGACAGCAATTGGCGCAGTTGACTGCTATGCTACAGCAGCTTCTGCCATCTCCACCACCACCTCCTGCATCTCCTCCGCCATGAGTTGCTACTGCTAGAGTCCGCCTGTCCCTTCCTGACAAATTCAATGGGGATCCCAAGCTGTGCCGAGGGTTCCTATCCCAGTGTTCCCTCCATCTGGAGATGTTGTCGGACCAGTTCCCCACAGAACGGTCAAAGGTGGCGTTCGTGGTCAGCTTACTATCTGATAAGGCCCTAGCCTGGGCTACACCACTTTGGGACCGTGGCGATCCTGCCACAGCTTCTATTCCAGCCTTCTTCTCTAAAGTCCGCAGTGTCTTCGAAGAACCAGCCCGGGCCTCCTCTGCCGAGACGGCTCTCCTGAACCTCGTCCAGGGGAATTCTTCAGTGGGCGATTACGCCATCCAGTTCCGCACCCTGGCATCTGAACTCTCCTGGAACAATGAGGCCCTCTGCGCGACCTTCAAAAAAGGTCTATCCAGTCATGTCAAAAATGTGCTGGCCTCACGTGAGATTCCTGCTACCCTGTCTGAACTCATCCAGCTAGCCACCCGCATTGACATGCGTTATATCGAAAGACGCCTAGAGCTACGCCAGGAAAAAGACTTTGGTCGCGTCAGGCGGTTTCCTCGCCTGGCACCTCTCTTCCAGAATCCTCTACAACCCGTTCCTGCTCCTCCTGCTGAGGAGGCTATGCAAGTGGATCGGTCACGCTTGACCACACAAGAGAGGACTCGCCGCCGAGATAATAATCTGTGCCTGTATTGCGCCAGTCCCGACCATTTCTTAAAGGACTTCTCTATCCGCCCTCAGCGTCAGGGAAACGCTCGCACCTAGCTAACGTGGGAGAGGCGCTGCTAGGTGTGGATTCTTCCTCTCCACGTCTGACCATTCCGGTGAGGATTTCTCTGACCAAGAGATCCTCTTTCTCCGCTGTGGCCTTTCTGGACTCTGGTTCGGCAGGAGACTTCATTGAAGCTTCACTCATCAACAGGTTTAATGTTCCAGTTACCCATCTCGTCAAGCCTTTTTTCATCGCCTCTGTAAATGGTCAAAACCTGAACTGTGTCGTGCGTTATCGCACTGAACCTCTCCTCATGAAGATTGGAGTTCTCCATCACGAAAGGATTAGCTTCTTCGTGTTACCCAACTGTACCTCTGAGATCCTTTTGGGCCTACCCTGGCTCCAGCTACATTCTCCTACCCTCGACTGGGCCTCGGGGGACATCAAAAGTTGGGGTCCCTCCTGCCACAGGCATTGCCTCAAAGCGGTGCCCACTAAACAAGTTCTCGTCACTACCTCTCTGCCTAGTCTCCCCCAACCCTACTGGGACTTTGCCGATGTATTTTGCAAGAGACAAGCTGAGGTCCTGCCGCCACATAGACCCTTTGATTGCCCTATTGATCTTCTTCCTGGCACCACTCCGCCCCGGGGCAGGATCTACCCTCTCTCCATCCCTGAGACACAAGCCATGCCAGACTACATCCAGGAAAACCTCAAAAGAGGTTTCACCCGCTAGTCTTTTTCCCCTGCCGGTGCAGGATTCTTCTTTGTTGCCAAAAAGGACGGGTCCTTACGTCCCTGCATTGACTATCGTAGTCTTAATAAAATCACGGTAAAAAATCGTTACCCGCTGCCCCTTATCTCTGAACTTTTTGACCGTTTGCGCGGAGCAAGAATTTTTACCAAGCTGGACCTCCGGGGCGCATATAATCTCATCCGTATCCGTAAAGGCGATGAATGGAAAACCGCCTTTAACACCCGTGACGGACACTTTGAATATCTCGTCATGTCTTTCGGTTTATGTAATGCTCCTGCGGTTTTCCAAGACTTTGTTAATGAGATTTTCAGGGATTTGCTGTACTCTTGTGTTGTTGTCTATCTGGACAATATCCTGATTTTCTCCTCTAGCTTGGAGGTGCATCGTCTTCATGTCCGTCAAGTGCTCCAACGGCTCCGGGATCATCACCTCTACGCCAAACTAGAGAAATGTCTCTTTGAACGCTGCAGTCTTCCCTTCCTGGGTTACGTAGTCTCTGGACAAGGTCTCCAAATGGACCCTGAGAAGCTTTCCGCCGTCCTAAACTGGCCACGTCCTACTGGACTGCGGGCTATCCAGCGGTTCCTCGGATTCGCCAATTATTATCGCCAGTTTATTCCTCACTTCTCCACCATTGTTGCGCCTATTGTGGCGCTAACCAAAAAGGCTGCGAATCCTAGGTCCTGGCCTCCTCAAGCTGAAGAGGCATTTAACCGCCTTAAGTCAGCCTTTGCCTCTGCACCCGTTTTATCCAGGCCTGACCCTCTCAAACCGTTTCTCCTGGAAGTCGATGCCTCCTCTGTGGGAGCTGGAGCTGTGCTTCTTCAGAAGGGTTCTAAGGGCAAGAACATAACCTGTGGGTTTTTCTCTAAGACCTTTTCTCCCCCCGAGAAGAACTACGCCATCGGAGACCGTGAATTATTGGCCATTAAGCTGGCACTTGAGGAATGGAGACATCTCCTTGAGGGATCCGTTCACCCCATCACGATCTTCACAGATCACAAAAATCTCTCTTATCTCCAGTCTGCCCAGCGATTAAACCCACGTCAAGCTAGGTGGTCCTTGTTTTTTGCTCGCTTCAATTTTGAGATCCATTTCCGTCCCGCGGACAAAAATGTCAGGGCTGACGCCCTATCACGTTCCACCGATACTTCTGAATCCGACTCTCCGGTACAACACATTATACCCCCTGAGTGTCTGATTTCTTCTGCCCCTGCCTCTTTGGTGCAAGTTCCCCCTGGGAAAACCTTGGTCCCCCCACGTCTTCGGCTTCAGGTCCTCAAATGGGGTCACTCCTCTCATCTGGCTGGTCATCCTGGAATCAAGAAATCCTCCCAACTGATTTCCAGGTATTACTGGTGGCCCTCCTTAAAAAAGGATGTGACGGCCTTCGTACAGGCCTGTGCCATATGTGCTCGTAACAAGACCCCTCACCAGAAGCCGGCTGGTCTTCTTCACCCTCTGCCTGTGCCTGAACGACCCTGGGCCCACATAGCTATGGACTTCATCACGGACCTCCCTCCTTCCCACGGCCACACCACCATATGGGTGGTCATGGATCGTTTCTCCAAAATGGCACATTTTGTCCCGCTTCCAGGGCTTCCTTCGGCACCTATACTCGCGAAACATTTCTTCCTTCAGATTTTCCATCTTCATGGACTTCCATCCCACATTGTCTCAGACAGAGGCGTCCAATTTGTATCTAAATTCTGGAGAGCACTCTGCAGTCAACTGAAAGTCAAACTAGACTTCTCCTCTGCCTACCACCCTCAGTCCAATGGACAAGTGGAGAGAGTCAACCAGATCCTTGGGGCCTACCTGCGACACTTTGTCTCGGCCCGTCAAGACGACTGGGCTGACCTCCTGCCCTGGGCCGAATTTTCTTATAACTTGAAAGAGTCTGAGTCTTCCTCTCAATCACCCTTCTTTGTGGTTTACGGCCGTCATCCTCTTCCCCCCCTACCCATCCCCACTTCTTCCGGAGTCCCCGCTGTAGACGAAGTCACCCAGGAGCTGTCGTCCATCTGGAAGGAGACCCAAAGGTCGCTTGCCCTGGCCTCTTCTCGCATGAAGAAACATGCTGACAGCAAAAGAAGACCTCCTCCGGTATTCTCCCCTGGCGATAGGGTGTGGCTCTCCTCCAAGTACATTAGGTTCCGCATCCCCAGTTACAAGTTGGGTCCCCGCTACCTTGGCCCATTCAAGATCAAGGCTCGGATCAATTCCGTGTCCTACAAACTGCACCTTCCTCCTTCCCTTCGCATTACCAACTCCTTCCATGTTTCTCTCCTCAAACCCTTTGTTCTTAATCGCTTTTCCCCCAAGGTCACCGCTCCTGCTCCGGTCACCGGCTCCTCCGACATCTTCTCCGTTAAAGAGATCCTTGCCTCTAGAACCGTCCGAGGTAAACGTTTCTATCTTGTTGACTGGGAGAGCTGTGGGCCTGAGGAGAGGTCTTGGGAACCGGAGGGTAACATCATTGACAAGGATCTCATGCGCAGGTTCTTGGGTTCCAGGAGGAGGGGGAGGCCCAAGAACAGGGGGAGACCCAAGGGGGGGTACTGTAACGCCGAGCGCTCCGGGTACCTCCTCCACCCCAGAGCGCTCACGGCGTCCTCCTCCCTGCAGCGCCTCGGTCGGCTCCCCTGACCGCAGGCGCTGCTTTGTTTCCGGGATGCGATCCTCGGTCTGCCCGGGGATCACATCCCGCTCCTCTCACCTGTCCCCTGCAGTCTTCCGGCGTGCGCGCGCCCCCGCTCCCCAGGCGCGCGCGCGCGAGTCATCCTCCAGTTAAAGGGCCAGCGCACAATCAATTGGTGCCTGGCCCAATTACAGTTTTCCACCCCAAAACCAATAAAAACCCACTTCCCCTTCCTGTCCTGGCCGGATCTTGTGTTGCCTTAGTGCCCAGTGAAAGCGTTAGTGTGTTTTGCTCCTACTGTGTATCCAGACCTTTGCTGTTGCCCCCGACTACGAACCTTTGCCACCTGCCTTGACCCTTTGCTACGTCTGACCTTGCCTCTGCCTGATCCTTGTGTACCGCGCCTGTCTCAGCTGTCAGTGGGGTCGAGTTGCTATAGGAAGACACGACCTGGTTGCTACCGCCGCTACAAGTCCATCCCGCCTTGCGGCGGGCTCTGGTGAAAACCAGTAGCAACATTAGAACCGGTCCTCCAATACAACCCGTGCTATCGCCCCATTGGCATAGGGGATCCACCTCCCGTTCCCCGCTGTACCCGGAACGTGACAAGTATACTTGGAGTAATCATCTATAAAAGTGAGACAATACCTCTTCTTTCCTGGAGTCAATTTTTCTATTGGACCGCAAAGATTTGAATTAAGTCCAGAGGACATAGAGGACATTTTTCTACAGGTATCTTTTTGGTGACACTCTGGGGAATAGGACAGTAAAGAAAACTGTCTCCTATTCCTTCTGATTCCATTATTTTCCCATTAGCGGTGGTATTTTTTTTTCAGTTTCTTCCTTCACACTTTTGGCCTTTTGAAGTTTAGTTTGTTTTTGCATTCTAGCTTTCCAGATTATGCAATCTGCTTTTAAATGACCTTGTTTGGGTGAATGTTTTGTGTGCAAGAAACAAGGTCATTTAGAAGAAGATTGCATAATATTTTGGTTTATCCGTGGGTTTTGTGCATTCCCACGTGACTCCTTTCCGCATGCATAAAGTGTGGTACCATGTTTGCCAGATGCGTGGGGGGTGCCATTAAAAATTCAACATTGTAGCTGGGACACAGATGTGAATAACCAACAAACCAATGCCCAGTAATGATCAACTTTTATAGCATAGGGGGCCTCAAGGACGGCCCTGTAAGTAAGCAAAGGGCTGCACATAATATTTTGTGAATGTATAGACACAAAAACATGTAAGAGACTGCAGAGTTACAACAGTAGATAGTCAAAGACTGCAGGCATGCTACAGGAAATGAACAGAGATGGAGTTGTTGGAAAGTGGAAACATGCTTGAGGAGACAGTCATAGACTGGAAATATATAGCATAGGACCGCTAGAGATCACTGCTATTGTAGCTCCTTTATGAATCAATGCTCCCAATCAGTGCTCCCTACAACCTCATTAAAAAAATGAATTTCTGCCACATTTGATATTTCTCCAATATAAATGACCCAAGGAAAAAAATGAAGGGATGGATAGTAGATGAAAATAAGATTAACTATTTACTACTAAATACATAGAAATTGAAAAATAAATATCAACATTTTACTGATGACAGTCATTTAAAACTTTATTCTGAATACCACAATTATAATAAATAGGCTGATCTTCACATAAAACAGCCAGTAATAATCTGTTTCTCAGAGAAAATTTGGATTTCCCTCATTGACAAATGAAATGGACTTCTATACTACAATGCAGAGAGTAAGCATTGTCACCCTAGGACAGGACGTCTGTTACTGGCAGGATCTCGAGGTGATAGAAAAAAAAGGCTTAAAAAAATGAATGCGACCATCACTTGGGGAGGATTGGTAAGCTAAAATATATTACACTTCCATTCTTGGGTACAGATAGATAGACTGCAAAGTACTATAAATACAGTCTAGTGCAGGGGTGCCCAACCAGTGGCCCAGAGGCCACATGTGGCCCGCGGAGCTCTCTGATGTGGCCCGCGACCTCCTGCTCTGGGATGGGGGTTTGACAAGCCCAGATCACAGGTTGCCAACCCACCATCCCAGAGCATCAGTGTTGTGAATGAAGCCGGCGGTAGAGAAAGCAAGAAGCTGCAAAGCCGCAGAAGCGGATGCTTCCTGCATAGCGCCAGCTCCTGTCACAATCGATACCAAATGCACTCTGCCTGGGAGAGCAACAGCCTGAGAAAACTGAATGGAAGACTCTTATTAAAGGTGTGTTTGTTACTGAAATCAGTGTGTGTGTATATATATATATATATAATATATATATATATATATATATATATATATATATATATATATATATATATATATATATATATATAGCTGTTCTTCCGTGATTACTAGGCTGCTGTTAAACTAATCCTGCACCTGTGGGTTACCTGCACTGAGCCATAGACTTCTGTTATTACATGTGGGTTTGGTGCGCTTTCAGAAAGTGCACTATACTATCAGGATATAATAGAAGTCTATGGCAAAGTGCAAGTAACCTGCAGGAAAGCCACAGGTGCATGTGGCGCATCAGTGTGAAAGCAGCCTTAGGACCCAATCAGACCCTCCAATCACCCCTGCTTACCTTCAATTCGATACGCTAAAAAAAAAAAAAAAAAACAGGAGGGGAACCGTCCCCTTCCGTCAGATTGACAGAGTAGCATGGACTGTGTCCATATCCGTTCTGCATATGCTGCCTAGATACAGACCTGTCATCCACCCATTACACTTATTTTGGCCCGCGACCGGTTACCAAGTCGCTTCGATGGCCCTAGCTCTTCAAAAGGTTGGGCACCCCTGGTCTAGTGAATTATACAGACTGAGTGGATTGCATTCCACTGTATGTTTAGTATACATAATCATTTTCTTGCCAGGCAAATGGTACATGTTTTTTTCTTTAATGATGCTTTTGTTCACTAATAAAAGAGAGATATTTAATTTCCTCACTTAGGGTACCGCAAGTGAAGCAACGCTAATGGCTCTGCTTGCTGCAAGGACCAAAGTTACCAAACGACTTCAGAAGGAAAACCCAGACTTAAGTGAAGCAGAGATCATTGGTCGCATGGTGGCCTATTCTTCAGACCAGGTTTGTTTCAGCTTTCTTATAACACAATTACTTTGATTTTATTTATTTTTTACTTTTTAACTTTTTTGTGTCTTTAATTTGTTGTGTACACATTTGTTTATAGTAAAAAAAAAAAACAGACCAAAAAAAAATATATATATATATGTGGCAGGGCAAGCCTATGCCACTGTTTAATATGGTGGTTTAAAACCATATCATGTAGGAAGCAAGCACACTAATGACACAGGTGTTTGCTGGCTTCATATGAGAGCCAGAGTAAGGGCTCTTTCACACGGGGCGGATCAGTGCAGATCCGCCCCGTGGATAGCCGCTTGCTCAGCGGGGATCGCCGGAGCGATCTCCGCAGAGCAGGAAGATGACAGGTCCGTCTCTGCACTCCGTGCAGGGACGGACCTGTCAGAGCGCCGCTCTCCCCTATGGAGATCGGGTGACGACGGACCGTAGAGTCCGTCGTCATCCGATCCGCTCTGCAGACGGATGAAAAAAAATTGGGTTTTCCTCCGTCTGCAGAAACGGAGCATAGCGGGTGTCAGCGGGTGTCACGAGAGCGGGTGTCAGCGGATGCTCCGCTATCCCATAGGGATACATGTATGTCCGTTTTTCATCCGAAAACGGATGGATGAAAAACGGACATACGGTCCGTCCGTGTGAAAGAGCCCTTAGAGCTTAGAGCCCCACCCGAGAGGGTCAGTGTATAAAGGGAGCAGTGAGAGGTGCATGTCGGTCTATACTGTCCAGGTCAGAACAAAGGTCCGAACCTGTGAGAGATGTAGCAGCAGGTTGCTGTGGGACAAGAAGTCAAGCTGACAAAGGTACAGTGTTTTGTGCACGAGCACTGGGACTGTGTGTTAGATGGTCCGGAGGACCTAGGTGTGAGGCCTGAGCAGTAGAGCTGCAAAGAGAGCCGCAAGGCTAAATAGTGTTTGTCATATTGATGGTGAGAACCCCCTGCGTGGGAAGACCTTCATTTGTGTACTTTTGCTTTTTTTTTAAATAAAAGTGGGCAGAAAATGCACTGAAATGTATTTCTGGCATTGAGAAAACTCACTGGCTTGTACTACCAATGAGCTCCAAAACCCCCAACCTGTCACAATATACAGTACAGTGCCTTGAAAAAGTATTCCTACCCCTTGAAATTTTCCACAATTTGTCATGTTACAACCAAAAATGTATATGTACAGTATCTCACAAAAGTGAGTATACCCCTCACATTTTTGTAAGCATTTTATTATATCTTTTCATGTGACTGAAGAAATTACACTTTGCTACAATGTACCGTAGTGAGTGTACAGCTTGTATAACAGTGTAAATTTGCTGTCCCCTCAAAATACCTCAACACACAGCCATTAATGTCTAAACAGCTGGCAACAAAAGTTAGTACACCACTAAGTGAAAATTTCCAAATTGGGCCCAATTGGCCATTTTCCCTCCCCGGTGTCATGTGACTCGTTAGTGTTAAAAGGTCTCGCGTGTGAATGGGGAGCAGGTGTGTTAAATTTGGTGTTATCACTCTCACGCTCTCATACTGGTCACTGGACATTCAACATGGCACCTCATGGCAAAGAACTCTCTGAGGATCTGAAAAAAATAAATGTTGCTTTACATAAAGATGGCCTAGGCTATAAGAAGATTGCCAAGACCCTGAAACTGAGTAGCAGCATGGTGGCCAAGACCATACAGTGGTTTAACACGACAGGTTCCACTCAGAACAGGCCTCGCCATGGTTGACCAAAGAAGTTGAGTGCACGTGCTCAGTGTCATATCCAGAGGTTGTCTTTGGGAAATAGACATATGAGTGCTGCCAGCATTGCTGCAGAGGTTGAAGGAGTGGGGGTCAGCCTGTCAGTGCTCAGACCTTACACTGCATCAAATTTGGTCTGCATGGCTGTCGACCCAGAAGGAAGCCTCTTTTAACGATGATGCATAAGATAGCTCGCAAACAGTTTGCTGAAGACAAGCAGACTAAGGAGATGGCTTACTGGAACCATGTCCTGTGGTCTGATGAGACCAAGATAAACTTATGTTGTTCAGATGGTGGCAAGCGTGTGTGGCGGCAACCAGGTGAGGAGTACAAAGACAAGTGTGTCTTGCCTACAGTCAAGCATGGTGGTGGGAGTGCCATGGTCTGGGGCTGCATGCGTGCTGCCGACACTGGGGAGCTACAGTTCATTGAAGGAACCATGAATACCAACATGTACTGTGACATACTGAAGCAGAGCATGATCCCCTCCCTTTGGAGACTGGGCCGCAGGGCAGTATTCTAACATAACAACCCCAAACACACCTCCAAGATGACCACTGCCTTGCTAAAGAAGCTGAAGGTAAAGGTGATGGACTGGCCAAGCATGTCTCCCGACCTAAACTCTATAAAGCATCTGTGGGGCATCCTCAAAATGGAAGGTGGAGGAGCGCAATGTCCCTTAAATCCACCAGCTCCGTGATGTCATCATGGAGGAGTGCAAGAGGACTCCAGAGGCAACCTGTGAAGCTCTGGTGAACTCCATGCCCAAAAGGGTTAAGGCAGTGCTGGAAAATAATTGTGGCCACACAAAATATTGGCACTTTCGGCCCAATTTGTACATTTTCACTTAGGGGTGTACTCACTATTTGTTGCCAGTGGTTTAGCCATTAATGGCTGTGTGTTGAGTTACTTTGAGGGGACAGAGTAGCACTCCGCAATTGCAGCCCTCATATTTTCTTTATGTCTCATGAAAGAATGTCGTACGCTGATGTTACCTTAACCCCTTGCCGACTGGCTCCTGCCGATATACGTCGGCAGAATGGCACGTACAGGCATATTAATGTACCTGTACGTTGCCTTTTTTTTCTCCATGAGTGTGATCGCGGGTCCCGCGGACTCTATGTCTGCGGGGATACCCGCGATCGTCTCACGGAGAGGAAGAACGGGGAAATGCTGATGTAAAGAAGCATTTCCCCATTCTTCCTAGTGACAGGACACTGATCACAGGTCCCAAAATAGCGCCAAAAGTGTGCAATTTGTCCGCTGTAATGTCGCAGTCATGATAAAAATTGCTGATCGCCACCATTACTAGTAAAAAATAATTATTAATAAAAATGCCAGAAAACTATCCCCTATTTTGTAGAGGCTAACACTTTTGTGCAAACCAATCAATAAACACTTATTGCTATTTTTTTTTCCCCAAAAATATGTAGAAGAATGCGTATCGACCTAAACTGAGGAAAACAATTTTTTTATATATTTTTTGGGATATTTATTCTAGCAAAAAGTAAAAAATATTGCGTTTTTTTTTCAAAATTGTCGCTTTTTTTGTTTATAGCGCAAAAAATAAAAACCGCAGAGGTGATCAAATACCACCAAAAGAAAGCTCTATTTGTGGGAAAAAAAGGACGTCAATTTTGTTTGGGAGCCACGTCGCACGACCGCGCAATTGTCAGTTAAAGCGACGCAGTGCCGATCGCAAAAAGTGCTCTGGTCTTTGGCCAGCCAAATGGTCTGGCCATGAAGCGGTTAACAGGTATAAACCTTAAGACCCCACCCCCTCCCCACTCAAGGAAAACTGGGGAAAGGATACAGTGTAAATTATGAGATATGCATACGTGCAAAGATCCCAATATACATTCATACCAGATGGATAAGGTGTACAAACATACTAAACAAAGGGCCAGTTTACTGTCCTTCAGACTTTAGGGGTGCCGGGCTGTGGCCAGCGGGAATAAAAACATTTTCTGGTATTAGGGGAAGGAATAGTAGCCCATTGTTAATGTCAGTGGGAGAAATAGTGCCCCATTGGTTGATGTCAGTGGCAAGATTCATGCCCCATTTTTGGTGTCAGAGGGCAGAATAGTGTCTCATATCAGTGGGATGAATAATGCCCCAAGGGGCGGATAAAGGCAACTAGAGGGTCTCAGTTTGGAGACCCCTGGTGTATATAGTCTAATAAAGTTGAACTCCAAAAAGATACAGTATAAAAAGATCAGATAACATATAAACTAAAAGAAAAGGTTAAATAAATTAACCAACTAGTATCTGTATTGTGGCTTGGTATCAGCCTCTAGGAATCCCCTATACAGCAGAACTTATACTGGGAGATGTTGGCACAAGTAGCCAATTAGGTGCAGCATACATATGTTCTATATGTTGCACATAGTATACATGAGGGTTGCAGCACAAAGAGATTTTACTGTCCAAAATCCATTCATAACAGCATATAAAAGGGAGTAATGCAGGTATCCAACAAAGCTAGTGTAGCGCTACCCTCGTAGGGGCGGCTGGTGAATGTGGTCGTCTCCCACCCTGCACAGCCAGGCATACAAATTTTCCATTCACTTCAGAGACAAGAAGCAGTCCTGGCAGCTTTTTTTTTTTTTATTAGGGTAATTGAACTTGGATAGGGAAGTGTAGATATGGGATGCCCATTTTATCAGCAGAACTCTTTAGGGATTTGAACTATACACATCCAGTATACACTTTCTTTCCTCTTCTAGCTCCAGCACAACTTGCTTGCAGACTGTTAACCACAAGACCAACTAGCACAAGTTTAAGGTTTAGCACAGTCTCAGCTGAATCTGGACGAATGCCCTTTGCCGGCATGGACCACGGGCCCCTATGGTGTAGCCCAAAAAAAAGAAGCCTTTGGTGCTAGCTCTGCTAGCTGTGGCTCCTGCACCCAGTACCACCTCTTCAGGCACTACAACCCCCCCCCCCCCCTCCAGTTAGACATGAAAAAAAATGGCCCTTGGGGGACAAGGGCCTCACTCCCACAACCCTTACCCGGTGGTTGTGGTGGGGGTCTGCGTGTGGGGGGCTTATGAGAATCTAGAAGCCCCCTGTAACAAGGGGACCCCCAGATCACGCCCCCCCCCCCATGTGCATGGGTATAGGGTACTGGAAGCTTGTTTCCTGCAGGACAGCTGTCTGGTGCCTAAAAACAAAACACTCCCTGCAGAAGAAAAGATAGAATATTTTGAGGAGGAACTCATTGTATAACAGGATGTCCAGTGGGTATCTTGTGTACTGGTCCAGGTAAATACCTGATTTTACTAGTAGTCTTCATTATCATGATCATGTTTGTTATCCTGTATTTGTAAGCCCAAATCATTTCTTGATAAAATGTTTTTTTCCTTTGGCTCACTGAACTGCTCCAGTCAGTTTATTGCTTTGTTTCAACCTCCACAATCTATTCATACAGAACACTTATTCTTTCAGAATAAAACAAATAGTAATAGCAATCAGGGCAAATGAGCACTTGATCAGAATTTGAGCAAAAAGGCTTTTATATTCATGATTGTCTGAGAACAGTGTGGGAGCTAATCTGACATAAAGACCCCTTGTTGTGTGCTGTACCCAGAGATACTCGGCCAGAGTTAAAAGTGGTTGCAAACTCTCACATATACCAACTGAAGTCACTAGCCTCAGGTGGTACACAGAGGGAAAACAAATCCTCCTACATAAGTTGTACCTGTGTATCTGCAGTCTCCTATTCTCTACAACCATTCAAAGTCCAGAAATTTTAAAGTTTGTCTGAGCATTCAGAAAAGAAGAGGACAGAGCTGTCAATTAGCTGGAGGTCCCTCCCTTGTCACCTTTTTTCTCTTGGTGTCAGTAAAACTTGTCACAAGTGATTCATGCTGATAGCAGAGGAACAAAGCAGCAGACACAAGTACACACTATAGAAGCATATGCTTTGTTCACATTTCATGTCTGAGGTTTGAAACCACTTTACAATGTGCAGCTCTTAGGGCAATTGTTGTTTAACCACTTGCCTACTGGGCACTTAAACCCCCCCTCCTGTCCAGACCAATTTTCTGCTTTCGGTGCTCTTACACTTTGAATGACAATTACTCAGGCATGCAACACTGTACCCAAATGCAGTTTTTGTAATTTTTTTCCCCACAAATAGAGCTTTCTTTTGGTGGTATTTGATCACATTTGGTTTTTTTATTTTTTGCGCTATAAATGAAAAAAAAAAAACATTTTTCTTTGTTTCTGTGATAAAATTTTGCAAATTGTTAATTTTTCTTCGAAAATTTTGGCCACAATTTATAATGCTACATATCTTTGGTAAAAAATAACCCAAATTAGTGGATATTAGTGGAGAGTCTACAAGCTGTGGTGCAAATCATACAAAATTGATCACATCTGATGTACTGGTGGCCTATCTCATTTATTGCGACCCTAATAAGCCAGGAAAGTACAAATACCCCCCAAATGACCCATTTTTTGAAAGTAGACATTTCAATGTATTTATTTAGTAAGAGGCATGGTGAGGTTTTTGATGTTATCATTTTTTCCCACAATTCTTTGCAAAATGAAGATTTTTTTTTCCCCACAAAATTGTCATTACAATAGGTTATTTCTCTCACATGGCATGTGTATACCACAAATGACACCCCAAAATAAATTCTGCTACTCCTGAGTATTACGATACCACATTTGTGGGACTTTTCCACAGCCTAGCCACTTAGAGTGGCCCAACATGCAGGGAGCGCCATCAGGTGTTCTAGGAGCATAAATTGCACATCTAACTTGTTGACTACCTATTACAATTTTGAAGGACCTGGAGCACCAGGACAATGACACGTGACACTGACGTGACACTGATGACAGATGGCACTGGTATGTGGCACTGAAGACCAGTGACACTGATGTGGCATTGATGACAGAAGCCACTAATACGTGGCACTGATGACACGTGACACTGATGACAGATGGCACTGATGACACTGATGTGGCACTGATGACAGATGGCACTGATGACACGTGACACTGATGTGGCACTGATGACAGATGCCACTAATACAAGGCACTGATGACAGATGGCACTAATACATGGCACTGATGACAGATGGCACTAATACATGGCACTGATGACATGTGACACTGATGACAGATGGCACTGATACGTGGCACTGATGACAGATGGCACTAATATGTGGCACTAATGACACGTGACACTGATATGGCACTGATACGTGGCACTTTGGACAGATGGCACTAATATGTGGCACTGATGACACGTGACACTGATATGGCACTGATGACAGATGGCACTGATGTGGCACTGATGACACGTGGCACTGATTGGCACTGATATGTGACACTGGGGACAGATGGCACGGGGGACAAATGGCACTGGGGACAGGTGGCACTGGGGACAGGTCGCACTGACAACAGGTGGCAGTGGGGACAGGTGGCAGTGGGGAAAGGTGGCAGTGGGGACAGATGCAGTGGGGAAAGATGGCAGTGGGGACAGATGGCAGTGGGGACAGATTTTTCTTTACTAACCGCTGCAGCGGTTCATCTCTCACACGCTGTGTCTGTGTGAGGAGGGAGAGCCGGCGATGAGAGATGATCTCATATGTTTACATATGAGATCATCTCTCATTGGACACGCCAATCGCGCTGTAAATGGCCGCTGGGATTGGCCATTTATAGCGATCTGTGACTGACTGTGTCCAAGGGACACGGGCAGCACAGAACTTCCCCGATGCTCCCTCGCGGGAGTGCGCAATGCAGAAGTAAACAGGAGGACCTCCAGGGATGCCCTCCCGGCAGTTGGCGTCTGCGCTGTAGCCATCTTTCGGCTATAGCGTGGGCGCGAAGTGGTTAAAGGCTTTCTTTAAAAACAAAAAAAAAAAAATTTTATACTCACCTGCTCTATGTGGTGGTTTTCCACAAAGAATCCCCAATCCTCCTCTTCTCGGGTCCCTCACCGGTGCTCTTGGACTCTGCCTCCTGCTGAGAGCCCCCACAGCAAGCAGCTTGCAATGGAAGCACCCAAGCAGGCTTGTTCCTGTGTCACAGCTCTGCATGTCCATTCACACACAAAGCTGTGGCTCGGCCTCGTCCCCTCTTTCTCCTTATTGGTTCACTGGCTATGATTGACAGCAGTGGGAGCCAATGAGGGAGAGTCCCCGGAGAGCCGAAGCTCTGGTGCACATCGGTGGATAGAGAGGGAACTCAGGTTATTAGGGGGGCTGGAGGGGCTGCTGCACAGAGGAGTTTTTTTTTTTTTTTTTTTTTTACCTTCATGCATAGAATGCATGAAGGTAAAAAAACACTTTAACCAGTATCTCCCATGGCCATATATTATATGCCTGGGATAAGCTCATCCAAAAAGTCTATGCAACTTGGCCACATATCAAGCAACATCCTCCTGTTTGAAGACTGTAGGAACACTCCACTTGCCATCTCCATATACACACTAGATGTACATTCTATGGAATAGCAAACAATCCAAGCGGAGGGATCAGAATGCTGTGTATGCAAGGTAGACCAACATTGTCAACATTGAAACAAAAGGGGACGAGAGTTGCAGCACAGAGAAATGCTCAAAATCTATTTCCAACTGCGTATTAGCGGGTTTTGCTCATCCCTGCTCTTTCTCAAGCTGAATAAGCAATATATATGGAGCAAACATTTAACAGAGCCTCAAGAGGTGAGCAGGAGTTCACCTGGGCAAAGAACACATAAAAGAACAAAGATTTCTTTGGCTTGGAGTGCAAATTAAATAATTATGCTGTAAAAGAACAGCTTTAATATCTTTGCTAAACAGTCATGTAATCATTAAATTATAAAAATATGGCTTTATGACCAGTTTTAAATTAAAAAAAAAAACCTGGGTAGCTTGTTACAGTATAAAACAAATGTAATAGATACCTGTATTAACCTGTAACCACTTCACGACTTACAGTCATTTACCCTTTATATACCAGAGTAATATTGATATTGCAGATACAGGCCCACTGGTATGCCAAAAACATTTTTACTTGGGATAATGAAGAAAAGAGTTCATTGAGACGGACCAGTGTTAAACCGGAATAATCTTAAAAAAAAGCTAAGCTGTTAAAGTTAAAAAAAGACTGCAACAGGCTACAACAGTGTTAGATGGTTACAATAAATGATGGCTCTAGGGAGCCTTGAAACAAAAGCCATCTTGATATGCTCTCCCTGCCAGGCCACAATAGTCTGCAATTATTAGATATACATTTTACTCTATCAGTATTAATTACCACAGAACTGCAAATTCAGTTATAGTAAATCGCATTAGGTGGTCACTATTAGATCATTGTGATGTTGTAGAATTGCCTAGAGCCACATTGCTAAATTCAGCTGAAACAAAGTTGACCAGTTCTAAGATTTTCATTGATAATGTAAAGTGCACATTTGAAATGAGCTCTATAGCAAACTCCTCTCCATTTCCATCTCTACACAAACACAGACTTTGTTCTCTTGAACACTTTATCAGCTGATTCTTATGTGCCAGATATATTGGAAGACATCGCTTGTTCAGACTACTCAAATGTACCCGACATTGATTGCCCCCGCATAGATTGATACCAGTTTTGAAATTCTTGTGCTGTTTGCTTTCTAAATGAGAAAGTGTTCATATGCCATATGTGAAGTCCTGTGTGCATGTGCATACATAAAGATCGATTGATCTTGTTTGCATTGGTATTGCATGGGATTATTTGAGTTTATAGCTCATCATGACTCTATTCCTAGCTCTGAGTCACCTCTGGAAAAAAATTATGCAACTTCTTTTTCCACAGTGTGGATGTATTTGCACAGAATCTGCTTGTATATCCAGGGATGGACTTCACTTGAACTGAGTTCACATACATGTATTACTACACACTTTTGTGCATGCTTTGCTCCATAGAATGTGCAGTGCTTAGTTCAGGAACCTGAACGCCCCCCTAATTCATGCGCTCGGCCCCTAATCTACATTTAGGGCGCCGGACGCATTGATTTCAATGGATTTCTTTTTAAGCATGTGATTAGAGCCTGAGGCTCTAATTGGCTTTGAAAAAGGGTGGGCTCGGGGCGCAGACCACTGTGCCCTAATCCCACCCAGTTGTGTGACAATAGCTATTGTCTTTATGCTTCTCCTCCCGGCCAATCAGGAAGCGGACCTTAAGACCCGATTGGCCGGGAGCAGGGGGGAGGCGCCAAGGAGGAGATGCAGGGGGAAGCCGCCAAAGCTACCTGTGGCCTGAAAGGGGTAAGTGCTGGGCTGATGGGAGGATGGACGGACAAACGAGTGATGGGGGTCACCAGAACCGCGCTGCTGCTCTGTGTGTCCATTCAGACACAGAGCCTCAGCTTGGCCCCGCCTCCTCTCCTCATTGGCTCACTGACTTTGACAGCAGCGGGCGCAAATGGCATCCACTGCTGTGTCTTAGTCAAACAGTATGGGGATTCCCAGATGGTCGAGTCACTCGTGCAACATAGCTGGTTTGAGAGGGGGCTCAGGTAAGTATGAGGGGGGCTGCTTCACACAGAAGGTTTTTTATCTTAATGCATAGAATGTAGTAAGATGAAAAACATTCTGCCTTGAGAACCACTTTAAGGCTTCAAGTAAACTTGAACTACTTTGACCGCTGGCCGCAGGAAAATGCAAAACGTGGCAAAATCACACCACGATTTTGCCGCGATTTTGCGGCCAGCGGTCAAAACTTTTCTATCCTAAATGCGATTCTTCCGCGTTCAGGAGAGGGAGGTTAGGGGAGGTTGAACCTCCCCTAACCGCAGCAGCTCCTAAGAGATCCTAAAAGCCTATGTGTACATGGCTTTTATGGCGTTGAGTTTAGGAGCTTTGGGAAAAAAATGCCTAAAGCGCCTAAACTCAAGTTTAGCGCTGCTAGTGAAGTAAAAGCAGCAGTGTTTTTGCTGAAAAAATGCCGGACGTTGTAAGTGTCCAAAGCTTTTACAGGTGTCAAGCTTTTGGGTGTTAAATAATTTCAGTGGCCAGAATGAATAATTTATTCTGATCATCGAAATTAATTTATTCTCAAGCACAAACATTTAGGCACATTTAGGCACATTTAGGCACATTTAGGCACATTTAGCAGCTTTTAGTAGCTTTGAGCGTTTCTCTGCCCAAACTCTATTGCTCCTAGACCCACTGGCAGTGTTTTTTTTTTCCTGCCTCTAAAACCCTCTAAAAGCACCTTCCACTAAACACTGCTAAAAAAAAAGGGGGAGTTTAGAGGAAGGAAAATAAAGTCAGATGCCCCTAGAAGCAGCTGTAAAAACACCCTGTGTGCATGAGGCCTACAAAAACTGCAGCTGTTCGGGGCTTTGCCCGTGTCATGCATTCACTGAGTTCTGTGAATGGGAGAACTACAACTACTATCATTCATTGCGGCTGATGGCTTATAGTTCTCAATTAACTTCCAGGGTGCTAATGAGCGCTCTTGGTAGTGCATTGATCCTTCCTGTCATTCAGTAACTGCCTACGAGGTAAAGGCAGACAGCTATACAGACAGTTTGCAGGAGCTTATTTTTTTTTTAAAAAAGGTGAACTTATCCTTTAAGCTTTGACAGCAAAACCTACAACCTGATTGGTTACACATAGTTACATAGTAGGTGAGGTTGAAAAAAGACACAAGTACATCAAGTCCAACCTATGTGTGTGATTATATGTCAGTATTACATTGTATATCCCTGTATGTTGTGGTCGATCAGGTGTTTATCTAATAGTTTTTTAAACTATCGATGCTCCTCGCTGAGACCACCGCCTGTGGAAGGGAATTCCACATCCTTGCCACTCTTAAGCCCCATACACACGGTCGGACTTTTTCATCAATTTGGTCCGATGGACAAGGTTGTTGAAAAATCAGACCGTGTGTATGCACCATCGGACAGTGTTCGTCGGTTTGTCAGTCGGACAAAGTCTTATCTCCTGCTGGAAAGATTTGCCGTCAACCCGGTCCGATCACACCAAATCCGATCGTGTGTACGGTTGTCCGACCGGACAAAGTGCTACGCATGCTCAGATCACATTACAAGACCAAAGCTATTGGCTACTAGCCTCTACGTAGTCCCGTCGTAGGCAACAAACGTCACCACGTTCAGAATGATCGGATTTTCCGACAACTTTGTCCGACCGTGTGTACGCAAAACCAACATCGGACAAAGTATGACGGACATGGTCCGACGGACCTGGTCCGCGGATTGTCCGACCGTGTGTATGGGGCTTAATAGTAAAGTATTTTCTGGGACTGCCCCAAATTAAAGAACTACTGGATGGAGATTGGCCGCATCCTCCAGAGGGTAACAGAATATAGAATACCAGATGACCCATGTTTCTTCCTATTTCACATATCACAGATACCGGAAAAAAAATACAGAGAGCTGGTGATAGGCCATCTGGTGGATGCGGCCAAGGCTTGTATCCCAATGGTATGGAAATCAACAACACCACCTACAGTAGGGAAATGGATACAGAAGGTAGAAGAAATAAACAAATTGGAAAACTTGGTCCTCTCTTCGCGACACCAACAAGATAGATATATAGAAATCTGGTCTCCGTGGAATATCTTCTTGAGATCAGAAGAGGGTAAGACTCTATTGGGGAGAAACCCGGATGAGTGAAATACTGATCTAGAGAAGATATAAAGAGCTGTTTAGGGAAAGGTAGAGGTAGAAGAGACTGTCTTCCATGGGCTGACCCGGGCCTGGGGGGGGGGGGGGGGGGGGGGGGTTTCTTTTTCCTTTTGTTCCTGTTTTTTTTTTTTTTTTTCTTTTTTTTTTTTTTTTTTTTTTTTTTGGGAAAGGGTAAGGGGTAAATACTAGACTAGGGATAATTATAGGTAAAACGAAAGTGAATACCGGATAACTTAGAGAATGAGAATAGGAATGTACATAGAAAGGTATTATAGTTGTTTAAATTCTCATGCCTCCCGGATTGTGTGTATAAGAATGTATAAAACGATTACCTGTAATATAACTGGAATATGAAAATAAAAAAGTTAAAAAAAAAAAAAAAAAAGAACTATAGGATAAACTAGTAGCTAAGCACATAAAAAGGCTTGCTGCCTCTAAAAGTGATTTCTATGTTTCAGCTTTCATAATGATATGCACTGTTGGTGACTTTAATCACTTGTGCCTAGCAAGTATGATCTTACCATAGTGGCTTGCATTGTGGTAAATTCTTTATTTATGTTCAGCTGATCCTTAAAAATTGGACAGGCTCTGGCAAAAAAAAAAAAAAAAAAAAAAAATAAAAAAAGTAAAGTACCATCTGCGTAGTTTTAAGGTTAAACCTCTTTTCTTCTAATTTTAATAAGTGGCCACGTGTCTTGTTAAATTCCCTTCCGCAAAAAAAGTTTTAGCCCTATTGTGGGGTCACCAGTATGGTGTTTGTAAATTGAAAACATAACGCCTCTCAAGCGCCTCTTCTCCAGAGGGAATAAGTTCAGTGCTCGTAACCTTTCCTCATAACTAATATCCTCCAGACCATTGTATTAGCTTTGTTGCCCTTCTTTGTACTCACTCCATTTTCAGTACAACTTTCCTGAGGACTGGTGCCCAGAACTGGACAGCATACTCTACATGCGGCAGGACCAGAGTCTTGTAAAGTGGGAGAATTATTGTTTTATCTCTGGAGTTGATCCCCTTTTTAATGCATGCCAATATTCTGTTTGCTTTGTTAGCAGCAGCTTGGCATTGCATGCCATTGCTGAGTCTATCATCTACTAAGACCCCCAGGTCCTTTTCCATCTTAGATTCCCCCAGAGGTTCTCCCCCAGTGAATAGATTGCATTCATATTTTTGACACCCAAATGCATTATTTTAAATTTTTCTACATTAAACCTAATTTTCCATGTAGTTGCCCACCCCATTAATTTGTTCAGATCTTTTTTAAGGTTTCCACATCCTGCGGAGAAGTTATTGCCCTGCTTAGCTTAGTATCATCCGCAAATACAGAGATTGAACTGTTTACCCCATCCTCCAGGTCATTTATGAACAAATTAAATAGTATTGGTCCCAGCACAGAACCCTGGGGGACCCCACTACCCACCCCGGGGGACCCCACTACCCACCCCTGACCATTCCGAAGACTCTCCATTTATCACCACCCTTTGAACTCGCCCTTGTAGCCAGTTTTCAATCCATGTACTCACCCTATGGTCCATGCCAACGGACTTTATTTTGTACAGTAAACTTTTATGAGGAACTGTGTCAAATGCTTTTGCAAAATCCAGATACACCACATCTTTGGGCTTTCCTTTATCTAGATGGCAACTCACCTCCTCATAGAAGGTTAATAGATTGGTTTGGCAAGAACGATTCTTCATGAACCCATGCTGAATACTGCTAATGATACCGTTCTCATTACTAAAATCTTGTATATAGTCCCTTATCATCCCCTCCAAGAGCTTGCATACTATTAATGTAA
Organism: Lithobates sylvaticus; assembly: GCA_028564925.1. NCBI lineage: Eukaryota > Metazoa > Chordata > Amphibia > Anura > Ranidae > Lithobates > Lithobates sylvaticus. Next base: position 342,788,372 of record CM053030.1, on the reverse strand, counting down.
GGCTAACTGGTCTGTAATTCCCAGGGATGTATTTTGGGCCCTTTTTAAATATTGGTGCTACATTGGCTTTTCTCCAATCAGCTGGTACCATTCCAGTCAGTAGACTGTCAGTAAAATTTGGGAAAAATGGTCTGGCAATTACTTGACTGAGTTCCCTAAGTACCTTTTGGATGCAAGCCATCTGGTCCCGATGATTTATTAATGTTAAGTTTCCCAAGTCTAAGTTTAAGCCTGTCCTCTGTTAACCATGGAGGTGCATCCTGTGATGTGTCATGAGGATAAACACTGCAGTTTTGGTTACTGAAGCCCCCCTTGATTCCCTTGTGAAGACTGAGAAGAATAAATGCAATACCTTTGCCATCTCCCCATCCTTTGTAAACAGATGTCCTTCCTCATTCTTTATGGGGTCAATATGGTCTGTCCTCCCTTTTTTACTGTTTACATACTTAAAGAATTTCTTGATTTTTTATTTTTTTTGCTCTCCTCCGCTATGTGTCTTTTGTGTTCTATCTTAGCCTCCCTAATTGCACCCTTACATTTCTTGTTGCATTCTTTATAAATTCTGAATGCTGATCCCTCAACCTTGTATTTTTTGAAGGCCTTCTCCTTTGCTTTTATATGCATTTTTACATTGGAATTAAGCCACCCAGGACTTTTGTTCGCTCTTTTAAAATGTATTACCCAATAGGATGCATTGGCTAGTGCCCTTTTTTAATATGCTCTTAAAGAAAACCCATCTCTCCTCCATGTTCTTTGTTCCTAAGATTTTATCCCAATTCATGCCTTCTAGCAAGGTTTGTAGTTTAGGGAAGTTGGCTCTTTTGAAATTCAGTGTCTTTGTATTCCCCTTATGTTTCCTATTTGTGTGATTTATAATGACGTCAATTGACCTGTGATCGCTGTTTCCTAAATTGTCCAATATTTCCACAGCTGTGATAAGGTCTGTATTGTTGGTAATCAGTAGATCCAGTATCTGAACCATGAAATTGTCCTGCAAGACATTTAGGAACTGGCGAGCCTATGGAACTGGTTACTATGCACAGCATCACCAAATTCTGTGTGCTCCAGATTTAGTAAATCCCCCAATGTTTAATAACTCTTTAAAGCTCACTACATATCACAAACCTACCGGTAATTAATATATACTGTTGTGCAAAATAATGTGTATATATGTTAATTGGACTTGTGAGATCTAGTAAGCTTCTAGGCATGTTTTTTTTTTTGTATTCTCCCGGCTGCAATGGAACAGTGTCTATGAATGACTCCAGCGTCGAGTCTCTACCTGCCCACTTTACTATGCCAATGATAATGCACAGGCTGTTGGCTGAATCTGGGTCACAGGAGTGCAGAAATAAGTGCACTCTTGTGACCCAGAAGAGAAGTATGAACCAAACAAGCTTTGTCCATACTTTTCCTTTAACCGTTTACAGACCGATCACTGTCATTTGACAGTGGCAGAATGGCTCCCCTGCGCAAATCGCCATAGCTTTAAGGGAAATAGGATGACGCACGTGTGCGCCGCGGTACTGAGGAGTCGATTTGAGTGCCCGTCGGTCGCAATGTCAGCCGGGCACCCGCGATCGCTCCTGACATAGCCAGAACAAGGATCTGTGTGTGTAAACACACAACTCCACGTTCTGGCAGGGGACAGGAGACAGATCGTGTGTTTCTAGTAATATAGGAACACCGATCGGTCTCCTCCTCCAGGCAGTTCCATCCCCCCTACAGTTAGAACACACTGAGAGAACACATTTAACCCCTTGATCGTCCCCTAGTTTAACCCCTTCCCTGCCAGTGACATTTATACAGTAATCTGTGGCTATTTTTAGCTCTGATCGCTGTATAAATGTCAGTGGTCCCAAAAAAGTGTCAAAAGTGTCTGATCTGTCCGCCGCAATGTCCCATTTCCAATAAAAATCTGAGATCGCCGACATTACTAGTAAAAAAAAAAAAAAAAAAAAATGCCATAAATCTATCCCCTATTTTGTAGAAGCTATAACTTTTGTGCAGACCAATCAATATATACTTATTGCGATTTTTTTTTTTTTTTTTTAAATATGTAGAAGATTGTATATCGGCCTAAACTGAGGAAGAAACTTGTTTGTTGTTTTTTTTTTATTTGGGGATCTTATCATTATTATTATTATTATTATTATTATTATTATTATTATTATAGCAAAAAGTAAAAAATATTGTGACAATTGTCGCTCTTTTTTTGTTTATAGCTCAAAAAATAAAAATCGCAGAGGTGATCAAATATCACCAAAAGAAAGCTCTATTTGTTGGGGGGGGGGAGGACGTCAATTTTGTTTGGGTACAGCACTGCACGACTGCGCAATTGTCAGTTAGAGTGTCGCAGTGCCGTATTGCAAAAAATGGCTCGGTCAGGAAGGGGCTGAAGTGGTTAACAAGTCTTCAGAGACACAAACCAGTATCATATTTCCACATACATAGTTACGTCAGGTTGAAAAAAGACAGAAATCCATCTAGTTCAACCATAACATTTTTTTTTATCAAATTTTTTCAATCCCATATACACAATCCTTCACCCACAGTTGATGTGGAAGAAGGCGAAAAACCCCAGCAAAGCATGCTCCAATTTGCTACAGCAGAGGAAAAAATACCTTCCTGATCCCAGGCAATCATATTTTCCCTGGATCAACTTTACATATGAATGTTAGTACCCAGTTATATTGTGTACATTAAGGAAAAAATCCAGCCCTTTTTTAAAGCAATCTACTGAGATGGCCAGAACCATTTCTAGAGGGAGCCTATATCACATTTTCACAGCTCTTACTGTAAAGAAACCTTTCGTAATTTGGAGATGAAATCTCTTGTTCTCCAGATGTAAAGAGTCCCCCTTGTCCTCTGTGATGACTAGGGATGAGCCGATGTTCGAGCCGAATAGCGAACAATTTGGGGCATTCGCAGGAAATTCGAAAGCCGCGGAACACCCTTCAAAAGTCTATGGGAGAAATCAAAAGTGCTAATTTTAAAGGCTTATATGCATGGTATTGTCATAAAGTGTTTGGGAACCTGGGTCATGCCCCAGAGAACATGTATCAATGCAAAAAAAAGTTTTAAAAATGTCAGTTTTTTCAGGATTTTAATAATGCTTAAAGTGAAACAAAAGTGTAATATTGCTTTAAATTTCATACCTGGATGGTGTCTATAGTATGCCTGTAAAGTGGCGCATGTTTCCCGTGTTTAGAACAGTCCTTGCACAAAATTACATTTCTAAAGGAAAAAAGTCATTTAAAAATACTCATGGCTATAATGAATTGTCAGTCCCGGCAATACACATAAAAGTTCATTGATAAAAACGGCATGGGATTCCCCCATGGATATTAAGGGGAACCCCGTGCCAAAATTAAAAAAAAAATGGCATGGGGGTCCCCCTCAAAATCCATACCAGACCTGAAGGTTCCCCTCAATATCCATACCTGAAGGACCTGGTATGGAATTTGGGGGGACCCCCATGCATTTTTCCCCCTGTAGGGGAATCCCATGCGTTTTTTATCAATGAACTTTTATGTGTATTGCCGGGACCGACAATTTATTATAGCCGCGAGTACTTTTAAATAACTTTTTTTCCTTTAAAAATTTCATTTTGCTCTCGGACTGTTCTAAACACGGGAAACATGTGCCACTTTACAGGCATACTATAGACACCCCCCAGGTATTTAAAGGAATATTGCACTTTTAGTGTTTCACTAAGCATTATTAAATTCACTGCTCTCGAAAAAACATTATTTTTTTAAAACTTTTTTTTTGCATTGATACATGTCCCCTGGGGCAGGACCCGGGTCCCCAAACACACTAAGACAATACCATGCATATAAGCCTTTAAAATTAGCCCTTTTTATTTTTTTTCATGTTTGTGTCCCATAGACTTTAACGGTGTTCGCATGTTCGAACAAATCTTTTGCCTGTTCGCATGTTCTGGTGCGAACCGAACCGGGGGGTGTTCGGCCCATCCCTAGTGATGACCTTAAAGTAAATAACCCAACACCAAGTTCACTATATGGACCCCTTTTGTATTTGTTTTTGGAAACTGTAGCTTGGCATTGCATGCTATTATTAATCTTATGATCTACCAAACCCCCCAAATCCATCTCCACTATGAATTCCCCCTGTTGTACTCCCCCTAGTATGTATGATGCATGCATATTCTTAGCCCCCAAGTGCATACCTTTACATTTATCAACATTAAACTTCATTTGCCACACAGTTGCCCAATTAAACAGTGCATTGAGGTTGGCTTGTAAATTGGAGACATCCTGTAAGGATGTTATTCCACTGCATAGCTTGCTATCATCTGCAAAGACTAAAATGGTACTTTTAATCCCAGACCCAATATCATTTATAAAGATATTAAAAAGTAAGTGTCCCAACACTGAAACTTAGGGTACACCCCTGATAACCTTAGACCATTCAGAGTACATAACTATGCTGACTGGCAGCATAATTTAGGGTGGGTGGTCAACACACCTGAAAAAACACAATGAGGGGAAATTTATCAAAACGGCGCAGCTGTGAATGGCAACCAATCAGCTTTTGTCTTCAAAGCTTAACTGAGCAAGATGAAGATAAGAGCTGATTGGTTGCCACACACAGATGCTCCATATCCTGTCTGTCCCAGCTTGTGCATGATTTTTTAAAACACAGCCCAATACATAGCCTTTGCATCTGTGTGTTGTGGTGCATTCTAACGCAAGTACTATGCAGTGCACTGCAGGCGTGCTTTTGGGTGCAATTGACAATGGATATCAAAGCATCACAGCACACTTATACAGTAACAAGGGCAATAACAAATGTTGTGCTGCCCTTAGCCAATCCCTTAAGAATCTCACAAGCTTCATATAAGGTGCATTTCTATAATAAAATAATTCCTGAATAGGTATTTTGTTATGGCTGTACTAGGTTTCAAGAGGTTGAAAAGAACCTAATATTTTTTTGATAATTCTTGCTAAATTTGCTAATATCCCTATAAAAGGAAATGTATATGAATACATATTTTACCATTTTTTTCTGATTGTTACATTAGATTGTGACTGTGTGTTAAAATATAGCTGAAGTGTTTTTGATTCTTCTCAATAAAAACTTATTGAAATGCACATTAATGTTTGTCACAGTTCAGAAGGGTATAATTGGGAATAAAAACAGTTATTTATGGTGTAAGGGGGCAGGATGAACTGGTATTGGCAGTGGTAAACCATGCATGATACAGGGACACCCAGGCACAGTCCAAGCAAGTTTGTCCTGCACTTTTATTCAGCAAGCCAGCAAATGCAGTTTCAAAGTAGGATTGCTTTGTACAGCAAATCCATAGAACAAAACACCTGCTTGTCCAAGCTACTAATGAAACCCAGGTCAGTTCCTGACTAACAGAATGCCCCCTAAGGGATTCCCGAAACAAACAGGCAGCAGTTGTAAAGTTTAAGGCCTCATGCACACGGTCGTGTTCTGTCTGCAGTCAGCCTTTTCACCCAGCAGCAAGCTGCAAATGGCATAGGCGTTTTTAAGAAAAAGCGCCCTGAGCTGCAGCGTTTTTTTGCTGCAAAAAGTTGATTGGACACTGTAATCCCTGTATAGTAAATTAGAGATGTGTAAAACGCTAATTAACGCTGACGCTAAAAAACGCGCAAAAACGCCAATGCAAAACGCGGTAAAAGTCAAGTTTTTTTATTTAGGCTGCTTTTTCCAGACGTCCAACCTAGCTTTACAGCCCGTTTTTTAAAAACGTCCGTGTGCATGAGGCCTTAGTGTTCTGTCTGCAGTCAGCCTTTTCACCCAGCAGAACACAGTAGAGAGAGAGCCCTGAGCATCAATCAGCTTGCACATATAAAGGCATGTGGACAGCTGAGACTAATAATGAAGGGCTTTAACCAACCAAAGCTCTACAAAGAACCCAGAACAGGATTTAAGATTTCAAGAAAGCAAAAAGTTTGCTTTCCCCATATCAGTGATAAAACCTGGATCCCCTTACCTATGTGTATGTGAGAAACCTTGGCAACATATATCCACTGTCCACAGTCTTGGTAGCCAGTGCCTCACAATGGTTAAACCAAAGCATTGAAAAAAAAAAAAAAAATTCTTGTTGGGGTTACTCTGAAATTGATGCATGGACATAGATTTGTTCAAAAAATATGCATTAATACTCTAGAACAACATTTTATACAATGGTGAACACATATAGTACATCAGGAAGCCGAAAATATTATTGTGGCATTTCAATTTCTGCAACAAAAGAGAAAATAGTCTAATTCTATGAAATGTTATTTTAGTTAATCTACAGGTTATCAGAAATGCAAGCAGTAAGTCAAAATGTATTCTATTGACACAGGTCAAATATTAAACATATGAAGTAAGGATAAAGTCGAGTGCACTTCCTCCTGAATTAAGAAGCAGGATTAAGCAGGGTATATTTACACTGCCTCCGGCTAAACAGGCAAGAGAGATTGCTTTGGTTTTAATTTCTGAAAGGGCAGCTGCCTTGTGCCTTCTCCTTCCAGCTATTATAGGGCACTGGAGAAAGAGTTGGTCTTTGTGTATAGACTCTGATAAGAGATGAAAAATGACAACTAACACTGACAGTAGAAGGTCAGGGGGATTTGTACCTTATATTCTGGCTCCCATTAACATTCTGATAACATTTAAGGGTCAAACACCATCCAAGCCACTAAGAAACACTGATCTATAACTGTCTTTTTAGTTTTATAATTTGACTGTTATTTAAAAAAAAAAAAACACTAGTAAGAGTCGTATCAGCATACTAGTTTTCCACTGAATGAAGTACATACCAATGTAAAAAAAAAAAAAAAACTGCAGCTCCTTGATATCTATCTGTATGTGTGTTTAGCTGACAATCTGTGACAGCTGGAAGAAGTATAGGTGCAATAAATTAAGTGAGTCATATGATCTGTCCATAATAGCCACTTTGGGTTATAAGGGTTTCTATAGCTACAAACAGACTATAATTCCTGTGAGTTTTAGGAGAAAGCAAGTTAAGCTAGCCATAGATGGTGCAATTTTCCCCCCAGTCACTTGGTTCCCCCCATCAACACACTCAACGTTGATAGGGGAATCCCTCCTGCATAGCTATTGTGTTCTCCCAGTGGGGGGAGCCATCTCTGCCAGGAAAACACACAATGATTATTGCTAGAGGCTATAGCCTATTGGCCTTTCCTTCTGCAATCTAGAGATTCCCTGTCTATTTGAATTCTCTGCAGAGGTTTTACAATCTGGACCATTTACAGAGAAATAATTAATGCCATGTTTAACAGAAACATAAGATTGTGGCATAAAAAAGAACAAGTAGTACATCAAGTCTGCCCCATTTTTATTTATTTTTTTATTTTTTTCTATTATAAAATGTAAAAGTAAATGTGCCCAGGTTCTTAAAAAAATAAAGCAGCTTTTGCTGCAATACTTTCGGACACTCTGCTCAGTTGTCAAGAGTAAGTTCCTGTAGTTTCAATCCAAGCTAAAACTACAGACACCCCACTATAGTTTAATTTGGATAAATGTAAATTTGCACTTTTTATTCTCCCTCTTTGTAAACTTGGTACAAAATTCTGAAATACAACCCAATGGCGGTTAATTCCAGAGAACTCTAGTAATTTAGCAACAGACCTCCAGATGCTCTTGTCACTCAACGTGCGTATTTACTATTGAATGCATTTTGAGTTTACTCATCCCTCTTATGAAAAAATAATAATGTACATACAAGTACAATTGCTAGTGATGCCAGCTCCGTGCTTATTTTGTAGTAATCTCCATTTATTAAAGCTGGCTAGTTTTACAGAGAGACCCATTAATATTATTAATGCACTAGACACACTTGTTAATCATAGTTTTTTTAATGATTTTGTTTGTTTATAAAACCTTATCTTTCTTACTATGTAACCTATATTGATCAAAACTTGTATCCCTATGAAATTTCAGGCTCACTCATCGGTGGAAAGGGCTGGACTAATCAGTGGGGTAAGAATGAAGAAAATCCCGTCAGATGAAAACTTTACTATGCGTGGAAAGAATCTCAAAAATGCTTTAGCAGAAGACCAAGCAGAAGGACTTATCCCAGTGTTTGTAAGTTTTCATAGGGTTCATGAATGTATAATTCAGAGAATTTTTATATTCTTCTCAGCACAAAATTAATTTGTCTGATATACATAAAGTAAAAAACGAGAGAAAATTATAAGTTTTAAAATGTAAAATGTGCCAGTTGATTGACTGTTGAATATATATATATATTTTTTAATTATTTGCTTTAAACCTTAATTTTACAATAAACATTTTATGCAGGGTTCATCCATAAAAGTTAACAGTCATTGTGGGCTTTCTAATATGACAAAAATGTTTAAAGCCTAAGTAAAAAAATCTAAATCAGCACAAAGGAAGGTACTTCTACATTTAATCTGAAGTGTCCCTTATGCTGATGACAGATGCCATAGTTAAAATCATTTCCACCCCTCCCATACCAATTAGCTGTAATATTCCTGTGCTGCAGGGGTTAATAGAGTCAAGGGACCCATTACGGGCACTTATCAAGGCTGCCGACTATGCCTGCCCTTTCAGGCCCCTTCCTAATTCATAGAAACTGTACTATAGGTTCCATGAATGAAAAGTGCTAGAGGCAGACTTTTAAGTATTCGGCCCATTCTCCATCCATAGATATCTTTTAATTCATGGAAGTTATAGTAGTTTCTACAAATGGAGGAGGGGGCAGATAGGGCAAGCACTTTTAATTAGTACCTGTGACAGGTTCCTTGGCTTAATCAACTGCCATAGCACCAACATATTACAGCTGAGGGATATGGAGGGGAAATGTTTAGGTCTGGGCGTGTAGGCGCTTTACTAAATAATTTTGAGTTTGTTACTGGGAACATAAAGAAGTCACATTTTTTAAATACCTTCTGCAGTTCTGTGTATACAAAGGAAAATGAGGAAGCTCAAGTCTTTAATGGGGATGGTAATGAAATAGATCCAAATGATCCACAATGGCTCAAAATTGACATGATCCAGAAACATTTAGACAAAATTAAGGTGAATAAAGCACCTGGCCCAGATAGCTTACACCCAAGGGTCCTCTGGTATATCTAAGCCATTGTTTCTAATTTTTAGAAACTCTTTAATGACTAGCATGGTACCACTTGATGGGCGTAAAGGTCAATGTGGTGCCTATATTTAAAAGGGGATCAAAGTCTTTACCAAGTAACTACAGGGCTGTTAATTTAACTTCTATAGTCGGCAAGATACTTAAAAATATTTAAACAATCATTTAGAAGATCTTTTGCTAAAAAAAAAAAAATATATATATTTTAACCACTTAAAGCGGAGTTTCACGCAGATTTTTTTTATTTTTTTTAACCACTTCAGCCCCGGAAGATTTGGCTGGTCAATGACCAGGCCATTTTTTGCGATATGGCACTGTGTTGCTTTAACTTACAATAGCGGTCGAGCGACGCTGTACCCAAACAAAATTAACGTCCTTTTTTTCCCCAAAAATAGAGCTTTCTTTTGGTGGCATTTGATCATCTCTGCGGTTTTTATTTTTTGCACTATAAACAAAAAAAGAGCGACAATTTTGAAAAAAACACTATTTTGTACTTTTTGCTTAGCTAATTTTTTCCTCAGTTTATGCCAATATGTATTCTTCTACATATTTTCGGTAATAAAAATCGCAAAAAGAATATATTGATTGGTTTGCTCAAAAGTTATAGCGTCAAAATAGGGGATAGATTTATGGCATTTTTTTATTATTATTATTTTTTTACTAGTAATGGCGGCAATCTCCGATTTTTATAGAGAAAAAAAATTATTTCTTCATCAGTTTAGGCCAATATGTGTTTTTTTTACTACTAATGGCGGTGATCTGCGATATTTTTGTGGTACTACAACATTGCGGTGGACAGATCGGACAGCGATCAGAGCTAAAAATAGCCACTGATTACTGTATAAATGTCACTGGCAGGGAAGAGGTTAACACTAGGGGCGATCAAGGGGTTAAGTGTTCCTTAGGGAGGTGTTTCTAACTGTGTGGGGATGGGACTGACAGGGAGTAGAGAGAGAAAGCTGTTTCTGATTACTGGGAACAGCAGATCTCTCTCTACTTCCCTGACAGAACAGGGTTCTGTCTGTTTACATTGACAGATCCCCGTTCTGTCTCTGTGAGGAGCAATCGCGAGTTGCTGGCAGACAGCGCAGCCACCGGCCACGAGCATCGGCTCCAGGGACATGACGCGGGCCCGCTACAGCCTTTATAAAGAGCCAACGTACAATGACGGCAATTCACGCAGCTGTGCCATTAGTAACCCCAAGGTTCTTTCTTGGGACCCTTACTTTTAACATATTTATAAATGATATAGGTTCTGGGATTAAAAGTACCATTTCAGTGTTTGCAGATGTTTGCAATGCACTATTTAGTTGGGCAAAAATTCTGGAAATGAGGTTTAATGTTGATAAATGTAAAGTTGTGCAGGGGCTACATGCATACATGCATCATACACACTAGGAGGAGAACAGCTGGGAGAGACATTGGTGGAGAAGGATCTGGGTGTGCAATGCCAAGCTGCAGTTTCCAAAGCAAGCAAAATACTTTCTTGTATTAACCTCTTCTGGCCTGCACTATAGCCAAAAGATGGCTACAGCACAGGCTTAAATTCCCAGGAGGGCGTCCATGGATGTCCGCCTGTGCTCGTGGTCCCTGCCGCGCTTGGCCGGCGCCCTTTGTGATTGTCGAGTTTTTGGAGTAAAGGGCCAATCAGCCAATGACAGCTGATCACACGATGTAAACAGAAGCCGGTTATCTGCCTTTTTTTTTTCTTCACACTGACAGCGTAATGAGAATTACGAGAATAAAGCTGATTACTGGCTTCTGTAAAAGGGACATCAGTCCCAACATTTACCCACAAGTGCTGCTAACCAGTGCCCATCAGTCCTGCGAATCAGTGCCCTTCAGTACCTCATCAGTGTCACCCATCAATGCTGCCTATCTGTGCCACCTATCTGTGCCACCCATCAGTGAAGCCTCATCAGTGCCTCCTGATCAGTGCCCATCAGTGCAGCCTCATCAGTGCACATCAATGAAGGAGAGAAATTACCTGTTTGCTAAATTTTATAACAAACTATGAAAAATGTTTTTTGTTTTTTTTTTTAAACATTTTCTGTCTTTTATGTTTGTTTAGCAGAAAAATCAAAAACCCAGTGGTGATTAAATGCCACCAAAAGAAAGCTCTATTTGTGTGAAAAAAAATAATAAAAATTTCTAGTGGGTACAGTGTAGCATGACCACGCAGTTGTCATTCAAAGTGTGTCAATGCTGAAAGCTGAAAATTGGGATAGACTCCAGAAAGGCTAAATTCACACCTATGTATTTTTAGTGCAGATTATTTTGCAGATTTGCACTACAGAACGTGTTCCATAGGAAACCATGTTAAATGGCCTGTAGTGCAAATCTGCAAGATGTAAAAAGCGCTAAAAATGCATAGGTGTGAATCCAGCCTAAGACCTCAAGTAGAATACACAGTTCAATTTTGGCCACCAGTTCACAAAAAGGATATCGGCGAACTGGAGAAACTGCAGAGAAGAGCAACCAAACTGATAAAAGGCATGGAGGACCTCAGATATGAGGAAAGATTAGATGTGTTCTCTCTTGAGAAGAGGAGATTAAGGGGGATATGATCAACATGTATACATACATAAGTGGTCCATATAGTGAACTTGGTGTTGAGTTATTCACTTTCAGGTCATTACAGAGGACAAGGGGGCACTCTTTACATCTGGAGGAATAAAAATGTAACCTTCACACAAGGAAAGGCTTCTTCACAGTAAAAACTGTGAAAATGTGGAATAGACTCCATCAAGAACTTCTGGCTAACTCAGTAGATTGTTTGAAAAAAGAGATGGCTGCATTCCTAAATCCACAAAATATAACTGGATATTAATATTTAGAGGTAATAATACCAGGGCAGTTGATCCAGGAAATATCTAAATGCCTCATGGGGGTTCAGGAAGGAATCCCCCCCCCCCCCACACACTGGAGCAAATTGGATTGTGCTTTATTGTGTTTTTTTGCCTTCCTCTGCATCAACTGTGGGTATAGGATAGGATATATGGAGGTTTTCAATTTGGGTATATTTTTTTAATTGGTTGAACTAGATGAATTAGTGTCTTTTTTGCAACCTGATTAACTATGTAATTATGGAAAAGAGGACAGGGGATTTCAACTATGACAGCTGGCGCCAGCACAAGAGACAGTACTTACATTTAATCCAAAATGTCCCTTGTGCTGGTGCCAGCTGTCATAGTTGAGCCATCCTCCAACCCTTAGGGGTACTGGTAGAATAATGTGATAGTGCATGAAGGGAAAGCCTGGAGTTCTGCACACACTTCTAATGGGTTTGGTGGTTTGGAGAATTTTTAAGTGAGACACATCTTCTGTAATCTTTCCCTATGCCACCAATACCCTGTTTTCTTTTTGAATGTTAGCTAAATGACAATAGAAAAATGGAACAGGAAAAATTAGGATGAGACAAATATCTCACTGAAAAACTGAGTGGGCCATTAACTTTAAAAGACTACATGAATACATTCCTGGAACGTCACAGTATAGAGCAACAGTATAATTTTTCAGAAGTTTTATCATTCAAAAGCAGTCCTTAACCCTAATTAGTGACTTTGCTTGGGCTGAGATGATGCCATCAGTCTGCAGCAGGCACAAGAAAGCATTTCCTCAGTCTCCTCTCACCAAATATCAGACTGTAACATTAAGCCTGGGTTCTCACATATGCAATGTCAGACATTGTATGTGATTCACACTGCATTGCTGTGCCGATCACATGCGATGTATGTGCTATTCAAGTTCAGCCATACATGGATTTGCATTGGATTTGCACAAACTTTTTTTTTTCCCTGCACTGGAATTGAATTGCATGGGTGTTCACATCCATGCGATCTGACTCCTGTCCGAATTGACAGTTTGCACTGCAATCCGATCTGGGGGTGTCATCAACTTTGTATTGATACCTGCAGCGTTTCGCAGAGGGCAGTGTGAACTGCCTGCAAGGGGGATGCAATGCAGGAACCTGCAATGGAATCGCGCTTTTCCTCGCATCCCATTTGTGTGAACCTAAACTTTTTAGTCTGCAGCAGAGGGGTTGATTGATGTCGATCATTTGTGAACACAGACAAAAACTGCACAGACAACAGTGATTAACACAATGTCATCTCTGAGCCAGTATCCCAGTCCAGATGCATAAAGAAAGATAGCTATGAAGAGCAAATCAAATGAAAGCATTTTTACAGGCAGTTCTGTGATATCTGTGAGAGATAATAGGTATATGTAACTGTTGTACTTACACATTTGTTAGCGATCTGCACTAAGCATGAAAAAATCTATTTAAAGCTTGGTGTTTAATGAGGACAAAATACTTTGAAAATTCAGGGTTTTCAAAATCTATGTAAATAAAGTTGAAAAATTAAGATTTGGTTGTGCACATATTTTATGCAGGCGGCATAGTATTTAGTATATTGAACAGTTATATTCCACACATGCACCGACTATATAGTAACTATATGTTCCTGTTCTTCTTTTCTTTTGCTCTCTAGCATAACTATTTTGCTGCATCATGTTAAACAGTCAAATATGCAATCTATTCCTGTTTGTACATTCTGGTTACTTTATTTCCTCTCAATCAATCACTTTCTTATAGGTCTGCGCCACACTAGGAACAACATCATCCTGTTCATTTGACAATTTGATGGAAATTGGGCCTATTTGTAAGTAATATAATTGGCTGTTTTTGTGGCATTGTCTGTTCCCATTGCTGTTTTGTAATGCGTATGTTCTAAACTAATTAATTCCTAGATTTGAAAAAATGTTTTATCACAGAGTCTGTTCTTAAAATTCTAGTTGCTGGCAGATCACCCACGTCGCAGATGCTTAGGGCTCAGTGTGTGTCTGAGGGGCACAAAAACATAGGAAATCTGTCTAATATTATCACTTCTGCCTGCCAGTTGCCCCTGTACTTACCTGGCTCCTCTGTGAATGCATCAGCTATTTCAGGATTTAATTTAGGAGGGGATTGGAAAATTACAGTTTCACAATCTCCTCTGTTTAGGCTAAACCCAGCTGCCATCTCTTTTCCTTGTCAGAGATATTGCAATCCCAGAGCATTGGCAGGTTAGGCAGCACATCAGGGACTCTGTGGGGTTGATTTACTGAAGACTAATACGCTGTTGCACTTTGTAAGAACATTTTCCCCAGAGAGAATGCAGTGCAATTTTAGTTTGCAAAAAGGCCCAAATCTCATGCATAATAAAACACAATTTTTTGCATCTATGCAAATGGATAATGGTAGTCAGCAGAGCTTCCCATTCAATCTTGTAAAGTGCAACTTTGCATGGAAAGTGAACTGTCTATTTTCCTTTAGTAAATCAACCCAGTGGCTCTGCTTGCTCTGCAGGAGCATCAAGAGTCTATGAGGATACTATTAGATTATGGTGTCTCCATAAGCTGTGGCCTCTGAAGACATCCTCTTGTAACTAAACATGTTGGGTGCATTATAGATGAGCCTCAACATGATATCATTGCCCATGCTGGTGGATGGTGTTTGGCTAATACATGCTGTATTTTGTCTTCCCCATGTGAGTGCCCATTGGAGTTTTTTTTACAATAAATATTGTATAACAGTATTGTGCTATGAGTCTGTTCTCTTCATCTTCCTATGACTCATACACAATGCTTTGAGGAGATGTGATGCATGTTTGTCAGGGTTCATCTGACAATTGCCTTGGATAGACTTCATGTATTTATGACCTTCATTCAGAGGTCTGATATCTTTAGTAAGAGGAAATGTTTGGTGCACAGGAGTTACCACGTGTCATATTTAATCAGCACTTTTCACTGTGGATGGACTTTTTTCTTCATGATGGAGTTATTCATTATTTAAACCGTTTGTGGTTTGAAAGTTGTGGGATATTATACACATCAATTTATTTTTTTTATTGTTATTTATTTGGATATTAAGTATTGAGTTTTATCACAATTTGATTCTTTACTGCCCTATGCTGATACACATATATTTAAAGGGGAAGCAAAACATGATTTATGGAATGGTATAAATAAAGGGCTAGACCACCAAATGCTCTAAGGCTGTGTCTGCCAGATACTTATAGCAGCGCTGAGTGGTAGTTTTCCAACTTAATGTGAAAAATATTAAGAAATAGTGAAAAAAGTGCACATTTAAAAAATTATTTGCAAAGATTATTAAATAAATAATGAGTAATGAATATTCTTATGTGCACGTGAACAAAATAAATAAATAAAATATGAATCAATAAATAATGGATTTGCACTTCGTGTCTTCATAAAGCAAAAAGTCCACGTAATGAAAATGCTCCTCCAATGTGACGAATCAGCAATACGACAATGGTGACAGTTCTAAAATCATGTGACAGTATAGTTCTGTGCTGATATTTCGTGAGTGATCCAAGCCTTCCACCATAGATATCACCTTGTGAGAGGGTTGTCCCCTTTTGGGGGTACACTCACCAAAAATATGCTTTATATACGCCTGTAGTAACAAATCATATGGACCTTCTCCTCCAGCATCAGTCACAGAATTCACCAGCGCATGAATATAACCAGAACCACAGCCTTTTTCTCCAGCATCAATCAATCCGTCATATCCCCATCAACGCGGTCATTAAAGTCGTGCATGAAAACAAACATGGGGCCACATAGCGTAATATTGCTAAAAGATATTTATTGAACCAATTTTCCCCTTAAAACATAAAAATTCCCCCTAGTGGGTTATGCGTACCAACAATAATTAATTCTGTAGCATTTGGATAAACGTAAGAGCGATACTGTGCCTGCTCTGTAGCGCCGGATATGGAGCCTTTCTAATCCTCTGTGAGAGAGAGAGCGGCGTCCTTCCTGTCCGGACACGCTGGAGCGCACCGTGGACCGCAAACGTCTGACGTCACTTCCTGTTGACCTACGCCCTGACGCGTTTCGTCATTTCCGACTTCTTCTCGAGGGCGTAGGTCACCAGGCAGGAAGTGAGGTATAAGTACACTGGAGGATGGGGCAGACGTCCAATCAGGAGGCTGATCTGTCTTTCAATGGGCACCGACATTATGTAGCGATCTGGTCAGCGCTAGAGGTCCATTGCGGACAATACTAGCGGGATACATCGCCATCCCCAGTGTACTTTGAACAACAATTCTACATTCTATGCAATCTAGATGGCGGAATGTTACTATATCTGTGCAGACTATATCATATAACATAAAGATATAACACTAATGCAAGATGTTACATCATATTACCGGGTTATATGGGTGACTTGTGAGTCCCGTTCACCTCTGGTTATTAATGTGCTATGGAGAAATACAAGCCAGGCTATCTATATTTATATATGCCCAAGCATTAACCATTTGAAGAACGTCTATATATATTCTCAAATGTAAAATAGAATATGACTTAGATACGCAATAGCGCACAGTGTCACCCATATTACCCTGTTATACATAGTAAATGAGATGTCATAGGAACATGAATATAGTGTGTGACAGATTATTGGAAAAAAGGGGTTTTGCATGTATGTGCATATATTTATTCGCTTGCAGAAACCCAAAATTGAATCTAGGTTATGGCACAATACAAAGCCACCACATGAGTGTAGATACTTATATATGCCAATGTTAAAATGGATGATATATTCGGATACAGGGAAAAATCTCCAAATATAAAATTAATATTAAAAAGCACAAGTCTAGAGTGTTAAAATATATATATATATATATATATATATATATATATATATATATATATATATATAAAAAAAATACATATATATAAAATAGAAATTAATCATATTTAATATACTATAAAATTATATAAATATAATATAGAGGCAAATATAGACTATAAAATGTACATAAAAAATGAGGTAAATCAGATTTGCTGTAAAAATTGTATATGATTAAAATTAAAATAGGTGTTATATATCGATAAAAAATTGATACATAAAATTATATCGAATGTGTTAAAATATATATATATTAAAATATATATATTGAGGAATAGATTGAGGAATATTTTAATGTGTTGTAAAAAGTGGACAAGGATATGTGATTATATTATTAAAAAGGGACATAAATGGTTAAAAGGATCGGTGCAAAGGATCATATGTTTATGTGTGTGAGGAATGAAACCATATATGTACGGAGTGAAACCATATATGAACCGAGTGAATCTAAAATATAGAAATATAGAAATATATAAAAGCGTAGTATTATATCCAAAATGATAAATATAGGATATAAGGCTAATTGGTGAGGTGCCCCCTACTGTATGATTCCCGTTAATGGTTTCTGATATTATATTAATATTCCTTTGGCATCTGGGTACAGTATGATCAAAGACATGGCATACAGTCTGAAATACACGACATAAGGAGGTGTGTTAGAGCTCCTTGGTGTGTGGGCTGTATAGTAAATGTATTTGGGTTGATATGGAGTTATGTGTCACTTATAAAGCAGTTTATATCTAATTCAATGTTTAGACCTTTTGGAGTAAGTACGTCCACCAAATAAATCCATTGGGTCTCCCGCTTCGACAGTTCACGTACCATATGCATACCCCTCCAATGAGGTTGTACTTGCTCAATGCCCCAAAATTGTAATCCTTTGGGGTCCATGTCATGTTTCAGTTTAAAATGTAACGAAACGTTATGATCCTTAAAACCTATTTTTATATTGTGTATGATTTATGTTTATATACTTTTGAAGTCTCTTATAGAGAGGGGAAGGCCTGGCAAAGATGGAAAAATTGGGGGGGGGGGGTTTGCAAAGCTGTTTATTTGTTTATTTCGAGGAAATGAACCAGGGGCAAATGAGGTGGGATAAAGGAAAAGAATAAGTGAATATTAGGAGCAGGGAAAGTTGAATATTAAAAAGTTATTTTCAATGAAGAAAGTGAATGCAACCACCCCAACCCAAATAATGTATGAACATACGAAGTTAAGGAATAACTCTACTTTCAATCCATAAAATCCAGGAAATGATAGCCTAGAAGTGTTTAAGGAAATGGTAGAGGAGGACATTAAGGAATTAAAAATTCACAAATCCACAGAGAATGATGTTTGAAATACTATTCGGGATATAGAAAGGAAAAAAGAAGTGATTATCTGACCAGCGAATAAAGGTGAGGGAATGGGGATTCTGAATAAAATTGACTATGAGAATGAAATGAAGAAAGTAAAGAGGACACATACAAAAGGTTGAATTATAATCCAAGAAAGAAATATGAAAAAAAATTAACAACCTATGTCAATAAGGGGAACAAAAAAGATATTCTGAATAAAAAGGAGGCTAAATATTTGGTACCTAAGACTGAAAAAATACCAGTCATATGCTACCTACCTAAGGTTCACAAGAATCAGGAAAATCTACCAGGGAGACTGATTAGAAGCGGTATAAACTCCCTTTTCTCCAGACTGGGTGAATACTTGGATGAATATCTACAACCGCTGGTATCTAAAGGAAAATCATATCTGTGAGATAGTAAACAACTCATTTCAGAAATTAAGGATATACAGATAACAGATGAGGATTTTCTAGTCACTATTGATGTGAACTCACTATACACCAACATAGTGCATAAGAATGCTTTTATTCTGAACATCAGGTTACAGCAGATGATGGGATACAAACAGATGAATAGGTTGTAGTATTTATGCGGTCAAAAGATGATATTGTCTGTAGCTTACAATGCAGAATACATGTGGCCTGCTACATGTGGCTTGTTGCTGCATCCATGACACAGGAAGTACAAAAACAGGAAGAATGGTCATAACATAAGGGAAAAATAAACTTGAGAAACAGGTGCATTACCACAAAAGGTCACTAGATGGCAGCATGTGAACTAAATATAAACTTCCATAGAAAATGGTTAGGAAAACAATCTACCGTATTTATCGTCGTATAACACGCACTTTTTCCCCCTTAAAATCAGGGGAAAGTCGCGGGTGCGTGTTATACGCCGATCCCGACTAAAAAATACCGAGCGCCGCCAAAAAAAACAGAGCGCCGACGAAAAAGACCGAGCCGACTGCACTGTGTACTCGGCTCGGCTCCGCTCGCAGTCCAGCCCAGCAGGGAGGCGGGACTGCGAGCGGAGCCGAGCAGTCGGCTCTGTCTTTTTCTCAGCATCGGGAAATTTGAACGTGGGCAAGGCTGCAAACGATGCTGGGCAAGCTGCAAATGACAATGGCAAGCTGCAAATGACTCTGGGCAAGCTGCAAATGACTCTGGGCAAGCTGCAAATGACGCTGGGCAAGCTGCAAATGACGCTTAAATGTACATTTTTTTTTTTTGTTTGTTTTTTTCCTAAACTTCCCTCCTAAAACTTTTTTTCCTTTTTAAAATGCCCTCCTAAACTTGGGGTGCGTGTTATATGCCGGTGCGTGTTATATTCCGATAAATACGGTAGCTTTTAAGTGTATTTCTACTGTTACAAACCATAGGCTGTTTATTTGCTAGGCATTTTGCTTGTTATAGATATCTGTCAGTCTTGTATTGTATTCCTAATATTGTAATAGTTTTGTATGTACAGCATCTTTATATAGTAAAAGCACATTTACACACTGCAGAGGTCTCAGCTTCCTTGCTTATACCACAAAGTAACCTTGCTAGATAGACACAAGCAAAACAACTGTGTAGGGGGATATGTCTATTTCCCCCACAAAGGTCTCAGATTACCCTCAGCCCTCTGCTCTATGCTATGCAGTGTGTGGCATCATATTCCCACTTTCTGCCTCCTGCAAGCTGAGAAATAGCCTTTGATGTGTGAACTTTGAATGACTGTAGATAAGATATGACTGCAGATAAACGGGTACAGCTTATGTAGGAGGATTTTTTCACCACTGTGTACATATGTACTGTGTACATATACCCATTGAGGCTAATCACTTTGGTGGGTATATGTAGATGTTTACAACCATTTTGCTTATTTGTTAGGGCTTGTTCACCAGCAGCCATGCTGAATGCATAGCCACTGGTGTGTGGTGGGAGGAACAGTGCCAATGCACCAATTGCGCATTGGAACAGCTTGACGAGACGGATAACTGGAACATTAAATTTGTTGATGAGTGAGGCTTCAATGAAGTTTCCTGCAGAACCAGAGTCCAGAAAGGCCACAGCGGAGAATAAGGACTTCTTGGGCAACGAAATCCTCACTGGAACAGTCAGACGTGGAGAGGAAGAATCCCCACTTACTTTTTAATTACATTTCTAACTATTTTATTAAAATGTCACAAATGAGTTCGGCCAGGGTAGCAGGAATTTCTCGTGCGGCCAGCACATCTTTGACGTGACCAGATAGGCCCTTTTTGAAGGTCGCGCAGAGGGCCTCATTGTTCCAAGAGAGTTTAGATGCCAGGGTGCGGAACTGAATGGCGTAATCGCCTACTGAAGAATTCCCCTGGACAAGGTTCAGGAGAGCCGTCTCGGCAGAGGAAGCCCGGGCTGGCTCCTCGAAGACACTGCGAACGTGGTCAGGTCCGAGAGGCTTGGCAGCGGGACCTCAGCGGGATCCATGGCCGGATCTACTGTTACGCTCCGGGTATGGCGGGGAATGGGAGGTGGATCCCCTATGTCAATGAGGCGATAGCACGGGTTGTATTGGAGGACCGGTTCTAATGTTGCTACTGGTTTTCACCAGAGCCCGCCGCAAGGCGGGATGGACTTGCAGCGGCGGTAGCAACCAGGACGTGACCTCCAATAGCAACTCGACCCCACTGACAGCTGAGACAGGCACGGTACACAGGGATAGAGCAGAGGCAAGGTCAAACGTAGCAAAAGGTCAAGGCAGGTGGCAACGGTTCGTAGTCAGGGGCAACAGCAATGGTCTGGATACACAAGCGGGAGCAAAACACAAAACGCTTTCACTGGGCACTAAGGCAACACAAGATCCGGCCAGGACAGGAAGGGGAAGTGGGTTTATAAAGTGTTTTGGGTGCAACAGTAATTTGGGGCAGGCACCAATTACTTGTGCGCTGGCCCTTTAAGAACCAGCCGAGTTGCGCGCGCGCGCGCGCGCCTGGGGAGCGGGGATGCGCGCCGGGAGGAACCTGCGAGGGCAGACGAGGAGAGAGAGAGACGCGATCCCCGGGCGGACGGAGGCCGCCGCGAGGATCGTGTCCCAGAGGCAGAGCAGCGCCTGCGGTCAGAGGAGCTGACCGAGGCGCTGCAGGGCAACGGACGCCGTGAGCGCTCCGGGGTGGATGGGACACCCGGAGCGCTCGGCGTTACAGGGGATATGTCTATTTCCCCCACAAAGGTCTCAGATTTCAATAAGTTCTATTGGCCAGTGTATGGTGTGCATTGCACCAAGCTGCCCTGAAAGAAATCTCCTAACGCTGTACCGTTTTTCAGCAGCACCACTGCAATCCATTGGGGTGAATTGGATCATAGGGTGCAAGGCTTTTTGCCTTTTTCTTAAGGTAGGATTGCCCTGGGCAAGACTGATGTGCAGTTCCAATGCACCCGGTGAGAATAGACTGTCAACATTACCATTTTACTATGTCAGATCTCAACCAAGCCCTGGCCAATGTCATAGCTGATCACATGTGCAGCACCATGGCAACTAAATATTCAAAAGAAGGTAAGATGATACTGTCTTCAGCTGTAAAGGGATAGGAGGGTTTAGTTCCATTTTAATATACTGTATTGATAGGCTTAGGCCTGGGTTTACACCTCTCTAACTTAAGGTGTATGGATTTTCCAATCAAATCAATGAAAATGCATAAAAACTCATGTTGGCACACAATGAAATTCATTTTAATGGAATTGCAATGCATTTTGACATGCATTGAAGCTGTTTTACTGAAGCTTGGTGTTTCAGGGCTGAGTCTAGATTGAAACGCTTAGTGGTTGCAAATGATACAAATCTTGACAGTAACAGAAATTGTGCCATACAGATTAAATAAACTCAACATATCCTGTTGCATAATGATTTCACAGTATGTGCAAGTCTTGGCCCAATCCAGTTACATTGCCACTTCAAGCTAACGTTTGTTCTGTGCAGTCTTACTCAAATCTATAAGACTATGAGGATAAGAGTAGAGTAGTATAAGAGTATTGATAGTGGAACATCTAATATTGTGGAACACCATATATATCATATTTTTTTTACTGTGTTGTTAAATAGATTTCCGGCATGTTGTTTTTTTTTGCATAACTGCCCAAACTTAGTGTACCATGTAAACATAGAAATGGTTTATTTTTTGCAGGCAATGATGAAAATATATGGTTACACATTGATGCAGCATATGCAGGAAGTGCCTTTATTTGTCCTGAATTTAGATACCTTATGAAAGGTGTGGAGGTATGTACAGAATATAGATCATTGGTTATTTCATGAAAACATTTTTGGATAGATTTATTTTTTAGTATAATGGATGATTTTTATAAAATGTATATATTTCAGGTATTACTCTAAAATGTAATATTTGCACTGAACACACCTTGCATTTATCTGCAATGCTTATAGTTGGGCAGATGTCTCACTGAGAGAGGCATCTGTCCATGATCAAACATGTACTTGGACCACTGGGATACACCATAAGCAAAGAACACCTGTGCCTTGAAAATTAATTTTTCTTTTTCTCCCAAAAAATGTGAATTATTCATGTTTTGCTCCTACAGAGATTTTTCAACGCACTGGGAAATCTCTGTTTGTAGCAAAAGCGTAAAAAAAATTCCCTCATAAATGCTTGTGATTGCCCTGTTAGTAAGACCTGTAGACTAATTTGTACCTGATTGTCACTGAAAAAAATTGGAACTGGTAAATTAAAATACAATATCTCACAAAAGTGAATACACCCCTCACATTTTTGTAAATATTTAATTATATCTTTTCATGTGACAACACTGAAGAAATGACACTTTGCTACAATGTAAAGTAATGAGTGTACAGCTTGTATAACAGTGTAAATTTGCCATTTTCCCCTCAAAATAACTCAACACACAGCCATTAATGTCTAAACTGCTTGCAACAAAAGTGAGTATATCCCTAAGTTCCAGGTCACTGGAAGTTCAACATGGCACCTCATGGCAAAGAACTCTCTGAGGATCTGAAAAAAAGAATTGTTGCTCTACATAAAGATGGCCTAGGCTATAAGAAGATTGCCAAGACCCTGAAACTGAGCTGCAGCATGGTGGCCAAGACCATACAGCTGTTTAAAAGGACAGTTTCCACTCAGAACAGGCCTCACCATGGTCGACCAAAGAAGTTGAGTGCACGTGCTCAGCGTCATATCCAGAGGTTGTCTTTGGGAAATGGTCGTATGAATGCTGCCAGATGATGCAAACAGTTTGCTGAAGACAAGCAGACTAACGACATGGATTACTGGAACCATGTCCTGTGGTCTGATGAGACCAAGATAAACTTATTTGGTTCAGATGGTCTCAAGCGTGTGGCGGCAACCAGGTGAGGAGGACAAAGACAAGTGTGTCTTGCTTACAAGATCCCGGAAGCGAAGTCACAATGTCACTTGCAGTTTACTCATCTGTCAACGGCACTGATTTACCAAAAAAAGACCACTGCACAAATACCGTGTGACATAAAATATTTCAACGATCGCCATTTTATTCTCTAGGGTCTCTGCTAAATATATATATATATATATATATATATATATAAATGTTTGGGGGTTCCAAGTAATTTTCTAGCAAAAAATACTGATTTTAACTTGTAAGCAACAAATGTCATAAATGGGCTTAGGCGTGAAAGGGTTCAAATCTGGCCTGATTGAGTAGTTGCCAATCACCCTAATAATAATTCTTTCTTATATTATTCTTTTAATAGGGATATGCAGCTCCAAGATTTAGCTTTTTGTTATAGAGTATCTGTAATTTTTGCTTTTTGACATAGGGTATCTATGGTTCTCAAATCTTTCATAAGGCTGTACCTATTGCACTCCATTTTAATTGTCTATAAATATTGGCATGGTCCCTTTCTTTTACAACATGACTGCGCACCTGGGATGCCATTAAAGTTCATGTGCGTGTAAAGGCAGGTGTCCCAATACTTTTGACAATATAGTGTATCTGTTGATATTTAGTCCTATCTAAGATGACATATCCATTATTATTCACCTCATCAGTGGGTTTTATAATAATTGTGTTATTATCCTGTAATTGTCATAAATATTTCCTCTGATTGCACATCTGTTCACACACATACCCTGTTTCCCCGAAAATAAGACCTAGCGTGATTGTCGGTGATGGCTGCAATATAAGCCGTACCCCCCAAATAAGCCCTACCCTGTTTCCCCCGAAAATAAGCCCTACCCTGAAAATAAGACCTACAAGGACTTTAACTAGGGCTTATTTGAGGGGTAGGGCTTATATTGCAGCCATCACCGACAATCACGCTAGGTCTTATTTTCGGGGAAACAGGGTAGGTTGGACTTGATTGACTTGTGTCTTTTTTCAACCTCACCTACTATGTAACTATGTTTCTTAGATGTTTTTGGTAGGTCTATGAAACTGAATATTATCCCTATTTATATGGTGTGGGTATGAATATGTTAATTGGGGAAAACAGCCCATAAATACACCCCCTTTGGCAGTGGAAGACACCAAGGCATTGATTTGGGGAAGAATAATTTGGAAGTTTGCCCCTTTGTAAGGTTGAAGAGCAGATGTGGGATGCCTACTATCGCCAGTAAGAAATAGGGTTGTACCTCACGCATTACCTGATGACATCATTGCACAGGCATAATGAATTGCATAGGATGCTGGTACATGTCTATGGAGTGAGCAGAACATCATCTAGAATGAGATGGTGTTCCTCAGAATGGAGGCCACTGCATATTTGTTTATTGCAACAAACACATGGGAGTGAACCCTGTATACAATTTTTTAATATTAACAAACGTAGGGTAGTCCAGATTTCAGGTTTAAAGTAGAAGTATAGCCTCCCATTAAAACAAATAAGATGCATTAGGTGGACTTCGCTGTCAGGGTCAATGGGTATTTGTAAGACTTTGCAAAGAGGCTCTTTAAATGACTGCTTTTATTGTCATTTATTAAATGTTAATGAAAGAGTACAGAGGTATTCTAAAAACATTTTATTGCCCTGACTTAGTGTAAAAAAATATGTCTATGCTGGACATTCCAACTACACTTCAAATTGTAGTTGCATGTTCATAAACCAACTGCTTATTAATCTCCATTTCAGCCACCTAGCATATATACATTAAATATCCTACAAATATGTATGTCTATGTACAGAAGAGTCTCCAGACACCACCATCTCAAGAATAAAGTACCCTGTTTCCCCGAAAATAAGACATAGCGTGATTGTCGGTGATGGCTGCAATATAAGCCCTACCCCTCAAATAAGCCCTAGTTAAAGTCCTTGTAGGTCTTATTTTCAGGGTAGGGCTTATTTTCGGGGGAAACAGGGTAGGGCTTATTTGGGGGGTACGGCTTATATTGCAGCCATCACCGACAATCACGCTAGGTCTTATTTTCGGGGAAACAGGGTAGAATGTTGCCTGATATATCCAATCCAATATTAAGCTGGCTATATGCTTGTAGGTTTTTTAAACAAATGATTGTATGAATATTTGTATGAAAATTTGTACAAAAATTTCCATTGCCTTTAATGACTTTACGACTGTTGTTTGAAAAGTACTTCAGCATTTTGTTCCCATTACCATTCGATTTTGGAATGGATTCACCTTCCCAAATGAAAACCACATATATATTAGAAATGAGTTTGTTGAAGAAAAATTTCCATGCTGCTTTCTCAATATTTCTCATCACTGCAGTTGATTGAGTTATAAAATCCAACTCCCATTCTTAAAACCAAAGATTTTGAGTGAAATTGTACTAGTGTACGGCCAACTTAAAGTTTATGGAACTCCAAAAATGTGAGAATCTTTTGGAATTCGTTTTCCAGGATCAGATGACAATCACCTATTATCTATTGGCAGCTGTAGCCCTAATTTACTAATCCGCATAAGAAAAATAACAGCAGTGATCTGGTGGACTGTGAGCATGAGACATGTTTCTACCCTTAATTTTTTTGAAATTTCCTTAATTGTTTTTATGTTGGTATGGTAGTTGTGATAAATGCAATGTTTTGATTTCTATCTTCCCTTTCTTTCATATATTTTACATCACTGGCCATCGTGTATTTTAATTTCCTAGCTCTCATTTGTTGTCAAGATAAGTCCTGGTGCCTTATGGCAATATAAATAAGGCTATGAATAAAGGGACCTTAAGCAGACAATAACAGATGACATAGCCACAGAATATGTATGAAAACAACAACATAACCTAATAAAATGACCCCAAAGGCTTGAGCCAGTAACAATTTCCTGTTCATTCTTTCTCTTAATTATACGTATTGGTTACTGAAGGAAATGAATGAGAGCTGATGCTGGAAATAGATCATCTGTCAGCATGGGAACAATTGAAAAGCTGTACAGCCTCTTTATTACTTTCTGTTTGCTCTTGTCTACTGTTGTATCCAACTAGATCTCATAAAAGAAAGAAAAAGCAAAACAGAGAAAAAAAAAGAATGACAAGAGAACAAATGTGTCTAATTTCATCCCCAAAGAGAACAACCTGTATATAAACTACAGAATATTCCAGAAAATCCCAAAATCAAAATGGAACTGTTGTTAACGTTCAAAATTTTTGCCTTTTATTACAGTTTGCAGACTCGTTCAATTTTAACCCACATAAATGGCTGTTGGTGAACTTTGACTGCTCTGCATTTTGGTAAGTAAAACAAAAAAAGGTTATAATTCTATCTTCTATATAAATCATGTATAATGATTTAAACAAAGTAATTTGATTTGTATTTAACCGTGTATGGTGTTTTTAAAATTGCAGTCCTCCATCTTGCCTAGTCCTTCTCAGCCTCTTTGCCTCCTGAATGGTAAGGGAAGGGACAGCGCAAACATTTAGTATGGTAGGACTGAGGGAATAATCCATATAATTTACCCTTTCTTAGAGAGTTGAGTGTATTTATATGTGATTTCAACTTGTGAAAACCCCATTCTATGTGCGTCATGCATTCCCATTCAAACAACACTGACAGAGAGATTAGTTCACCATTGTGCTGCAGTTAAAGGGAATAAAAACTGAGAAAATCCAAACCACAAAAGATATATAGGCCTATTGATTTCACTGATTCATTAGGAATAAATGTGCGAAAAGAACATCATTGTGATTGCAAAACCCTTCGTAGGAGAAAAGTAACTGTGCTAAAAAAGTCTTAACAGAACCCCTGGGTAGTCCATTCTTTGCCCCCTGGCTTGACAAAAGTTTACTGCTCCCATAATCACCCACATGTGCACCCTCTACCACTCCCCCCCCCCCCCCAAGGGGGTACATTCTTTCCCCATGAACCCTCTTCCACCCGAACTCTCCTTTCTTCCTTAACCCCCTCCACCATTCCCCGACTTTCTCTCCGCCCTACCTGTACTCTTTTAGTCCCTATCTTTTCCTCCACAGCCTCTCCATGTTCAGTGGAGACCTCCCATTGGGACCACCCCTTGGCTGTCCCTCATCGCCCACCCCTATCCGCAGTCTCCCAGTACTCTTGGGCTCTTTAGTACCCCTTGTTGGAGTGCCACACGGCTACCTTTGTGTCATCCTGTACATAGATAAGAGTGTTCTTACCTATATACCCAGCCCCATTTCCCTAACTATTTTTGTCGCCATGTTGACTATGCACAGACTTTCAGCCTACTTCTACACGTCTATTTGGAGGACTGTCCACTTGTTATTTATCCTTTTATTTCTACATGGCCATTTCCGTGTTCCATTCATTTTATTTAGGGATGTAGTGCTTAGACCTCTTTCTCAGCCCTAAGCACTACATCCCTAAATAAAATCCTAAATTCTAAAAAATAAAGAATTCACTGGGACTTTTGAGGTGCAAAATTACACAGAGCTGTATGTAATTTTTTTTAAAGGGTTCCAGTACAGAGGTACAGGTCATAGTACAACAGGTACATATAGACAGCGGTTTCAACTCAACATGGATGGAGTACATAATATTTTCTCATGTTGTATATGTAGACATTGGGCATTTTATATCAAAGTGAGAAGACAAATAAAAGTGTTCTGTAAAACCCTACATGATTAATTTTATTAGATCAGTTTGAAAAATATGCAGTATTTTCAGTTTTCTTTTCTGTTTATGCACCTGGTAAGGGTATCTAACTACAGTGAGCTAAGATATTTTGAAGAAGTAAACAGCTTACTTATCCTCAGTAAGGTTCTCATAATGACAATTATAGACAGTATGTAGACTTTAAAAAATTAGAAAATATCTTTAGTTATTTAGGTTGAAAAACTATGTATGTCCATCAAATTTAAAGTGGGAGTAAACTCTTATGGAGGATTTTTACCTATAGGTAAGCAATAGTAAGGCTTACCTTCAGGTACAGTAAATATCTTCTAAAAATGCACCGTTTTAGGAGATATTTACTTGTGAAGCCGCTGGTGACATCACCGGCACATGCGATCTGTTTTCTTTTTTTTTTATTAAGCCATAAACACACACATTCCTTAATTGACAAAAGCATTATTATTTATATATTCTTTGCACACTGCAAATCGGGACAAGTTTACTACATCAGATGAAAACAAAAATAATGTGGCGCTCCAAATAGTGACAGAATATAAAAACTGGGAAAGAAAAGTGAATATACTGGAACCAGCAATATCATATAAATGAATATAACAATATACATTGTATATAAACAAATAGAAACTCAAAGTGAATGTTCCAGGGATGAATAAATCAAAAAAAGATTTTTGTAAAAATCCCAAAAGTTCTTCGATAAACAAAAAAGTGCAACTTGAAAATAAATCATGTATATGGAAAAAGTCTCTCATACTTTTCCCAGTGATATCAAACTTGATCTTGTGTGTAAACAAAATAAGGTTGGCATGCTTACCAGACTTGGTGGACTCGTATACTGTACAGCATAGGAGTCAGATAGGCATTCGTGAGGGGAAACCTCAACATGATTCAGCATGCAAAGTCCATCTGGGAATGAGCAGCTTCTGATATCTACAGATTCCGACCTCCAGAAGATGAGCTTCATGGAGTACAGCGATCCACATCAAAAGTGAAATTGGTGAGCCATGGAAATGAGTATAAATAACTTATAGGACGGATCCCCCAGGGTCTACTGGGAAACCAACACTTCCAAGAGTTTCAATCTGCTGGATACCTTGAAAAACATGCAGCTCAGGAGTCGGAGGGTGATGGCTTCCATCTGATGCCCCTCAATCAGGTGTTTTGCTTGGTGACAGATCTCCTCTAAAACTGCACTTGTTAGCAGAGACCACCATCCATTGTAAAGTTTTCGTAAAGCAGATTTAAATACAAAAACTAAAATATACTGCAACTTATAAATCCCTAAATGTGGTGGCTGCATCTTTTTTTTCTTTTTTTTCACCTGGTGATCCAGCCAGTAGCACCCTTCCTATGTTAGGGGATGTCTACTCTGGATGGAAGAGCAACAGAGACAACTTGAGACAGCAGCATTGTTATTCCAGAGAGGGGACAGTTTTAGATGGACTTAACTAACAAATATAAGCCAAACTCCAGCTAACACTTTTTAAGCATTTACCGCAACAGTTTTTTTTTTTTCTTTTGGGATAAAGGTTTAACCATAATGAATAAAAGGTTTATCTTAACCCTCCAACTATCACTTTTGCTGGACAGCTTTGTCTGTTAAAGGAATTTGAAAGATAGCAGACTTGCTGGATCACCAGGTGAAAATAAAGAAAAAGAGCCTAAACAAAGACTAACACAGCCACCACATCTGAGAATTGGTAAGCTAAAATATAATACATAGTTACATATAGTTACATAGTTAGCTAGGCTGAAAAAATACACGTTTGTTTGTTATAAAACCTCTTTAAAAGTGGACTTGCAGGGCAAAGCAAAAGGTTCCACCCTGTGTATATATTCGCCAGCACACTAAGGATCTACCAAGGATCTACAATCACTGTTTTTATTGCAAAGAGATCACATCATCATCATCAACGTGTCATGCAGGACCGCTTCGTCAGGCATGTGTCTTTATGATGTGATCTCTCTGCAATAAAAACTAGACTTGTGCACAACAGAAAATTTAGATTAGTTTCGGTTCGTTGTCATTTGTAAAATACATAATTTCGTTCTGTTATATTTGTTATGTTACAAATTTTCGGATAATTTGTTATTTCTGTAGAGTGTCGATATTCTTATACTGAATCTTGAATCATGTAGAATTCATTCGTTATATGCGCTATAATTTAGTTCGTATTCGTTGATATTCGATATGTATGTATATATATTCGTGATAATGATTCGTAGTGTGGAAAGTCGTTTGTTTATTGAATCTTTTAACACACACAATGACAATATCTCTTCTCCTCTGTTTAAATACAATACAACACCCTTCTCACTCAGTTCTCAGGAATGCCCTTTGCCAGTAATCCAACCTCCAGCACAAAATTAATCAGCTGATTGGACTGTAAGATTTACTTTGAGTTGACCTTTTGTTTCATTAGATCTTTAACGAAATACCGAATCATGTCGAATAAATTTGTTATATCCGCTATAATTTTTCGTATTAGTTGAAATTCGTTATTTTTTTTATTCGGACATTCGGATGCATCCGAATGTC